>LR738713.1:236669609-236774854 GCA_902687465.1 Secale cereale | reverse complement strand
GCCACACCACACTGCCCTGGCACCCTGCCCGCCGCCCCGGTGCCCCGCATCGGCGCCTTGCCGCTAAGGCCGCCCGCCGGCTCGTCCACCACCACCGGAGCCATGGTGAGCTTTTTGTTTTTTTCTACTGTTCTTTGCTGTTTAGGTTAGTGCTAGGTTTAGGTTTAGATAATTAGAAGAAGAAGAAATTTGAAAAAAGGAAGAATAAGTAGAAGAAGATGAAAAAGAAAAAACGGAACAGGGTCGTGGATCGCCAGTCGCCGAGGGGATAGATGGTAGAGCCAGTGGGTCCTGCCGGTCCTGATGCCGTCGCCCATGCCAAGAATCCCCCAGTCCGAGTGCTAACCCGTCGACCGTTGATACGTCTCCAACGTATCTATAATTTTTTATTGTTCCATGCTACTATTTATGAAGTCTTAGATGTTTAATGGGCTTTATCATTCACTTTTATATCATTTTTGGGACTAACCTACTAACCCAAAGGCCCAGTCCAGATTGCTATTTTTTTTGCCTATTTCAGGGTTTTGCAGAAATGGAATATCAAACGGAGTGCAAACGGAATGAAACCTTCGCAGAAGATATTTTTGGAGGAAATCACGCAAGATAAACTTCGGGGCCAAGCCAGAGGACAGGGCGCCCACACTCGAGGGTGGGGGGCGCGCCCCCCTTCCCAGGGCGCACCTCCCTGCCTCGAGAGCAGCCCCTGTGGCCCCTGGTGCCCCTCTTCTTCCTATATATACCTACGTACCCCAGAAACTCCGAACGCAGAGAGAAAACCCTAATTCCACCGTAGCTGCTGTTCCCGTGGAGATCCCATCTTGGAGCCTGCTCCGGGAGGGGGATCCATCACGGAGGCCTTCATCATCATCATCACCGCCCTCACCATGACTTGTGAGTAGTTTACCACAGACCTTCGGGTCCATAGCTAGTATCTAGATGGCTTCTTCTCTCTCTCTGGATCTCAATACAAAGTTCTCCTCGGTCTTCGAGGAGATCTACTCGATGTAATCTCTTTTTGCGGTGTGTTTGTCGAGATCCGATGAATTGTGAGTTTATGATCAAGGTTATTTATGAAAGATCTTTGGTTCTTCTCTGAACTTTTTATGTGTGCTCATAATATCCTTGCAAGTCTCTTCGAATTATTGGTTTGGTTTGGCCTACTAGATATATAGTTCTTGCAATGGGATAAGTGCTTGGCTTTGGGTTCAATCTTGCGATGTCCTTTCTCAATGATAGTAGGGGCAGCAAGGCACGTATTGTATTGTTGCCATCGAGGATAAAAAGATGGGGTTTTCATCATATTTCTTGAGTTTATCCCTCTACATCATGTCATCTTGCTTAAGGCGTTACTCTTTTCGTATGAACTCAATACACTAGATGCATGCTGGATAGCGGTCGATGTGTGGAGTAATAGTAGTAGATGCAGGCAGGAGTCGGTCTACTTGTCTCGGACGTGATGCCTATATACAATGATCATGCCTAGATAGTCTCATAATTATTCGCTTTTCTATCAATTGCTCGATAGTAATTTGTTTACCCGCCATAGAATACCGCTATCATGAAAGAAGCCACTAGAGTAAACAATGGCCCCCGGGTTTATCTTTATCATATTGCTTTCCCGTCAACTAGCCTATTTCTGTCGCCGTTGTTTATTTGTTTTCTTTAGTTTCTGTTTCTATACCAAAAATACCAAAAATATAAACTATCATCTCTATCAGATCTCACTATCGTAAGTGACCGTAAAGGGATTGACAACCCCTTATCGCGTTGGCTGCGAAGTTTTTATTTGTTTGTGCAGGTGCGAGGGACTGGCGCGTGGTCTCCTACTGGACTGATACCTTGGTTCTCAAAAACTGAGGGAAATACTTACGCTACTGTGCTGCATCTCCCTTTCCTCTTCGAGGGAATACAACACAAGCTCAAGAGGTAGCAAGAATAATTTATGGCGCCGTTGCCGGGGAGGCTTACGCAAAAGTCATATACCAAGTACTTATCGCACACCCTTGTCCTTCGCATTACATTTATTTGCCTCTCGTTTTCCTCTCCCCCACTTCACCTTTGCCATTTTATTCGCCCTTCTTCCGCCGTGTGTTTCTCGTTCACTTGCTTCTTGTCTGCTCGTGTGCTGCTTGCTTGCTTGTCATTATGGCTAGCCCCTTATCCGCTCCTTCATCTCCCGAGTTTGAAGTACTTCACTTCAAGCAAAGGCAAGGAGAAAACTTAAAAGATGCTTGGTTTAGGATGATGGAATCTTATCGTAAGTGCTCCTTAGAAGTGAATTTTAGAATCCTGCTTCACAATTTTTATGTTGGATTGAATATGTCTCATAGACAACTCTTGGATTGCGTTGCCAAAGGAAATTTTATCGAAGTTGATCCTAGTTTCGCGCATGAAATCATAGAGGGAATAGTGGGAACACTACCTCCCCAAAAAGAGTCAAACTCAACCCTGGAAGGGACGCAAGTTTTTGAGAAAATTTGTGAAGTGACAAAAATATTACAAAAATCCCTTGAACCGCTTAAGAGTGTTAGTGGGAATCTCCACCGCATAAATATGTTGATTACCCTTTGTAATAAGCGGTTGGATGCTTTAGATCTTAAGGTTTCTGAATATGATGGGAAATGCAAAGAACCTCCCGGATTCGAGCTTGACACCATTAAAAGAGTGAAGATCAAAGATGGCAATACCTAGATCTATCTTGTATCGTGCCTAGCTATGGGCGTAAAATGATAGCGCTTGTTCGGAGGCAACCCAATTTTATGTTTTTTGCTTTTGTTGCTGTTAGGGAATAAATATTGCATCTAGCCTCTGATTAGATGTGTTTTCATGTTTTGTTTAGTGTTTGTGCCAAGTAGAACCTTTGGTAAGGCTTGTGTGAAGTTTACTTGATCTTGCTGTGAAAAACAGAATCGTTAGCACTCGCTAAAGTAGTCTTCCGATTTTACTGAAGCACGCTTTTTAGTTGATTCTTTTTGCTGATGATTGGTAGACAAATTGTGAAAATTTACAAATTTAGTGTGAATTCTTTGGAGTTCCAGAAGTAGGCGAATCCAGCAGATTACTACAGACTGTTCCGTTTTTGACAGAATCTGTTTTTCGTGTGTTGTTTGCTTATTACGATGCATCAATGAGTAATATTGGAGGATATGAACCATAGAAAACTTGGAGTACAGTAGGTTTAAAACCAATATAGACAATGAATGAATTCCTTGCTGTACCTTTGAGTGGTTGTTTTCTTTCTCTTACTAACGGAGCTCACGAGAATTTTTGTCTAAGTTTTGTGTTGTGAAGTTTTCAAGTTTTGAGTATTGTTTTGATGGACTATGGAACGAGGAGTAGCAAAGGCCTAAGCTTGGGGATGCCCATGGCACCCCAAGTAAATTCAACATAATCAAAAGCCTAAGCTTGGGGATGCCCCGGGAAGGCATCCCCTCTTTCGTCTTCATCCATCGGTAACTATACTTGGAGCTATTTTTTATCTGCAACATGTTATGTGTTTTGCTTGGAGTGTCTTGTATAATTTGAGTCTTTGCTTGCTAGCTTGCCACAATAATCCTTGCTGGACACACCTATTTGGGAGAGTTAAATATGGCCTAGAAATTGTTAGAACACTCTATGTGCTTCACTTATATCTTTTGAGTTGAATAGTTTTTGCTCTAGTGCTTCACTTATATCATTTAGAGCATGGTGGTGGTAATATTTTGTAGAAAGTGTTGAACTCTCATGCTTTACTTATATTATTTTGAGAGTTTATTAAAACAGCATGGTAAAGTGTTTAGGCTAAAGAAACTAGTCTTCACATGATAAACATCCAATGTCAATGTAGTAAAAAAATCACATCAAGTTCATTGAGTAGAAAGAGATGTTGCATGCTTGATAATTGTTTTGAGGCATGAGGATAGTGATATTAAAGTCATGCTAGTGGAGTAATTATGAAATTGAGAAATACTTGTGTTAAGGTTGGTGATTCCCGTAGCATGCACGTATGGTGAACCGTTGTGTGACTAAGTTAAAGCATGAGGTATTTGTAGAGTGTCAATCTTTGTGTGGAGGTCGGGGGCGCGCGATGGTTAACTCCTACCAACCTCCCCCCTAGGGGCATGCGTTGATTGCTTTGTTTTGATGACTCATAGATTTTTGCAATAAGTATATGAGTTCTTATGACTAATGTTGAGTCCATGGATTATACGCATTCTCACCCTTCCACCATTGCTAGCCTCTCTTGTACCGCGCAACTTTCGCCAGTGCCATAAACCCACTATATATCCTTCCTGAAAACAGCCACCATATTGTTCCTCAAAACAGCCACCATACCTACCTATCATGGCATTTCCACAGCCATTCCAAGATATATTGCCATGCAACTTTCCACCGTTCCGTTTATATGACACACATCATATTGTCATATTGCCATTGCATGATCATGTAGTTGACATCGTATTTGTGGCAAGGACACCA
Source organism: Secale cereale (assembly GCA_902687465.1). Taxonomy (NCBI): domain Eukaryota; kingdom Viridiplantae; phylum Streptophyta; class Magnoliopsida; order Poales; family Poaceae; genus Secale; species Secale cereale. The sequence continues at coordinate 236,770,396 of LR738713.1, read as the reverse complement.
TGCATAATTTTTATACATGTCACTCTTGTTTCATTGCACATACCGGTACACCGCCGGAGGCATTCATATAGAGTAATACTTTATTGTTGTAGTATCGAGTTGTAATCTTGTGTTGTAATGAAAGTGTGATGATCATCATTTATAGAGCATTGTCCCATGGGAGGAAAGGCTGAATCTATAAAGCCCCTCCACAAAAAAAAAGAAAAAAAGCAAAAAAAAGGCCCAAAAAAGGAAAAAAAGAAAAAACAAATAAAAAAGGGACAATTGCTACTATCTTTTTCCACACTTGTGCTTCAAAGTAGCACCATGTTCTTCATTGTAGAGAGTCTCGTGTTTAGTCACTTTCATATACTAGTGGGAATTTTCGTTATAGAACTTGGCTTGTATATTCCAACGATGGGCTTCATCAAATGCCCTAGGTCTTCGTGAGCAAGCAAGTTGGATGCACACCCACTAGTTTCTTTTGTTGAGCTTTCATTCATATTTAGCTCTAGTGCATCTGTTGCATGGCAATCCCTACTCACTCACATTGATATATATTGATGGGCATCTCCATAGCCCATTGATACGCCTAGTCGATGTGAGAGTATCTCCCTCTTTTTGTCTTATCCACAACCACCTCTATTCCACCCATAGTGCTATATCCATGGCTCACGCTCGTGTATTGCGTGAAAGTTAAAAGGTTTGAATAGATAGAGCATGAAAACAAATGCTTGGCTGAAATCAGGGTTGTGCATGATATGATTATTTTGTGTGATAGCAAGGGAGTATAGCCAACACTATATGATTTTCTAGGGATAACTTTCCTTAGCCATAATATTTTGAGAAGACGTGATTGCTTTGTTAGTATTGCTTGAAGTATTGTTATTTCTTATGTCAATATAGACTTTTATCTTGATTCTTTCAGATCCGAACATTCATGTCACAATTAAGAGAATTACATTGAAAAACTATATTGGTTAGCATTCCACATCAAAAAAAATTCTTTATCATTTACCTACTCGAGGACGAGCAGGAATTAAGCTTGGGGATGCTTGATACGTCTCCAACGTATCGATAATTTTCGATTGTTCCATGCTATTATTTATGAAGTCTTAGATGTTTAATGGGCTTTACCATTCACTTTTATATAATTTTTTGGACTAACCAACTAACCCAAAGGCCCAGTCCAGATTGCTGTTTTTTGCCTATTTCAGGGTTTTGCAGAAAAGGAATATGAAATGGAGTCCAAACGGAATGAAACCTTCGCAGAAGATATTTTTGGAGGAAATCACGCAAGATAAACTTCGGGGCCAAGCGAGAGGACAAGGGGCCCACCCTCGAGGGTGGGGGCGCGCCCCCCTTCCCAAGGCGCGCCCCCTGCCTCGAGGGTAGCCCCTGTGGCCCCTGGTGCCCCTCTTCTTCCTATATATACCTACATACCCCAGAAACTCCGAACATAGAGAAAAAACCCTAATTCCACCGTCGTAGCTGTTGTTCCCATGGAGATGCCATCTTGGAGCCTGTTCCGGGAGGGGGATCCATCATGGAGGCCTTCATCATCATCATCACCGCCCTCACCATGAGTTTTGAGTAGTTTACCACAGACCTTTGGGTCCATATCTAGTATCTAGATGGCTTCTTCTCTCTCTCTCTGGATCTCAATACAAAGTTCTCCTCGGTCTTTGAGGAGATCTATTCGATGTAATCTCTTTTTGCCGTATGTTTGTCGAGATCCGATGAATTGTGAGTTTATGATCAAGGTTAACTATGAAAGATATTTGGTTCTTCTCTGAACTTTTTATGTGTGCTCATAATATCCTTGCAAGTCTCTTCGAATTATTGGTTTGGTTTGGCCTACTAGATCTATAGTTCTTGCAATGGGAGAAGTGCTTGGCTTTGGGTTCAATCTTGCAGTGTCCTTTCCCAATGACAGTAGGGGCAGCAAGGCACGTATTGTATTGTTGCCATCGAGGATAAAAAGATGGGGTTTTCATCATATTGCTTGAGTTTATCCCTCTACATCATGTCATCTTGCTTAAGGCGCTACTCTGTTCATATGAACTCAATACACTAGATGCATGCTGGATAGCGGTCGATGTGTGGAGTAATAGTAGTAGATGCAGGCAGGAGTCGGTCTACTTGTCTCGGACGTGATGCCTATATACAATGATCATGCCTAGATAGTCTCATAATTATTCGCTTTTCTATCAATTGCTCGACAGTAATTTGTTTACCCGCCGTAGAATACCGCTATCATGAGAGAAGCCACTAGAGAAAACTATGGCCCCCGGGTCTATCTTTATCATATTACTTTCCCTTGAACTAGCCAATTTATGTCGCCGTTGTTTATTAGTTCCTTTACTTTCTGTTTCTATACCAAAAATACCAAAAATATAAACTATCATCTCTATCAGATCTCAATATCGTAAGTGACCGTAAAGGGATTGACAACCCCTTATCGCGTTGGTTGTGAAGTTCTTATTTCTTTGTGCAGGTGCGAGTGACTGGCGCATGGTCCCCTACTAGATTCATACCTTGGTTCTCAAAAACTGAGGGAAATACTTACGCTACTGTGTTGCATCTCACTTTCCTCTTCGAGGGAATACAACGCAAGCTCAAGAGGTAGCAACCGTGTGTTGCCATACCAGAGGGCGCTCGAGGACGAGCGGGTTAGGGGGTTCCTCGACGGTGATGGAACCCTAAATAGCAAGTATTGTCAGTGCGAGATACATGTGGCCGTCGGTGTCGAACAGTACATCCACGTCCCACAAGTGACGCCGGCATCTGGCGTCCCACAGCAATAGTTCTCGGGGTCGATGGCGGTCGAACACCTATGCAAATTTGTCTTGCAGTCTCTGCAATGACGATTAAAAGCCAAGTGTTGAAAATTGAAACACCCAAACTGGCTCAAGTTGGTTTGGTTGTTTGAAGTTTCAAAACTTGGCTTTAATCCTCATCGCAGAGGCTGTTAGACAAATTCGCCAAGGTGTTCGACCATCATCGGCCCCCAGAACTATTGTTGCGGGACGCCGGGCGCCGGCGTCACTTGTGGGACGTGGATCTAGTGTTCAATGCTGACCAGCACATGTATCTCGCACCGATGATACTTGCTATTTAGGGTTCCATCGACGCTGTGGAACCCCCTAACCAGATCGTCCTGTTGTAAATATTTAGTTAGGTTGACAGAAAAAACAATATTGATATGTTACTCATCTTTCGATTTAAATGTGTAGTTTTTTCGTCCCTGCGAGGGTCAAGTGTTCGACAAGCTCCGCACCTACCTTCGTGGGTGAGCACAAATGACATCTCCTCCTCCCCCTTCATTTTCTCTGTTCCGGTCTTCATGCCGATGAAACTTGCTAGCTATAGGTGTCTTCAATCATCAGTATGCGTGACCACTATGTTTCTCCCGTTCGAAAGGGTTACATCTATAAATATGCATGCATTTGCATATTTATAACCGTGATTCTTTCGAATTGACCAACATTATCCATGGACAGCCCGAGTATGTGTAGATTGGGTTATTTTTCCCATATGCTCTGCTTCGTATCTGATGCATAATTTCGTCAGTGCCTCCCTGTTGTTCTTCGGGTACACATCCTCTCTGCTTATTGTTGAGATGTGTATCAGGAGAACAGCGGGGAGGTGCTGCCGAAATTTTGCGTCAGATTCGGTGAAGAGCATGGGAAAACGAACCCAATCTACACATACTCGGGTGGGATTAGGACCTATCTTTACCTAATAGCGTCTAGGTTGCATGGACGTAATAAAAGTGACAAACTCCATTAACTTATGAATATATACATGCTGATTTATATATATATTTCTTATGTGTCCAGTAGCTAGGAAAGATGTGTGATCATGCGTGGATGTACACCGGTCACACTAGTCATAAAGACATGACCATTGAATGGTTAACAAAAATCAAGGGAGTCTGAAAGCCGCATTTGCAAATGGCTAGAGGACAACCTGGTGCCCATGTGCCGGGTGCGACAATTGGCACAAGAGGACAGAGGATGAATTGGGAAAATACCTGCAGAAGAGGGGTTTTATGCCAGGTTATACGGTCTGGACATTTCATGGCGAGTCTTCCCAATGTGCTAGAGCCGAGGTGCTTCGTCGTCGCACCGACTAGCATGGTACCGGGATGGATGACATGGTGCAAGACTTTGATGATGCTCGGGTCTCGGATGATGAGATGGAGGAATCTGCAAAGGCCTTCAATGAAATGTTGTTGTCTTCAAAACATCATCTCCACGAGCACACTGAGCTCTGTCAGCTAGATGCCATCTCACAAATAATGGCTCTGAAGGCTCAATTCAACTCTGGCAAAGAATGCTACGATGCGATGATGACAGTATTTGGACGTTTTCTACCCAAAGGCCATGTACTACATACAAACCTGTACAAGTCAGACAAAATCCTCCGTGCTCTTAATATGCCCGGTTAGAAGATACATGCCTATGAGAAAGGATGTGACCTATTTATGCTTCAGTATACCGATTTGAACTATTGTCCCATTTGCAAGTCATCCAGGTATGGTGTGGTAGACAACGGTATGGGTGAGAAGTCGCAGACCAAAATCCCCATTAATGTTCTTCGGTGTATGCCAATCGTACCAAGACTTCAACGCTTTGTCATGGTCGAAGAGATGGCCAGACAGATGGCATGGCACAAAACAGGCAAAAGAATCCAACTAGATGCAGATGGGAAGCTGATGATGGTGCACACATCGGACGGTGTAGCATGGAAACGCTTCGATGCATTACATGTGGACAAAGCGACAGATCCGAGTCATCCTCGAGTCGCCATCAGCACGGATGTGTTTAGTGTGTTTGGTCTAACGGCAGCCCAATACAGTAGTTGGCCCGTATTTGTCATTCCACTCAATCTCCCCCCCCCCCCGGACAGATTATGCACAGAAAGAACATTTTCCAGACGTTGATAATTCCAGGACCAACTATCCAAGGAAGAATATGAATGTGTACATGCAGCCGCTGAAGGACGAATTGCAAGAAGCTTGGGACAATGGGTTCAAGACATACGACGCCTTTAGCAAACATAACTTCATAATGCGTGTCTGGTACATGTACTCGACGCATGACTTGCTAGCGTATGCACTATTCATTGGATTGTGTGTGCGTGGAAGGTTCCCGCGCCCCACATGCAAGGGAGCTCTTCAGTTTCATTGTCTTCAGGCCAGTCACAAGTTTTCTTGCTTCGACTTACATAACCAGTTCCTGGATCCTCACCATAAGTTCAGGAAAGACAAGAAGAACTTCATCAAAGGTAGAGTTGTCAAAAACTCTGCGCCACCTGCGTTGATAGGCCAAGAGACCATGGATCTGTTAAACGTTCCCGAGCCAGATCTAGAGCATCCAGGGTATTTCAAGGGGTATAATTCATAACACGCATGGACTCAAAAGAAATGCTTGTGGGATCTTTCTTATTTCAAAGACCTCCTTTGGCCACACAACATCGATGTGATGCACACTGAGAAGAATATCACTGAAGCACTTTTTGGTACATTGTTCAGCATAGAGGGGAATTCAAAGGATAATACTAAGGCTAGATTCGATCTAGTGGCGTTAAGTGATAGACCGTTACAAAACATGCAACCACTGAAAGGAAAGCAGAACTGGACAAAGCCAAAAGCGTGGTTTGATCTCGGAAGGCCATCTATGAGGGAAATTATCTTGGGGTGAAAATGCAGTTGATGTTCCCCGATGGGTATGCAGAGAATCTAAAGAGGGGAGCTAGTCTTAAAAAATTGAAGATATTTGGTCTCAAGAGTCATAATTGTCACATATGGATTGAGTGGGTAATGCCGGTGATGTTGTGTAGCTTCATCCCTGAGGATGAATGGCTAGTACTGCAGAGTTGAGCTATTTCTTCTGTGTTCTTTGTGCGAAAGAACTATCGCCTGGCCTGCTAGAAGAAATGGAAGAGTTGGCACTGGAGTTGATCTGCAAATTAGAGAAGATCTTTCCGCCGGGCTTTTTTAATCCAATGCAACACTTGATTTTGCATCTCCCAACCGAGGCAAGATTGGGGGGCATGCTAAATCTTTGGTGCTACACAACTAAGAGGATGCAGAAGACGCTTCAAGAAAAATGTAAAAATAAATGTAGAATTGAAGCATCGATGGCTGAGGCATTCATTACTAAGGAGGCGGCAAACTACGGGACATCACACTACGAAGCCAAAAATTGTCATTTACATAATCTGAAGCCTCGGTGCAATGCCGGCGACCCTAAAAAGGGTGGATCCAACCTCAGCCTATTCAAAGGGGATCTCACACCAGCCGGTGCTTCTAATTCCTTAACGTTGGATTTCGAAGAATGGCGGACCATTTCATTGTATATCTTCAACAACCTAACCGAAGTGCGGCCGTACATCGAGTAAGTTCTTGGTACATTGTTTTGCAACTTCTAATTCCTTTGAACTTCTCTTATTCTCAAATAAATTTGATATAGTCGATACATCGCCAAATTCTCGTATGGAGCGGTGATCCAAAAGGATTCCGTTGAAGGGTATGAGCTTCTGGCAAAGCAAGGAGGCGGATTTCCCGATTTCATCTCTTGGTTCAAACAAACGGTAATTTCCATTAGACCATTTAATTTCTTCGTCTAATTTGCGGCTAATGCAACAATCCTTCTTTCATATTAAACTTGTAGGCTAATTCAGAGTTTATTGATGCCGAACTGAGACAAGTCGCTAATGGTTTAGACTATAAGGTTCGTTCATTTGATAAATATGACATCAACGGGTATCATTTTCGTACCTATGGCAAAGAGCAATCTATGGTTGACCAAAATTCTACAATTTGTTGTGTCTCTACCATCAGAGAAGGAGATACCGAGTATTATGGAAGACTTGAAGCAATTTATGAAATTCAATTCTATGGTGCAAACCCACCAAACGTCGTAGTCTTCAAATGTTATTGGTTCCAGCCGAAGTACACTAGAAGGACTCATGAACATATAGGGCTAGTGGAAATCAAACAAAACACCCATTTGGACGTTCCCAATGTCTATATTATGGCTCAATAGGCAACCCAAGATTTCTATCTACCATGGGCATGTCAAAGTGATCCAAATCTCAATGGTTGGCATGTCGTTTATGAAGTTCCGCCACGGGTTGGACCACCTCCCCCCAATGAAGAGGATTATGAACCCCACAATAACCCAGACACATATGAAGGAGAATTCTTCCAAGAAACACGTCTTTCCAAAAAACATTTCAAGAACCGCTCTACTTCACCCTTGAACATTCAAGTAGACAGTGACAGTGAACCCAACTTCACCCATGAGCTGGAACAAGAAGAGCCTGAACTAGAAGAGGTTTCTGTTGCAGATGACCTGTCAATGCTTGACCGATTACGTAAAGGTGGCCTTCCACATGATGATGCATCTATTGATGATGATGACGAGCACATCATTACTGATAGTGATGATGATGCATTTACTGATCCCGGAGCATTTATGGAACCAGACGATGCAGATTATTATTAGGTATTCATTTTTCTATGTTGTACTTGATTTATATAGTTACTTGTATGATTCTATGATTTATATAGTTACTTGTATAATTTTCTTACTTTGTATGATTGTTTCTTATACATAGTGCCATGGTGTTGATATCCGTCCCCGTCGGCCCTCGCCCACTTTATGATTTGGATGTGGTAAATTCTATTTTATAACTATTTGTTGCATTTCACATTTATGATAATTATGTCCATTAAGTTGACATAGAGATATGTTTATCTAGGAGATATGTGGACCGGAAATTGCAACCGACCCTCTTATCGAGAAGTTAAATTTAGTTGGAAAAGGAAATGAGTATTTGAAAGAAAAAATTGAAAGAATTGAAGAAGAGAAGATGATATTGGAGTTGTATGTTGCCGATGTCTTCGATGATCACAAGATCAAGATGAATGCAACGCGCTTTAAGATGGATGCAGTGCACTTGAAGATTAAGAAGATTATAAAATATGCCATTGATAACGAGGCTTGGTATCATTATGCCGTTGGATCAATTGTTACCTTAGTAGCAATCTTCATCGCATATGGTGTGATGAGGATAAGTTTTCTCTAGTGTTTTGCTTAACAAATGCATACTTAGCTTATTTTCCTCCTAAATGGCATAATAATCTTGGTTTAGCTCCAAACTGTCGTATAATTAGTTTATTTTTCTCCAAAATGACAAAATAACCTTACCTAGCTCCAAAATGACCGATTTTAGCTAGGATAGCTCTAAAATGACCTACACTTACCATTTTGTCCTCCAAAATGAATAAATATGCTTAGTTAGCTCAAAAATGGCATAACTACCTAGGTTAGCTCAAAATTGACCTATACTTAGCTTCTTCAGTTCATTGATGACATACTTAGCATACTTATGTCAAAAATGGCATGATAATCTTTGTTACCTCCAAAATGACATAGACTTAGCTTATTTTCCTCCAAAATAACATAATAACCTTACTAAGCTCCAAAATGACCTATTTGCCTAGCTTAGCTCTAAAATAACCTGCACTTAGCATTTTTACCTAGCTTAGCTAAAAAATGGCATTATTACCTACCTTAGTTAGAAGAAGAAGATAAAGAAGAGGAGAGCAAAAAAAGAAAGAGAAGAAAAAATCTTCTTCTTCTTCTTCTTTTTCTTCTTAGTCTTCTTCTTCTTCTAGCTAGTCTTCTTCTTCTAGTCTTCTTATTTTTCGGGGAAATGACACATATGGGATCCCGGGGACCCCTACTACGGTTTGCGGGGCATAGAACTGTGCAAAGAGCAGGTCTAGACGATCAACGCGTGAGAATTTTTACCCAGGTTCGGGCCACAAGATGATGCATAAAACCCTAGTCCTGCTTGTCTATGTATATTTGGTGTTCTTGAGCTCTTGAACTGGCTGCCATGCATGCCTGCCCAAAAAGTCCAAACCCTCTCACAGTATGCCTCGGGCCTCTTTTTATATGACGAAGGGGTTGCCACAGCGACACGCAGGAGGTGTAAAGTAAGTATAGTGTACAAGGTTATCTCCTGACATCTTAGGACAAACGCACTTAATGCGCCGCCTATGTGTCCCCTAGCTTTATTGGGGACGGCAAGGAAGCTTGTCCCGCCCAATGCCGCGTCACCTCGCTCCGACACGTGTCCAGGATGACGAGGCATGCGGCGCCATGCTGGTTGTTGGCTGCTGTGGTGGCAGGGTCTTCCTGAAGATCTGGATGCCACCATGCACGTGCTTGTAGTTGTCTTAGGGGCTATATGCTGCCACGCAGGTGCTTGTCCAGTTGGCGAGTCGGTCGTCGCATAAGAGTGGCCGCGGGGCGGCGAAACCATGGCGGGCGCGGGACTGGCTGTGTGATACGCCTCAACGTATCTATAATTTTTTATTGTTCCATGCTATTATATATTCTGTTTTGGATGTTTAATGGGCTTTATTATACACTTCTATATTATTTTTGGGACTAACCTACTAACCCAAGGCCCAGTGCAAATTGCTGTTTTTTGCCTATTTCAGTGTTCCGCAGAAAAGGAATATCAAACGTAGTCCAAACGGAATGAAACCTTCGGGGGAGTTATTTTTGGAACTGTATCTACCCAGAATACTTGGAGTACAAGCGAGGGAACGAGAGACGCAGCCACGAGGGTCCAGGGCGCGCCCAGGGGGGCAGGTGCACCCCCCACCCTCGTGGGCCCCCTCTGGCTCCCCCGATGCCCTCCTTCCTCCTATATATATCCATGTACCCTGAAAACATCGAGGCAACAGAGAAAACCCTAATTCCACCACCGCAACCTTCTATTCTCGTGAGATCCCATCTTGGGGCCTGTTCCGGAGCTCCGCCGGAGGGGGGATCTACCACGGAGTGCTTCTAGATCAACACCATAGCTTCACCAATGAGTTGTGAGTAGTTTAACACAGACCTTCGGGTCCATAGTTATAAGCTAGATGACTTCTTTTCTCTTTTTGGAAATCAATACAAAGTTCTCCTCGATCTTCGAGGAGATCTATTCGATGTAATCTTTTTGCGGTGTGTTTGTCGAGATCCGATGAATTGTGGGTTTATAATCAAGATTATCTATGAACAATATTTGATTCTTTTCTGAAATATTTTACTCAAGTCTCTTCGAATTATTGGTTTGGTTTGGCCTACTAGATCTATAGTGCTTGCAATGGGAGAAGTGCTTGGCTTTGGGTTCGATCTTGCGGTGTCCTTTCCCAGTGAAAGCAGGGGCAACAAGGCACGTATTGTGTGTTGCCATCGAGGTTAAAAACATGGGGTTGATATCATATTGCTTGAGTTTATCCCTCTACATCATGTCATCTTGCTTAAAGCATTACTCTATTCTTATGAACTTAATACTCTAGATGCATGCTGGATAGCGGTTGATGTGTGGAGTAATAGTAGTAGATGCAGAATCGTTTCGGTCTACTTGTTACGGATGTGATGCCTATATATAATGATCATGCCTAGATATTCTCATAACTATGCACTTTTCTATCAATTGCTCGACAGTAATTTGTTCACCAACCGTAGAATTCTGCTATCATGAGAGAAGCCACTAGTGAAACCTATGGCCCCCGGGTCTATTCTCAACATATTAAGCTTCCATCTACTTTACTTTGCTTTATTTACTTTCTGTTCTTAAACCAAAAATACCAAAAATATTATACTATCTATCTATCAGAGCTCACTTTCGTAAGTGACCGATAAGGGATTGACAACCCCTTATCGCGTTGGCTACGAAGTTCTTATTTGTTTGTGCAGGTGCGAGGGACTCGCGCGTGGTCTCCTACTGGATTGATACCTTGGTTCTCAAAAACTGAGGGAATTACTTACGCTACTGTGCTGCATCACCATTTCCTCTGCGAGGGAATACAACGCAAGCTCGAGAAGTAGGAAGAAGAATTTCTGGCCCCGTTGCTGGGGAAGCTTACGCAAAAGTCATATACCAAGTAACTATCACAAACCCTTGTCCTTCGCACTACATTATTTGCCTCTCGTTTTCCTCTCCCCCACTTCACCTTTGCCGTTTTATTCGCCCTTCTTCTTCTGTGTGTTTACCGTTCGCTTTGCCTTGCCGTCATGGCTCGCACGCCTATCATTATCAATACTCCTGAGAGTGAGGTTCTTAATTTTAAACAAAGGGAGGAGGAAAACTCTAAAAGATGCCTGGTATAGAATTTGCAATGCTCAAAATAGATCTATTAGGAAGCTTTCCACTTCCGTGCTTCTTCGCAATTTTTATGTTGGCATAACTCCGTGGAATAGATATATTCTGGATACCATTATCGGAGGGAATTTCTTGGGTAGACATACTTTTTATTCTTATAATGCTATGACAGAATTGTTTGGGCCACCACCTCTTCTGGTTAATGGAACTGTTTTAACTCTGGAACATGTTATGCAAAGGCTTGAAATTATTGAAAACAAAGTTGCTACTGTAGAGTTGGTTGAGAGTTTGGATAAAAAGATCCACAACCAAATTACCCTGTATGGATCCAAGGTAGGAGTTATGCTGATTTTTTTAAAGAAAAAGAACATATAGTTAAAAAGAGAATAGATCAAGATTCCACTAGAATCGATAAACTTGAGGATATTATCACTAATGTAGTTTCTGCTCTTTTCGCTGTGAAAAATACTTCGAATCCCTCTACCACTAAATTGGCCAAGTTTATGTATGTTCCTAAAAATAAGGGTGAATCATCTAATAAGGAAATTGTGGATCTCAAATCCATAAGTGTTCACCCCAACTTTCTCACTTTTGCAAGGGAACCTTTTGCTACAAATGAATTTCTTGAATTCTTGCCTAGAAGGTTGATTATCAATAGAAATAAAGAAGTTCCTAAGAATTATAAGTGCTTAATCGAAGAGTTGCCTACCAAAGATGACAATACCTAGATCTATTCTTGTATCGTGCCTAGTTATGGGCGTTAAACGATAGTGCTTGTTGGGAGGCAACCCAATTTTATTTTATTTGTTTTTGCTTCTGTTTAGGAATAAATATTGCATCTAGCTTCTGTTTAGATGTGGTTTTGTGATTTAATTAGGGTTTGTGCCAAGTAGAGCCTTTGGGAAGACTTGTGTGAAGTTTATATGGTCATGCCGTAAAAAACAGAAACTTTAGCGCTCACGAGGTTGGCTGTAATTTTTTACTCGAGAGTGCTATATAGTTGATTCTTTTTGCAGATGATTAATAGACAAATTCCTCACATTTACCAATTTATTTCAATTTTTTGGAGTTCCAGAAGTATTCGAAAGTTAGAGATTACTACAGATTGTTCTATTTTTGACATATTCTATTTTTCGTGTGTTGTTTGCTTATTTTGATGAATCTATGAGTAGTATCGGGGGGTATGAATAGGTTTAACACCAATATAAAAAATAATGAGTTCATTACCATACCTTTGAGTGGTGGTTTGTTTTCTTATACTAACGGAGCTCACGAGATTTTTGGCTAAGTTTTGTGTTGTGAAGTTTTCAAGTTTTGAGTATGGCTTTGATGGACTATGGAACAAAGAGTGGCAAGAGCCTAAGCTTGGGCATGCCCAAGGCACCCCAAGGTAAAATTCAAGGACAACCAAAAGCCTAAGCTTGGGGATGCCCCAGGAAGACATCCCCTCTTTCGTCTTCATCTATCGGTAACTAGCCTCGGGACTATATTTTTATTCACCACATGATATGTGTTTTGCTTGGAGCGTCATGTATGATTTGATTCTTTGTTTTTAGTTTTCCACAATCATCCTTACTGGACACAACTTTTGAGAGAGATAAAATTTAGAATTTATTATAATACTCTATGTGCTTCACTTATACCTTTTGAGCTAGATAGTTTTGCTCTAATGCTTCACTTCTATCTATTAGAGCACGGTGGTGGTTTTATTTTGTAGAAATTGTTGATCTCCCATGCTTCACTTACATCCTTTTGAGATTCTTTTAGAAAGGCATGGTAATGTGCTTTGGTTATAAAACTAGTCCTAATATGATAGGCATCCAAGATGGGCATAGTAAAAACTTTCACATAAAGTGCATTGAATATGATGATAAGTTTGATACTTGATGATTGTTTTGAGATATGAGGATGGTGATATTAGAGTCATGCTAGTGGAGTAATTTTGAATTTGAGAAATACTTGTGTTAAAGTTTGTGATTCCCGTAGCATGCACGTATGGTGAACCGCTATGTGACGAAGTTAGAGCATGAGGTATTTATTGAGTGTCATCGTTTGTCTGGAGGTAGGGATCGCGCGATGGTTAACTCCTACCAACCCTTCCCCTAGGAGCACGCGTTGAATACTTTGTTTTTATGACTTGTATATTTTTGCAATAAGTATATGAGTTATTTATGACTAATGTTGAGTCCATGGATTATACGCACTCTCACCCTTCCACCATTGCTAGCCTCTCTTGTACCGCACAACTTTCGCCGGTACCATACACCCACCATATACCTTCCTCAAAACAGCCACCATACCTACCTATCATGGCATTTCCATAGCCATTCCGAGATATATTGCCTTGCAACTTTCCACTGTTCCATTCATATGACATGCTTCATCATCATTCACATAGAGTCATATTTTGTTCTAGCTTCAAGTTGTAATCTTTGAGTTGTAAGTCAATAAAAGTGTGCTGATCTTCATTATTAGTGCATTGTCCCATATGTGAGGAAAGGCCAAAAAAAGATGGCCCAGAAAAAATAGAGAGAGGGGCTAATAAGAAATAAATAAAAGAGAAAGCCCCTCCAAAAAAATGAGAGAAAAGAACGAAGGGACAATGCTACTATCCTTTTCCACACTTGTGCTTCAAAGTAGCACCATGATCTTCATGATAGAGAGTCTCTTGTTTTGTCACTTTCATATACTAGTGGGAATTTTCATTATAGAACTTGGCTTGTATATTCCAACGATGGGCTTCCTCAAATGCCCTAGGTCTTCATGAGCAAGCAAGTTGGATGTACACCCACTTAGTTTCTTTTGATGAGCTTTCATACACGTATAGCTCTAGTGCATCTGTTGCATGGCAATCCCTACTCACTCACATTGATATCTATTGATGGGCATCTCCATAGACCATTGATACACCTAGTTGATGTGAGACTATCTTCCTCCTTTTTGTCTTCTACACAACCACCACTCTATTCCACCTATAGTGCTATATCCCTGGCTCACGCTCATATATTGCATGAAAGTTGAAAGGTTTGAAAATTTTTGAGTATGAAACAATTGCTTGGCTAAAACCGGGGTTTTGCATGATTTAAATATTTTGTGTAATGAAAAGGGAGCATAGCCAGACTATATCATTTTTTAGGGATAACTTTCTTTGGCAATATTATTTTGAGAAGACAAGATTGCTTTGTTAGTATGCTTGAAGTATTATTATTCTTATGTCAATATAGACTTTTGTCTTGAATCTTTTGGATCTGAACATTCATGCCACAATAAATAAATTACATTGAGAATTATGTTGGTTAGCATTCCACATCAAAAATTATGTCTTTATCATTTACCTACTCAAGGACGAGCAGGAATTAAGCTTGGGGATGCTTGATACGTCTCCAACGTATCTATAATTTTTTATTCTTCCATGCTATTATATATTCTGTTTTGGATGTTTTATGGGCTTTACTTTTATATTATTTTTGGAACTAACCTACTAACCCAAGGCCCAGTGCAAATTGTTGTTTTTGCGTATTTTAGTGTTTCACAGAAAAGAAATATCGAACGGAGTCGAAACGGAATGAAACCTTCGCGAGAGTTATTTTTGGAACTATATCAACACAAAAGATTTGGAGTACACGCGAGGGAACGAAGGAGGCGGCCACGAGGGTCCAGGGCACGCCCCCTCCTATAGGGTGCACCCCACCCTCGTGGGCCCCCTCTGGCTCCCCCGATGCCCTCCTTCCTCCTATATATATATCCATGTACCCTGAAAACATCGAGGCAATAGAGAAAACCCTAATTCCACCGCCGCAACCTTCTGTTCCCGTGAGATCCCATCTTGGGGCCTGTTCCGGAGCTCCGCCGGAGGGGGGATCTACCACGGAGTGCTTCTACGTCAACACCATAGCCTCCCCAATGAGTTGTGAGTAGTTTACCACAGAACTTCGGGTCCATAGTTATTAGCTAGATGCCTTCTTCTCTCTTTTTGGATATCAATACAAAGTTCTCCTTGATCTTCGAGGAGATCTATTCGATGTAATATTTTTGCGGTATGTTTGTCGAGATCCGATGAATTGTGGGTTTATGATCAAGATTATCTTTGAACAGTATTTGATTCTTTTCTAAAATCTTTTATGTATGATTATAATATCCTTGCAAGTCTCTTCGAATTATTGGTTTGGTTTGGCCTACTAGATCTATAGTTCTTGCAATGGGAGAAGTGCTTGGCTTTGGGTTCAATCTTGTGGTGTCCTTTCCCAGGGCAGCAAGGCACGTATTGTATTGTTGCCATCGAGGATAAAAAGATGGGGTTTATATCATATTGCTAGAGTTTATCCCTCTACATCATGTCATCTTGCTTAAAGCATTACTTTTTTCTTATGAACTTAATACTCTAGATGCATGCTGGATAGCGGTCGATGTGTGGAGTAATAGTAGTAGATGCAGAATCGTTTCGGTCTACTTGTTAGGGACGTGATGCCTATATATAATGATCATGCCTAGATATTCTCATAACTATGCGCTTTTCTATCAATTGCTCGACAGTAATTTGTTCACCCACCGTAGAATTCTGCTGTCATGAGAGAAGCCACTAGTGAAACCTATGGCCCCCAGGTCTATGCTCAACATATTAATCTTCCATCTACTTTACTTTGCTTTATTTACTTTCTGTTCTTATACCAAAAATATTATACTATCCTATCTATTAGATCTCACTTTCGTAAGTGATCGTAAAGGGATTGACAACCCCTTATCGTGTTGGCTGCAAAGTTGTTATTTCTTTGTGCAGGTGCGACGGACTCGCGCGTGGTCTCCTACTGGATTGATACCTTGGTTCTCAAAAACTGAGGGAAATACTTACGCTAATGTGCTGCATCACCCTTTCCTCTTCGAGGGAATACAACGCAAGCTCGAGAAGTAGCATTGTGGCCCCGCAGACGCCCCCAGCAAGGGGTCTTGCCGGGGTCTTGTGGTTGTCCCCGGCAAGGATCTTGCCGGGGGTCTTCGGTCGTTCCCGGCAAGGCTCTTGCCGGTGGTCTTCGTCTTCTGGTCCCTTGTCCAGGTCTGCAGGCCCCTTGGTCCCGCAAAGATCTGCATGCCACTGCGTAGACACCCCTTGAATCTTGGTCTTGACGTTGTCAATGGTGTCAGAGCTCTCAGACCCAAGGGTGGTGGCTTTGCTGGTGTTTGGGCAAGCTGCCCCGGCAAAGCTCTTGCCGAGGTCATGTAGGCCGCCTCGGCAAGGGTGTCGCCGGGGGAGGAGTCCTCCTTGCCCCTCTGTCCTTCATATCTCTGGCTTGGGTGTTGCCTTAGCTGTCTCGTGCCCCCTTCTTCTGCTCCGCCAAGCGTGGTCGTAGGTGTGGCTACAATTGCATGTGCATAAGTAAAGGGGTGCAAAAGGACCCCTACTTTTGTACACTGATAGGATCCCCCGGGCGTGGGCCACACATAGGCACGGAGCATTGTTGGGGCAGGCCCAGAACGGTGCGCGGGCACGCGTGGCAGGGATTTAAGTGCGGTGGCTCCTTCACCGGTTGTGCAGACAGCAGGCCCTACCTGTCGGCCGAGTCCGCAGACAGCAGGCCCTACCTGTCGCCCGAGTCCCCGGTAGCCAACGGGACCCACCAGGCGGTCGGCCCCAGCAGCCGGCGGAGAAGCCGGCGCCTAGAGACACTAACGGCCGGGCCTTACGCTCGGTCGGATTACCATTATACCCCTGGGGGTAGGCCTATATAAACCCCCAGGCTTGCCCATGCAAGGGGTTCAGAACCTTGGCCATCATACATGCACCCACGGGAGGAATAGCTAGAGCTAGCCTAGGTCCTCTTCCTCCTCTAGCCGAAACAGCTCAAGGAGCACTCTTGTAGCTACTCTATTGATGGTAGTCGTCATGGGGAGACCATGCAGAGCAGAACTAGGGGTGTTATCTCCACGGAGAGCCCAGAACCTGGGTAAGACTCGTAGGAATTTGAGATCTCGCCCACTCTCGCTTCTAGGGCCCGGCGACGTACTCTTGTCGTAGTCCATGATAAGCCACCCCCTCGCATATGTCGCACGATATCCCCGACATTTGGTGCCCACCATGGGGCTAAGTGCACCATCGTTTAGAGACACGTTCTGGACGGGAACCCTCTTCCTTCCAGGCGAGCGCAACCAGCCCGACATGCCCGATGTCGTTTGCGCCAACGCGCTTCACGGCGTGGAAGCCTCCTGCACCGCTAGCAGCCTCGTTGATCTCATTGGTGGGATCCGCCTCTCGGACGAGCCCACGCCGGACGCGGGAGCAACCAGCTCCGAGAGCTTCCTCGTCGACCTCCTTGGCAAGCTCCACATCGCCAACGAGCCTAATTCCGACCTGGAGTCGTTGGCTGCACCAACCCGCCCGTCGAGATGCTCATCGACTTCGACGCGGTGTCCACTGATGCCTTCCCCGACCACGTGGTGGTCATCAATGACCCGCTCCCTCCTGCGATTAGCGGTGCTAGCGCCAGCACCATCACAGAGGTGCTGGTTACTAGCCACGACGGAGCCTCGGACGGGGCAGGCCAGGACCCGCAGGAGGCAGCAGTGCAGGGTCTGTCCGCTCCCATAGCGGCGGGCGCCGATGGCACAACGCTAGAAATTTTCCGCGTCTCGCTCCTCGACAGCGCCAACAAGCTGGCGGCCATGAGGTGCCTCGCTGAAGCCTACCAGCGCGAGATCGACCGCGTTGTGTGTGGCACAGCGGCTGCTGGCGAACCAAGCCAGGTGGGCATTGTCCAGCAGTGTGGCGCTGCCACTAGTCCGATGGAGAACTTACGTGTCGCCCAGGCTGCGGCAGAGGAGTTGGACCACCTAGAAGGCGACGAGCATCGCTACATGACGGCGCGTGTCCAGCAGCTCCTCGACGCGGCAGTCGTGCAGTAGGAGGCTCGCCGCCGCATGTTGGAACCCGGCGCGCAAGCCGAGAATCATTCCTCCTGCCGTGAGTATGGGGCGACCTCCCGGTCTCCAACAGGCGACACTCACGGTCGACGAGACCAAGAGCCGGCTGCTAGCCATAGTTGGTGCACCCACATCACGATTGAGCATGACCAAGACGGTCACCCACGAGTAGTGGAATGGCGGGACAATCGTCCGCCTCCTCTTCGCATGGGAGCGGCTCGCTTCCCGCCGCCTGTTGAGCATCCGACTCTCGAAGGCCGGGCGGGCCACCGTGAAGGAGTCGGACAGAGCGATGTCCGCCATCAGATCGATCGGCTCGCCCGATCCTTTGCGGTAGAAGAAGAAGATGCAATCAGCCCGCCCTGTTTCGGCCCCCGCACTCGTGAGGAGCCCTTTCCCAAAGGGTTCTCGCTCCCTCGAGACACTCCCATGTACAACGGTTACGTGAAGCCGGAGGACTGGCTGGTCGACTACTCCATAGCCGTCAACATAACAAACGGCAACAAGCATGTTGTCGGGAAGTACGTTCCACTCAAGCTCTAGGGCACGGCCCGGACATGGATGAACAGCCTCAAGCCTTACAGCATCAACAGCTGGCTAGACTTCACCGACGTCTTCACCCGCAACTTCACCAGCACCTACAAGCGGCCACCCAAGCCCCGCCAGCTCTCCCTAGGCGTCCAGGGCCCGACTGAGTCCATCCACGACTACCTGACGCGCTAGGCTGAGCTACGCAACTCTTGCGAAGGGGTGCACAAGGTGCAGGCCATAGAATACTTCACTGCAGGGTGCAGAGAAGGCACCCTACTCATGCACAAGCTCCTCTTGGACAAGCCGACTACACTAGACGAGTTGCTGATCATAGCGGACAAGTACGCCATAGCCGACTCCTCCATGAAGTCGGAGCTGCAAGTGGACGTGTTCGGGAAGGTGATCCCTCTGGCTCCTCGGACGTCGGCTAGTGACTCCAGCCGGCGACGGCAGCCAAGCGACAACAAGCGCAATGCTCCGCAACCGGCTTCCACCAGACGACAAGTGGCAACAGTTGAAGACCGTCCGCAGGAGGGGTAGCCCGGCCCGAAGCATCAGAAGGGCAGTGATGACCCACAAGTGTAGGGGGTCAGTTGTAGCTCCTTTCGATAAGTAAGTGTGTCGAACCCAACGAGGAACATAAGGAAATGACAAGTGTTTCTCAGTAATGTAATGTCTGCAAGTGCTGAAATTGTAAGTAGCGGAGTAGTTTGATAGCAAGATAATTTTGTAACGAGCAAGTAACGATAATAGTAGCAAGTATGCAGCAAAATAGCCCAATCCTTTTGAGGCAAAGGACCGGCCAAAATGGTCTCTTATAATAAGCAAAGCATTCTTGAGGGTACACGGGAATTTCATCTAGTCACTTTCATCATGTTGGTTCAATTCATGTTCGCTACTTTGATAATTTGATATGTGGGTGGATCGGTGCTCAGGTGCAGTTCTTACTTGAACAAACCTCCTACTTATGACTAACCCTCCCGCAAGCATCCACAACTACGAGAAAAGTATTAAGAATAAACTCTAACCATAGCATTACACTTTTGGATCCAATCGGTCCCTTACGCAATAGTGCATAAACTGGGGTATAAGCTTCTGTCACTCTCGCAACCCACCATCTAATTACTACTCCACAATACATTCCCTTAGGCCCAAATATGGTGAAGTTTCATGTAGTCGACATTCACATGACACCACTAAGAGAACCACAACATACATACTATCAAAATATCGAACACATATCAAATTCACAAGATTACTAACATGATTTCTCCCATGACCTCAAGGACAAAGGTAACTACTCACAAGTAATTAACATGCTCAGGATCAGAGGGGTAACATATAGCATAATGGATCTGAACATATAATCTTCCACCAAATAAACCATATGGTAAGCAACTACAAGATGTAATCAACACTACTAGTCACCCACAAGCAACATTCTATAGTTCTGGTAACAAGGTTGATCACAAGAGATGAACTAGGGTTTGAGATGAGATGGTGCTGGTGAAGATGTTGATGAAGATAGCCCTCCCCAAGACGGGAGAGTTGTTGGTGATGATGATGACGCTGATTTCCCCCTCCGGGAGGGAACTTCCCCTGGAGGAATCGCTCCGCCTGAAGGAAAAAGTGCTCCTGCCCAAGTTCCGCCTTGAGATGGCGGCGTTCCATCCCGAAAGTCTTCTCCTTACTTTTTCAAGGTTAGAGAGGCTTATATACCAAAAGATGGTCACCGCAAGCGGGCCTGGGTGACCACAACCCACCAGGGCGCGCTTGGGGGGGCTAGCGCGCCCAGGTGGGTTGTGCCCACCTGGTGGGCCCCTCTGGTGGTAATCAGCTCCAGTATTTCTTAAATAATCCATAAAAAATCTCTATGAAGTTTCAGCTTGTTCGGAGTTGTGCAGAATAGGTGGCCTGACGTAGCTTTTTCAGGTCCAGATTTCCAGCTGCCGGAATTCTCCCTCTTGGTGTGTGCCTTGCAAATTATGAGAGAAAAGTCATTAGAATTACTCCGAAAAGCATTATTATGCATAATAACAACATAAATAACAGCAAGAAAACATGATGCAAAACGGACGTATCAGGCAGCAAGCCCGCATGGTTGCTTGCCTTCTCCTTCGAGCAAAGCCTTGACGATCCCTGCAAGTGCCACTGGCTTACCCGAATCGCCAAGGCTGAGGGCTTGCCTCCTCCGCCTGCTGGCCCACCGGCTCCGCCTCCATGTCAGCCGGCGGCCCGACCAGTCGGCGCGATCCAGGATGAGTTCACCGTAGAGCATGGAGTCTACGTCTTCTTCACCAGTGTGGTCGACGACAAGCGCAGCCGGCGGCAGCAACACCGGGAGGTGAATGCCGTTGCCTCAGAAGTCCCGACGTTCATGCACTGGTTTGCGAGGCCCATCAGCTGGAGCCGTGCTGACCACCCGACCATGATGCCATCGCTGGGTGCTGACGCTATGGTTCTAGACTCAACCTTCTCAACGGAGAGGCGCGCCTGCTGCTTCTCCCAGATCCTGATAGACGGCGGTAATAGCATCAACATCCTATAACGCGATACCATGGAGAATCTAGGCATCAAAGAGAAATAGCTCCTGCCCAGTCGTACTGTCTTCCACGGCATTGTACCCAGCCTTTCCTGCTCCCCAATCGGCAAGATTAAGATAGACGTCATGTTCGGTGACAAGGATCACTTTCGCCGCAAGCCGATCTGGTTCGAGGTGGTCGATCTAGAAAGCTCCTACCACGCACTCTTGGGTCGGCCAGCACTCACCAAGTTCATGGCGGTTCCTCAATACGCCTACCTCAAGATGAAGATGACGGGTCCCAAGGGCATCATCACCATTGCTGGCAACTACCAGAAGTCGATTGCATGCGCTGCCGCCAGCAGTCGGCATGCCGAGTCCCTTGTCGTAGCTGAAGAGAAGCCCCTCCTCGATCGGATGGGGGCAATGTCCGGCGAGAAGCCGGACATACCATCAGAGCCCAAGGACGCGGAGACTCGGGGCTCCTTTCAACCGGCCAAAGAAACTAAGAAGATTGCCTGGGATCCAGCGCACCCGGAGAGATTTGTTGTCGTAGGGTCAAACCTCGATAGCAAATAGGAAAGTGAGCTCGTCGACTTCCTCCATGAGAATCTGGACATCTTTGTGTGGTTCCCCAAGGACATGTCGGGTGTTCCGACGGATTTCGCCGAGCACAAGCTACATGTGAGGCCGGATGTGAAGCCAGTCAAGCAACCGCTCCGCTGCCTGTCGGAAGAGAAGAGAAGAATTGTTGGTGAAGAGATCGCCCGGCTCCTAGCAGCCGGCTTCATCATGGAAGTGTTCTACCCGGACTACCTTGCCAACCCAATCCTCAACTACACTAGCCTCAACAAAGCCTGCCCCAAGGATCTGTTCGCCTTGCCTCGGATAGATCAAGTGATCGACTCCACAGCCGGATGAGAGCTGTTGTCTTTACTTGATGCTTATTCCGGCTACCACCAGATAAAGCTGAACCCGGCCGATCGACTGAAGACCGCCTTCATCACACCATTCGGAGCCTTCTGCTACTTCACCAGGATGTTCGGCTTGAGAAATGCCGGTGCCATGTTTCAGTGTTGCATGTTGAAGTGCCTCCTCAAGCAGCTCGGTAGAAATGCACACGTCTATGTAGATGATATTGTGGTGAAGATGGAGAAGCGCGACACCCTTCAGGAGGATCTTAAGGAGACCTTTGACAACCTCCACCGTTTTGAAATCAAGCTAAACCCGGAGAAATGTGTCTTCTGAGTACCAGCCGGTCAGCTCCTTGGCTTTCCTGTCTCTGAATGAGACATTGAGTGCAACCCTGTGAAGATTAAGGCCATTGAGCGGATGGAGAGGCCAACCAGACTGCGAGACATCCACAAGTTCACTAGGTGCCTGGCATCTCTCAGCCGGTTCATTAGTCAGTTGGGCGAGAAGGCTTTCCCCGTGTACCAGCTAATGAAGAAAACCACTTCCTTCGAATGGAATTACAAGGTGGACTAGGCCATCCTCCAGCTCAAGAAGATGTTGACTACGCTGCCGGTCCTCGCGGCTCCGGCTGCTAAGGAACCTATGCTCGTCTACATCGCCGCCACTAGCCGAGTGGTCAGCATCATGATCGTGGTCGAGCGCCCAGAAGACGGCAAGGCACAACCGGTACAGAGGCCCGTCTACTACATGAATGAGGTGTTGTCGACCTCCAAGCATAACTACCCCACTACCAAAAGATGTGCTACGACATGTACTTTGCCGCCAAGAAGCTCAAGCAGTACTTCCAAGAGCACTCCATCACGGTCGTATTCACTGCCCCCACTTGCCGAGATCATAGGCAACAGAGATGCATTAGGCCGGGTGGCGAAGTGGACCATCGAGCTAGCTCCCCACACCATTCTCTACCAGCCCACCACCGCCATCAAGTCCCAAGAGCTGGCCGACTTCCTCGTCGACTGGGCCGAGACCCATTACCTGCCGCCAGCGCCGGATTCCACCCATTGGCTGATGCACTTTGACGGCTCAAAAATGCATACCGATTTGGGAGCCGGCATCGTCCTCACCTCACCCAAAGGAGACAAGCTCAAGTACATGTTGCAGATTCACTTTGCCGCCTCCAACAACGTGGCCGAGTACGAGGCGCTCGTTCACGGGCTCCGACTGGCCAAAGAGATAGGCATACACCGAGTGTTGTGCTATGGCGACTCAGACTTGGTGGTCCAACAGTCGTTTGGCGACTTGGACGCCAAGAATGCAAATATGGCGAGCTATCGTTTCCTCATCCAGCAGATCAGCGGATACGTCAATGGGTGCGAGTTCCTTCACATGCCACAGTCCGACAACGAGCAAGCTAATGCCCTGGCACAGATTGGCTCCACCCAGCAGGCAATACCAGCCGGCGTCTCCCTCTAGTGCCTACGCCAGCCGTCTATCAAGCCTTCACCGGAATCAGAGTCCATCAAGAAGTGATCAAGAGGTTATAAAGTGGTTGCAACAAGCACTAAGCATTATATGAGGGTAGCTTATGATGTCAGAGCGAGACGACAATATGTGCCAACGGTCGCAACTAGTAGTGATCAAGAAGTGATCCTATCTACTTACGTTCATACATAAACCCACTATGTTCACTTTCTGAACCCCTTCGAAAAGAGACCATCACGGTTAGTCACACAGATAGTGTATTCTAGTTGAGTTTTTGTGTCAAGTTATCTACAACAGGATATTAACAAACTCCAATCCGCCACATAACCACGTGCACGGCTTTTGAAAGATCATAACCCTGCAGGGGTGTCCCTACTTAGCCCATCACAAGCTCTCACAATCAGAAGAGGTAAAACCTTTTATCTTAGGGACAACCCAATCAGACTCGGAATCCCGGTGCACAAGATATTTCGACAATTATAAAAGAAGTCCAGCAAGACCTCCCAACGTGCCGACACCCGGATAGGAGCCGCGTGTATCTCGTCTCAGGCCACGATTGGATGGAATAAGCAACAGATGTATGCCAAATACCTCGAGTTTACCCCAAGCGACCCCGCACTGGCCCGGGTTGTAAATTAAGTCCTCGGGTGCTAGCCGGTCCCTATGCAAGTTTTAGTTATTAGGCAAATGGTAAAACCAATGTTGGGCCTTGCTGGAGGAGTTTTATTCAAAGCGAACTATCAAGGGGGGGCCATAAACCCCAACCGCATTAGGAACGCAAAATCAAGGAACATAACACCGGTTTATCGGATCCTAAGGCGGCATGGGTGGAACAAAACACCAAGTAGAATGCCAAGCATTCCACCCATTGCCAAGTATATCGGTGCATTAATTTAAATAAAATATATTGTTTTATTCCCAAAATATCCAATCCAACACGCATCCTTAGAAAGAAGGATTGAATGGAGTTGTTGGAAGAATCAACACGCAGAATATATGCTTCTCGTGGGCTTACGGAAAACATCTCAAAATTATGAGGTGACAACATGTCGGGGAATCTGATCGCCCACGAACACCTATGGGACCAGAGCCCCTTCTCGGTACGGCAGGGGGCGGAGGATGCACAAAGAGCGGATCGAGGCGAGCACATGAGCAGTTTACCCAGGTTCGGGCCGCACGGATGCGTAAAACCCTACTCCTGTTTTGGTTTGTTATTGAGTTCTTCGCTCGGGAGCGAGGAGAGCAACAGTACACTCCAACCGCTAGCTAGACCGAGCGTGGAGAATGATCGAAGTTCCGAACCCCCTCTACGTTGCGCATGGGCCTCCTTTTATAGGTCAAAGGGGTCACCGACAGGTGGCAACACAGATGGGGGTAAAAATGTAAAAAGAGTGGTAGTTGGAATAGTGTTTGTATAGTGCTCTATATCTAACCCTGACGGCAGGGGACAAGGGCATTAAATGCTCGTCGCCGTCGCCCCAAACAGTGCAAAAAGTGGCCGTCAAGGGCGCCACCGTCCGCCACGACGGTAGCCTTGTCATCACCGCTTGCCACCGTGTACCCCTAGCTGCATAGCCTTCCGCCACGTGCGCCTGGAAGGGTCCCAGAGCGACACGTGGGTGGATGCGCTGGAGCGCGGGTACTGAGTGGAAGTTTGCCGTGACAAGTGCCTTGCCGCGGTCGCTATCTTGTCGCGCCTGGGAGCTTGTCGCTCACCGGGCCTTGCCGGGACGCGTGGCGCGTCGCAGCAAGTCTCTTGAAATGCCTTGTTTGGTCTTCCCGGCAAGCTCCTCCTGCCAGGGCCCTGCGCCTCGAGTGGTTTGGTGCCTTGAGTGGCCTTCCCGGCAAGCTCCTCTTGCCGGGGTCTTGTCTCTTTGAATTGTATACTTTGTTCTTGAATGGCTCCAAAGGAACCATGAGAGGTCTTGGCGGTCGCCTGGCTAGCCTTGCCGCGGGACGCTGCAACTTCCCGTGCACAAGTTCGGGATACTAAGGTACCCCCTACTTTAGTACACCGACAGGAGCCCCGGGGCCTGGGCCAGACACGGTGCCGAGCGCTGTTGGGCCAGGCCCAAAAGAGTGCATGGGCACGCGCGGCCTGCGGCACGCCGTATCCCATTCCGTATCCACCGCGCCCTCCCTTAACGACACGCGTTTAATGTGGCGTCGTGGGGGAGATCGTGGCACGTTTCTTTAATTGGAAATGCGGAACGTCCGCTCCCTTCCCCCTTATAAGCAGGGGAAACAGGGGCAGTTCGTCCATCTGCATGTTCCTTCTTCAATCCTCAGAAACCCCCGCCTCTCCCCTCCTTCCCGAAGGCCGAAAGAGAGCAGCGCTCCGCCCTCCGTCGCCACCAACAACACCAGCGCCGTCGACCTCCTTCACCGCTCCCGCCATGGCTCCGAAAGGCGAGAAGGGGAAGTCCGCGAAGTCGGCCGAGGCGCTGCGGCCCGCGGCGATGCGGAAGAAGAAGGTGGTCTTCCCGCCAAAGCTTGAGGCGGAGGAGCTGAGGGATTCCTTCTACATTTTTTGGTCGAGGGAGACGAAGGCGCATCCGCGCACCAAGGTACTCCCGGCCGCAACTTGCAAGATGTTCCCGAATGGCTACGCCTTCTTTGCTTTGTTCTTCTACTGCGGGCTCTGCCCGCCCTATTCTGAGTTCTTCTGTGACATCATGAACACCTACGGGTTCCACCTCCTTGACTTCACCCACAATGCCGTTCTCACCATGGCCGTTTTCGCACATCTGTGCGAAAACTTTGTCGGAGTCTTCCCCAATGTGGCTCTTTTCCGCCATTACTTCACGCCTCGAGTTGAGAGGGGAGAGCCTCTGTCTGGCGGAATCTCTTGGATCTCTAGGACCCACAAGAAGGAAGCTTACTTGTCGGGAGAGCTCCGCGGCAAGTGGGATGAGTGGAGAGCCAATTGGTGTTGGATCGTAGAGGATGACCCGCAGCCATTCACCGCCCGACGCCAAGCCCCAGTAGTACGCGGCAACGACTGGAGCGATTTGGCCCTGGAGGATAGCAGATTGAAGAATGCCACTACCCGGATTCTTCGCCTTTGGCACGCCAAGCTCACTGTAGGCGCAGTTGGAGCAGACTCTTTCCGCCGCTGCATCGCCCCCTTGCAGGAGAGAAAGAGGCCCACCTGGGATTTCGAGAACGCGGCAGATATCATGAGGCTACGCCCGGGCCTCAATTATAACTTCACTGTCCTAGAGCTCAACGCGATGCTCCAGGCGTTGTTCAAGTATGACTCCGACCATCCCGAGTGGTTTACGTTTCCGGCGGGCGTAGTTCCGCTGTGCAACAACTTGCCGCTCAGCGCCATCTGTGCAGTGATGCCGCTATGCAATTCCCACGGGATCGACCCCACTTGGCAAGAGCCTTCCGACGAAGCTGTGCAGGCGTTCTTCGACAACTTGGTGGAACAGCCAGTCAACTCCGATGAGAAGAAAGGCCTCACCCGCGACACCACTGTCCAAGAGATGGCGTATATTGCCACCAGACTGGAAGAGGCGGCGGCAGCCAGGGCCGCGGGCGAGTTCGGGTACACTGTGGAGGAGGCGGAGGCAGCGGAGGCGACAAGCCTTGCCGAGCAGGAAGAGCTTCTCAAAGTGGGGAAGCTTGCCGGGAAGGTCGCTGAGACAAGTGAGCCCGCCGAGCTGGGCGCCGAGTCGAGCGGGCCCGTCGAGCAGGGCGCCGAGTCGAGCGGGCCCGCAGGGGACTCGAGCGGCTCACTGGAGATCGGCTCCTCCTCCTCGTCCTCGGGCAGCTCGCCACCACCAGCAAGTCCTCCAGCTCCACAAAGAAGACGCCTCCACAAGGCCACAGACCTGATGGGGCGGCAGACGGGCCAACAGACGCAGCACCGCGCGACACGCGTAATCACGGCAAGCAAGGCCGCCACGGGAGCACCTCGCGCTTCTGCAGCGGCTGGAGGGGGATCTTCCCGGACTGGCGCGCCAAAGATGTCGGGGAAACTGATCGCCCACGAACACCTATGGGACCGGAGCCCCTTCTCGGTACGGCAGGGGGCGGAGGATGCACAAAGAGCGGATCGAGGCGAGCACACGAGCAGTTTACCCAGGTTCGGGCCGCACGGATGCGTAAAACCCTACTCCTGCTTTGGTTTGTTATTGAGTTCTTGGCTCAGGAGCGAGGAGAGCAACAGTACACTCCAACCGCTAGCTAGACCGAGCGTGGAGAATGATCGAAGTTCCGAACCCCCTCTACGTTGCGCATGGGCCTCCTTTTATAGGTTAAAGGGGTCACCGACAGGTGGCAACACAAATGGGGGTAAAAATGTAAAAAGAGTGGTAGTTGGTATAGTGTTTGTATAGTGCTCTATACCTAACCATGACGGCAGGGGACAAGGGCATTAAATGCCCGTCGTCGTCGCCCCAAACAGTGCAAAAAGTGGCCGTCAGGGGCGCCACCGTCCGCCACGACGGTAGCCTTGTCATCACCGCTTGCCACCGTGTACCCCTGGCTGCATAGCCTTCCGCCACGTGCGCCTAGAAGGGTCCCAGAGCGACACGTGGGTGGATGCGCTGGAGCGCGGGTACTGAGTGGAAGTTTGCCGCGGCAAGTGCCTTGTCACGGTCGCTATCTTGTCGCGCCTGGGAGCTTGTCGCTCACCGGGCCTTGCCGGGACGCGTGGCGCGTCGCAGCAAGTCTCTTGAAATCCCTTGTTTGGTCTTACCGGCAAGCTCCTCCTGCCAGGGCCCTGCGCCTCGAGTGGTTTGGTGCCTTGAGTGGCCTTCCCGGCAAGCTCCTCTTGCCGGGGTCTTGTCTCTTTGACTTCTATACTTTGTTCTTGAATGGCTCCAAAGAAACCATGAGAGGTCTTGGTGGTCGCCTGGCTAGCCTTGACGCGGGACGCTGCAACTGCCCGTGCACAAGTTCGGGATACTAAGGTACCCCCTACTTTAGTACACCGACAGGAGCCCCGGGGCCTGGGCCAGACACGGTGCCGAGCGCTGTTGGGCCAGGCCCAAAACAGTGCATGGGCACGCGCGGCCTGCGGCACGCCGTATCCCATTCCGTATCCACCGCGCCCTCCCTTAACGACACGCGTTTAATGTGGCGTCGTGGGGGAGATCGTGGCCTGTTTCTTAATTGGAAATGCGGAATGTCCGCTCCCTTCCCCCTTATAAGCAGGGGAAACAGGGGCAGTTCGTCCATCTGCACGTTGCTTCTTCAATCCTCAGAAACCCCCGTCTCTCCCCTCCTTCCCGAAGGCCGAAAGAGAGCAGCGCTCCGCCCTCCGTCGCCACCAACAACACCAGCGCCGTCGACCTCCTTCACCGCTCCCGCCATGGCTCCGAAAGGCGAGAAGGGGAAGTCCGCGAAGTCGGCCGAGGCGCTGCGGCTCGCGGCGATGCGGAAGAAGAAGGTGGTCTTCCCGCCAAAGCTTGACGCGAAGGAGCTGAGGGATTCCTTCTACCTTTTTTGGTCGAGGGAGACGAAGGCGCATCCGCGCACCAAGGTACTCCCGGCCGCAGCTTGCAAGATGTTCCCGAATGGCTACGCCTTCTTTGCTCTGTTCTTCTACTCCGGGCTCTGCCCGCCCTATTCTGAGTTCTTCTGTGACATCATGAACACCTACGGGTTCCACCTCCTTGACTTCACCCCCAACGCCGTTCTCACCATGGTCGTTTTCGCACGTCTGTGCGAAAACTTTGTCGGTGTCTTCCCCAATGTGGCTCTTTTCCGCCATTACTTCACGCCTCGAGTTGAGAGGGGAGAGCCTCTGTCTGGCGGAATCTCTTGGATCTCTAGGACCCACAAGAAGGAAGCTTACTTGTCGGGAGAGCTCCGCGGCAAGTGGGATGAGTGGAGAGCCAATTGGTGTTGGATCGTAGAGGATGACCCGCAGCCATTCACCGCCCGATGCCAAGCCCCAGTAGTACGCGGCAACGACTGGAGCGATTTGGCCCTGGAGGATAGCAGATTGAAGAATGCCACTACCCGGATTCTTCGCCTTTGGCACGCCAAGCTCATTGTAGGCGCAGTTGGAGCAGACTCTTTCGGCCGCCGCATCGCCCCCTTGCAGGAGAGAAAGAGGCCCACCTGGGATTTTGAGAACGCGGCAGATATCATGAGGCTACGCCCGGGCCTCAATTATAACTTCACTGTCCTAGAGCTCAACGCGATGCTCCAGGCGTTGTTCAAGTATGACTCCGACCATCCCGAGTGGTTTACGTTTCCGGCGGGCGTAGTTCCGCTGTGCAACAACTTGCCGCTCAGCGCCATCTGTGCAGTGATGCCGCTATGCAATTCCCACGGGATCGACCCCACTTGGCAAGAGCCTTCCGACGAAGCTGTGCAGGCGTTCTTCGACAACTTGGTGGAACAGCCAGTCAACTCCGATGAGAAGAAAGGCCTCGCCCGCGACACCACTGACCAAGAGATGGCGTATATTGCCACCAGACTGGAAGAGGCGGCGGCAGCCAGGGCCGCGGGCGAGTTCGGGTACACTGTGGAGGAGGCGGAGGCAGCGGAGGCGACAAGCCTTGCCGAGCAGGAAGAGCTTCTCAAAGCGGGGAAGCTTGCCGAGAAGGTCGCTGAGACAAGTGAGCCCGCCGAGCAGAGCGCCGAGTCGAGCGGGCCCGCCGAACAGGGCGCCGAGTCGAGCGGGCCCGCAGGGGACTCGAGCGGCTCACTGGAGATCGGCTCCTCCTCCTCGTCCTCGGGCAGCTCGCCACCACCAGCAAGTCCTCCAGCTCCACAAAGAAGACGCCTCCACAAGGCCACAGACCTGATGGGGCGGCAGACGGGCCAACAGACGCAGCACCGCGCGACACGCGTAATCGCGGCAAACAAGGCCGCCACGGGAGCACCTCGCGCTTCTGCAGCGGCTGGAGGGGGATTTTCCCGGACTGGCGCGCCAAAGATGTCGGGGAAACTGATCGCCCACGAACACCTATGGGACCGGAACCCCCTCTCGGTACGGCAGGGGGCGGAGGATGCACAAAGAGCGGATCGAGGCGAGCACACGAGCAGTTTACCCAGGTTCGGGCCGCATGGATGCGTAAAACCCTACTCCTGCTTTGGTTTGTTATTGAGTTCTTGGCTCGGGAGCGAGGAGAGCAACAGTACACTCCAACCTCTAGCTAGACCGAGCGTGGCGAATGATCGAAGTTCCGAACCCCCTCTACGTTGCGCATGGGCCTCCTTTTATAGGTCAAAGGGGTCACCGACAGGTGGCAACACAGATGGGGGTAAAAATGTAAAAAGAGTGGTAGTTGGAATAGTGTTTGTATAGTGCTCTATACATAACCCTGACGGCAGGGGACAAGGGCATTAAATGCCCGTCGCCGTCGCCCCAAACAGTGCAAAAAGTGGCCGTCAGGGGCGCCACTGTCCGCCACGATGGTAGCCTTGTCATCACCGCTTGCCACCGTGTACCCCTGGCTGCATAGCCTTCCGCCACGTGCGCCTGGAAGGGTCCCAGAGCGACACGTGGGTGGATGCGCTGGAGCGCGGGTACTGAGTGGATGTTTGCCGCGGCAAGTGCCTTGCCGCGGTCGCTATCTTGTCGCGCCTGGGAGCTTGTCGCTCACCGGGCCTTGCCGGGACGCGTGGCACGTCGCAGCAAGTCTCTTGAAATGCCTTGTTTGGTCTTCCCGGCAAGCTCCTCCTGCCAGGGCCCTGCGCCTCGAGTGGTTTGGTGCCTTGAGTGGCCTTCCCGGCAAGCTCCTCTTGCCGGGGTCTTGTCTCTTTGACTTGTATACTTTGTTCTTGAATGGCTCCAAAGGAACCATGAGAGGTCTTGGCGGTCGCCTGGCTAGCCTTGCCGCGGGACGCTGCAACTGCCCGTGCACAAGTTCGGGATACTAAGGTACCCCCTACTTTAGTACACCGACAGGAGCCCCGGGGCCTGGGCCAGACACGGTGTCGAGCGCTGTTGGGCCAGGGCCAAAACAGTGCATGGGCACGCGCGGCCTGCGGCACGCCGTATCCCATTCCGTATCCACCGCGCCCTCCCTTAACGACACGCGTTTAATGTGGTGTCGTGGGGAGATCGTGGCCTGTTTCTTTAATTGGAAATGCGGAACGTCCGCTCCCTTCCCCCTTATAAGCAGGGGAAACAGGGGCAGTTCGTCCATCTGCACGTTGCTTCTTCAATCCTCAGAAACCCCCGCCTCTCCCCTCCTTCCCGAAGGCCGAAAGAGAGCAGCGCTCCGCCCTCCGTCGCCACCAACAACACCAGCGCCGTCGACCTCCTTCACCGCTCCCGCCATGGCTCCGAAAGGCGAGAAGGGGAAGTCCGCGAAGTCGGCCGAGGCGCTGCGGCTCGCGGCGATGCGGAAGAAGAAGGTGGTCTTCCCGCCAAAGCTTGACGCGAAGGAGCTGAGGGATTCCTTCTACCTTTTTTGGTCGAGGGAGACGAAGGCGCATCCGCGCACCAAGGTACTCCCGGCCGCAGCTTGCAAGATGTTCCCGAATGGCTACGCCTTCTTTGCTCTGTTCTTCTACTGCGGGCTCTGCCCGCTCTATTATGAGTTCTTCTGTGACATCATGAACACCTACGGGTTCCACCTCCTTGACTTCACCCCCAACGCCGTTCTCACCATGGCCGTTTTCGCACATCTGTGCGAAAAGTTTGTCGGAGTCTTCCCCAATGTGGCTCTTTTCCGCCATTACTTCACGCCTCGAGTTGAGAGGGGAGAGCCTTTGTCTGGCGGAATCTCTTGGATCTCTAGGACCCACAAGAAGGAAGCTTACTTGTCGGGAGAGCTCCGCGGCAAGTGGGATGAGTGGAGAGCCAATTAGTGTTGGATCGTAGAGGATGACCCGCAGCCATTCACCGCCCGACGCCAAGCCCCAGTAGTACGCGGCAACGACTGGAGCGATTTGGCCCTGGAGGATAGCAGATTGAAGATTGCCACTACCCGGATTCTTCGCCTTAGGCACGCCAAGCTCACTGTAGGCGCAGTTGGAGCAGACTCTCTCCGCCGCCGCATCGCCCCCTTGCAGGAGAGGAAGAGGCCCGCCTGGGATTTCGAGAACGCGGCAGATATCATGAGGCTACGCCCGGGCCTCAATTATAACTTCATTGTCCTAGAGCTCAACGCGATGCTCCAGGCGTTGTTCAAGTATGACTCCGACCATCCCGAGTGGTTTACGTTTCCGGCGGGCGTAGTTCCGCTGTGCAACAACTCGTCACTCAGCGCCATCCGTGCAGTGATGCCGCTGTGCAATTCCCACGGGATCGACCCCACTTGGCAAGAGCCTTCCGACGAAGCTGTGCAGGCGTTCTTCGACAACTTGGTGGAACAGCCAGTCAACTCCGATGAGAAGAAAGGCCTCACCCGCGACACCACTGACCAAGAGATGGCGTATATTGCCACCAGACTGGAAGAGGCGGCGGCAGCCAGGGCCGCGGGCGAGTTTGGGTACACTGTAGAGGAGTTTGAGGCAGCGGAGGCGACAAGCCTTGCCGAGCAGGAAGAGCTTCTCAAAGCGGGGAAGCTTGCCGGGAAGGTCACTGAGACAAGTGAGCCCGCCGAGCAGGGCGCCGAGTCGAGCGGGCCCGCCGAGCAGGGCGCCGAGTCGAGCGGGCCCGCAGGGGACTCGCGCGGCTCACTGGATATCGGCTCCTCCTCCTCTTCCTCGGGCAGCTCGCCACCACCAGCAAGTCCTCCAGCTCCACCAAGAAGACGCCTCCGCAAGGCCGCAGACGTGATGGGGCGGCAGACGGGCCAACAGACGCAGCACCGTGCGACACGCGTAATCGCGGCAAGCAAGGCCGCCACGGGAGCACCTCGCGCTTCTGCAGCGGCTGGAGGGGGATCTTCCCGGACTGGCGCACCAAAGATGTCGGGGAAACTGATCGCCCACGAACACCTATGGGACCGGAGCCCCTTCTCGGTACGGCAGGGGGCGGAGGATGCACAAAGAGCGGATCAAGGCGAGCACACGAGCAGTTTACCCAGGTTCGGGCCGCACGGATGCGTAAAACCCTACTCCTGCTTTGGTTTGTTATTGAGTTCTTGGCTCGGGAGCGAGGAGAGCAACAGTACACTCCAACCGCTAGCTAGACCGAGCGTGGAGAATGATCGAAGTTCCGAACCCCCTCTACGTTGCGCATGGGCCTCCTTTTATTGGTCAAAGGGGTCACCGACAGGTGGCAACACAGATGGGGGTAAAAATGTAAAAAGAGTGGTAGTTGGAACAGTGTTTGTATAGTGCTCTAGACCTAACCCTGACGGCAGGGGACAAGGGCATTAAATGCCCGTCGCCGTCGCCCCAAACAATGCAAAAAGTGGCCGTCAGGGGCGCCACCGTCCGCCACGACGGTAGCCTTGTCATCACCGCTTGCCACCGTGTATCCCTGGCTGCATAGCCTTCTGCCACGTGCGCCCGGAAGGGTCCCAGAGCGACGCGTGGGTGGATGCGCTGGAGCGCGGGTACTGAGTGGAAGTTTGCCGCGGCAAGTGCCTTGCCGCGGTCGCTATCTTGTCGCGCCTGGGAGCTTGTCGCTCACCGGGCCTTGCCGGGACGCGTGGCGCATCGCAGCAAGTCTCTTGAAATGCCTTGTTTGGTCTTCCTGGCAAGCTCCTCTTGCCAGGGCCCTGCGCCAGTGTTTTGGTGCCTTGAGTGGCCTTCCCGGCAAGCTCCTCTTGCCGGGGTATTGTCTCTTTGACTTGTATACTTTGTTCTTGAATGGATCCAAAGGAACCATGAGAGGTCTTGGCGGTCGCCTGGCTAGCCTTGTCGCGGGACGCTGTAACTGCCCATGCACAAGTTCGGGATACTAAGGTACCCCCTACTTTAGTACACCGACACAACAGTCCACTAACAGAAACATTTGATTGGATTGAGATCAACAAGGAGACAAAAACTTATTTCACCAGGAGAATAAATGAAGAACTTGGGTCATTTATAAGCACCACATATAACAACAATCCTTAGGGAAAGCTTTTAGGTGAGATACAACCCAAGATTACTCCAACGAATAAATTGAGGGTTGACAGGATCTCCAAAAGATAGAAAGCTGATGGGTTTAAATATTTCATTCTTGAAAACTTGTGAACCATGAAACATGAAGGAAATTGTCAAGAATGACATGACACCACCTCGAAAGATAATGGAGCAAGAAATGCACTTCGTAATGCAAGAAGAAGAATACTTATGGTCCAACAAGAATCTTGAAGAAGGCTTTGAGGATGAATTAACTCATGATGAACCACCATGAAGAACTCTGGTAACAAAAGGATGAGATGTGAATGATGAAAAGAATAAGATTGAAGCCTTGCAATGATTCAGATGGACACATGATAATTGATATAGTTTAGAACTCCGGAAAGAAAGATGAACAACTTGAATCTGAGAACTTATTTCGCCTGAACAAACTCTGAAGGAAGGGATTAATCACTTGGATGAAACAAGAATAAGAATTATCTTACACGTATCCTTCACCAATTTAAATTGATGAGAAGTATTGGATTTGACATACTACTTATTCTTCTGCAAAGATTGATGAGAGATATAGCACAACTTGGGAAATCTTCATTGAACCACCGGTAATATTTCAGAAAGAACGAATGAATTGATATGATGACAAACGAAAATGAATGTTGAATGAACCACCGTAAGGATTGAAACGAATGAAGAAAAGAGAACGAATCGCCGGGAAGAATTAAAAAACTATGAAGATACTCGAGGGAATTTAAATACAAGAGAACGACGAGATCACAAGCTGACTAATGAATACTTTGACGATGCACCGGAATGATTTGGAGACGAACGAAGAGACATCAATTAAGAATAGTTGGAGGAAGAAATTGAAAACTGAGCACGAAGAAATCTTCTGAAATGATGGCCTTCCGAGGCATAAGATGGAAAGAATTGATGAAATACTCCGGATGTGAGTAAAAATAATTTATCATGATCCGAACAACTTGAGGGGATAACAATAAGCTTGAACGATGAATAGTCGATAGAACGGACAAGATTTGGAGGAAAACTCTTCTTCGGTCTTCAAATGTAGAGAATGACAATGAGAATACTATGAAGAATTTGCGAGATACTCCGGAAAAATGAAAAGATGGAAGGTTTAACCAAGCATGAAAAGAATTTGAAAGCGATCTGGGAGAAGGCATAGGACTGATGGAATCCATACTTACGTAACAATTTGAAAAGAATTATGTAATAACTCCGGATAATTAGAAGAGTCAGGTAAGATCCTGGAAAAAGACCTGTGGGTTAGGGCCCACTCAAAAGAAACAACGTTAAATGATTTTTAAAAGAGAGATTGCACCGATTGAATCAAATGGCTTGGATGAGATAACAACCTCGAAATAGATTGAACTGATTAAGAATGGAAACACGAATCTACCGAGATATCTTGAACACTCCAGAGAAGAAATAGAGGGTGGTGCATATAGACTTAGGATAAGAAATTCCAACAAGGGAAAACATGTGAAACAGGAGGAAGAGATATGATCAACACCGAAGCTTGGATTTAGTCCACCGAAGAAGAAACAAGAAAGTAAGAATGATAAACTTGAAACTCCTGAGCGTTTTCCTGAGAATCACGGGATAAATAAAATCAAAGGAAAGGATGAAGAGACTTCACATGAATATTATGGATACTTGATTAAAAATTTCTGGCTCCATAAAGAAAAGGGTGGGAGGGTGAAAAAAAACAAAGGGAAATTGGGACGGGCAAAACGAACACCATTGAATAGTACTAATAATTGATCTTGCAAATGTTGAAGAGATCGGATTAACTTGAAGAGACGCACGCCGGGTGTTAAGAATTTAACATGACAATCTTGATGATCAAGAAGGATTAACGCTCCCATAGAAATATGAGAACACCGATTAGGCAAGGTATGCAATCACCACTTGACATTGAAGCAACTTGAATACCACAATCAAAACAAAACAAAGGATTTGGCATGCGAAAGAAGACGGAACAAATATATGATAGAGATTTTGTCCAAAGTTTTCGTGATGAGGCCCCCCGACACGACGTTACAAAAGGATATTGCATCCCCGAATTAGCATAGCCAAGGATGCTTTAAGATGCAACATGACCAGTGTAAAATCGACTATGACAAGCGAATAACTAGATGTTGAACCCCAACCTCATATCATGTATTTGTTGGAACATTACCTAGAGCTACTTGAATTCCCACCTACTAATTCCTGAAACTTTCTGGTTATGCAATCTGGTGTTGGTGATACAGGGGAAGAACAATATCTCAGACAACTAACAAGCCCTACATCCAGTTGTATCCATGCGTCAACACATAACTAGGCACCTTCGGAAATTGTGTACCTCAGACCTTCGAAAAGCATCCGCTATACTAGTTGTGGAAATACTCCCAAACTATCCCCCCAGTATTGGGTGACGTAGGGGTTATCTCACCACCAACACGCATAGAAGAGTTTTCGATGTCGGCCACCTCTGGTATTCTGGAACTGCAACCATACAATTGTGACGACAAGACCTCAGAGCTCAACTCCCCAGGTCCAATCCAAACATACGGGAGGAACCAAGACAGAATTCTCATCACAAAAATATCGGAACGATCCCAACAATAAATGCGTGATCCTAAAAAATTTAGTGAAAAGAGGATAGGGAAGTCAAAACTTCTACGTCAAGAGTCCTCACCTAAGCGACGAAGGAGATAAGGAGTAAAAGAATTCCTACTCTCCAATATATATAATTCTAACACTCAAAACTGTTTTTGTTTCTAGACTCAACATCGGCAATGGTTCGATCAAGCAGGGGCTCCTAGGTCGGGGAAGGCTCTTATTAACAACATGTAACGCCCAGGATGCGGCTATAGCTCCTACGTGTCGAGGCACGACATAGAGTCATAACCGCATTCTGGAATGGTCTTAGGCGTGGTATCTTTACACAACGCATGTAATAAACAGGATGAAAGAGAGTTTAATAGTTGGCTTACACTCGCCACGTCTCAGAATTAATAAAACAATCATACAATCATCCAGAAAACACAGAGTCCGACTACGGATGAAATCTAACGAAGAAAAAGACACCGCACAGGCTTATGCCGATCAGCACTAGTAGGAACCACTATTGATCGTTGGGGTACGTCGCGTACATATGACCACACTCTTCATCGAACTCCCGCTGAAGCTCTTGCACATCTCATACGTCAAACTCTGAGGTACCTGCATCTGTTTTGTGTAGTAAACTTGTTCCCGGGTATCAAAACTATCAAGGCTTTTAGGTGTGGAGAGGTTATAAAGTGGCTGCAGCAAGCACTAAGCATTATATGAGGGTAGCTTACGCTGTCAGAGCGAGATGAGAATATGTGCCAACGGTCGCAACTAGTAGTGATCAAGAAGCGATCCTATCTACTTACATTCATACATAACCCCACCGTGTTTACTTTCCGAACCCCTTCGAAAAGAGACTATCACGGTTACTCACATGGATAGTGTATTATGCTTGAGTTTTTGTGCCAAGTTATCTACAAACGGATATTAACAAACTCCAATCCACCACATAACCGCAGGCACAGCTTTCAAAAGATCATAACCCTGCAGGGGTGTCCCAACTTAGCCCATCACAAGCTCTCACAAATAGCAGAGGTAAAACCTCCTATCTTAGGGACAACCCGATCAGACTCGGAATCCCGGTGCACAAGATATTTCGACAATGGTAAGACAAGTCCAGCAAGACCTCCTGACGTGCCGACAACCCGATAGGAGCCGCACGTATCTCGTCTCAGGCCACGACCGAATGGGACAAGCTACGGGTGAATACCAAATACCTTGAGTTTCCCCGAGGCGGCCCCAGAGGCTTCCCAGTTTGGACCAACACTCATGAGGAACACTGGCCTGAGTTGTAAATTAAGTCATCAGGTGCTAGCCGGTCCCTATGCAAGTTTTAGTTATTAGGCAAATGGTAAAACTAATGTTGGGCATTGTTGGAGGAGTTTTATTCAAAGCAAACTATCAACGGGGGCCCGTAAACCCCAACCGCGTTAGGAACGCAAAATCAAGGAACATAACACCGATTTATTGGATCCTATGGCGACATGAGTGGAACAAAACACCAAGCAGAAGGCCAAGCCTTCCCCATTGCCAAGTATATAGGTGCATTAGTTTAAATAAGAGATATTGTTTTATTCCCAAAATATCTAATCCAACATGGAGCAAACTTCATCTTCACGTGCAACTAATAATGCTATAAGAGGGGCTTGAGCAAAAGGGTATCTTAGCCAAACAACGGTTTGCTAGGTAGGTGGTTAGAGGTTTGATGGCAACAATGGGAGGCTGACAAACAAAGAGATAGGCAACGCGACATAGCGATAGAGCGAGACAACTAGCAAAGCAAATATAGAGGTGATATCAAGTAACGATCATCTTGCCTGGGATCCCGCAAGGAAGAAGAACCAGTCCATGTAGAAGACAAACGAACGTAGTCGAACGAATCCTCACAACTCCAGAACGAAACCGAAGCTAATGAGAGAAGCAAACCGGAAAGAAGCAAACAACATGGTAAACACACAAGAATAAACATGACATGATGCACAACCAAATATGATGCATGTCCGATTTAAATATGCATGGCATGGCAAAGTGCACAAACAATACTACAAGTTAAGTGGAGCTCAATATGTAACGAGTTGCATATTGACGAAACACCACATTCAACTATTTAGTTTGCTCTCATATATTTACAAGACAAGATTAAATGTTGGTTGAAATGGCAAGAGGTGGAGCACAATTAATCTACCTATCTAGGCAATTTAAATGTGGCCGGAAATAACAAACAATAATTCCTGAAAATCCCCATGTGCATATTTTGAATTTGGTACTGTTCTGCCTTAAACAATATTTTAAAGTTTTTAAACAGCAAAAATAAGCGCACCAAGTTATTCTATGGATTTTTCTACCCCAAAAGCATATAAAGTTTACTAAATTTGGAGCTACGATGTTATTTAGTTATGAATTAAACCATTTTAACATGTCATTTGAGCAAATTAAAGCAAACAGCTGTTTAAACATTTTAAACATGCATGAAAGTTCGTTATTATGATTCTACACACAATTCTAGGCATTTTTCATATATAAATTGTTTTAGTCTGATGCATGATTATTTAGTTATTAAATGCATGATCTAGAGGGACTAGTCTGTAAAACAGTTTTTCCTAGTTAAATAGCTAAATTCGTTCAGCAAGGAAAAAACATGAATCAAGCCGAAACTGGCTGGACTGGGCCAACGGAGAGGGAAAAAGGAGTGGCGTTGGGGTCTGCTCACCCACGGGCTTAGGCCCACAACAGAGAGGAGAGGGGCGCGCTGGGCCTCGGGGAGGCGCCGTAGGAGCGGCCCAAGCGGGCGAGATCGATCTGGATCGGCTCGATCCAGATGACTGAGATGAGCACGAGGCTGCGGACGCTCGCTGTCTTTGGAAAAAATAGAGCAGCGCAGTAGCAGAAAGGTTCAGTGGGGGGCAACCCAGCGAGGAAGATGGCCGGCGCGGGGCTTGGCGCGATGGCGGGAAGGCAAGGGATGGCGGCTGCCGGCGGATCCGGGTCGCAGGATGGCGGACGGACAAGGTGGAGGTCCAGGGGCGGAAGCGTGAGGAGCTCGACGAGGTCCGACGAGAGTCGTGGGCTCCAGGTCCGGCACTGGGACGAGACGAAGCCGGCGGTGACTGCTGCTTGCGGACACG
Organism: Secale cereale; assembly: GCA_902687465.1. Lineage (NCBI taxonomy): Eukaryota > Viridiplantae > Streptophyta > Magnoliopsida > Poales > Poaceae > Secale > Secale cereale. The sequence continues at coordinate 236,730,199 of LR738713.1, read as the reverse complement.
GCGTCCATGGCGGCTACTATATAGAGAAATGAGGGTGAGTTGAGAGGGAGAACTCGGGAACGTGGAGAAGAGAAAGGAGGGACGACGCAGCTCATCTGCAGGTCGTCGGCGTCGAGGCAAGGGAGAGGTCGGGCTCGCGGCGTGGAGAGGCTCGGGGCTGCACAGGAGATCGGGCGCCGTGGTGCTCTGCTCTCCGGTGGCCTGGCTGGCTGGAGAGGTGGTGGAGGCCTGGAGGTGGGACTTCGCGCTTGGAGCTGCGGACGGAGGAGCCCGGGAGGCTTGGTGCAGCTGCTGCTGCCGGTGGAGGCGAGCTCCATGGCAAAGAACGGTCGGCGCGGCTGCTAGCTCGAATCGATGGATGGGTGGATCAGAGGTGGATGGATTGGAAGATGGTTGCGAGCGCACTGGTTGGAGGTGGAAAATAAGGAGGACCTAGTGGATTTGGATCGGGGGAGAACTCGAGGGAGATGGCTGCGGCGGTCAAGGGATGGATGCGACATATCTCCTAGGACTGATATTTATAACATTGAATTTTTGGATATGGGCTATTTGGTCCTTCGGATCGAAATCGGGTGGCCAAGATAAATAGGTTAGGGAGCTCAAATAAGAAACTGGAGATATTTTAGGGATGTTTGGGGATGATCCGGACCCAACGGTCACGATTGCTCGGGTCGGGTTCGGGGAAGGTTCCGACACGCACGAGGGGGTCAGAGAGAGGTTGACAAAGACAAGGGGCCTAACAAAAGGTCAACGAAGATGAGGAAGAAGCGGCAACTGCGAACGACTAGGGGTTTTATGAAAACACGCGTATGCAATGCACATGATGATGCCATGATGAAATGCAACAAGCAACATAAATCACACGACGACAACAAAAAATATGTAAGTCTTCAGGTGCGTCGGTCTTAGGGCGTCACATTTTGGCCCGGCAGGTGCAGCGCCGGGCAGCAGCATACACAATAGTGAACAGAGAGTTTGTCAGGCGTAGTGTGATTGGCGTCTTCTAGCGCTGCGTAGAGCCGGAGAAGGGCATGGCAATCCTCAGAGATATTCACCAAGGCGAACTTCAAATCCCTTGTCACCAAAGCTTTCCGCCGAGGATTCTTCTGGCCGACATATCAATCATGCATGATGAATTGTCTTCATAAGTTGAAGAGGATCTCCACAAGTACAACCTGCCATGTGCATTTGCATTCAAAGAAAAATCAACTATATGCACATCTTCAGGGGGAGCCTTTTGCTGCTTACGAAGAGAATACCTTTATCCTTTACAATTCCACATATCTTTATCCCCGTTGAAAACTTCAACCAGTTTGTCATCAATCACCAAAAAGGGGGAGATTGTAAGTGCATCTAGTGCCACCCCTAGTGGTTTTGGAGTATTGACGACAAACCTAGTTGAGGGACTAATGTGTTTGTGAGAATTGCCGGATAACACAGGTAGTAGTCCCTCATTGATTCGGTTAACCTACCGGAGATGACCCCTAAAAATGTTTGAAGACATTGATATCAGTGGTGGTATATGAAGATAATCATATTGAAGACTATGACATGAGAAGACATTGTGTGAAGACTATGGAGAGCGAAGACGTAGATGTTTCGTTGAATCCTTTTCTTCTTTGTTGAGTCATAGGAACCACCGTACTGTTAAGTGGGGTCCAAGTGAACTAAGTCAGAGTGACTGAAGTGATGCTCAACCAAATTCTATGTCTTCGAGCGAAGACTATGAGAGCAAATCTTATCCAGAGGCGGATGAGTCAGCTTTACTCGGAGCTCAAGTAAAGTTGTCGTGTGTGTTTGAAATTTGACCGTTGGAACACGTGTCAGTTCCTTAGTGACTCAAGGTCACTTCGGACAAATCAGGTCGGGTTGCCCAGTGGCCATAAATAGCCCACCCCTACACCATAAATTGGTGGCTGCTCAGAGTTATTGCACGGCATTTGTCGTTTGAGACCAACCCACCTCTGAAGCATTTGAGAGAGAAATCCTTGCGAGGACAAAGCCCAAACACCCAGAGCCAAAGAGTGTTAGGCATCACTGAAGTCTTTCTGTCTGTGTGACCTGAAGACTTATTACACTTGAGGACTGTGTTTCCTCCAGCCGGTTAGGCGTCGCATTCTGAGCATCCAAGAGTAAATGTGGATCGCCGGTGAACGAAGTCTGTGAAGATTTGGAGGTCTACCTTGAAGACTTACCAGAGTGATTGGGCGAGGACTAGGTGTCCTTAGCTCAAGGGGAACAAGGTGAAGACATGGTCTTCTGAGTTAAATCCCAGCCTCCCTAACCATACGTACAGTTGTCACAGCAACTGGAACTGGTCTAACAAATCACTGTCTTCCCCGAGCTACTGGTTCTATCCTTACCTTCCCTTTACTTACTACTCTATGTTGTGAAGACATTGCATGCTTGCCTTATCTGATTGTCTTCACTGAGTATCTACTTGTTTTGATTGGCTTCATTCCTTCTTCCTTTATGATCACTACTGCCTAGTTGCTATTAGTCTTCATGCTTTCACTTCATTGAATACATGACTATGGCTTATCTAGTCTAGTCCACTTTCCGTTGCATACTAATAGGCTTGAGCTTATCGTTTGTCTTCGAAACTATCATGTTTTGAAGCATTTCATAAAAATCGCCTATTCACCCCTCCTATATTCGATATACTGCACTTTCAACCTTCATTGACGATATCATCGTCCGGTACGTCGTACTGCACAACATCAGCACCGACAATGGCACAAACTTCTCCAAAGGCGGCTTGGCCCGTTTCTACGTGACACGAGGCATCCGACTGGACTTAGTGTCCGTTTCCCATCCACAGTCAAACGGCCAGGTTGAGCGAGAAAACGGCCTCATCCTGTCCGGCATCAAGCCCCGACTAGTCGAGCCACTCGAGCGCTCAGCCGGCTTCTAGATCAAAGAGCCGACGGCCGTCCTTTGGAGTCTCCGGACCACACCACACAAAGCAACCGGTTTCACTCCCTTCTTCCTCGTGTACGCGGCCGAGGCCGTCATCCCAACTAACATCAAGTTTGACTCACCTCACGTCACCATGTACAAGGAGATGAAGGCGAAGAAGGTGCAAGAAGACAGCGTCGACCTGCTGGAAGAGGCCCGATTGCTCGCACTCAGCCGGTCTGCCATATACCAGCAGAGCATGCGCCGCTATCACAGCCGGAAGGTCAAGCCACGATCCTTCTGCGAGGGGGACCTTGTGCTCCGGCTGTTCCAGCGAACAACCGACCAGCACAAGCTCTCGGCCCCTTGGGAGGGGCCTTTCATCATTAGCAAGGCCCTGAGCAATGACTCCTACTACCTCATTGATGCACAAAAGTCCAGGGCACGCAAGAGAGAAAACTCCGGCAAGGAATCAGAATGCCCATGGAAGCGAATCTTCTCCATCGGTTTTACAGTTAATGCAGTATGTACTGCGCTACCTTTTGTATTACGCAAAGACAACGGGTCCCTCGAGGAGCAATCGGGGACTACCCTCTTTATCTATGTGATAAGATTATGGATATGAATGTGTTATTTCATTCCTTCGCCCGACACCGGGTCCGGCCAGCCGGCACGAGGGCTCGCCGCCTTGTCCTATGTTGATATCACTTGCAGTTGGACAAGTAGTGTGCCGACATCTAAGCCCTCTCTCGCCTTAAGTCTTAGCTCGCAGAGTGACTGTCCGACTGGCGGGAGCTAAACGCGGGAAACGATGTCCACACGAAAAATGACTAAGGAAAAAGACCAGCATAGACCAAGCCGGCTTATCACCTCAACTGTCCGGCTGCTGAGTAGTTGGCCGGTCGGCTTCTTGCTTGACTGGCTACATTCTAATCAGCCAAAGTACTTGTCTATCCTAAATGGCCAAATCCCTGACCCAGCCAGAAACCGCAGAGTGACTGTTCGGCTAGCAGGGCGGCAGCCAAAGGAAGGCAGCAAAGGAAAAAGTCAAAAAGAACAAAGAGCAAAACCTTGCCAGAACCCAGCAAGAGCACGAGCATGTGCGAGAATAAAGTTATTTATATTTAAAAAGGCTCATGGCCAGCATTTAACAGTGATGCGGGGTCAACCTGATCTAGGCCGATCTTTCACGAAATTGAGGGAATCCCACGATGGACACGAAGAACACAAAGGGGAAAATCACGAGGAATCCCGAGGGGAATGAAAGAGGAACACTCAAACCAACAAGTAAGTAGTCACACAAGTGCTAGATCTGGTAACACAAAGAGATACACGATCCACGGTCAACAACGGACGATACAAGTAACAGTAGTCTTCTCCGTGAGGAGGTCTTGGTTCCCGTAGGATCTTCTCCGGAGGAGGTCTTGAATATGTGTGGATCTTCTCCCTAGAGGGGCCGCAGTCACTCATAAGGCGATGAACCACTAAGGATGAGCAAGGCTCAAGGTCTATGAGCTATCACAATGCTAACCCTAGAAAGAGGTAGGTGGAGGAGTACATGGGCCATAGCCCAGATAGAATGCACGCAGGCATCAGAAGCCGGACGTCCGGGCGTCGGGCCGCATCTCCGGGCTGTCGTGAGGCGCTGGATCTCCGGGCTTGGCACTGGATGTCTGGGCTAGAGGAGCAAGCCACAGGTATGCTTCTGTGGTGGCGCCGGATTTCCTGGCTCATGGCCGGATGTCCGGGCCCTATCGTGCCGGATGTCCGGGGCCTGATCGGATGTCCGGCCCCTGTAGCGTCGGCTGTGTCGGGTCTGCTGCTGTACATGCTGCAGGGGCCGGATGTTTGGGCTTGGGGGCCGGATGTCCGGGGCCTGGAGTCTTCTCCGGTTTCGTTCGAAGTTCCTCTTCTTCCATGAACTTGGGGACTTGTCCATCTTCATGAAACTCTCCGAGGGAGTCCTCTTGGTACCTGAGTACACATATCACATCCACTTGAGGTAGTAGCCATGTCTCGCATGATTCACATTGAAGTTGGTTAAGGAGAGATGTCACCTCGGCCTCGAGATCTCTTGCACGGCTTGAGTCACGGGTCCACACGGCACTTGGTGAGACGATGATAGGTCCATGGGGATGACCATGGGATGCTCCGCATCATCTCCCCTCCATTGGGAAGGATCCAACCTCGGATCGAAATCTTCAACACAATGGAAAGGAGAGAGATCTTTGACGTTGAATGTATCGCTCACATTGTAATTGTCGCGTGGAATGTCGATCTTGTAGGCATTGTTGTTGTAGCGTGCTAACACCTTGAAGGGTTCATCGGCTCGAGGTAGTAGTTTGGACTTGCGCTCATTGGGGAAGCAGTCCTTGCAAAGATTAAGCCATACGAGATCGCCCGGTTGGAACACCATTGGTGTCTTGTTGACGTTGAGCTTGGTGGCGAGGCGATGTACTTGTCGCTCGATTGTTGCCCTTGTATCTTCGTGCATCTTCTTGAGATAACTTGCTTGTTCACTTGCGTCCATGTTGATGTGCTCTTGGAGAGGTAGAGGAAGAATGTCCAAGGTGGACAATGGGTTGAAGCCGTAGACGACCTTGAAAGGGGACATACCGGTTGTTGTATGTCTTGCACGGTTGTAGGCGTACTCGGCGATGGGCAAGCATTGCTCCCATTCCTTGATGTTCTTCTTGATCAACACGCGAAGAAGCATCGATATTGTCCGGTTCGTCACCTCCGTTTGGCTGTCCGTTTGTGGATGATATGCCGAAGAGAATAGGTGCTTGATGCCGATTTTGGCGCATAGAGTCTTCCAAAAGTAGCTCAAGAACTTGACGTCACGCTCCGATACGATCGTCTTGGGTACACCATGTAGGCGCAAGATTTCCCTACAAAAGAGATTCACCACATGTGAAGATCGTCGATCTTGTTACAAGGAATGAAATAAGCCATTTTGGAAAATCTATCCACAACAAAAAACACGGAATCCTTTCCATTTTGAGTTCTAGGCAACCCAAGTACAAAGTCCATGCTAATGTCCTCCCAAGGTTGGTATGGGATAGGAAGTGGACTGTAAATACCATGAGATTGAGCTTTGGACTTAGATTTGTGACATGTAGAGCACCGGTTGGTGAAGCCTGGAACGTCACGGAACATCTTGGGCCAATAATAGTTTTTTGGAGAGCATCACAAATGTCTTGTCGCGTCCAAAGTGTCCCATAAGTCCTCCTCCGTGAGATTCCTGCAAAAGGAGAAAACTAATAGACGACTCGGGAATGCAAAGTTTGTTAGCTCTCATAAGATATCCATCCTTGATGTAGTATCGTTCCCAAGAAGTGAGTGTCACACATTTGCCATAAGGAGTTATAAACAAAGGATCATGCTCATACAAATCTTTGATATGCTCAAAGCCAATAACATTCAACTCAAGTTGGGTGACAAGCATGCATTTGCGGGAAAGCGCATCCGCCGCAACATTCTCTTTGCCTTTGATGTACTTGATGACATAAGGAAAAGACTCTATGAACTCACTCCACTTAGCATGATGCTTGTTCAACTTAGTTTGACCCTTGAGATACTTGAGCGTCTCATGGTCCGTGTGAAGAATGAATTCATGAGGTCGAAGATAGTGTTCCCAAACACGCAAAACTTTCACTAAGGCATAGAGCTCTTTATCATAAATGGGGTAGTTAAGTTGCGCTCCGGAAAGTTTTTCACTAAAATACGCAATCAGGCGATTTTCTTGCATTAACACGCCTCCTATGCCGGTACCGCTAGCGTCACAATGTATCTCAAACGGTTTGTCAAAGTTTGGTAGGGCAAGAAGTGTTGCATGGGTAAGCAAGGTTTTTAGCTCATTGAACGCGGTGTCTTGCGAAGGACCCCAAATAAAGGGTGCGTTCTTCTTGCTCAAGGCGTGTGACGGCATAGAAATTGTGTTAAAGTCCTTCACAAAACGTCGATAGAAACCGGCTAAACCAAGAAAGCTAAGCACTTGTTGGAGATTTTTTGGTTGGGGCCATGTTTTAATTGCTTCAATTTTAGTTTCATCAACATGAACACCTTGTGAAGAAACGAAAAATCCTAGGGAAACAATCTTATCAACGTCAAAAGTGCATTTATCCATGTTAGCCTATAAGCGTTCTTTCTGAAGGGATTGCAAAACCATACGGATGTGTGTCACGTGATCCTCAAGTGATTTGCTAAAGGCGAGGATGACATCAAAGTAAACCACTACATATACACCTATATAAAGTCGGAGAACGAAATGCATGAGATGCATGAATGAGCCGGGCGCTTCCGTTAAGCCCATCGGCATGACTAACCACTCGTATAACCCAAACTTGGTTTTGAAAGCTGTTTTCCACTCATCACCCTCTTGAATGTGAATTTGTTAATAACCACTTTTAAGATCGATTTTCAAAAAGATGGTAGCACCACATAATTCATCAAGCATGCCGTCTAAGCATGAAATAGGGTGACGGTATCTAACGCTGATGGCATTTATCGGACGACAAACGGATCACATGCGAAAACTCCCATCTTTCATAGGCACGAGAATAACCAGAACGGCACAAGGGCTTAAGCATTCACGTACACGACCTTTGTCGATGAGTTGTTGTACTTGTCGTTGTATCTCCTTGGTTTCTTCGGGGTTGACGTGGTAAGGAGCCTTGTTCGGAAGTCGTGCGTCGGGTATGAGGACGGTGCGGTGTTCAATGCCGCGAAGTGGAGGTAGACCCGGTGCTAGCTCATCGGGAAAGACGTCCGAGAATTCCTGCAATAATTGAGACAACACTAAAGGTAGAGGTGGTGAAGTGTTAGTAGGTTTCGCTTCGCCTTTGCATAGAAGTACAAGGTGAAAGACGCTCGAAGGGTTCTCACACACTTCTCTCATCTCACTTTTGGTGGCAAATAAGACTAGTTATTTCTTGTTGCTCATCATGGTGTCGCTCGAATTTGGCTTGTGGCTCTCACTCTCCTTTTGGTGGTTCACTCTCTCACCATTCTCTCCACGATGGTTGGTAAGTATTTGTTTGTCGGCGGCTACTTGAGATGCTGACATTGGGCATATCACAAACTCTTTGCCCTTCATCTTGAAGCTATAATGGTTGGTCAGTCCGTTGTGGGTGACCCCGCAATCGTATTGCCATGGTCGTCCAAGAAGAAGGTGGCACACGGACATAGGGACCACATCACACTCAAGTGTGTCCTCGTAGGCGCCTATATTGAAGGATACTTGAACGGTTTGCTCGACTCGTAGAGTTCCGGTGTCGCTAAGACATTGGACCTTGTAGGGATGCGGGTGCTTCGACTTGACCAATTTTAGCTTGTCGCAAAGCTCTTCACTTGCCAAGTTATGACAACTTCCTCCATCAAGGATAACCTTGACGGAATGTCCATTGATGCCGGCCTTGGTGTGGAATATGTGACATCGTTGATCTTCGTCTTGATGATGTTGAAGTGTGAAGACCTTTGAGATAATGAGATTGGGACTCGAGTCATTTTCGCAAAACACTTGATGGCCTTCATCTTCATTCACTTGGCGATGCATAGCTACATGTTCAAGGGCTTCCATCTCAGCATCGCTCATTGAGTCATAGGATCCGTCGTCATTGATTATCATGGTGCAAACGGTCTTGCACTAAAATGACTTGTGACCTTGTCCTTGGCATTTGAAACACTTGATGGAACTCGTCTTGGAGTTGTCCTCGGTTGGAGTTGTAGATGATGACGCTCTTGGCTTGAAGTTGTTCGTAGAAGGGAGATGAATTGATGTAGTCGAATTCTTGTAGCTTGACTTGTCACCGAAGCTTGTAGATGGTTTCGTAGATGTAGGAGGTGCCGAAGTCATTGGAGCTTGGTTGTAGGAGCCATAGGTCTTGGAGGTGAACTTGGAGTACTTGTAGTCTTCTTGAACTTGTCGCTCCGCTTTGGTTGCTTGTTGTACTAGCTCTAGGAGATTCGTGTATGGTTGGAAGTCCGCAATCTTGTTGATAGGATAGTTGAGTCCATTCAAGAATCTTGCCATAGTTTGCTCTTCATCTTCCGTGATGTTGGCTCTTATCATGGCAATCTCCATTTCTTTGTAGTACTCTTCAACAGACTTGGTTCCTTGCTTGAGGAGTTGCAACCTTTTGAACAAGTCATGGTTATAGTGTGTTGGCACGAAACATGCTCTCATGACTTCTTTCATTTGAGTCCAAGTAGTGATAGGTGGTTTGCCTTTTGCTTCTCTTATCTCGATGACTTGCTCCCACAGCGATCTTCTTTTCTTCATCAAAGTTATGGAGGCAAAAGATCTTGTCAACTTTCAATGCCCATGAGAGGTGGTCTTCGGGATCAATGCTTCCGCAGAACTTTGGTATGGTGAACTTGAGCTTGCCATAGCGATGCTCTTCATTGTTTGCTTGCCTAATGTGATGGCGCTCTTGCCGAGCTTGTGGTTCTTGTTGAGCTTGTTGCTCTTGTCGTGCTTGAGGAGGAGCTTGACGTTGCATTTGTGCTTGATAAAGCCTATCTTGCATCTCATCGCGAAGTTCTTCAACTTCTTGACAAATGTGTCAATTGTGAGTTGCAACATTGCGATGGGAATCACGTAGGGCATGTTGTGCCTCAAGAGCTTGAGCTTCTCGGTGTTGTTGTGCTTGATGTTGAGCCTCGACATCTTGTTCTTCTTATTGTGGACGTGCTCGCTCTTCTTGTTGTTGGTGTAGTCATTGCCGTTCTTGTGCTTGCTCAACTGTAGCTTGGTTTTGATGATGTCGATTATCTTGCTCTTCAAATAGCTCTTGTGAACTCTTGTCATGAAGTGGGTTTTGTTGGTCATGTCGAGCTTGACGCGCGGCTTGACGAAGAGTGTTTGATGTAGGTGTACTTGAGCGGGAAGTGTAGTCGGTATGACGACTTGAGCTGCTCCGTCTTGGAGAAGACGTGGATGAAGAGAGTCGGTTGACTATCAAAGTTCGTAGCTCGTTGAATTGAGTAGACATGTTGGTGTTGATGATATCGAATTGCTCTCGTGTGCGTGCTTCGAATTGTCGTGCGCCGGCGGCGACTTGCTCAATGCGCTCTTTCATAGCTTCATTCTCTTGATGTAGAGCTCGTTGGACACCGAATATATGTAGTTTGGTGACATAGTTGTTCGATTCTTGAGGATCATCAAAGAGCAGGTTCATAGATGTACTTGGCCTATCCATCATTGCAAGCAAGAGTGTGAGTGGGAGAAAGGAGAAGACGATAACAAATGTACCTTGATCGAAGTTGAAAATGGATCAATGATCACTCAATAATGTAACCCGAAAATAGCACTATTGGTACCACCTCTTGTCGATTTTCACACCTACACAAGTAAAGGTTTGAGAGGATCTCGGTGAGGATAGTGGCACAAAGTCAAATGCAATTGGTAATGAGACTCAATTATGTTGAAAATGATTCACAGTTTGCTCATGCAACAAGTAGATCACAAGCAATAGGTAGCACACGGAACACACGCACGGATAGATAAATGTGGTTGTGTGCTACTTCTCGAGCTTGCGTTGTATTCCCTCGAAGAGGAAATGGAGATGCAGCACAGTAGCGTAAGTATTCCCCTCAGTTTTTGAGAACCAAGGTATCAATCCAGTAGGAGACCACGCGCGAGTCCCTCTCACCTGCACAAACAAATAAGAACTTCGCAGCCAACGTGATAAGGGGTTGTCAATCCCTTTACGGTCATTTACGAAAGTGAGATCTGATAGAGATGATACTTTATATTTTTGGTATTTTTGATGATAAGAACAGAAATTAAAAGAGGAAAAGTAAAGTGGATGTAGATTGATATGTTGAGAATATACCCGGGGGGGCATAGTGTTCTCTAGTGGCTTCTCTCATCATAGCGATATTCTACGGCGGGTAAACAAATTACTATCGAGCAATTGATAGAAAAGCGAATAATTATGAGACTATCTAGGCATGATCATTATATGTAGGCGTCACGTCCGAGACAAGTAGACCGGAACGATTCTGCATCTACTACTATTACACCAGACATCGACCGCTATCCAGCATGCATCTAGTGTATTGAGTTCATAAGAACAGAGTAACGCCTTACACAACATGACATGATGTAGAGGGATAAACTCAAGCAATATGATATAAACCCCATATTTTTATCCTCGATGGCAACAATACAATACGTGCCTTGCTGCCCCTACTGTCACTAGGAAAGGACACCGCAAGATTGTACCCAAAGCCAAGCACTTCACCCATTGCAAGAACTATAGATCTAGTAGGCCAAACCAAACCAATAATTCGAAGAGACTTGCAAGGATATCATAATCATACATAACGAGTTCGGAGAAGAACCAAATATTTCTCATAGATAATCTTGATCATAAACCCACAATTCATCGGATCTCGACAAACACACCGCAAAAAGAGATTACATCAAATAGATCTCCTCGAAGACCGAGATAACTTTGTATTGAGATCCAAAGAGAGAGAAGAAGCCATCTAGATACTGGCTATGGACACGAAGGTCTGTGGTAAAATACTCACAACTCATGGTGAGGCGATGATGATGATGTAGAAGCACTCTGTGGTAGATCCCCCCTCCGGTGGAGCTCCGGAACAGGCCCCAAGATGGGATCTCACGGGAACAGAAGGTTACGACGGTGGAACTAGGGTTTTCTTTGTTGTTCTGTTGGTTTCGGGGTACGTAGGCATATATAGGAGGAAGGAGGGCACCGGGGGCCATACGTGGGACCCACGAGGCAGGGGGCACGCCCTAGGGGGGAGGGCGCGCCCCCACCCTCGTGGGCACCACGTAGACCCTACTCCATGGTTCTCAAGTCTCCCGTGCGTGATTTTCTCCAAAAATATCTCTCCCGAAGGTTTCATTCCATTTGTACTCCGTTTGATATCCCTTTTCTGTAAAACCCTGAAACAGGCAAAAAACAACAATCTGGACTGGGCCTTTGGGTTAGTAGGTTAGTCCCAAAAATAATATAAAAGTGTATGACAAAGCCCATTAAACATCCAAAACATCATAAATAATAGCATGGAACAATAAAAAATTATAGATACGTTGGAGACCTATCAAGCATCCCCAAGCTTAATTCCTGCTCGTCCTCGAGTAGGTAAATGATAAAACATAATTTTTGATGTGGAATGCTAACCAATATAGTTTTTCAATGTAATTCTCTTAATTGTGGCATGAATGTTCAGATCTGAAAGATTCAATACAAAAGTCTACGTTGACATAAGAAATAATAATACTTCAAGCATACTAACAAAGCAATCATGTCTTCTCAAAATACTATGGCTAAAGAAAGTTATCCCTGCAAAATCATATAGTCTGGCTGTGCTCCCTCTTCATCACACAAAATATTCATATCATGCACAACCCCGATTTCAGCCAAGCACTTGTTTTCATACTCTATTCTTTCAAACTTTCACGCAATACATGAGCGTGACCCATGGACATATCACTATGGGTGGAATAGAGAGGTGGTTGTGGAGAAGAGAAAAAGGAGGGAGATAATCTCACATCGACTTGGCGTATCAATGGGCTATGGAGATGCCCATCAATAGATATCAATGTGAGTGAGTAGGGATTGCCATGCAACGGATGCACTAGAGCTAAATATGTATGAAAGCTCAAGAAAAGAAACTAGTGGGCGTGCATCCAACTTGCTTGCTCACGAAGACCTAGGGCATTTGTGGAAGCCCATTGTTGGAATATACAAGACAAGTTCTATAATGAAAATTCCCACTAGTATATGAAAGTGACTAAACATGAGACTCTCTATCATGAAGGACATGGTGCTAATTTGAAGCACAAGTATTGAAAAAGATAGTAGCAATTGTCCCTTTTTCTTTCTTTTTTGGCCTTTTTTTTTCTTTGGCCTTTCTTTTTTTTCTCTTTTTTTGGAGGGGCTTTATTGATTTAGCCTTTCCTCACATGGGATAATGCTCTAATAATGATGATCATCACACTTCCATTGAATTACAACTCGATATTACAACTCGATACTAGAACAAAGTATGACTCTATATGAATGCCCCCGGCGGTGTACCGGGATGTGCAATGAATCAAGAGTGACATGTATGAAAAATTATGCATGGTGGCCTTGCCACAAATACGATATCAACTACATGATCATGCATGGCATTATGACAATATGATGCGTGTCATATGAACGGAACGGTGGAAAGTTGCATGGAAATATATCTTGGAATGGCTATGGAAATGCCATGATAGGTAGGTATGGTGGCTGTTTCCAGGAATATATATGGTTGCTGTTTTGAGGAAGGATATATAGTGGGTGTATGGTATCGGCGAAAGTTGCGCGATACAAGAGAGGCTAGCAATGGTGGAAGGGTGAGAGTGCGTATAATCCATGGACTCAACATTAGTCATAAGAACTCATATACTTATTGCAAAAATCTACGAGTCATCAAAACAAAGCAATCAACGCATGCTCCTAGGGGGGAGGTTGGTCGGAGTTAACCATCGTGCGCCCCCGACCTCCACACAAAGGTTGACACTTTACAAATACCTCATGCTCTAACTTCGTCACATAGCGGTTCACCATATGTGCATGCTACGGGAATCACTAACCTTAACACAAGTATTTCTCAATTTCATGATAAATCCACTAGCATGACTCTAATATCACTATCCTCATATCTCAAAACAATTATCAAGCATCCAACTTCTCATCATATTCAATGCACTTAGTGTGAAAGTTTTTACTACATTGATATTGGATGTCTATCATGCGAAGACTAGTTTTATAGCCTAAGCACATTACCATGATGTTTTAATAGACTCTCAAAAGTATATAAGTGAAGCATGAGAGTTCAACAATTTCTACAAAATATAACCACCACCGTGCTCTAAAAGATATAAGTGAAGCACTAGAGCAAAAACTATTCAACTCAAAAGATATAAGTGAAGCACATAGAGTGTTCTATCAATTCCTAGGCCATATTTAACTCTCTATAAAAGGTGTGTCCAACAAGGATAATTGTGGCAAACTATCAAGCAAAAACTCAAATGATACATGACACTCCAAGAAAAACACATATCATGTGGTGAATAAAAATATAACTCCGAGTATAGTTACCGATAGATGAAGACGAAAGAGGGGATGCCTTCCCGGGTCATCCCCAAGCTTAGGCTTTTGGTTGTCCTTGCATTTTACCTTGCGGTGCCTTGGGCATCCCCAATCTTAGGCTCTTGCCACTCTTTGTTCCGTAGTCCATCAAAGCAATACTCAAAACTTGAAAACTTCACAACACAAAACTTAGACAAAAATCTAGTGAGCTCCGTTAGTATAAGAAAGCAAACCACTACTCAAAGGTACTGCAATGAATTCATTCTTTGTTTAGATTGGTGTTAAACCTACTGTATTCCAACTTCTCTATGGTTCATACTTCCCAATACTACTCATAGATGCATTGAAATAAGCAAACAGCACACGAAAAACTGAATCTGTCAAAAACAGAACAGTCTGTAGTCTTCTACATGTTTCGCATACTTCTGTTACTCCAAAAAATTAAAACTAAAATGGTAAACGTGAGGAATTTGTCTATTAATCATATGCAAAAAGAATCAACTAAATAGCACGCTCCAGTAAAATCTGGTGACCATTCTAGCGAGCGCTAACGATTCTGTTTTTCACAGCAAGATCACATAAACTTCACACAAGTCTTCCCAAAGGTTATACTTGGTACAAACACTAAACAAAACACAAAACCACATCTAAACAGAAGCTAGATGCAATATTTGTTACTAAACAGAAGCAAAAAATAATAAAATAAAATTGGGTTGCCTCCCAACAAGCGCTATCGTTTTACGCCCCTAGCTATGCACGATACATGGATAGATCTAGGTATTGCCATCTTTGGAAGGCAATCCATAAGTGGCTCTCATAATAGATTCATATGGTAATTTGATTTTATTTCTAGGAAAGTGTTCCATGCCTTTCCTTAACAGAAATTGGGATCTAATATTTCCTTTCTTCATATCAATAATTGCACCAATCGTTCTAAGGAATGGTCTACCAAGAATAATAGGACATGAAGGATTGCAATCTATATCAAGAACAATGAAATCTAAGGGCACATAATTCCTATTGGCAACAATAAGAACATCATTAATTCTTCCCATAGGTTTCTTAATAGTGGAATCCGCAAGATGCAAATTTAAAGAACAATCATCAAGCTCATGGAATCCAAGCAAATCACGCAAAGTTTTTGGGATAGTGGAGACACTTGCACCCAAATCACACAAAGCATATCATTCATGATCTTTATTTTTTATTTTAATAGTAGGTTCCCACTCATCATAAAGCTTTCTAGGGATAGAAACTTCTAACTCAAGTTTTTCTTCATAAGATTGCATCAAAGCATCAACTATGTGTTTGGTAAAAGCTTTATTTTGACTATAAGCATGCGGAGAGTTTAGTACGGATTTCAACAAGGAAATACAATCAATCAAAGAGCAATTGTCATAATTGAATCCCTTGAAATCCAAAGTAGTGGGTTCATCACTATGCAAAGTTTTAATCTCTGCACTCCCACTTTTAACAATTTTAGCATCAAGATCTAAAAACTCCGAATCATTGGGACACCTTAAAGTGGAATCATCTCCAATCCTATATTCATCAAGATTTATGCTAGAAAACAAGGATCTAATAAGAGACACATAAATAACTTATAGATCTTCATCTTTATTGTCATGATAACTAGAAGAACACGCTCTTATATAATTCTCTCTTTTAGTACGCATCCTAGCGGTTCTTTCTTTGCATTCATCAATGAAAATTCTCATGGCTTTGAGAGAATCATTGATATCATGCTTAGGTGGGATAGATCTAAGTTTCAAAGTATCAACATCAAGAGTAATTCTATCCACACATCTAGCCAATTCATCAATCTTAAGCAATTTCTCTTCAAGCATAGCATTGAAATTCTTTTGCGAAATCATAAACTCCTTAACACTAGTTTCAAATTCAGAGGGCATCTTTCCATCAGAGTTGTTGTAGGAATTACCACAATTATTAGAGGAATTACTAGGGAAAGGCCTAGGATTAAAGTTCCCTCTATAAGCATTGTTACCAAAATTATTCCTACCAACAAAATTCACATCCAAAGATTCATTGTTATTTTCAATCAAAGTGGACAAAGGCATATCATTAGGATCAGAAGAAGCACTCTTAGCAACAAATAATTTCATAAGTCCATCCATCTTTCCACTCAAATCACTAATCTCTTCAATAACATGCACTTTTTTACAAGTAGATCTTTCGGTGTGCCATTGAGAATAATTAACCATAATATTTCTAGGAGTTTGGTAGCTTCTCCTAAGGTAGTTTCCATGAAAGTGCCTCCTGCGGCCGAATCTAAAAGATTTCTAGAAGCAAAATTTAAGCCAGCATAAAAGTTCTGAATAATCATCCATAGATTCAAACCATGTGTAGGGCAATTACGTTTTATTAATTTCATTCTCTCCCAAGCTTGTGCAACATGCTCATGATCTAGTTGCTTAAAATTCATAATATCGTTTCTAAGAGTGATGATCTTAGCAGGAGGGAAATACTTAGAGATAAAAGCATCTTTGCACTTATTCAACGAATCAATACTATTTCTAGGCAAAGAGGAAAACCAAGTTTTAGCACGATCTCTAAGTGGAAATAGAAATAACTTCAATTTAACAATATCGTTATCCGTATCCCTTTTCTTTTGCATATCACACAAATCAACAAAGTTGTTCAGATGGGTAGCGGCATCTTCACTAGGAAGGACGGAGAATTGATCTTTCATGACAAGATTCAACAAAGCAACATTGATCTCACAAGATTCATCATCGATAATAGGAGCAATCGGAATGCTAATAAAATCATTATTGTTGGTATTGGAGAAGTCACACAATTTGGAATTGTTCTGAGCCATAGTGACAAGCAAGCAATTCAACACACACAAGCAAACAAGAGGCAAGCGAACGATAAACACACGACAGAAGAAGGGCAAATAAAACGGCAAGGGTGAAGTGGGGGAGAGGAAAACGGGAGGCAAAAAATGTAATGCGAAGGATAAGGGTTTGTGATAGGTAGTTGGTATATGACTTTTGCGTAAGCCTCCGCGACAACGGCGCCATAAATTATTCTTGCTACTTCTCGAGCTTGCGTTGTATTCCCTCGAAGAGGAAAGGGAGATGCAGCACAGTAGCGTAACTATTTCCCTCAGTTTTTTAGAACCAAGGTATCAATCTAGTAGGAGACCAAGCGCGAGTCCCTCGCACCTGCACAAACAAATAAGAACTTCACAGCCAACGCGATAAGGGGTTGTCAATCCCTTTACGGTCACTTACGAAAGTGAGATCTGATAGCGATGATAGTTTATATTTTTGGTATTTTTTATTATAAGAACAGAAAGTAAAAGCGGAAAAGTAAAGTGGATGTAGATTGATATGTTGAGAATAGACCCCAGGGCCATAGTGTTGTCTAGTGGCTTCTCTCATGATAGCGATACTCTACGGCGGGTAAACAAATTACTATCGAGCAATTGATAGAAAAGCGAATAATTATGAGACTATCTAGGCATGATTATTATATACAGGCATCACGTCCGAGACAAGTAGACCGAAACGATTCTGCATCTACCACTATTACTCCACACATTGACCGCTATCCAGCATGCATCTAGTGTATTGAGTTCATAAGTATAGAGTAACGCCTTAAGCAAGATGACATGATGTAGAGGGATAAACTCAAGCAATATGATATAAACCCCATCTTTTTATCCTCGATGGCAACAATACAATACGTGCCTTGCTACCCCTACTATCACTGGGAATGGACACCGCAAGATTTAACCCAAAGCCAAGCACTTCTGCCATTGCAAGAACTATAGATCTAGTAGGCCAAACCAAACCAATAATTCGAAGAGACTTGCACGGATATTATAATCATACGTAAAGAGTTCAGAGAAGAACCAAATATTTCTCATAGATAATCTTGATCATAAACCCACAATTCATCGGATCTCGACAAACACACTGCAAAAAGAGATTACATCGAATAGATCTCCTCGAAGACCGAGGAGAACTTTGTATTGAGATCCAAAGAGAGAGAAGAAGCCATCTGGATACTAGCTATGGACCCGAAGGTCTATGGTAAACTACTCACAACTCATGGTGAGGCGATGATGATGATGTAGAAGCACTCCGTGGTAGATCCCCCCCTCCGGCGGAGCTCCGGAACAGGCGCCAAGATGGGATCTCACGGGAACAGAAGGTTACGGCGGTGGAACTAGGGTTTTCTCTGTTGTTCTATTGGTTTCGGGGTACGGAGGCATATATAGGAGGAAGGAGGGCACCGGGGGCCATACGTGGGACCCACGAGGCAGGGGTCGCTGTTGGGGAACGTAGTATTTCAAAAATTTCCCTACGCACATGCAAGATCATGGTGATGTATAGCAACGAGATGGGAGAGTGTCGTCCACGTACCCTCGTAGACCGTAAGCGGAAGCGTCTAGTGACGCGGTTGATATAGTCAAACTTCTTCGCGATCCAACCGATCAAGCACCGAACGTATGACACCTCCGTGTTCAGCACACGTTCAGCTTGATGACGTCCCACGAGCTCTTGATCCAGTAGGGCTTCATGGGAGAGTTTTGTCAGCACGACGGCATGGTGACGGAGATGATGAAGCTACCGGTGTAGGGCTTCGCCTAAGCACTGCAACGATATGACCGAGGTGTGTTTCTGTGGAGGGGGCACCGCACACGGTTGGGAGAGATCAACTTGATCAACTTGTGTGTCTATGGGGTGGCCCCCACCCCCTTATATGAAGGAGTGGAGGAGGGGGAGGGCCGGCCCTCTACTATGGCGCGCCCTGGGGAGTCCTACTCCCATCGGGAGTAGGATTCCCCCTTTCCTAGTAGAACTAGGAGCCCTTCCAAATAGTAAGAGTAGGAGAGAAGGAAAAGGAAAAGAGAAGAGAAGAAAGGAGGCCAATAAGGCCCATATGCTCCCTGGCGAATTCCTGTAACTCTCTCGTACAACGAAAAATACCAGAATCACTCGGAACCTTTCCGATGTCCGAATATAGTCGTCCAATACATTGATATTTACGTCTCGGACATTCCAAGACTCCTCGCCATGTCCGTGATCTCATCCGGGAATCCGAACTTGTCACACCCTGCATTTTGTAACATGTTATTTGTAACTTTTAAGCATGAAAATTTGGACCAGCAAATTTTTTTAGCATCATTTGGCTTTTATTTGGAATTGAGTTTTCTTCATGTGCTTTTTCTTGTGCTCATTAAAGTCAACTATGATCTCTTGTAGATTTCATCTCCATACCCAAAACTTCTGCCCAATGATCATGCCAAGTGTTATATAACAGTATAGTATTTTCTTACAAAATTATTTTGGCCAAAAAGTATTTTATAAATTTAGTTTTCCAAAAACCCCTGAATTGAGATTTGCACTGCAAGTACTTGATTTAGGGTGAGAAAATTATTTCAAAAGGTTTATTTGAGACCTAGTAGTCATAGGACTCCCAGAAACCTCAAAGGCATAATTTTAAAAGTTATTTTCCTATTTTATTTAAAAGCTTTTTCTTAAGGCCAGAAATGGTCTTTAATAGGGGAAAATTATTTAACAATTTCAAAAATATTTGCCAAAATTCAGAGAGACTCAGAGGACATATATTGTCCATATATAAGAGTTTCAACACTTGGTCATGTTCAAAATAATGGGCTAAACCCTCTAAAACCCTTTCTGGATATTTCAAGCTTTTGAAATATTTACAAAGGAAACTTTCTCCAAAAATTCCAGGGAAATTCTATCATGTCATATATGACATATTTGATGATCTTGCCAAGTCCCATGCCTTGGGAAGCAAGAAAACATCCTCAAACCCCTTCATAACCATTCTGTCCATATTTGAAGTTTCAGGAACTTTACATTGCCAAACTTGTCCAAATGCTCTCAAACTTGGTGCACATGCTAGAATGACCTAATAAGGCATCTAGACCAAATGGCACAAGATTTGGAATAGAGCAACTTGATCAGATCACCTCAAAACCCTTTCTGTTCAAATGCAAATTTGAAGAACTTTACATTACCAACTTTTTATCTGGAGCTTCAAACTTTGTGGGAATGATCAATACCCCAAATGATGATGCTACACCAAGTGGTGCATCAAGGGGAGATGATTAGCTTGACTCAATCAAGATGAAACTATTTCTGTTGATTTCTAGGGTTCACCAAAGTTACATTGGCTAGTTTCTTCAAATGAGCCCACGTTTGGTGAAGCACCCTATTTTCTCATGTCTTTCAACCCTGTTAAGTGCCATGTCAAGTGGAGTTCATTTACTTGACCAAACACTGATCAAACACCTTCTGCAGAATTGCTAAAACCTCCAACTTGATCACTTTTACTTTTCTCCATGGCCTCAACTTTTACCACCTGATCATTGAGTTACTAGCTACCTCCAGTAACTTCCCCAGCACCCCAGCTCCATGATTGAGGGGTGAAAGCCCTGTTTCACCTTGCTGGACAGCAGGTTTTCACCATTTCACCAGCATCTCCACTCTCTCTCAGCATCTCCAGGGCATCCAAGGCCTCAGGCCAATTCTTTACTCCCCCCTGACCTTCTAGACGCTGCTGGACACGTTGGGTTTGACCAGGACGGTGAGAGCGCGGCGATGCCAGCCAAACGCGCGCTCTGGAGCACGCAACAGTGCAGACAAGCACTGTAGCTTCGGCCAATCGGCCTCCCCCGACAGCCTCGGGCCTCCCCCTCGCGCCAGTCGAGGCCTCTCGACGTCCGCAACCACCCCGGCGCTGTCCCCCCTCCTCCTGCGCCCTCCAGTGGCCGTCGTCGCACGCGCACTGGCCGCCCGCGGCGGCCACTCCTCTGCCTCGCACGCGCGCATGCTCTGACGCTCCCCCGCTTCTCTTTCTCCCTCAGCTGGACGTGGAGATCGTCCAGGAACTCCACGGACCCATTCCCTTGGCCTCCCGTGCGCTGTAGCCTCGAGCCGGAGCTCGCCGGCGCACTGGACCACGGGCCTCCGTCGAGCTCCTATAAATAGCCCCTCCCGAGCCTCTCCAACAGCATCAGCAGTTCCACCACACTCCACTGAGTCTCCTAGCACCACCCACTCCTCCCCAGGACGTCCCAGTGCTCGGGATCGATCGGAGCTCCGCCGCATCGGGCCGCCGGTGATCCCGCAGTACGGGCCTTCCCCGCTCTTCTTCTTGCCCGATCTAGAACCACCGAGCCACACTGACCATTTCCCCCTTGTTTCCCCTCTCTGTAGCAGTCGGAAACGACCAGAACCACGACCCTCCGACGAGCTCCCGCCGTCCCACCTCGCCGCCGGTGAACCAGACCTCCCCGCCGTGCCGCACCACCACCCCTGCATCCGCGACACGACGCTGATTCCATCCCAGCCCTCCGTTGCCGTCGCCGTGGCCGGGAACCTCGCCGGTGAGCTCGCCGTCGCCGTGGCTGTGGGGTTAGAGATGACAGGCGGGCCCCGCCAGTCATCCCCACACCTCTCTCCCCCTCCTCTCTGTCACTGACCCACGGGCCCCGCCCGTCAGGTTTAAAAACCTGACGTGCGCGCGCAGGTTCCCGTGCGGCTGGGCTGGACCGCCCTGGGCTGTGCACTGTGGCCCCCCTGGCCCAGTTGCACAGGTCTTTTTATTCTTTTTCTTTTCTGTAATTGTTTCAAACATTTCTACAGAAAAGAAAAATGATCCAAATTAAATAATTCCAACTCCTAAAATCTTGTAATATTCCAACCTATTTAATGGTACCACTTTCACTCAAATCCATGAAACTTTTCTGTACTGTTCAAATTTAAATTCAAATTTGGGCAGTAATACTCCTGTTCTAAAATCAATATATTCCATTCTGTTACTCCAAAACTCCAACTAAGATTTTTCCCCACCTTAGAAATTCCTCTAGTATTTTACAAAAATGAGTTGACATTTTTCTTAGCACTTTGATTTTTCTGTTTTGTTTGTATTCTTATTTTCCCGTGGTTATTATGCGACGTATAGATCCCGTATTTGACGAAGTTGCTGTGGAAGAAGAAGGAGAAGGATTTGAAGACTTTGAAGACCAAGCCAATCCAGGCAAGCAGCCCTTTGACCATGATATACTTGTTCTTCGGAACCCGTATGTTTCCGATGCATGATGTTAGGGTTACGATGGTGACCTAGTTGATTCCACCATATGATGCATGCCATGATCTTGATCTTGCTATGTGCTAGATGACTTGCATATGGTTAGTGGATATGATTAGTGGTGCATGTGTGACATGAACCTTCATGGTTGAAGTCTTTGCATAAAACCCCGTCGGGTGCCATTTATGCCCGAGGGAGATGATGATGATGAGTTGGGTGACCACTTGATGACAAAGTGGTGTACCAAGGCAAGTGTGTGTGTTTTTCAAACGGATTGGTTTAAGTTGCGACCGTTATTCCAACCATACATGTGCAACCACACTACCCCTTATGGGACGGGGCTTTATTAATTACTTAGGTCGATACTAGCATGGTGCCCGCATTGCTAGTGACGGGAAGACTTGAGATCTTTCCTGGGACGCGGTCGTGCTTGGATAGACGGCCATGACTGTTTTACAGGGCACCGGACACACCGTTGGTCCCTTCGGGTATGCGTGACATTGAAATTAGGGAAAGTCCCGTGATCTATTGTTTGTACCCGAGGGCCGTGTACCAACGAGTGGACTCTATGTTAGTGTCGTCTAAGGAAAGATAATGACCGGGTGCTTACCCCGGCTACTTGAGGTACCGCGGGTCATGGATGACACGGAAGTTCCCCGGATCTTGTGGGTAAAGTGTACAACCTCTGCAGAGTGTCAAACTATTCGAATAGCCGTGTCCACGGTCATGGACAGTTGGGTAACCGCTCTTGGGCTACGTCCAACGTTTGTGAAACCATGCGTGTGTATGTGAGTCAAGGTGGTGACTTGACTCGATGAGTTGAACCATATTCATGTTGATATCGGTAACCTGTCTTCGAGGTTACGCGAATTTATTGATGCATTAACTTGATGGTAGAATATTTGTTCTAGCCTTGCTAGATTGATCATGATTATTCAATTGCATTGTTACTTTGAACCACATCATGGGTTGCTTGCGAGTACATTCAAAGTACTCATTGGCTTGCCACTGGTTATTTAATTGGCTAGGCATGGAAGAACATGATTATGAGGAAGAGTTCTTTGGAGACGAACATGCGAACTAGGACGCTATCCCAGTCAGAATGCCTGTAGGGTTAAGGCAGATGGCATGGGTTCTACCCGTTTATCGAAGACTTCCGCTACTTGAGTTATTTGCTATTCAGCCCGTGAGGCTCTATCTATGTAAGACTTGGCCATAATGGCCATAATTCATGTAAGACTATTTGTATGGATGTAAGACTCTTGTTATTTCAGCTTTTGTGTGTTCAGTGAGCATTGATCTCTAGGATCACTGTACACGTGCATTCGGTGATCTCGACTTCTAAGTCGGGGTCCCCACAGAGCTGGTATCAGAGCCATCCTGACTGTAGGAAGCCTTAGTTAGCATGGGCGTTAGTTAGATGAGACCCTTTTTCAAAAACCTTCTGAACCTCTCTTCTTTTCTAAACCTGAGATTTCATCAGCTTATTAACCCCTCCTATTCCACCTTTGTAGATGGCCGCTGTTCCCGAAGAGCACCTGACCACTGGGTTTCCCTTACTTCTCGAGGATAGCCTCCAGGAGTGTCAGTTCCACCGAGCACCCATCCTCACCTACCTTGAGCATTGGGTGAGCGATACTGAGGTGGAGTACCATGTGGAAGTGATCGTGAAGGCAAACGATCCTCCCACAAGTTGGTTCTTCGAGGGACCCCAGATGGCAACACTACCACTCGCTGTCGAGGCTGCTGCACTCAAGGCATTAACCCGTCTCCGCGAGCTTCTTTCGGAGATGGCAGCCAAGATGACAACTCGCTTCTTACCTTACCGGAAGGAAGGTGACGAAGAAAGCAGCGCACTAGCCCCTCCACTGAAGGAAGGACTCTCGCTTCGGTTCCAGACCTACTTCAGTCTATGTGCCGACAGCCTGGCACAAGACTTGGCCTCGGAATCAATGAAGCTTCGAGAAGAACTTCACAAGACCAAGGCACTTCTTCGTCGAGCTCAAGAGAAGGCAAACAGGATCAAGAAGGAAGGAGCACCTTCTGGACAATCCGCTATCGCATATCGAGGCGGAAGGCCCTCCGAGGATGTATCTTCCAAAGGTGAAGAACCACCTCGGCGACGCCGGATGACAGCAAGGGAATATCGCAAGCTTTTCCCTGCACCACCGACGAAACACCGTCGAATCCAACTCCTCCACTCCCCTACACCCTCAAGTGACAAGGGAGCCCAGACAGATGAAGACAAGGAGGAAGACCCAGAAGAGCCGGAATACGCGACCGAGCATTCCGCCGCTTAGGCATTATTCGCAACTCGGATATGCCAGTTGTAACCTCTACGGTAGGATAGGTCGTGTAACCCCTATGCGTAGTCGAGTCCTTGTATGGTTCATATGAAACCATCTAGTGTTTGGTTTTGTTGTGTCTGGATGTATGTCGTATTCTTCCTTCGGGAATGTGTAAACGACTACATCACCCATTTGGATTTTTAATGAATGTGTTTTGGCCTTACGGCCCCTGCATGATTTGATTTAGTGTCACACCCACCCCCTTACTAGGCACCTATCTATCCTGCTTCCCTCTTCCAAGTCATGAGACCTTTTACCGCTCCAACAGGATGCCTATTGTAACTCGTACTGGTACCTCTACCCAGCAGCCCGAAGCCGGAGCATCCTCTCAGCCAGAGGAAGGCCACGACCAAACCAACGACCAAGCTCCACCACCATCTCCTCCAAGCATGGACATGGCTCAGCTTCTCCAAGATTTCCGAGAGGAACGCCAAGCCAACACTGCAGCTCTTCAGCTGATTGCTCAAGCTGTCACCAACAACCGCCAGCCGGCGGGGAATGGCAATGGACGTTCCACGTTGGCAGAGTTCAAGAAGCATGCACCGCCAACCTTCATCGAGACTGCTGAACCCCTGGATGCAGATGACTGGGTCCGTTCCATTGAGGAAATTCTGGAACTAGTCGGATGCACCGAAGACCGCGAGAAGGTGGCTTATGCAGCCCACTGCCTCGGGGGAACTGCTAGAGCTTGGTGGGATGGATTCAAGGTCATGCATGCTGAACAAGACATCACTTGGGTTAACTTCAAGGCAGAATTCCGCAAGGCCCACATTCCTTCCGGAATCATGGCTATCAAAAAGCGCGAGTTCCGAGCCCTGAAGCAAGGAAGTGGCACTGTCAAGGAGTACATGCAGAAGTTCAGTGTTCTGTCAAGGTACGCCCCTAAAGATGTCAGCACTGATGCTGCCAAAAGGGAGCGCTTCATGGAAGGCCTCAATCAGACTCTGCAATACTCGCTTGTCGTGTGCGACTGCCCGTCTTTCCCTGACCTGGTGAACAAGGCACTTATGCTTGAAGACAAGCGGCGTTCTTTGGAAGACACTCGCAAGCGCAAGTTGGTCAGTAAGGGAAGTTCCAGCAACCAGAAGCCTCGTCCGTGGCAGTCAGCCCCGGCCAAGCCAACCTATCAGCAGCCAAGAGCTCCTGCACCTCGTGCCAATCCTCAGCCTCAGCAATATGCCAACCCCAGGCCAGACTTCAACCCCAATACCAGTGGTGGCAACAAGATCAACACTCCAAACCAAGTCACTTGCTTTGGATGTGGTCAGCCCGGACACATCTCAAGGGTGTGCCCCAACAAGAAGCCTGATGCCCCGCGCCCCAATGCGCAGAACCAGGGACAAGGCCGTGGAATGCCACCAAGGAACACAGCTCCTCGCAATCCACCGAACTATGGGAAGGGGCGTGTGAATCACGTCACTGCTGAAGAAGCCCAGGAAGACCCGGACGTCGTGTTGGGTACGTTCCTTGTCAACTCAGCACCTGCAACTGTCTTGTTTGATTCTGGAGCAACGCATTCATTTGTCACTCAAAGATTTGCATTAAAAAGTGGCATGACCCCTACACCCCTGAATAACCCTATGGTGGTACAAACCCCCGGAGCCGAGATGAGAGCCAAGATAGGCTGTAAAGGAGTCGGTATTACCATTAACGGTGTAGATTTCCTAGCAGACCTCATCATCCTGAGATCGCAAGGCTTGGATGTGATCTTAGGGATGGATTGGCTCAGTAAGCACCAAGGCTTGTTAGACTGTGCCAATCGGACAGTCACTGTGACCAATGACCAAGGAGTCGAAGTCAAGTTTGCTTCCAACTCCTCTTCCGCTCAAGCCGCTAAAGTCAACTGTCTATCTGAAGTTGGGCTAGATCAAGTACCGGTGGTATGTGAGTATCCTGATGTCTTTCCGGATGAACTACCGGGAATGCCCCCTGACCGTGACATTGAGTTCATCATCGAGCTCGTGCCCGGAGCAGGACCCATCTATAAGAAGCCTTATAGAATGGGGACGGAAGAATTAGCCGAGTTGAAGAAGCAGCTAGAAGAGCAGCTAAGGAAGGGATTTATCCGCCCAAGTGCCTCCCCTTGGGGATCTCCTGTTCTGTTTGTGGCGAAGAGGGACGGTACCATCCGCTTATGCATTGACTATCATTCCCTCAATGAAGTTATAATCAAGAACAAATATCCACTTCCCAAGATCGAAGATCTGTTTGATCAGCTCAGCGGAGCCAAGGTGTTCTCCAAGATCGACCTCAGATCTGGGTACTACCAGCTGAAGATCAGACCCCAAGATATTCCGAAGACGGCATTCGTAACCAGATATGGCCTGTACGAGTGCACAGTCATGTCTTTTGGGGTTAACCAATGCCCCAGCTTACTTCATGTATCTCATGAATAAAGTCTTCATGGAATATTTGGACAAGTTTGTTGTTGTCTTCATTGATGACATTCTTGTGTTCTCGAAGTCGGAGGAATAGCACGAGCAGCACCTGAGGATGGTCCTAGACAAGCTTCGTGAGCACCAACTGTATGCCAAATTCAGCAAGTGTGAGTTCTGGCTGCATAAAGTTGGATTCTTAGGTCATGTCTTGACCGAGGAAGGATTATCTGTTGATCCTGCAAAGATCGAAGCTGTGACCCAATGGCAATCTCCAACGACCGTCAAGGAAGTCAGAAGCTTCCTCGGACTAGCGGGCTATTACCGCAAGTTCGTGGAAGGATTCTCTAGCATTGCACGACCAATGACTCAGCTCCTCAAAAAGGACAAGAAGTTCGAGTGGACACCAAAATGCGAAGAGAGCTTCCAAGAGCTCAAGAAGAGATTGACCACCGCCCCAGTTCTGGCAACACCTGATATTCACAAGGAGTTCGTGATATATTGTGATGCCTCTCGAACCGGATTGGGAAGCGTTCTGATGCAAGAAGGCCGCGTCATAGCATACCTCTCCAGGCAGCTACGACCCTATGAGGAGAACTATGCTACTCACGATCTTGAGCTAGCGGCAGTAGTTCATGCCTTGAAGACATGGCGGCATTACCTCCTAGGGAAACGGTGTGAGATTTACACAGACCACAAAAGTCTGAAGTACATTTTCACCCAAAAGGAATTGAACATGAGGCAACGGAGATGGTTGGAACTCATCAAAGACTATGACCTCAGTGTTCAGTATAACCCTGGGAAGGCTAACGTGGTGGCCGATGCCTTAAGCAGGAAGGCTTGCTCTTTGAATGCCATTATTCAGAAAAGGCAGCCAGCCTTGTTTAAGGAGATCAAACAATTCAGTTTGGAATTGGTCACCCCTGGATTCCTGGATCATTTGGAAGTCAGACCGACCCTGATGGACGACGTCAAGAAGGCTTAAGATGGTCATGCAAGCATCGAAGGTATCAAGAGGAAGATGAAGCTGGGCAAGGCCCCAGGATTCTTCGAAGACGAGCACGGGATTGTTTGGAACAAAGGTCGCCTCTGCGTACCAAACGACACCGAGCTGAAGACGCTGATTCTGCTAGAAGCCCACGACACTCTGTATTCCATCCACCCCAGAGGAACCAAGATGTACCAAGACTTGAAGGCACGATTCTGGTGGCACGGTATGAAGAGAGAGATTGCAACCTATGTTGCAAAGTGTGATGTGTGCCAAAGGGTCAAGGCTGAATATCAGCGACCTGCTGGATTGCTTCAACCACTCAAGGTTCCTGAGTGGAAGTGGGATAAAGTCGGAATGGACTTCATCACTGGGTTACCAAGGTCGAATAAAAGACATGACTCTATCTGGGTCATAGTCGATCATTTGACCAAGGTGGCTCATTTCATTCCTGTCAAGACTACCTACTCAGGCAACCAGCTGGCAACTCTCTATATCAACCGAATCGTAAGTCTTCACGGTGTTCCCAAGGAGATTGTGTCAGATCGAGGCACCCAGTTCACTTCAAGGTTCTGGAAGAGATTCCAAGAAGCCTTGGGAACCAAGTTGTCTTTCAGCACAGCTTTCCACCCACAGACCGGAGGTCAGACTGAGCGAGTCAATCAGATTCTCGAAGATATGCTCCGAGCCTGTGTCCTGGCGTATGGAGCCAAGTGGGAAGACTGTCTCCCTTTTGCCGAGTTCTCCTATAACAACAGTTACCAGTCAAGCCTTCAGATGGCACCAGTTGAGGTATTGTACGGGCGCAGATGCCGCACACCCCTCAATTGGTCGGAGACTGGAGAAGGACTAGTCTTTGGACTGGATATTCTCCGCGCAGCAGAAGAGCAAGTCCAACTAGTCAGAGAGCGATTAAAGGCAGCCAAGTCAAGGCAGAAGAGTTATGCTGACACTCGACGCCGAGACATGAGTTTCCGTGTCGGAGATCTTGTGTACCTGCGGGTAACTCCTCTGAAGGGAACCAAGCGTTTCCACGTCAAGGGGAAGCTCGCGCCAAGGTTCATTGGCCCTTTCAAGATCACCGACCGACGAGGAGAAGTGGCTTATCAGTTGGAACTACCACCTGAGCTATCCGATGTGCACAATGTGTTCCATGTGTCACAACTCCGGAAATGTCTCCAAGTTCCAGACAAGCCCAATCTCTACAAGGATGTGGATCACCAAGCCATTGATCTGCAGCCTGATTTGACCTACCGCGAGAAGCCCATTCGCATTATGGACGAAGCAGGACGACGTACGCGAAGCCGTACCATCAAGTACTTCAAGGTCCAGTGGAGCAACCACACCGAAGCAGAAGCAACCTGGGAACGAGAAGACTATCTTAGATCCAAGTTTCCCGATCTCTTTTAAGCCCTAGTTTGGGAATCTCGGGGACGAGATTCTTGTAAGGGGGGTAGGTCTGTCACACCCTGCATTTTGTAACATGTTATTTGTAACTTTTAAGCATGAAAATTTGGACCAGCAATTTTTTTTAGCATCATTTGGCTTTTATTTGGAATTGAGTTTTCTTCATGTGCTTTTTCTTGTGCTCATTAAAGTCAACTATGATCTCTTGTAGATTTCATCTCCATACCCAAAACTTCTGCCCAATGATCATGCCAAGTGTTATATAACAGTATAGTATTTTCTTACAAAATTATTTTGGCCAAAAAGTATTTTATAAATTTAGTTTTCTAAAAACCCCTGAATTGAGATTTGCACTGCAAGTACTTGATTTAGGGTGAGAAAATTATTTCAAAAGGTTTATTTGAGACCTAGTAGTCATAGGACTCCCAGAAACCTCAAAGGTATAATTTTAAAAGTTATTTTCCTATTTTATTTAAAAGCTTTTTCTTAAGGCCAGAAATGGTCTTTAATAGGGGAAAATTATTTAACTATTTCAAAAATATTTGCCAAAATTCAGAGAGACTCAGAGGACATATATTGTCCATATATAAGAGTTTCAACACTTGGTCATGTTCAAAATAATGGGCTAAACCCTCTAGAACCCTTTCTGGATATTTCAAGCTTTTGAAATATTTACAAAGGAAACTTTCTCCAAAAATTCCAGGGAAATTCTATCATGTCATATATGACATATTTGATGATCTTGCCAAGTCCCATGCCTTGGGAAGCAAGAAAACATCCTCAAACCCCTTCATAACCATTGTGTCCAAATTTGAAGTTTGAGCAACTTTACATTGCCATACTTGTCCAAATGCTCTCAAACTTGGTGCACATGCTAGAATGACCTAATAAGGCATCTAGACCAAATGGCACAAGATTTGGAATAGAGCAACTTGATCAGATCACCTCAAAACCCTTTCTGTTCAAATGCAAATTTGAACAACTTTACATTACCAAATGGCATCCAAGGCCTCAGGCCAATTCTTTACTCCCCCCTGACCTTCTAGACGCTGCTGGACATGTTGGGTTTGACCAGGACGGCGAGAGCGCGGCGATGCCAGCCAAACGCGCGCTCTGGAGCATGCAACAGTGCAGACAAGCACTGTAGCATCGGCCAATCGGCCTCCCCCGACAGCCTCGGGCCTCCCCCTCGCGCCAGTCGAGGCCTCTCGACGTCCGCAACCTCCCCGGCGCTGTCCCCCCTCCTCCTGCACCCTCCAGTGGCCGTCGTCGCACGCGCGCTGGCCGCCCGCGGCGGCCACTCCTCTGCCTCGCACGCGCGCACGCTCCTGACGCTCCCCCGCTTCTCTTTCTCCCTCAGCTGGACGTGGAGATCGTCCAGGAACTCCACGGACCCATTCCCTTGGCCTCCCGTGCGCTGTAGCCTCGAGCCGGAGCTCGCCGGCGCACTGGACCACGGGCCTCCGTCGAGCTCCTATAAATAGCCCCTCCCGAGCCTCTCCAACAGCATCAGCAGCTCCACCATACTCCACTGAGTCTCCCAGCACCACCCACTCCTCCCCAGGACGTCCCAGTGCTCGGGATCGACCGGAGCTCCGCCGCGTCGGGCCGCCGGTGATCCCGCAGTACGGGCCTTCCCCGCTCTTCTTCTTGCCCGATCTAGAACCACCGAGCCACACTGACCATTTCCCCCTTGTTTCCCCTCTCTGTGGCAGTCGGAAACGACCAGAACCACGACCCTCCGACGAGCTCCCGCCGTCCCACCTCGCGGTCGGTGAACCAGACCTCCCCGCCGTGCCGCACCACCACCCCTGCATCCGCGACACGACGCTGATTCCATCCCTGCCCTCCGTTGCCGTCGCCGTGGCCGGGAACCTCGCCGGTGAGCTCGCCGTCGCCGTGGCCGTGGGGTTAGAGATGACAGGCGGGCCCCGCCTGTCATCCCCACACCTCTCTCCCCCTCCTCTCTGTCACTGACCCACGGGGCCCGCCCGTCAGGTTTAAAAACCTGACGTGCGCGCGCAGGCTCCCGTGCGGCTGGGCTGGACCGCCCTGGGCCGTGCACTGTGGCCCCCCTGGCCCAGTTGCACATGTCTTTTTATTCTTTTTCTTTTCTGTAATTGTTTCAAACATTTCTACAGAAAAGAAAAATGATCCAAATTAAATAATTCCAACTCCTAAAATCTTGTAATATTCCAACCTATTTAATGGTACCACTTTCACTCAAATCCATGAAACTTTTCTGTACTGTTCAAATTTAAATTCAAATTTGGGCAGTAATACTCCTGTTCTAAAATCAATATATATTCCATTCTGTTACTCCAAAGTCCAACTAAGATTTTTCCCCACCTTAGAAGTTCCTCTAGTATTTTACAAAAATGAGTTGACATTTTTCTGAGCACTTTGATTTTTCTGTTTTGTTTGTATTCTTATTTTCCCGTGGTTATTATGCGACGTATAGATCCCGTATTTGACGAAGTTGCTGTGGAAGAAGAAGGAGAAGGATTTGAAGACTTTGAAGACCAAGCCAATCCAGGCAAGCAACCCTTTGACCATGATATACTTGTTCTTCGGAACCCGTATGTTTCCGATGCATGATGTTAGGGTTACGATAGTGACCTAGTTGATTCCACCATATGATGCATGCCATGGTCTTGATCTTGCTATGTGCTAGATGACTTGCATATGGTTAGTGGATATGATTAGTGGTGCATGTGTGACATGAACCTTCATGGTTGAAGTCTTTGCATAAAAACCCGTCGGGTGCCATTTATGCCCGAGGGAGATGATGATGATGAGTTGGGTGACCACTTGATGACGAAGTGGTGTACCAAGGCAAGTCTGTGTGTTTTTCAAACGGATTGGTTTAAGTTGCGACCATTATTTCAACCATACATGTGCAACCACACTACCCCTTATGGGACGGGGCTTTATTAATTACTTAGGTCGATACTAGCATGGTGCCCGCATTACTAGTGACGGGAAGCCTTGAGGTCTTTCCTGGGACGGGGTCGTGCTTGGATAGACGGCCATGACTGTTTTTACAGGGCACCGGACACACCGTTCGTCCCTTCGGGTACGCGTGACATTGAAATTAGGGCAAGTCCCGTGATCTATTGTTTGTACCCGAGGGCCGTGTACCAACGAGTGGACTCTATGTTAGTGTCGTCTAAGGAAAGATAATGACCGGGTGCTTACCCCGGGTACTTGAGGTATCGCGGGTCGTGGATGACACGGAAGTTCCCCGGATCTTGTGGGTAAAGTGTACAACCTCTGCAGAGTGTCAAACTATTCGAATAGCCGTGTCCACGGTCATGGACAGTTGGGTAACCGCTCTTGGGCTACGTCCAACGTTTGTGAAACCATGCGTGTGTATGTGAGTCAAGGTGGTGACTTGACTCGATGAGTTGAACCATATTCATGTTGATATCGGTAACCTGTCTTCGAGGTTACGCGAATTTATTGATGCATTAACTTGATGGTAGAATATTTTTTCTAGCCTTGCTAGATTGATCATGATTATTCAATTGCATTGTTACTTTGAACCACATCATGGGTTGCTTGCGAGTACATTCAAAGTACTCATTGGCTTGCCACTGGTTATTTAATTGGCCAGGCATGGAAGAACATGATTATGAGGAAGAGTTCTTTGGAGACGAACATGCGAACTAGGACGCTATCCCAGTCAGAATGCCTGTAGGGTTAAGGCAAATGGCATGGGTTCTACCCGTTTATCGAAGACTTCCTCTACTTGAGTTATTTGCTATTCAGCCCGTGAGGCTCTATCTATGTAAGACTTGGCCATAATGGCCATAATTCGTGTAAGACTATTTGTATGGATGTAAGACTCTTGTTATTTCAGCTTCTGTGTGTTCAGTGAGCATTGAGCTCTGGGATCACTGTACACGTGCATTCGGTGATCTCGACTTCTAAGTCGGGGTCCCCACAGAACTACCTTCGGTACATCAAAACTCATAAACTCATAATATTGATCGTCATCAAACGTTAAGCGTGTGGACCCTATGGGTTTGAGAACTATGTAGACATGACCGAGACTTATCTCTGGTCAATAACCAATAGCGGAACCTGGATGCTCATATTGGTTCCTACATATTCTACGAAGATCTTTATCGGTCAAACCGCATAAAAACATACGTTGTTCCCTTTGTCATTGGTATGTTACTTGCCTGAGATTCGATCGTCGGTATCACCATACCTAGTTAATCTCGTTACCAGCAAGTCTCTTTACTCATTCCGTAATACATCATCTTGTGACTTACTCATTAGTCATTTGCTTGCAAGGCTTATTATGATGTGTATTACCGAGAGGGCCCAGAGATACCTCTCCGACACTCGGAGTGATAAATCCTATTCTTGATCTATGCCAACACCACGAACACCTTCGGAGACACCTGTAGAGCATCTTTATAATCTCCCAGTTACATTGTGACATTTGATAGCACACAAGGTGTTCCTCCGGTATTCGGGAGTTGTATAATCTCATAGTCATAGGAACATGTATAAGTCATGAAGAAAGCAATAGCAGTAAGACTAAACGATCATAGTGCTAAGCTAACGGATGGGTCTTGTCCATCACATCATTCTCCTAATGATGTGATCCCGTTGATCAAATGACAACTCATGTCTATGGCTAGGAAACATAACCATCTTTGATCAATGAGCTAGTCTAGTAGAGGCATACTAGGGACACTATGTTTTGTCTATGTATTCACACATGTACTAAGCTTCCGGCTAATACAATTCTAGCATAAATAATAAACATTTACCATGATATAAGGAAATATAAATAACAACTTTATTATTGCCTCTAGGGCATATTTCCTTCAGTCTCCCACTTGCACTAGAGTCAATAATCTAGTTCACATCGCCATGTGATTTAATACCGATAGTTCACATCGTTATATGAATTAACACCCATAGTTCACATTGCCATGTGACCACTACCCAAAGGGTTTACTAGAGTTAACAGTCTAGTTCACATCATCATGTGATTAATACCAAAAGAGTACTAAGGTGTGATCATGTTTTGCTTTGTGAGAGAAGTTTAGTCAGCGGGTCTGTTACATTCAGATCCGTATGTATTTTGCAAATTTCTATGTCTACAATGCTCTGCATGGAGCTACTTTAGCTAATTGCTCCCACTCTCAATATGTATCTAGATCGAGACTCAGAGTCATCCAGTTCGGTGTTAAAGCTTGCATCGACGTAACTCTTTACGACGAACCCTTTATCACCTCCATAACCGAGAAATATTTCATAGTCCTCTAAGGATAATTTTGACCGCTGTCCAGTGATCTACTCCTAGATAAAAAATTGTACTCTATTTCCCAAATCAGGGCAGGGCATACAATAGGTCTGTTATACAGCATGTCATCTTTATAGAACCTATGGCTGAGGCATAGGGAATGACTTTCATTCTATCTTCTGAAGTGGTCGGGCATTGAGTCTTACTCAACTTCACACCTTGCAACACAGGCAAGAACTCTTTCTTTGACTATTCCATTTTGAACTATTTCAAAATCTTGTCAAGGTATGTACTCATTGAAAAAACTTATCAAGCGTCTTGATCTATCTTTATAGATCTTGATGCTCAATATGTAAGCAGCTTTACCGAGGTTTTTCTTTGAAAAAAACTCCTTTCAAACACTCCTTTATGCTTTCCAGAAAATTCTACATCATTTCTGATAGACAATATGTCATTCACATATACTTATCAGTAAGGCTGTAGTGCTCCCACTCACTTTCTTAAATACAGGCTTCACCGCAAGTCTGTATAAAACTATATGCTTTGATCAACTTATCAAAGCATATATTCCAACTCTGAGATGCTTGCACCAGTCCATAGATGGATTGCTGGAGCTTGCATATATTGTTAGCACCTTTAGGATTGACAAAACCTTCTTGCTTCATCATATACAACTCTTCTTTAATAAATCCATTAAAGAATGCAGTTTTGTTATCCATTTGCCAGATTTCATAAAATGCGGCAATTGCTAACATGATTCGGACAGACTTAAGCATCGCTACGGGTGAGAAAGTCTCATCGTAGTCAACTCCTTGAACTTGTTGAAAACCTTTTGCAACGAGTCGAGCTTTGTAGACAGTAACATTACCGTCAGCGTCAGTCTTCCTCTTGAAGATCCATTTACTTTCAATGGCTTGCCGATCTTGGGGCAAGTCAACAAAAGTCCACACTTTGTTCTCATACATGGATCCCATCTCAGATTTTATGGCCTCAAGCCATTATGCGGAATCTGGGATCATCATCGCTTCCTCATAGTTCGTAGGTTCATCATGGTCTAGTAACATGACTTCCAGAACCGGGTTGCCGTACCACTCTGGCGCGGAACGTACTCTCGTTGATCTATGAAGTTCAGCAGTAACTTGATCCGAAGTTTCATGATCATCATCATGAGCTTCCTCACTAATTGGTGTAGGAATCACTGGAACAAGTTTATGTGATGTACTACTATCCAATTCGGGAGAAGGTACAATTACCTCATCAAGTTCCACTTTTCTCCCACTCACTTCCTTCGAGAGAAACTCCTTCTCTAGAAAGGATCCACTCTTAGCAACGAATATCTTGCCTTCTGATCTGTGATAGAAGGTGTACCCAACAGTCTCCTTTGGGTATCCTATGAAGACACATTTCTCCGACTTGGGTTCGAGCTTATTAGGTTGACGCTTTTTCACATAAGCATCACATCCCCAAACTTTAAGAAACAACAACTTTGGTTTCTTGCCAAACCACAGTTCATAAGGTGTCATCTCAACGGATTTAGATGGTGCCCTTATTTAACGTGAATGCAGTTGTCTCTAATGCATAACCCAAAACGATAGTGGTAAATCGGTAAGAGACATCATAGATCGCACCATATCTAATAAAGTACGGTTACGACGTCCGGACACACCATTACGCTGTGGTGTTCCGGGTGGCGTGAGTTATGAAACGATTCCATATTGTTTCAAATGAAGACCAAACTCGTAACCCAAATATTCGCCTCCACGATCAGATCGTAGAAACTTTATTTTCTTGTTACGATGATTCTCCACTTCACTCTGAAAATCTTTGAACTTTTCAAATGTTTCAGACTTGTGTTTCATCAAGTAGATATACCCATATCTGCTCAAATCATCAGTGAAGGTTAGAAAATAATGATACTCATTGCGAACCTCAACACTCATCGGTCCACATACATCAGTATGTATGATTTCCAATAAATCAGTTTTTTGCTCCATTGTTTCGGAGAATGGAGTTTTAGTCATCTTACCTATGAGGCATGGTTCGCAAGCATCAAGTGATTCATAATCAAGTGATTCCAAAAGTCCATCACTATGGAGTTTCTTCATGCGCTTTACACCAATATGACCTAAATGGCAGTGCCACAAATAAGTTGCACTATCATCATTGACCTTGCATCTTTTGGCTTCAATATTATGAATATGTGTATCACTACGATCGAGATCCTACAAACTATTTTCATTGGGTGTATGACCATCGAAGGCTTTATTCATGTAGACAGAATAACAATTATTCTATGACTTTAAATGAATAACCGTATTGCAACAAACATGATCAAATCATATTCATGCTCAACGCAAATGCCAAATAACATTTATTTAGGTTCTACACTAATCCCGAAAGTATAGAGAGTGTGCGATGATGATCATATCAATCTTGGAACCACTTCCAACACACATCGTCACTCCACCTTTAACTAGTCTATGTTCATTCTGCAACTCTCGTTTCGAGTTACTAATTTTAGCAACTGAACCGGTATCAAATACCCAAGGGTTGCTATGAACACTAGTAAAGTACACATCAATAATCTGTATATCAAATATACCTTTGTTCACTTTGCCATCCTTCTTATCCGCCAAGTATCTAGGGCAGTTCCACTTCCAGTGACCATTTCCTTTGCAGTAGAAGCACTTAGTTTCAGGCTTGAGTTTAGCTTTGGGTTTCTTCACGGGAGTGACAACTTGCTTGTCATTCTTCTTGAAGTTCCCCTTCTATCCCTTTGCCCCTTTACTTGAACAAGTGGTCCTGTTAACCATCAACACTTCATGTTCTATCTTGATTTCTACCTTCGTCGATTTCAGTATCGCGAAGAGCTCGGGAATTACTTTCGTCATCCCTTGCGTTTTATAGTTCATCACGAAGTTCTACTAACTTGGTCATAGTGACTAGAGAACTTTGTCAATTACTATCTTATCTGGAAGATTAACTCCCACTTGATTCAAGCAATTGTAGTACCCACACAATCTGAGCACATGCTCACTGGTTGAGCTATTCTCCTCCATCTTATAGGCAAAGTACTGTGAGAGGTAGCATACCTCTCGACACGGGCATGAGTATGAAATACAAATTTCAACTCTTTGAACATCTCATATGCTCCGTGTCGTTCAAAATGTTTTTTGAAGTCCCGGCTATAAGTCGTAAAACATGGCGCACTAAACTATCAAGTAGTCATCATACCGAGCTTGTCAAACGTTCATAACGTCTGCATCTGCTCCTGCAATAGATTCGTCACCTAGCGGTGCATCAAGGACATAATACTTCTATGCAGCAATGAGGATAATCCTCAGATCAATGATCTAGTCCGCATCATTGCTACTAACATCTTTCAACTTATATTTCTCTAGGAACATATAAAATAAATGGGGAGCTACATCACGAGCTATTGATCTACAACATAGATATGCTAATACTACAAGGAGTAAGTTCATGATAAATTAAAGTTCAATTAATCATATTACTAAAGAAATCCCACTTAGATAGACATCCCTCTAGTAATCTAAATGATCACGTGATCCAAATCAACTAAACCATGTCTGATCATCACGTGAGATGGACTAGTTTTCAATGGTGAACATCTTATGTTGATCATATCTACTATATGATTCTCGCTCGACCTTTCGGTATCCAGTGTTCCGAGGCCATATGCATATGCTAGGCTTGTCAAGTTTAACCCGAGTATTCTGCATGTGCGAAACTGTCTTACACCCGTTGTATTTGAACGTAGAGCTTATCACACCCGATCATCACATGGTGTCTCGGCACGACGAACTTTCGCAACGGTGCATACTCAGGGAGAACACTTATACCTTGAAATTTAGTGAGAGATCATCTTATAATGCTACCGTCGATCTAAGTAAAATAAGATGCATAAAAGATAAACATCACATGCAATCAATATAAGTGATATGATATGGCCATCATCATCTTGTGCCTTTGATCTCCATCTCCAAGGCACCGTCATGATCACCATCATCACCGGCGCGACACCTTGATCTCCATCGTAGCATCGTTGTCATCTCGCCAACTATCGCTTCCACGACTATTGCTACCGCTTAGTGATAAAGTAAAGCAATTACATGGCGATTGCATTTCATACAATAAAGCGAAAACCATATGGCTCCTACCAGTTGCCGATAACTTTACAAAACATGATCATCTCATACAATAACGTATAACTCATCATGTCTTGACCATATCACATCACAGCATGCTCTGCAAAAACAAGTTAGACGTCCTCTACTTTGTTGTTGCAAGTTTTACGTGGTTGCTACGGGCTTAGCAAGAACCGTTCTTACCTACGCATACAAAACCACAACGATTTTTCATCAAGTATGTGCTATTTTAACCTTCACAAGGACCGGGCGTAGCTACACTCGATTTGTCAGGACCCCGATCCTAAGTCACACAGGTCTAGCCTGTAACACATCATATCACTTTGCAGCCTCACGCACGGTATCCCCACGGGTGGCACCTTACCTGGCCCGGGACCGTTTGCGCATTTTGGCACACGTATATGATAGTGTCGCTAGCATCCATATGACAGAGAACCCGGGCCGACATGACTAGTTATAAACCAAAAGTGGCACTAAATTACAGAGACAGACATACATGACCCAGCAATGAACGTGTCGGTCATCAACGTATGAACCCAAGTCGTAGCAAGCTACAAGGACTTAAAGGAACAACGCGTGACATTTCCCCTAAGGGACAGACACAGGAACGAAGAAGGACACATGCCGGCCAGCCTAAGTGTTCCGGAGCAGTAGCAAGCTACCAAGGCTCAGTGGAAGCACTAGGAGACATTTCCCTGTAAGATGGGCTACCAAGGGTAAACAACTAGGTGTCGGATCCCACACATAGCAATACACATTACACGTACGCATAACATGCAAGTATGTGATGTACAACATGGCATCACAACATAACTCAACAACTCATATAGATAAAGGCCCAGAAGAGCCATCATAGCATTTATTACAAACAGAGGTCACATGACCCAACATACAGAGCATACAGGCAACGGAAGCATAACATGTCTGAGTATAGACAACTACAAATGAAAAAGGCTGAGAAGCATGACTATCTACAAGACCCTCCAAAGGGTACAAGATCGTAGCTGAGGTAACAAGATAAACGTAGAAGTCCACGCGGAAACACTAGCGAGACTGAAGTCTCTCTGCAAAAACATAAATTAAGCAAACGTGAGTACAAAGGTACTCAGCAAGACTTACATTAGAACTAACTACATATGCATCAGTATCAACAAGAAGGGGGGTGGAGTTTGACTGCAGCAAGCCAGCTTTGACTCAGTGGCTATCCTAAACTACGACTACAAGTAACTCTTTTGAGGTGGCGCTCATGAGTCCACATATTCACCAATCAATACACCACTATGGATCCGCTCCCGTCTCCCTACGAGAAGGCCATCCATAGCACTCACGCTTATCTTGCATGTTTTATAGTATCCACTTTCACTTGTCTATGAACTGTAATAGGCAACCCAGAAGTCCATTTCCGCAGACACGGCTATTCGAATAGATCATATGTAACCCTGCAGGGGTGTACTTCACACACGCTCTCACCACTTACCGCCGTTTACACGACATGTACTCAGCAACCTTCAAGCGGAGGCCCAGCGAGGGTGTCGGCCACGACCTGACTAACCACACAAGTCTCTAGTCTAGGTTTATCGCCTATTTGGGTTCCATCCGTGGGGAGATCCGGCCGAGGTGTCGCTCACGGCCCCAAACGATGTGTACAGGGTTCCCGCATCACCAAACGGGCGATCGGTACACCGTGCCACGTACCTACCGCATCACAGCCCACCCCGAGGGTCAGCACTGCGCACGACCTCCAGTAAACTACAAACACCAGAATCTAGTTGCAACTCCTGGACAGAGGACACGGGCAGTTAATAAGTCGAGAGAGCTTGGAGCGCCCGGAGCCCAATGCGTGGTAGTAACTGTTCATGGATCAACCAACACAGAACTCAGTTCCTGAGGACGGCTGCAATGAGACAACCCACCATGTACTCATACATGGCCTCTCATCGCTACCTTTACCAAATCGTGTTCACACACTTAGCTCTCACACAGTAGGACATGTTCATCACCATTCCAATTCATCCCCAATGAATCAGACCTGACACAACTCTAAGCAATAGCAGGCATAACCAGAAAGCATGAATGAGTAGGCACAACATGGCTCAAACAACTCCTACTCATACTAGTGGGTTTCAACTATTTACTGTGGCAACGACAGGTCATGCAGTGGAAGGGGTTCGACTACCGCAGCAGATAACAGTTGAAGCGTTGTTGTCCTAATGCAGTAAAAGAGAGCAAGAGCGAGAGAGTGGGATTGTATCTGAATGCTCAATGGGGTTTTGCTTGCCTGGCACTTCTGAAGATATCACTGGGTCTTCATCAGTGTCATCGATCGCATCGTCGGAACAGCGTCTACTGAGAGGGGACAAACACCGGCAACAGAGAAAGAAACACAATCAATGCAATGCACAATATGATGCATGATCATGACATGGCATTATGCTGTGATTCGAGCTAATGCAACTAGCAACAGGTTAAATGAAGTTGGTTTGAATCCAAGATTCAAATTCAAACTCCATATGTGGATATTCAAATGACATTTATATGATTTGGCCTAAACAACAGTCATAAGTTGTTCTAACATGCATGAAAATGCGATAAACAGATTCCCTATATTTTTCTGATCATTTTTCATATATAAATTATTTTCATCTGAGCTACGGTTGATTTTATATGATTTTTAGAAGTTTTGAATATATTTTGAAATAAATAAATCATTTCTGACTTATTTAGAATTCCAGAAAACACTTATTGCGTCAGAATGACGTCACTGTGATGTCAGCGGTCAACAGGGGTTGGTCTAGGTCAAACCTGACGTGTGGGGTCCACACGTCAGTGACACAGCAGTTAAACATGCTTAACTAAACTTAACAGAAGATTAAACTAAACTAAATAGGCACAGGGGGCCCACATGTCAGTGTCTAATTAAGTTAATGACAGCAACTAAAACTTAATTAGAACCCTAAACTAAAACTAGTCAAGGATTTCCCCACAAGTCAGTGAGAGAGATGGGTCAAAACGGGTCAACGGCGGAGGTCAAACCTGCCGGCGGCTCGCCGCCGGCGAGACCGAACGCGACGGAGGTCTGCGGAAACGGGCTGTGGTGCCCCGTTCGCAGCGTGACTGGGCTCATTCGAGAGCCCAGACCAGCGCGCATCGAGTGGGGGCGCCAGCCGGGCCTGGGGTGGCCGAAGGCGAGAGCGATGAGCTCGGCCGCGGCGGCCGGAGCTCGGGCGAGGTTGGAAAGGGTGCTATGGGGCACGGCGGGGCGAATGGCTGGGTGCTACGGCCTCCTGGTGAGGTGCTGAGCATGGTGACGCGCTCCTCTGCGAGCTGGGGTGGCCCTGGCCGCGGCAGTGAAGAACCACGGCGGCGGTGAGCTCTCGGGTCCGATGGTTGGTGTGGCTACAGCATACAAACGAGGAAGAGAGGAGAGGGGAAACGGCGAGATGCTCACAACGGAGTTGAGGCGGAGCTCAGCAAGCTCAGGGAGGCACCAGGGATGGCGTATGGTCGCCGGCGATCTGGGCGGCCGGAGGAGGAAGAAAAGGTCGGGGACGACGCTGCAGGGCTCCCGCTGTCCTGTGGTTCGGCGTATAGGTGCGCGGCAGCGAGGCGGAGCTCGTGGGCGAGTCGGGGAGGCTCGGAGATGGCTGTGGCCGTGGAGGAGCTCGTCGGCGAGGACGGCTTCGTTCGGTCGCATTCGAGGGAAGCGGGGGAGAGAGACAGAGGAGGGGGAAGAAGCACTGGGAGGGGTCAAGGGGGTTCCAGAGGTGTCGTGGCGCTCGGGGCCGTCTCCAGCCAGCCCCCAGCGTCGGCAGAAGCAGGAGGTGGCACGGCGCGTGGCCAGCGCGCGGCGAGCACGTTCCCCTGTCCTCCTGGCGCGAGGACGGGGATGACTGGCAGGGGAGGCCCAGGTGGGCTGGGCCGCTAGCTGGGCCGCAGGTAAGGCTAGGTAGTCCTTCCCCCTTTTTTTCTAATTCTGTTTCTGTTTTCTATTTTTGATATTTGTTTTGGCTTTAGTAAAAATGCTAGAGCATTTCCAAAAATCATGAAACTAACCATGGCTACTGTTTCGAGTAAATCCAACAGTAAACATTTTAGTTTATGATTATTTGAGCATTTAAAGTAATATATAAAATTTGAATGCCCAAATGCAAATAAGATATGATTTAATTCAAAAATCCAGAATGGTCCTAGTAATATGTGCAACATTTTTGGCAGAGGTTTTTAATCAATCCAAAAATTATGAACTTTTCCAAAGGGCATTTTGGGTTCATTGAAAAAGATTTTAATTTGACCCTAGTTGAATTCATTTAGTGCTAGGGTTTGAACATCCCCAATTCCCGTTTCTGAGAAAATTTAAACATGATGCACATGAAGACCAAGCAAGACAGGCAAGGGCTGGTCTTGGGCTGTGACAACTCAGCCCCACTAAACAAGAATCTCGTCCCGAGATTCAAGCGTAGGGTAAGAAATCAGAGGGGACACTTGTTGGGGAACGTAGTATTTCAAAATTTTCCTACGATCACGCAAGATCTATCTACCAGATGCATAGCAACGAGAGGGGAGAGTGTGTCTACGTACCCTCGTAGACCGGGAGCGGAAGCGTCAAGTGACGCGGTTGATGTTGTCGAACTTCTTCGCGATCCAACCGATCAAGCACCGAACGTACGGCACCTCCGCGTTCAGCACACGTTCAGCTTGATGACGTCCCACGAGCTCTTGATCCAGTTGAGCTTCACGGGAGAGTTTCGTCAGCACGACGGCGTGGTGACGGATATGATGTGTTCACCGGCGCAGGGCTTCGCCTAAGCTCCGCGACGGTACGACCGAGGTGTGATTCTGTGGAGGGGGGCACCGCACACGGCTAAAACAATTCAATTTGTGTGTCTTTGGGTGCCCCCCTGCCCCTGTATATAAAGGAGCAAGGGAGGAGGGCCGGCCAACTCTCTATGGTGCGGCCAGGGAAGGGACTCCTACTAGGAATAGGATTGCAATCCTATTCCTAGTAGGATTCACCGAAAGGAAGAAGGGGGAAAGGAATAGGAGAGGTGGCGCCCCCCCAATCCTAGTCCAACTAGGATTCCTAGGTGGGGGCGCCGGCCAGCCCTATGGGCTGCCTCTCTCTTACCCTTTAGGCCCACTATGGACCATCCCCTCTCGTAGGGGGTTCCGGTAACCCCCTCCGGCATTCCCGATAAATCCGAAACTTTTCCGGTATACTTCCGGTGTCCGAATATAGCCGTCCAATATATCAATCTTTATGTCTCAGACATTCCGAGACTCCTCGTCATGACCGTGATCTCATCCGGGACTCCGAAATACCTTCGGTACATCAATACTCAAAAACTCATAATACCGATCGTCATCAAACGTTAAGCGTGCGGACCCTACGGGTTCGAGAACTATGTAGACATGACCGAGACTCATCTCTGGTCAATAACCAATAGAGGAACCTGGATGTTCATATTGGCTCCTACATATTTTACGAAGATCTTTTATCGGTCAGAACCGCATAACAACATACGTTGTTCCTTTTGTCAAACGGTATGTTACTTG
Organism: Secale cereale; assembly: GCA_902687465.1. Classification (NCBI taxonomy): domain Eukaryota; kingdom Viridiplantae; phylum Streptophyta; class Magnoliopsida; order Poales; family Poaceae; genus Secale; species Secale cereale. The sequence continues at coordinate 236,685,996 of LR738713.1, read as the reverse complement.
CCCGAGATTCGATCGTCGGTATCTTTATACCTAGTTCAATCTTGTTTACCGGCAAGTCTCTTTACTCGTTCCGTAACACATCATCTCGTGACTAACTCATTAGTCTTTTGCTTGCAAGGCTTATTATGATGTGTGTTACCGAGAGGGCCCAGAGATACCTCTCCGACACTCGGAGTGACAAATCCTAATCTTGATCTATGCCAACACCACGAATACTTTTGGAGACACCTGTAGAGCATCTTTATGATCACCCAGTTACGTTGTGACATTTGATAGCACACAAGGTGTTCCTACGGTATTCGGGAGTTGCATAATCTCATAGTCATAGGAACATGTATAAGTCATGAAGAAAGCAATAGCAGTTAAACTAAACGATCATAGTGCTATGCTAACGGATGGGTCTTGTCCATCACATCATTCTCCTAATGATGTGATCCCGTTGATCAAATGACAACTCATGTCTATGGCTAGGAAACATAACCATCTTTGATCAATGAGCTAGTCTAGTAGAGGCATACTAGGGACATACTGTTTTGTCTATGTATCCACACATGTACTAAGTTTCCGGTTAATAAAATTCTAGCATGAATAGAAGACATTTATCATGATATAAGGAAATACAAATAACATCTTTATTATTGCCTCTAGGGCATATTTCCTTCAGTCTCCCACTTGAACTAGAGTCAATAATCTAGATTACAAAGTGATGATCCTCACACCCATGGAGTCTTGGTGCTGATCATGTTTTGCCCGTGGAAGAGGCTTAGTCAACGGGTCTGCAACATTCAGATCCGTATGTATTTTGCAAATCTCTATGTCTCCCTCCTTGACTAGATCGCGGATGGAATTGAAGCGTCTTTTGATGTGCTTTGTTCTCTTGTGAAACCTGGATTCCTTCGCCAAGGCTATGGCTCCAGTGTTGTCACAAAAGATTTTCATTGGACCCGATGCACTAGGTACTACACCTAGATCGGATATGAACTCCTTCATCCAGACTCCTTCATTTGCTGCTCCTGAAGCAGCTATGTATTCCGCTTCACACGTAGATCCCGCCACGACGCTCTGCTTGGAACTGCACCAGCTGACAGCTCCACCGTTCAATAAAAATACATATCCGGTTTGTGACTTTGAGTCATCCGGATCAGTGTCAAAGCTAGAATCGACGTAACCGTTTACGACGAGCTCTTTGTCACCTCCATATACGAGAAACATATCCTTTGTTCTTTTCAGATACTTTAGGATGTTTTTGACCGCTGTCCAATGATCCACTCCTGGATTACTTTGGTACCTCCCTGCTAGACTTATAGCAAGGCACACATCAGGTCTGGTACACAGCATTGCATACATGATAGATCCTATGGCTGAGGCATAGGGAATGACTTTCATTTTCTCTCTATCTTCTGCAGTGGTCGGGCATTGAGTCTTACTCAACTTCATACCTTGTAAAACAGGCAAGAATCCTTTCTTTGACTGATCCATTTTGAACCTTTTCAAAATCTTATCAAGGTATGTGCTTTGTGAAAGTCCAATTAAGCGTCTAGATCTATCTCTATAGATCTTGATGCCTAATATGTAAGCAGCTTCTCCGAGGTCTTTCATAGAAAAACTTTTATTCAAGTATCCTTTTATGCTATCCAGAAATTCTATATCATTTCCAATTAACAATATGTCATCTACATATAATATTAGAAATGCTACAGAGCTCCCACTCACTTTCTTGTAAATACAGGCTTCTCCAAAAGTCTGTATAAAACCATATGCTTTGATCACCTCATCAAAGTGTATATTCCAACTCCGAGATGCTTGCACCAGTCCATAGATGGATCGCTGGAGTTTGCATACTTTGTTAGCACCTTTTGGATCGACAAAACCTTCTGGTTGCATCATATACAACTCTTCTTTGAGATATCCATTTAGGAATGCAGTTTTGACATCCATTTGCCAGATTTCATAATCATAAAATGCGGCAATTGCTAACATGATTCGGACAGACTTAAGCATCGCTACAGGTGAGAAAGTCTCATCGTAGTCAACTCCTTGAACTTGTCGAAAACCTTTCGCAACAAGTCGAGCTTTGTAAACAGTAATATTACCGTCTGCGTCGGTCTTCCTCTTGAAGATCCATTTATTTTCGATGGCCTGCCGATCATCGGGCAAGTCAACCAAAGTCCACACTTTGTTCTCATACATGGATCCCATCTCAGATTTCATGGCTTCAAGCCATTTTGTGGAATCTGGGCTCATCATCGCTTCCTCATAGTTCATAGGTTCATCATGGTCTTGTAACATGATTTCCAGAACTGGGTTGCCGTACCACTCTGGTGCGGAACGTACTCTGGTTGATCTACGACGTTCAGCAGAAACTTGATCCGAAGTTTCATGATCATTATCATCAACTTCCTCACTAATTGGTGTAGGAATCACTGGAACAATTTCCTGTGATGTACTACTTTCCAATATGGGAGAAGGTACAATTACCTCATCAAGTTCTACTTTCCTCCCACTCACTTCTTTCGAGAGAAACTCTTTTTCTAGAAAGGATCCGTTCTTAGCAACGAATATTTTGCCTTCGGATCTGTGATAGAAGGTGTACCCAACAGTCTCTTTTGGGTATCCTATGAAGACACAGTTTTCCGACTTGGGATCGAGCTTATCAGGTTGAAGTGTTTTCACATAAGCATCGCAGCCCCAAATTTTAAGAAACAACAACTTTGGTTTCTTGCCAAACCATAGTTCATAAGGCGTCGTATCAACGGATTTAGATGGTGCCCTATTTAACGTGAATGCAGCTGTCTCTAAAGCATAACCCCAAAACGATAGTGGTAAATTGGTAAGAGTCATCATAGATCGCACCATATCCAATAAAGTACGGTTACGACGTTCGGACACACCATTACGTTGTGGTGTTCCAGGTGGCGTGAGTTATGAAACTATTCCACATTGTTTCAAATGAAGACCAAACTCGTAACTCAAATATTCTCCTCCACGATCAGATCGTAGGAACTTTATTTTCTTGTTACGATGATTCTCTACTTCACTCTGAAATTCTTTGAACTTTTCAAATGTTTCAGACTTGTGTTTCATTAAGTAGATATACCCATATCTGCTCAAATCATCAGTGAAGGTCAGAAAATAACGATACCCGCCGCGAGCATCAACACTCATTGGTCCACATACATCAGTATGTATGATTTCCAACAAACCTGTTGCTCGCTCCATAGTTCCGGAGAACGGGGTTTTAGTCATCTTGCCCATGAGGCATGGTTCGCAAGCACCAAGTGATTCATAATCAAGTGATTCCAAAAGTCCATCTTTATGGAGTTTCTTCATGCGTTTTACACCAATATGACCTAAACGGCAGTGCCACAAATAAGTTGCACTATCATTATTAACCTTGCATCTTTTGGTTTCAATATTATGAATATGTGTATCACTACAATCAAGATCCAGTAAGAATAGACCACTCTTTAAGGGTGCATGACCATAAAAGATATTATTCATCAAAATGGAACAACCATTATTCTCTGATTTAAATGAATAACCGTCTCGCAATAAACAAGATCCAGATATAATGTTCATGCTCAACGCTGGCACCAAATAACAATTATTTAGGTCTAAAACTAATCCCGAAGGTAGATGTAGAGGTAGTGTGCCGACGGCGATCACATCGACTTTGGAACCGTTTCCCACGCGCATCGTCACCTCGTCCTTAGCTAATCTTCGTTTAATCCGTAGTCCCTGTTTCGAGTTACAAATATTAGCAACCGAACCGGTATCAAATACCCAGGTACTACTACGAGTATTAGTAAGGTACACATCAATAACATGTATATCACATATACCTTTGTTCATCTTGCCATCCTTCTTATCCGCCAAATACTTGGGGCAGTTCCGCTTCCAGTGTCCAGTCCCCTTGCAGTAGAAGCACTCAGTTTCAGGCTTGGCTCCAGATTTGGGTTTCTTCGTTGAAGTAGCAACTGACTTGCTATTCTTTTTGAAGTTCCCTTTCTTTCCCTTGCCCTTTTTCTTGAAACTAGTGGTCTTGTTAACCATCAACACTTGATGCTCCTTTTTGATTTCTACCTCCGCAGCTTTGAGCATAGCGAAGAGCTCGGGAATTGTCTTTTGCATCCCTTGCATGTTATAGTTCATCACGAAGCCTTTATAGCTTGGTGGCAGTGATTGAAGAACTCTATCAATAACACTATCCTCGTCAACTTTGCAACCAAGTTGAGTCATATGATTGTAGTACCCAGACATTCTGAGCAAGTGTTCACTGATAGAACTATTCTCCTCCATTTTGGAGCTGTAGAACTTATTGGAAATCTCATATTTCTCAATTCGGGCATTTGCTTGAAATATTAACTTCAACTCCTGGAACATTTCATATGCTCCATGACGTTCAAAACGTCGTTGAAGTCCCGGTTCTAAGCCGTAAAGCATGGCACACTGAACTATCGTGTAGTCATCAGACCGCGACTGCCAGACGTTCAAAACGTCTGCATCAGCGGCAGGGGGCTTGTCACCTAGCGGTGCTTCAAGGACATAATTCTTCTGTGCAGCAATGAGGATAATCCTCAGGTTACGGACCCAGTCCGTGTAATTGCTACCATCATCTTTCAACTTAGCTTTCTCTAGGAATGCATTAAAATTCAAAGGAACGGTAGCACGGGCCATTGATCTACAACGACATAGATATGCAAAACTATCAGGACTAAGTTCATGATAAATTAAAGTTCAATTTAATCATATTAATTTAAAGAACTCCCACTTAGATAGACATCCCTCTGGTCATCTAAATGATCACGTGATCCAAATCAACTCAACCATGTCCGATCATCACGTGAGATGGAGTAGTTTTCAATGGTGAACATCTTATGTTGATCATATCTACTATATGATTCACGCTCGACCTTTCGGTCTCCAGTGTTCCGAGGCCATATCTGTATATGCTAGGCTCGTCAAGTTGAACCCGAGTATTCTGCGTGTGCAAAACTGGCTTACACCCGTTGTATTTGAACGTAGAGCTTATCACACCCGATCATCACGTGGTGTCTCGGCACGACGAACTTTCGCAACGGTGCATACTCAGGGAGAACACTTATACCTTGAAATTTAGTAAGGGATCATATTATAATGCTACCGTCGTTCTAAGCAAAATAAGAAGCATAATAAGATAAACATCACATGCAATCAAAATATGTGACATGATATGGCCATCATCATCTTGTGCTTTTGATCTCCATCTTCAAAGCACCGTCATGATCACCTTCGTCACCGGCTTGACACCTTGATCTTCATCGTAGCATCGTTGTCGTCTCGCCAACTATTGCTTCCACGACTATCGCTACCGCTTAGTGATAAAGTAAAGCAATTACATGGCGATTGCATTTCATACAATAAAGCGACAACCATATGGCTCCTGCCAGTTGGCGATAACTTTACAAAACATGATCATCTCATACAAAACCGTATAACTCATCATGTCTTGACCATATCACATCACAACATGCCCTGCAAAAACAAGTTAGACGTCCTCTACTTTGTTTGTTGCAAGTTTTACGTGGCTGCTACGGGCTTAGCAAGAACCGTTCTTACCTACGCATACAAAACCACAACGATGTTTCGTCAAGTATGTGCTGTTTTAACCTTCACAAGGACCGGGCGTAGCCACACTTGATTCAGCTAAAGTGAGAGAGACAGACACCTGCCAGTCACCTTTAAGCAACGAGTGCTCGTAACGGTGAAACCATTCTCACCTAAGCGTACGCGTAATGTCGGTCCGGGCCGCTTCATCTCACAATACCGCCGAAGCAAAGTATGACATGCTGGTAAGCAGTATGACTAGTATCGTCCACAATCTCATTGTGTTCTACTCGTGCATATCATCTACGCATAGACCTGGCTCATGATGCCACTGTTGGGGAACATAGTATTTTAAAATTTTCCAATGATCACGCAAGATCTATCTACCAGATGCATAGCAACGAGAGGGGAGAGTGTGTCTACGTACCCTCGTAGACCGGGAGCGGAAGCGTCAAGTGACGCGGTTGATGTTGTCGAACTTCTTCGCGATCCAACCGATCAAGCACCGAACGTACGGCACCTCCGCGTTCAGCACACATTCAGCTTGATGACGTCCCACGAGCTCTTGATCCAGTTGAGCTTCACGGGAGAGTTTCGTCAGCACGACGGCGTGGTGACGGATATGATGTGTTCACCGGCGCAGGGCTTCGCCTAAGCTCCGCGACGGTACGACCGAGGTGTGATTCTGTGGAGGGGGGCACCGCACACGGCTAAAACAATTCAACTTGTGTGTCTTTGGGTGCCCCCCTGCCCCTGTATATAAAGGAGCAAGGGAGGAGGGCCGGCCAACTCTCTATGGTGCGGCCAGGGAAGGGACTCCTACTAGGAATAGGATTGCAATCCTATTCCTAGTAGGATTCACCGAAAGGAAGAAGGGGGAAAGGAATAGGAGAGGTGGCGCCCCCCCAATCCTAGTCCAACTAGGATTCCTAGGTGGGGGCGCCGGCCAGCCCTATGGGCTGCCTCTCTCTTACCCTTTAGGCCCACTATGGACCATCCCCTCTCGTAGGGGGTTCCGGTAACCCCCTCCGGCATTCCCGATAAATCCGAAACTTTTCCGGTATACTTCCGGTGTCCGAATATAGCCGTCCAATATATCAATCTTTATGTCTCGGACATTCCGAGACTCCTCGTCATGTCCGTGATCTCATCCGGGACTCCGAACTACCTTCGGTACATCAATACTCAAAAACTCATAATACCGATCGTCATCAAACGTTAAGCGTGCGGACCCTACGGGTTCGAGAACTATGTAGACATGACCGAGACTCATCTCTGGTCAATAACCAATAGCGGAACCTGGATGTTCATATTGGCTCCTACATATTCTACGAAGATCTTTTATCGGTAAGAACCGCATAACAACATACGTTGTTCCTTTTGTCAAACGGTATGTTACTTGCCCGAGATTCGATCGTCGGTATCTTTATACCTAGTTCAATCTCGTTTACCGGCAAGTCTCTTTACTCGTTCCGTAACACATCATCTCGTGACTAACTCATTAGTCTTTTGCTTGCAAGGCTTATTATGATGTGTGTTACCGAGAGGGCCCAGAGATACCTCTCCGACACTCGGAGTGACAAATCCTAATCTTGATCTATGCCAACACCACGAATACTTTTGGAGACACCTGTAGAGCATCTTTATGACCACCCAGTTACGTTGTGACGTTTGATAGCACACAAGGTGTTCCTACGGTATTCGGGAGTTGCATAATCTCATAGTCATAGGAACATGTATAAGTCATGAAGAAAGCAATAGCAGTTAAACTAAACGATCATAGTGCTATGCTAACGGATGGGTCTTGTCCATCACATCATTCTCCTAATGATGTGATCCCGTTGATCAAATGACAACTCATGTCTATGGCTAGGAAACATAACCATCTTTGATCAATGAGCTAGTCTAGTAGAGGCATACTAGGGACATACTGTTTTGTCTATGTATCCACACATGTACTAAGTTTCCGGTTAATACAATTCTAGCATGAATAGAAGACATTTATCATGATATAAGGAAATACAAATAACATCTTTATTATTGCCTCTAGGGCATATTTCCTTCAACACTAACTAATACAATCTTCATGATCCAAGTGCCCTTCATATTAATGTTGATTACTTGCATCATGTTGATCCTGGCATCCTTGCTTTCGAGTTCTTTGTCCAGGACAGTGACAATGAAAGAAACTCTACAAAATTAATCTTCTGAAAGATCGAGCAGCTCGAGATCAACTGATAGAGGGAGATGTTGAAACACTTCTTGAGCTGAGACATGGAGTACACATCCGGAGGGATGGAGTGAAACAAATGATGAAGGTTCACTTGGCGGCAATAATTCCACACCTAAGAAGATGGTGAGCGATACCACCAAACGGGGCACCTTAGAGAAGGTGACTCGTAGAGTTATTCCCTTAAGTGGCAAAAAGAATTACTTTTGATATAGAGATCATTGAAACTCTCTATACCAGCCGGAGGCAAATCACAATCGATCGTTTGACGGAGTCCGAAAGAATGACATTCTCGGGCCAGAATGGATGATGTGGACTACCTTGTTGAAGACAACACAAGGGATGATTTTGCTTATCATCGGAAATGGATGGGACCCATGGCAAGTCTACTTTTGAAAATAATCCTAAATAGCAGTGGCGAAGAACGGTAACCCATGGAAAATTGGCACATTGGCGGTGCAAGCTGGGAACAAAATGCAAATGCTGGGAATGATTCTGGTAACTGGGGTGAATCCCAACAGTAGAAAGTAAATCTACTCTTTGAGAGGTTATAGCATAACCAAAAACATTGGGAGCAATCCCGGTTAGTGTCGAGGATAACACCTAGTGCTTGTGCGTGGTCTCAAGAACTTGAGCATTTCCATAATCATCAAGGTTTTACCAATATCCGTGTCAAGGATCCTGGCAACACAACATACGACCATGATGTATAGCGATGGACGATGCAAATGCAAAGGAAGATAACACTTTCTCAGGTTTCACCTTAGCGGTGTCAAGGACAAAATCTGGATGATCGGCCGAGAGACATTTAGCACTCCGCTTCTAATGTTCTCCTTGACGTGCTAGTGCAATCCATTTATTAACATGGTTTGGTACCTAGAACGTCAAGTAAAAGGTCGGACTTCAGGAGCACAAAAGTCCATAAGGAACAAGTAGGGAATAAATCCTACGAAATCCTTATGGGGAGGTTGCCAACTTCTTCAATCAAGATACTACAAAAATAGGTCTTCCGGCTTGGTGTGTCGACCACGACATACACTTTACTGATTATCGAAAGACCAATATTATATTTCTTGGAAAAATGCTCCAACCATCATATCTGCCTGAGATCCAGTTCTGGTTGGTGTCAGAATATTCCAGACTCATCGAGTCTAGAAAGAATGAATGTTTGCAACAAAAATCGACGAGACGGCGTTGCGAGATTCTCGGGGAGTGAACTACGATAGCAAGCTCCAAAACATGAGCTAGTTCTGCTACATACCTGTGAACACGTTGTCTAAGACAAGCATGGCCACGTAGTAGTCTTATGATAAAACACTACCGATTTCAGATTGGGAATCATCATTGGAGATAACGAAGTCTTGTGCATGTCCGTCCGGGCCCTTCGGGAATAGCATTTGAACTTCTTATCCTTAACAAATCAATCAGTGGCTTGGTGTGCTAGGAATACATACAGAATGAAGATGATCAGTCTATCAGACCATAGAATACTTCGCACGTATGCATGACTGACTTGGGATGACTCCAAAGGAAATAAAACAAGCTTTCTCAAATTCACGGTGGCATCTTTCATCAATTACACGTGAATTAGGGGAGATCACTTCTCTCATCCAAACATATACTTCACGAACGGATCATGAAGATAATGCTTACAAAAGTTTCCAATACCAACTGGATGTTCAACACAGATCATGGAGAAGATAACAATGTTGCTGATGGGCTCAACAACAATTCATCCAGGTTTCCATAAAATGGAATTCCATAACTATGTGAACAAAGTGGTAGCATTGGTCAGACCAAGAGATATAATGAGGTATGCTCGAGGGATATCCACGAGTAAGACAACGTTACGAACATCATTGGTTCTGATTTGATTTGATGATAGCCCACACTCAAATCAAAGTTTTGTCAAGAAAATGGATCCAACAACTGATCACAAGGATCAATCGATGAAGATATCATCTTTCTCCAACAAACACACCAACACCAGGATATCCCTTTTACAATGAACTATGTTAGATCAAGCTTTTATCTTCCAACTCTCCAAGTTGTTGTTTAGCTTAACCAACTAGTTCAGGGTATCCAACATAGATTCTCGGAGAAGGGGTGGTTTATAAGAAAACCAACTTGATCACAAACTCAACATAGCGGTCAGGGAACAACCTGGTAATACTTCCGAGAAGATATTCGGAAATCACGAAACACCGGTATGTTACTAAGCTCGAGAACAACCTTGCTTTTCAGGCAAGTTGATATGATCAAATGAGCGAGGACTTAACAAAATCCTAACTCATCAATCGAGGAGTGCACCAGGAAAGTGGACTAGGTAGCACGATCAACCTTATGGTGATGATTCAATAATCAACTCGCTAAGGATGAGGTTAATGTCCATTTAACTACCAAGCAACGGAGTTGCTAGGAGTATTGATTTCACACATCACAATTCACTTGTCGGTATTCCAGTTACACTAACACGGAGACCGAGGAATGAACGATGATGGTGAGAAGTAACACTGTATCAAGAGTTCATAGGAGGTGGTGCCATTCCCATGACATTCTTGACATAAGGATGGTAACACTCCAAGGTAAAATAGAGCAAAGCTGGATTGGCATTTTGATCTGCAGAATACAACTGCTTTGACCCAATCCTAGGTATGGACGAGGTACTGGAGTTTGTTTCTCCTAGTCATTCCGAGATAGAATGAATTGACGGATCACAAGAGTATAGGCATCGATGAACACGAATGCACCACTACCCCTGACTATCAATTGATAGATGGGGATCACAAAACAACTGAAAGGGACAACTCAAAGGAACATATTACTTTCCGAGTTGTAGATGCATAGATTAGTATGTCGAACTAGTTCAACATATTTCTTCCGGATAACCCATGCAGAAAGGTAGGACTGGCAGAGTCACAATATGAATGGAGTACTACTCAGGAGCACTCTGGTTGTGATCTTTTGGTTCGGGAGAACTTCTGCAAAGGATGGTTCATGATATTTGGAAGAATGATATACCACGGACCTCGAGGACTATCACAAGGTTACTAATATCCTAAAGGAACGAGCAAATACTACCAACATGAAGTAGGTAGAAAGAATCTTGGGTACAAGAACCCAGAAATAGAAGGCTTACTAACTAAATGGCATCACGGGATGCTTTCGAGAATGATGGCCAGAATCATCACACTGGAAATATAAAGCATAGCTGGATTACTGGTGATCTTCTAAGACACCTAGGGTCATAGTAATAACTCCAACACATGTGTCGAGGTAACGGAGTACCTCGACACACCGACTAGTGTGATTAATCTGGCCTAAAAGGACATCGGAAATAGGGAGGAAAGGTTTGCAAATGCATCAGACTGTTTAGAAACCTGGGATGACTCGGACAGCATAACGGCTGTAAATGCTCGAAAATACTTTTGAGATCCAAGCAAAAGGGTAGCATAACCACTTAGCATCATCATGTCAAGGTTCTGAGACCAATAGTTGAGCAATAGAAGTAGTAGAAACTGAATTGAGGGTTGAATCCACAATAACGTGACCCTGATAAATAGAATGAGTATCCTAGTTTCTTAACCCCCGTAGAAAGAAGAAGATGACTCGGATCAGAAGGTCATAGGGTAAAGGAGTAAAAAGAACCTTACGTTCCCTTCCACAATCAATTCCCTTATTATAACTAAAGAATTTCTAGACACGACTTCGACCAGTTTGGCTTACTAATCCTACAGGCAGTCAGGCTCTGATACCAAAGCTGTCAGGACCCCGATCCTAAGTCACACAGGTCTAGCCTGTAACACATCATATCACTTTGCGGCCTCACGCACGGTATCCCCACGGGTGCCACCTTACCTGGCCCGGGACCGTTTGCGCATTTTGGCACACGTATATGATAGTGTCGCTAGCATCCATATGACAGAGAACCCGGGCCGACATGACTAGTTATAAACCAAAAGTGGCACTAAATTACAGAGACAGACATACATGACCCAGCAACGAACGTGTCGGTCATCAACTTATGAACCCAAGTCGTAGCAAGCTACAAGGACTTAAAGGAACAATGCGTGACATTTCCCCTAAGGGACAGACACAGGAACGAAGAAGGACACATGCCGGCCAGCCTAAGTGTTCCGGAGCAGTAGCAAGCTACCAAGGCTCAGTGGAAGCACTAGGAGACATTTCCCTGTAAGATAGGCTACCAAGGGTAAACAACTAGGTGTCGGATCCCACACATAGCAATACACATTACACGTACGCATAACATGCAAGTATGTGATGTACAACATGGCATCACAACATAACTCAACAACTCATATAGATAAAGGCCCAGAAGAGCCATCATAGCATTTATTACAAAGAGAGGTCACATGACCCAACATACAGAGCATACAGGCAACGGAAGCATAACATATCTGAGTACGGACAACTACAAATGAAAAAGGCTGAGAAGCCTGACTATCTACAAGACCCTCCAAAGGGTACAAGATCATAGCTGAGGTAACAAGCTAAACGTCGAAGTCCACGCGGAAACACTAGCGAGACTGAAGTCTCTCTGCAAAAACATAAATTAAGCAAACGTGAGTACAAAGGTACTCAGCAAGACTTACATCAAAACTAACTACATATGCATCAGTATCAACAAGAAGGGGGGTGGAGTTTGACTGCAGCAAGCCAGCTTTGACTCGGTGGCTATCCTAAACTACGACTGCAAGTTACTCTTTTGAGGTGGCGCACACGAGTCCACATATTCACCAATCAATACACCACTATGGATCCGCTCCCGTCTCCCTACGAGAAGGCCATCCATAGCACTCACGCTTATCTTGCGTTTTTTAGAGTATCCACTTTCACTTGTCTATGAACTGTAATAGGCAACCCAGAAGTCCATTTCCACGGACACGGCTATTCGAATAGATCATATGTAACCCTGCAGGGGTGTACTTCTTCACACACGCTCTCACCACTTACCGCCGTTTACACGACATGCACTCGGCAACCTTCAAGTGGAGGCCCAGCGAGGGTGTCGGCCACGACCTGACTAACCACACAAGTCTCTAGTCCAGGTTTATCGCCTATTTGGGTTCCATCCGTGGGGAGATCCGGCCGGGGTGTCACTCACGGCCCCAAACGATGTGTACAGGGTTCCCGCATCACCAAACGGGCGATTGGTACACCGTGCCACGTACCTACCTGTCACACCCTGCATTTTGTAACATGTTATTTGTACCCTTGAAGCATGAAAATTTGGACCAGCAAAATTTTTTTTGGCATCATTTGGCTTTTATTTGAATTGAGTTTTTCTTCATGTGCTTTTTCTTGTGCTCATTAAAGTCAACTATGACCTCTTGGAGAATTCATCTCCATACCCAAAACTTCTGCCCAATGATCATGCCAAGTGTTATATAACAGTATAGTATTTTCCTACAAAATTAATTTGGCCAAAAAGTATTTTTATAAATTTAGTTTTCCAAAAACCCCTGAATTGAGATTTGCACTGCAAGTACTTGATTTAGGGTGAGAAAATTATTTCAAAAGGTTTATTTGAGACCTAGTAGTCATAGGACTCCCAGAAACCACAAAGGTATAATTTTAAAAGTTAATTTCCTATTTTATTTAAAAGCTTCTTCTTAAGGCCAGAAATGGTCTTTAATAGGGAAAAAATATTTAACTGATTCAAAAATATTTGCCAAAATTCAGAGAGACTCAGAGGACATATATTGTCCATATATAAGAGTTTCAACACTTGGTCATGATCAAAATAATGGGCTAAACCCTCTAAAACCCTTTCTGGATATTTCAAGCTTTTGAAATATTTACAAAGGAAATATTCTCCAAAAATTCCAGCGAAATTCTATCATGTCATATATGACATATTTGATGATCTTGCTAAGTCCCATGCCTTGGGAAGCAAGAAAACATCCTTAAACCCCTTCATAACCATTCTGTCCATATTTGAAGTTTGAGCAACTTTACATTGCCAAACTTGTCCAACTGCTCTCAAATTTGGTGCACATGCTAGAATGGCCTAATAAGGCATCTAGACCAAATGGCACAAGATTTGGAATAGAGCAACTTGATCAGATCACCCTAAAACCCTTTCTGTTCAAATGCAAATTTGAACAACTTTACATTAACAACTTTTTATCTGGAGCTTCAAACTTTGTGGGCATGATCAATACCCCAAATGATGATGCTACACCAAGTGGTGCATCAAGGGGAGATGATTAGCTTGACTCAATCAAGATGAAGCTGTTTCTGTTGATTTCTAGGGTTCACCAAAGTTACATTGGCTAGTTTCTTCAAATGAGCCCAAATTTGGTGAAGCACCCTATTTTCTCATGTCTTTTAATCCTGTTAAGTGCCATATCAAGTGGAGGCCATTTGCTTGACCAAACACTGATCAAACACCTTCTGCAGATTTACTAAAACCCTCATCCTGATCACTTTTACTCTTCTCCATGGCCTCAACTTTTTACCACATGATCATTGAGTTACTAGCTACCCCCAGTAACTTCCCCAGCACCCCAGCTCCATGATTGAGGGATAAGAACCCCAGTTTACCTTGCTGGACAGCAAGTTTTCACCAAGTCACCAGCACCCTCACTCTCTCTCAGCATCTCCAGGGCATCCAAGGCCGCAGGCCATTTCTTTACTACTCCCTCAACCTTCTAGACACTCTTGGGCACGTTGGTTTTGACCGGAGCGACAAGGGCACGATGATGCCAGCAATACGCACGCTCTGGAGCACGCTACAGTGCACCTCCGCACGGTGGCTTCAGCCAATCGCTGGCCCCCGATAGCCTCGGGCTCCTCCTTCGCGCCAGTCGAGGCCTCTCGACGTCCGCAACCTCCCCGGCGCTGTCCCCCCTCCTCCTACGCCCTCCAGTGGTCGTCGTCGCACACGCGCTGGCCGCCCGCAATGGCCACTCCTCTGCCTCGCACGCGCGCGCGCTCCAGAAGCTCCCCCGCTCCTCCTCTCACCTCTACTGGACGTGGAGCTCGTCCAGGAACTCCTTGGACTCATCCCTCTTGCCTCCCGTGCGCTGTAGCCTCGAGCCGGAGCTCGCCGGCGCACTGGACCACGGGCCTCCATCGACCTCCTATAAATAGGACCCTCCCGGGCCTCTACAGCAGCACCAACAGCCTCACCTCACTCCACTGAGCCCCCCAGCACCTTCAGTTCGACCCCAGGAAGTCCCAGTGCTCGGGATCGACCGGAGCTCCGCCGCGTCGGGCCGCCGGTGATCTCGCAGTACGGGCCTCCCCTGCCCTTTCTTTTGCCCGATTCGGAACCGCCGTGCCCCACTGATCGTTTCCCCTCTGTTTACACTCTCTGTGGCAGCTGGAAACGGCCGGAGCGGCGACCTCCCGTAGCTCCTCCGCCGTCCCACCTCGCCGCCGGCGAACCGGACCTCCCCGGCGTGCCGTACCACCACCCCTACAACCGCCACTCGACGCTGGTCACGTTCCTGCCCTCCGTTGCCGTCTCCGTGGCCGGAAACTTCGCCGGTGAGCTCGCCGTCGCCGTGGCCGCAAGGTTGGAGATGACAGGCGGGCCCCGCCTGTCATCCCCACACCTCTCTCCCCCTCCTCTCTGCCACTGACCCACGGGCCCCGCCCGTCAGGTTCAAAAACCTGACGTGCGCGCGCAGGCTCCCGTGCGGCTGGACTGGACCGCCCTGGGCCGTGCACTGTGGCCTCTCTGGCCCAGTTGCACAGGTATTTTTCTCCTTTTTCTTTTCTGTATTAATTCAAACATTTCTACAGAAAAGAATAATGGTCCAAATAAAATAATTCCAACTCCTAAAATCTTGTAATATTCCAACCTATTTAATGGTACCACTTTCACTCACATCCATGAAACTTTTCTGTACTGTTCAAATTTAAATTCAAATTTGGGCAGTAAAACTCATGATCAAAAATCAATAGATTCCATTCTATTACTCCGAAACTCCAACTAAGATTTTTCCCCATCTTAGAAATCCCTCTAGTATTTAACAAAAATAAGTTGACATTTTTCTGAGCACTTTGGTTTTTCTGTTTTATTTGTGGTCTTATTTTTCCGTGGTTATTACGCGACGTATAGATCCCGTATTTGACGAAGTTGCTGTGGAAGAAGAAGGAGAAGGATTTGAAGACTTTGAAGATCAAGCCAATCCAGGCAAGCAGCCCTTTGACCATGATACACTTGTTTTGCGGAACCCGTTGTTTCCGATGCATGATGATAGATTCACGGTGGTGACCTAGTTGAAACCACCACATGATGCATGCTTGAACTTGATCTTACTAAGTGCTAGATGACATGCAAATAGTTGGTCATGATGCTTAAATGATGCATGTGTGATTTTAACCTTCGTAGTTGAAATCTTTGCATGAACCCATCGGGTGCCCCTAATGCCCGAGGGTGATGATGTGTTAGGTCATCACTTGAGGAAGAAGTGATGTGCCGGTAAAGTCATGTGCATGGTGAAATGATGGATTAGATTTATGTGTGACTACCGTCCCAACCAAACATGTGCAACCACACTACCCCTTATGGGACGGGGCTTTATTGATTACTTAGGT
>LR738713.1:236644233-236669599 GCA_902687465.1 Secale cereale | reverse complement strand
TTTTTCTCCTTTTTCTTTTCTGTATTAATTCAAACATTTCTACAGAAAAGAATAATGGTCCAAATAAAATAATTCCAACTCCTAAAATCTTGTAATATTCCAACCTATTTAATGGTACCACTTTCACTCACATCCATGAAACTTTTCTGTACTGTTCAAATTTAAATTCAAATTTGGGCAGTAAAACTCATGATCAAAAATCAATAGATTCCATTCTATTACTCCGAAACTCCAACTAAGATTTTTCCCCATCTTAGAAATCCCTCTAGTATTTAACAAAAATAAGTTGACATTTTTCTGAGCACTTTGGTTTTTCTGTTTTATTTGTGGTCTTATTTTTCCGTGGTTATTACGCGACATATAGATCCCGTATTTGACGAAGTTGCTGTGGAAGAAGAAGGAGAAGGATTTGAAGACTTTGAAGATCAAGCCAATCCAGGCAAGCAGCCCTTTGACCATGATACACTTGTTTTGCGGAACCCGTTGTTTCCGATGCATGATGATAGATTCACGGTGGTGACCTAGTTGAAACCACCACATGATGCATGCTTGAACTTGATCTTACTAAGTGCTAGATGACATGCAAATAGTTGGTCATGATGCTTAAATGATGCATGTGTGATTTTAACCTTCGTAGTTGAAATCTTTGCATGAACCCATCGGGTGCCCCTAATGCCCGAGGGTGATGATGTGTTAGGTCATCACTTGAGGAAGAAGTGATGTGCCGGTAAAGTCATGTGCATGGTGAAATGATGGATTAGATTTATGTGTGACTACCGTCCCAACCAAACATGTGCAACCACACTACCCCTTATGGGACGGGGCTTTATTGATTACTTAGGTTGATACTAGCATGGTGCCCGCATTACTAGTGACGGGAAGACTTGAGGTCTTTCCCGGGACGGGGTCGTGCTTGGATAGACGACCATGACTGTTTTCACAGGGCACCGGACACACCGTTGGTCCCTTCGGGTACGCGTGACATTGAAATTAGGGCAAGTCCCGTGATCTATTGTTTGTACCCGAGGGCCGTGTACCAACGAGTGGACTCTATGTTAGTGCCGTCTAAGGAAAGGTAATGACCGGGTGCTTACCCCGGGTACTTGAGGTACCGCGGGTCGTGGATGACACGGAAGCTCCCCGGATCTTGTGGGTAAAGTGTACAACCTCTGCAGAGTGTCAAACTATTCGAATAGCCGTGTCCACGGTCATGGACAGTTGGGTGGTGCTACTTAAACTATGTCCAGACTTTTACTTCATCAGTGATAGTAAGTGTGTGATGAGTCAAGGTGGTGACTTGACTCGACGAGTGGAATCTTATTCATGTTGATATCGGTAACCTGTCTTCGAGGTTACGCGAGTTTACTGATGCATAAACTTGTTGGTAGAATATTTATTCTAGCTCTTGTTAGTTTGCTCATTATTGTTCAATTGCATTGTTACTTTGAACCACATCATGGGTTGCTTGCGAGTACATTCAAAGTACTCATTGGCTTGCCACTGGTTATTTAATTGGCCAGGCATGGAAGAACAGGAATATGAGGAAGAGTTCTTCGGAGACGAACATGCGAACTAGGACGCTATCCCAGTCAGAATGCCTGTAGGGTTAAGGCAGATGGCATGGGTTCTACCCGTTGTCAAAGACTTCCGCTATTTGAGTTATTTCCTATTCAGCCCGTGAGGCTCTATCTATGTAAGACTTGGCTATAATGGCCTTAATTCGTGCAAGACTATTTGTATGGATGTAAGACTCTTGTTATTGAGCTTCTGTGTGTTCAGTGAGCTTTGATCTCTGGGATCACTGTACACGTGCATTCGGTGATCTCGACTTCTAAGTCGGGGTCCCCACAGAGCTGGTATCAGAGCCATCCTGACTGTAGGAAGCCTTAGTTAGCATGGGCGTTAGATAGATGAGAACCTTTTTCAAAAACCTTCTGAACCTCTCTTCTTTTCTAAACCTGAGATTTCATCAGCTTATTAACCCCTCCTATTCCACCTTTGAAGATGGCCGCTGTACCCGAAGAGCACCTGACCACTGGGTTTCCCTTACTTCTCGAGGATAGCCTCCAGGAGTGTCAGTTCCACCGAGCACCCATCCTCACCTACCTTGAGCATTGGGTGAGCGATACTGAGGTGGAGTACCATGTGGAAGTGATCGTGAAGGCAAACGATCCTCCCACAAGTTGGTTCTTCGAGGGACCCCAGATGGCAACACTACCACTCGATGTCGAGGCTACTGCACTCAAGGCACTAACCCGTCTCCGCGAGCTTCTTCCGGAGATTGCAGCCAAGATGACAAATCGCTTCTTACCTTACCGGAAGGAAGGTGAAGAAGAAAGCAGCGCACTAGGCCCTCCACTGAAGGAAGGACTCTCGCTTCGGTTCCAGACCTACTTCAGTCTATGTGCCGACAGCTTGGCACAAGACTTGGCCTCGGAATCAATGAAGCTTCGAGAAGAACTTCACAAGACCAAGGCACTTCTTCGTCGAGCTCAAGAGAAGGCAAATAGGATCAAGAAGGAAGGAGCACCTTCTGGACAATCCGCTATCGCATATCGAGGCGGAAGACCCTCCGAGGATGTATATTCCAAGGGTGAAGAACCACCTCGGCGACGCCGGATGACAGCAAGGGAATATCGCAAGCTTTTCCCTGCACCACCGACGAAGCACCGTCGTATCCAACTCCTCCACTTCCCCACACCCTCTAGTGGCAAAGGGGCCCAGACAGATGAAGACAAGGAGGAAGACCCAGAAGAGCCGGAATACGCGACCGAGCATTCTGCCGCTTAGGCATTATTCGCTACTCGGATATGCCAGTTGTAACCTCTACGGTAGGATAGGTCGTGTAACCCCTATGCACAGTCGAGTCCTTGTATGGTTCATACGAAACCATCTAGTGTTTGCTTTTGTTGTGTCTGGATGTATGTCGTATTCTTCCTTCGGGAATGTGTAAACGACTACACCCATTTGGATTTTAATGAGTGTGTTTTGGCCTTTTGGCCCTTGCATGATTTGATTTAGTGTCACACCCACCCCCTTACTAGGCACCCATCTATCTTGCTTTCACTCTTCCGAGTCATGAGACCTTTTACCGCTCCAACAGGATACCTGTTGTAACTCGTACTGGTACCTCTACCCAGCAGCCCGAAGCCGGAGCATCCGCTCAGCCAGAGGCAGGCCACGACCAAACCAACGACCAAGCTCCACCACCTCCTCCTCCAAGCATAGACATGGCTCAGCTTCTCCAAGCTTTCCGAGAGGAACGCCAAGCCAACACTGCAGCTCTTCAGCTGATTGCTCAAGCTGTCACCAACAACCGCCAGCCGGCGGGGAATGGCAATGGACGTTCCACGTTGGCAGAGTTCAAGAAGCATGCACCGCCAACCTTCATCGAGACTGCTGAACCCCTTGATGCAGACGACTGGGTCCGTTCCATTGAGGACATACTGGAACTAGTCGGATGCACCGAAGACCGCGAGAAGGTGGCTTATGCAGCCCACTGCCTCGGGGGGACTGCTAGAGCTTGGTGGGATGGATTCAAGGTCATGCATGCTGAACAAGACATCACTTGGGTTAACTTCAAGGCGGAATTCCGCAAGGCCCACATTCCTTCCGGAATCATGGCTATCAAAAAGCGCGAGTTCCGATCCCTGAAGCAAGGAAGTGGCACTGTCAAGGAGTACATGCAGAAGTTCAGTGTTCTGTCAAGGTATGCCCCTGAAGATGTCAGCACTGATGCTGCAAAAAGGGAGCGCTTCATGGAAGGCCTCAATCAGACTCTGCAATACTCGCTTGTCGTGTGCGACTGCCCGTCTTTCCCCGACCTGGTGAACAAGGCACTTATGCTTGAAGACAAGCGGCGTGCTTTGGAAGACACTCGCAAGCGCAAGTTGGTCAGTAAGGGAAGTTCCAGCAACTAGAAGCCTCGTCCGTGGCAGTCAGCCCCGGCCAAGCCAACCTATCAGCAACCAAGAGCTCTTGCACCTTGTGCCAACCCTTAGCCTCAGCAGTATGCCAACCCCAGGCCAACTTTCAACCCCAATACCAGTGGTGGCAACAAGATCAATCCAAACCAAGTCACTTGCTTTGGATGTGGTCAGTCCGGACACATCTCAAGGGTGTGCCCCAACAAGAAGCCTGATGCCCCGCGCCCCAATGCGCAGAACCAGGGACAAGGCCGTGGAATGCCACCAAGGAACCCAACTCCTCGCAATCCACCTAACCATGGGAAGGGGCGTGTGAATCACGTCACTGCTGAAGAAGCCCAGGAAGACCCGGACGTCGTGCTGGGTACGTTCCTTGTCAACTCAGCACCTGCAACTGTCTTGTTTGATTCTGGAGCAACGCATTCATTTGTCACTCAAAGATTTGCATTAAAAAGTGGCATGACCCCTACACCCCTGAATAACCCTATGGTGGTACAAACCCCCGGAGCCGAGATGAGAGCCAAGATAGGCTGTAAGGGAGTTGGTATTACCATTAACGGTGTAGACTTCCTAGCAGACCTTATCATCCTGAGATCGCAAGGCTTGGATGTGATCTTAGGGATGGATTGGCTCAGTAAGCACCAAGGCTTGTTAGATTGTGCCAATCGGACAGTCACTGTGACCAATGACCAAGGAGTCGAAGTCAAGTTTGCTTCCAACTCCTCTTCCGCTCAAGCCGCTAAAGTCAACTGTCTGTCTGAAGTTGGGCTAGAACAAGTACCGGTGGTATGTGAGTATCCTGATGTCTTTCCGGATGAACTATCGGGAATGCCCCCTGACCATGACATTGAGTTCATCATCGAGCTCGTGCCCGGAGCAGGACCCATCTATAAGAAGCCTTATAGAATGGGGACGGAGGAATTAGCTGAGTTGAAGAAGCAGCTGGAAGAGCAGCTAAGGAAGGGATTTATCCGCCCAAGTGCCTCCCCTTGGGGATCTCCTGTTCTGTTTGTGGCAAAGAGGGACGGTACCATCCGCTTATGCATTGACTATCGTTCCCTCAATGAAGTTACAATCAAGAACAAGTATCCACTTCCCAAGATCGAAAATCTGTTTGATCAGCTCAGCGGAGCCAAGGTATTCTCCAAGATCGACCTCAGATCTGGGTACTACCAGCTGAAGATCAGACCCCAAGATATTCCGAAAACGGCATTCGTAACCAGATATGGCCTGTACGAGTGCACGGTCATGTCTTTTGGGTTAACCAATGCCCCAGCCTACTTCATGTATCTCATGAATAAAGTCTTCATGGAATATTTGGACAAGTTTGTTGTTGTCTTCATTGATGACATTCTTGTGTTCTCGAAGTCGGAGGAAGAGCACGAGCAGCATCTGAGGATGGTCCTAGACAAGCTTCGTGAGCACCAACTGTATGCCAAATTCAGCAAGTGTGAGTTCTGGCTGCATAAAGTTGGATTCTTAGGTCATGTCTTGACCGAGGAAGGATTATCTATTGATCCTGCAAAGATCGAAGCTGTGACCCAATGGCAATCTCCAACGACCGTCAAGGAAGTCAGAAGCTTCCTCGGACTAGCGGGCTATTACCGCAAGTTCGCGGAAGGATTCTCTAGCATTGCACGACCAATGACTCAGCTCCTCAAAAAGGACAAGAAGTTCGAGTAGACGCCAAAATGCGAAGAGAGCTTCCAAGAGCTCAAGAAGAGATTAACCACCGCCCCAGTTCTGGCAACACCGTATATTCACAAGGAGTTCGTGATATATTGTGATGCCTCTCGAACCGGATTGGGAAGCGTTCTGATGCAAGAAGGCCGCGTCATAGCATACCTCTCCAGGCAGCTACGACCCCATGAGGAGAACTACGCTACTCATGATCTTGAGCTAGCGGCAGTAGTTCATGCCTTGAAGACATGGCGGCATTACCTCCTAGGGAAATGGTGTGAGATCTACACAGACCACAAAAGTCTGAAGTACATTTTCACCCAAAAGGAATTGAACATGAGGCAGCGGAGATGGTTGGAACTCATCAAGGACTATGACCTCAGTGTTCAATATCACCCCGGGAAGGCTAATGTGGTGGCCGATGCCTTAAGCAGGAAGGCTTGCTCATTGAATGCCGTTATTCAAGTAAGGCAGCCAACCTTGTTTAAGGAGTTCGAACAATTTAGTTTAGAATTGGTCACCCCTGGATTTCTCGATCATTTGGAAGTCAGACCGACCCTGATGGACGACGTCAAGAAGGCACAAGATGGACACGCAAGCATTGAAGGCATCAAGAGGAACATGAAGCTGGGCAAGGCTCCAGGATTCTCCGAAGACGAGCACGGGATTGTTTGGTACAAAGGTCGCATCAGCGTACCAAACAACACAGAGCTGAAGACGCTGATTCTGCAAGAAGCCCACGACACTCCGTATTCCATCCACCCCGGAGGAACCAAGATGTACCAAGACTTGAAGACACGATTCTGGTGGCACGGGATGAAAAGAGAGATTGCGACCTATGTTGCAAAGTGTGATGTGTTCCAAAGGGTCAAGGCTGAATATCAGCGACCTGCTGGATTGCTTCAACCACTCAAAGTTCCTGAGTGGAAGTGGGATAATATCGGAATGGACTTCATCACTGGATTACCAAGGTCGAGTAGAGGACATGACTCTATCTGGGTCATAGTCGATCATTTGACCAAGGTGGCCCATTTCATTCCTGTCAACACCACTTATGATGGCAACCGGCTGGCAGCTCTCTACATCGACCGAATCGTAAGTCTTCACGACGTTCCCAAGGAGATTGTGTCAGATCTAGGAACCCAGTTCACCTCAAGGTTCTGGAAGAAGTTCCAAGAAGCCTTGGGAACCAAGTTGTCTTTCAGCACGGCTTTTCACCCACAGACCGGAGGTCAGACAGAGCGAGTCAATCAGATTCTCGAAGACATGCTTCGAGCCTGTGTCCTGGCGTATGGAGCCAAGTGGGAAGATTGTCTCCCGTTTGCCGAGTTCTCCTATAACAACAGTTACCAGTCGAGCCTTCAGATGGCACCATTTGAGGTGTTGTAGGAACGCAGATGCCGCACACCCATCAACTTGTCAGAGACTGGAGAAGGACTAGTCTTTGGACCGGATATTCTCCACGCAGCAGAAGAGCAAGTCCAACTAGTCAGAGAGCGATTAAAGGCAGCCAAGTCAAGGCAGAAGAGCTATGCTGACACTCACCGTCGGAACATGAGTTTCCATGTTGGGGACCATGTGTACCTGTGAGTAACTCCTCTGAAGGGAACCAAGCGTTTCCACGTCAAGGGGAAGCTCGCGCCAAGGTTCATTGGACCCTTCGAGATCACTGCACGACGAGGAGAAGTGGCTTACCAGTTGGAACTACCACCTGAGCTATCCGATGTGCACAATGTGTTCCATGTGTCACAACTCCGGGAATGTCTCCAAGTTCCAGACAAGCCCAATCTCTACAAGGATGTGGATCACCAAGCCATTGATCTGCAGCCTGATTTGACCTACCGCGAGAAGCCCATCCGCATTCTGGACAAAGCAGAACGACGTACGCGAAGCCGAACCATCAAGTATTTCAAGGTCCAGTGGAGCAACCACACTGAAGAAGAAGCAACCTGGGAACGAGAAGACTATCTTAGATCCGAGTTTCCCGACCTCTTTTAAGACCTAGTTTAGGAATCTCGGGGACGAGATTCTTGTAAGGGGGGTAGGTCTGTCACACCCTGCATTTTGTAACATGTTATTTGTACCCTTGAAGCATGAAAATTTGGACCAGCAAATTTTTTTTTGGCATCATTTGGCTTTTATTTGAATTGAGTTTTTCTTCATGTGCTTTTTCTTGTGCTCATTAAAGTCAACTATGACCTCTTGTAGAATTCATCTCCATACCCAAAACTTCTGCCCAATGATCATGCCAAGTGTTATATAACAGTATAGTATTTTCCTACAAAATTAATTTGGCCAAAAAGTATTTTTATAAATTTAGTTTTCCAAAAACCCCTGAATTGAGATTTGCACTGCAAGTACTTGATTTAGGGTGAGAAAATTATTTCAAAAGGTTTATTCGTGACCTAGTAGTCATAGGACTCCCAGAAACCACAAAGGTATAATTTTAAAAGTTAATTTTCTATTTTATTTAAAAGCTTTTTCTTAAGGCCAGAAATGGTCTTTAATAGGGAAAAATTATTTAACTGATTCAAAAATATTTGCCAAAATTCAGAGAGACTCAGAGGACATATATTGTCCATATATAAGAGTTTCAACACTTGGTCATGATCAAAATAATGGGCTAAACCCTCTAAAACCCTTTCTAGATATTTCAAGCTTTTGAAATATTTACAAAGGAAATATTCTCCAAAAATTCCAGGGAAATTCTATCATGTCATATATGACATATTTGATGATCTTGCCAAGTCCCATGCCTTGGGAAGCAAGAAAACATCCTTAAACCCCTTCATAACCATTATGTCCATATTTGAAGTTTGAGCAACTTTACATTGCCAAACTTGTCCAACTGCTCTCAAATTTGGTGCACATGCTAGAATGGCCTAATAAGGCATCTAGACCAAATGGCACAAGATTTGGAATAGAGCAACTTGATCAGATCACCCTAAAACCCTTTCTGTTCAAATGCAAATTTGAACAACTTTACATTACCAACTTTTTATCTGGAGCTTCAAACTTTGTGGGCATGATCAATACCCCAAATGATGATGCTACACCAAGTGGTGCATTAAGGGGAGATGATTAGCTTGACTCAATCAAGATGAAGCTGTTTCTGTTGATTTCTAGGGTTCACCAAAGTTACATTGGCTAGTTTCTTCAAATGAGACCAAATTTGGTGAAGCACCCTATTTTCTCATGTCTTTTAATCCTGTTAAGTGCCATATCAAGTGGAGGTCATTTGCTTGACCAAACACTGATCAAACACCATCTGCAGATTTACTAAAACCCTCATCCTGATCACTTTTACTCTTCTCCATGGCCTCAACTTTTTAACACATGATCATTGAGTTACTAGCTACCCCCAGTAACTTCCCCAGCACCCCAGCTCCATGATTAAGGGGTAAGAACCCCAGTTTACCTTGCTGGACAGCAAGTTTTCACCAAGTCACCAGCACCCTCACTCTCTCTCAGCATCTCCAGGGCATCCAAGGCCGCAGGCCATTTCTTTACTCCTCCCTCAACCTTCTAGACACTCTTGGGCACGTTGGTTTTGACCGGAGCGGCGAGGGCACGATGATGCCAGCAATACGCACGCTCTGGAGCACGCTACAGTGCACCTCCGCACGGTGGCTTCAGCCAATCGCTGGCCCCCGACAGCCTCAGGCTCCTCCTTCGCGCCAGTCGAGGCCTCTCGACGTCCGCAACCTCCCCGGCGCTGTCCCCCCTCCTCCTGCGCCCTCCAGTGGTCGTCGTCGCACGCGCGCTGGCCGCCCGCAACGGCCACTCCCCTGCCTCGCACGCGCGCGCGCTCCAGAAGCTCCCCCGCTCCTCCTCTCACCTCTACTGGACGTGGAGCTCGTCCAGGAACTCCGTGGACTCATCCCTCTTGCCTCCCGTGCGCTGTAGCCTCGAGCCGGAGGTCGCCGGCGCACTGGACCACGGGCCTCCGTCGACCTCCTATAAATAGGACCCCCGGGCCTCTCCAGCAGCACCAACAGCCTCACCTCACTCCACTGAGCCCCCCAGCACCTTCAGTTCGACCCCAGGAAGTCCCAGTGCTCGGGATCGACCGGAGCTCCGCCGCGTCGGGCCGCCGGTGATCTTGCAGTATGGGCCTCCCCTGCCCTTTCTTTTGCCGATTCGGAACCGCCGTGCCCCACTGATCGTTTCCCATATGTTTCCCCTCTCTGTGGCAGCTGGAAACGGCCGGAACGGCCACCTCCCATAGCTCCTCCGCCGTCCCACCTCGCCGCCGACGAACCGGACCTCCCCGGCGTGCCGTACCACCACCCCTACAACCGCCACTCGACGCTGGTCACGTTCCTGCCCTCCGTTGCCGTCGCCGTGGCCGGAAACTTCGCCGGTGAGCTCGCCGTCGCCGTGGCCGCAAGGTTGGAGATGACAGGCGGGCCCCGCCTGTCATCCCCACACCTCTCTCCCCCTCCTCTCTGCCACTGACCCACGGGCCCCGCCCGTCAGGTTCAAAAACCTGACGTGCGCGCGCAGGCTCCCGTGCGGCTGGGCTGGCCCGCCCTGGGCCGTGCACTGTGGCCTCTCTGGCCCAGTTGCATAGGTCTTTTTCTCCTTTTTCTTTTCTGTATTAATTCAAACATTTCTGTAGAAAAGAATAATGGTCCAAATAAAATAATTCCAACTCCTAAAATCTTGTAATATTCCAACCTATTTAATGGTACCACTTTCACTCACATCCATGAAACTTTTCTGTACTGTTCAAATTTAAATTCAAATTTGGGCAGTAAAACTCATGATCAAAAATCAATAGATTCCATTCTGTTACTCCAAAACTCCAACTAAGATTTTTTCCCATCTTAGAAATCCCTCTAGTATTTAACAAAAATAAGTTGACATTTTTCTGAGCACTTTGGTTTTTCTATTTTATTTGTGGTCTTATTTTTCCGTGGTTATTATGCGACGTATAGATCCCGTATTTGACGAAGTTGCTGTGGAAGAAGAAGGAGAAGGATTTGAAGACTTTGAAGATCAAGCCAATCCAGGCAAGCAGCCCTTTGACCATGATACACTTGTTTTGCGGAACCCGTTGTTTCCGATGAATGATGATAGATTCACGGTGGTGACCTAGTTGAAACCACCACATGATGCATGCTTGAACTTGATCTTACTAAGTGCTAGATGACATGCAAATAGTTGGTCATGATGCTTAAATGATGCATGTGTGATTTTAACCTTCGTAGTTGAAATCTTTGCATGAACCCATCGGGTGCCCCTAATGCCCGAGGGTGATGATGTGTTAGGTCATCACTTGAGGAAGAAGTGATGTGCCGGTAAAGTCATGTGCATGGTGAAATGATGGATTAGATTTATGTGTGACTACCGTCCCAACCAAACATGTGCAACCACACTACCCCTTATGGGACGGGGCTTTATTGATTACTTAGGTCGATACTAGCATGGTGCCCGCATTACTAGTGACGGGAAGACTTGAGGTCTTTCCCGGGATGGGGTCGTGCTTGGATAGACGACCATGACTATTTTCACAGGGCACCGGACACACCGTTGGTCCCTTCGGGTACACGTGACATTGAAATTAGGGCAAGTCCCGTGATCTATTGTTTGTACCCGAGGGCCGTGTACCAACGAGTGGACTCTATGTTAGTGTCGTCTAAGGAAAGGTAATGACCGGGTGCTTACCCCGGGTACTTGAGGTACCGCGGGTCGTGGATGACACGGAAGCTCCCCGGATCTTGTGGGTAAAGTGTACAACCTCTGCAGAGTGTCAAACTATTCGAATAGCCGTGTCCACGGTCATGGACAGTTGGGTGGTGCTACTTAAACTATGTCCAGACTTTTACTTCATCAGTGATAGTAAGTGTGTGATGAGTCAAGGTGGTGACTTGACTCGACGAGTGGAATCTTATTCATGTTGATATCGGTAACCTGTCTTCGAGGTTACGCGAGTTTACTGATGCATAAACTTGTTGGTAGAATATTTATTCTAGCTCTTGTTAGTTTGCTCATTATTGTTCAATTGCATTGTTACTTTGAACCACATCATGGGTTGCTTGCGAGTACATTCAAAGTACTCATTGGCTTGCCACTGGTTATTTAATTGGCCAGGCATGGAAGAACAGGAATATGAGGAAGAGTTCTTCGGAGACGAACATGCGAACTAGGACGCTATCCCAGTCAGAATGCCTGTAGGGTTAAGGCAGATGGCATGGGTTCTACCCGTTGTCAAAGACTTCCGCTATTTGAGTTATTTCCTATTTAGCCCGTGAGGCTCTATCTATGTAAGATTTGGCTATAATGGCCTTAATTCGTGCAAGACTATTTGTATGGATGTAAGACTCTTGTTATTCAGCTTTTGTGTGTTCAGTGAGCATTGATCTCTGGGATCACTGTACACGTGCATTCGATGATCTCGACTTCTAAGTCGGGGTCCCCACACTACCGCATCACAGCCCACCCCGAGGGTCAGCGCTGCGCACGACCTCCAGTAAACTTCAAACACCAGAAACTAGTTGCAACTCCTGGACAGAGGACATGGGCAGTTAATAAGTCGAGAGAGCTTGGAGCGCCCGGAGCCCAATGCGTGGTAGTAACTATTCATGGATCAACCAACACAGAACTCAGTTCCTGAGGACGGCTGCAATGAGACAACCCACCATGTACTCCTACATGGCCTCTCATCGGTACCTTTACCAAATTGTGTTCACACACTTAGCTCTCACACAGTAGGACATGTTCATCACCATTCCAATTCATCCCCGATGAATCAGACCTGACACAACTCTAAGCAATAACAGGCATAACTAGAAAGCATGAATGAGTAGGCACAACATGGCTCAAACAAATCCTACTCATACTAGTGGGTTTCAACTATTTATTGTGGCAATGACAGGTCATGCAGTGGAAGGGGTTCAACTACCGCAGCAGATAACAGTTGAAGCGTTGTTGTCCTAATGCAGTAAAAGAGAGCAAGAGTGAGAGAGTGGGATTGTATCGGAATGCTCAATGGGCTTTTGCTTGCCTGGCACTTCTGAAGATATCACTGGGTCTTCATCAGTGTCATCGATCGCATCGTCGGAATAGCGTCTACTAAGAAGGGACAAACACCGGCAACAGAGAAAGAAACACAATCAATGCAATGCACAATATGATGCATGATCATGACATGGCATTATGCTGTGATTTGAGCTAATGCAACTAGCAACAGGTTAAATGAAGTTGGTTTGAATCCAAGATTCAAATTCAAACTCCATATGTGGATATTCAAATGCCATTTATATGATTTGGCCTAAACAACAGTCATAAGTTGTTCTAACATGCATGAAAATACCATAAACATATTCCTTACATTTTTCTGATCATTTTTCATATATAAATTATTTTCATCTGAGCTACGGTTGATTTTATATGATTTTTAGAAGTTTTGAATATTTTTTGAAATAAATAAATCATTTCTGACTTATTTAGAATTCCAGAAAACACTTATTGCGTCAGAATGACGTCACTGTGATGTCAGCGGTCAACAGGGGCTGGTCCAGGTCAAACCTCACGTGTGGGGTCCACACGTCAGTGACACAACAGTTAAACAGGCTTAACTAAACTTAACAGAAGATTAAACTAAACTAAATAGGCACAGGGGGCCCACATGTATGTGTCTAATTAAGTTAATGACAACAATTAAAACTTAATTAGAACCCTAAACTAAAACTAGTCAAGGATGGCCCCATAGGTCAGTGAGAGAGAGGGGTCAAACGGGTTAACAGCGGAGGTCAAACCTGCCGGCGGCTCGCCGCCGGCGAGATCGAACGCGGCGGAGGTCTGCGGAAATGAGCTGCGGTGCCCCGTTCACAGCGTGACTGGGCTCATTCGAGAGCCCAGACCAGCACGCATCGAGTGGGGGCGCCAGCCGGGCCTGGGGTGGCCGGATGCAAGAGCGATGAGCTCGGCCGCGGCGGCTGGAGCTCGGGCGAGGTTGGAAAGGGTGCTATGGGGCACGGCGGGGCGAATGGCTGGGTGCTACGGCCTCCTGGTGAGGTGCAGAGCATGGTGACGCGCTCGTCTGCGAGCTGGGGTGGCCCTGGCCGCGGCGGTGAAGAACCACGGCGGCGGTGAGCTCTCGGGTCCGATGGTTGGTGTGGCTACAGCATACAAACGAGGAAGAGAGGAGAGGGGAAACAGTGAGATGCTCACATCGGAGTTGAGGCGGAGCTCAACAAGCTCAGGGAGGCACCAGGGACGGCGTATGGTCGCCGGCGATCTGGGCGGCCGGAGGAGGAAGAAAAGGTCGGGGACGACGCTGCAGGGCTCCCGCGGTCCTGTGGTTCGGCGTATTGGTGCGCGGCAGCGAGGCGGAGCTCGTGGGCGAGTCGGAGAGGCTCGGAGATGGCTGTGGCCGTGGAGGAGCTCGTCGGCGGCGACGGCTTCGTTTGGTCGCATTCGAGGGAAGCGAGGGAGAGAGACAGAGGAGGGGGAAGAAGCACTAGGAGGGGTCGAGGGGGTTCCAGAGGTGTCGTGGCGCTCGGGGCCGTCTCCAGCCAGCCCCCAGCGTCGGCAGAAGCAGGAGGTGGCGCGGCGCGTGGCCAGCGTGCGGCGAGCACGCTCCCCTGTCCTCCTGGCGCGAGGACGGGGATGACTGGCAGGGGAGGCCCAGGTGGGCTGGGCCGCCAGCTGGGCCGCAGGTAAGGCCAAGTAGTCCTTCCCCCTTTTTTTCTAATTCTGTTTCTGTTTTCTATTTTTGATATTTGTTTTGGCTTTAGTAAAAATGCCAGAGCATTTCCAAAAATCATGAAACTAAGCATGGCTATTGTTTAGAGTAAATCTAACAGTAAACATTTTAGTTTATGATTATTTGAGCATTTAAAATAATATATAAAATTTAAATGCCCAAATGCAAGTAAGATATGATTTAATTCAAAAATCCAGAATGGTCCTAGAAATATGTGCAACATTTTTGGCAGAGGTTTTTAATCAATCCAAAAATGATGAACTTTTCCAAAGGGCATTTTGGGTTCATTGAAAAACATTTTTATTTGACCCTAGTTGAATTCATTTAGTGCTAGGGGTTGAACATCCCCAATTCCAGTTTCTGAGAAAATTTAAACATGATGCACATGAAGACCAAGCAAGACAGGCAAGGGCTGGTCTAGGGCTGTGACATGATTGAACTAAAGTTGGAGAAACTGACACCCGCCAGCCACCTGTGTGCGAAGCACGTCGGTAGAACCAGTCTCGTGTAAGCGTACGCGTAATGTCGGTCCGGGCCGCTTCATCCAACAATACCGCCGAATCAAAGTATGACATGCTGGTAAGCAGTATGACTAGTATTGTCCACAACTCACTTGTGTTCTACACGTGCATATAACATCTACGCATAAACCCGGCTCATGATGCCATTGTTGGGGAACGTAGTATTTCAAAATTTTCCCTATGCACACGCAAGATCATGGTGATGTATAGCAACTAGAGGGGAGAGTGTCGTCCACGTACCCTCATAGACCGTAAACGGAAGCATCTAGTGACGCGGTTGATGTAGTCAAACTTCTTCGTGATCCAACCGATCAAGCACGGAACGTACAGAACCTCCGCGTTTAGCACACGTTCAGCTTTATGACGTCCCACGAGCTATTGATCCAGTAGAGCTTCACGGGAGAGTTTCGTCAGCACGACGGCAT
This sequence comes from Secale cereale, assembly GCA_902687465.1. Taxonomy (NCBI): domain Eukaryota; kingdom Viridiplantae; phylum Streptophyta; class Magnoliopsida; order Poales; family Poaceae; genus Secale; species Secale cereale. The sequence continues at coordinate 236,654,334 of LR738713.1, read as the reverse complement.
GGTGACGGAGATGATGAAGCTACCGGCGCAGGGATTCGCCTAAGCACTGCAATGATATGACCGAGGTGTGTTTCTTTGGAGGGGGCACCGCACACGGTTGGGAGAGATCAACTTGATCAACTTGTGTGTCTATGGGGTTTATATCAACGTATTGTGTTATTGCCATCGAGGATAAAAAGATGGGGTCTATATCATATTGCTTGAGTTTATCCCTCTACATCATGTCATCTTGCTTAAGGCGTTACTCTGTTCTTATGAACTCAATACACTAGATGCATGCTGGATAGCGGTCGATGTGTGGAGTAATAGTAGTAGATGCAGAATCATTTCGGTCTACTTGTCTCGGACGTGATGCCTATATACAATGATCATGCCTAGGTAGTCTCATAATTATTCACTTTTTTATCAATTGCTCGAGAGTAATTTGTTTACCCGCCGTAGAATATCGCTATCATGAGAGAAGCCACTAGAGAACACTATGCCCCTCGGGTCTATTCTCAACATATCAATCTACATCTACTTCACTTTTTCCACTTTTACTTTCTGTTCTTATAATCAAAAATACCAAAAATATAAACTATCATCTCTATCAGATCTCACTTTCGTAAGTGACCGTAAAGGGATTGACAACCCCTTATCGCGTTGGCTGCGAAGTTCGTATTTGTTTGTGCAGGTGCAAGGGACTCGCGCGTGGTCTCCTACTGGATTGATACCTTGGTTCTAAAAAACCGAGGGAAATACTTACGCTACTGTGCTGCATCTCCCTTTCCTCTTCGAGGGAATACAACCCAAGCTCGAGAAGTAGCAAGAAGAATTTCTAGCGCCGTTGCCGGGGAGGCTTACGCAAAAGTCATATACCAAGTACCTATCACAAACCCTTATCCTTCGAATTACATTTTTTGCCTCTCGTTTTCCTCTCCCCCACTTCACCCTTGCCGTTTTATTTGCCCTTCTTCTGCCGTGTGTTTACCGTCCACTTGCCTCTTGTTTGCTTGTGTTGCTATGTGCCCTCATTTAGCTTGCATCTTCGCTTGCTAAAGTATGGATCCTCATCCACTTGCTAATCTCTTTAAGAGATCCAATTATGTTGAACCAATTGCTAGTGAGCTGCGTGCACTAGATTATCTTTATGGGGTTTTGCTTGAAATTTATGAATCTGAAAATTGTGAGGAATTGTTAAAAGAAAAAGTGATTCATGTTAGCTCCTTAAATAAAAAAGCATGATTGCAATGATACTATTATAAACTCTATTAATGTCAATTGTGTTAATGATATGCAAAACCCTAAGCTTGGGGATGCTAGTATTGCTATGTCCACTTATTATTGCAATGATCATGATTGGGGTGATTCTTCTTATGATCTAGGAAATTTATTTAAGCCCCATGATGAATATGATATTGGTAATAATGTTTGCAATAATATTGAAAGTGGGTTTGTGACTTTAGTTAATGTTTATCCCACTATTTTGGAAGAGTGTCAACTTTGCATGCATGTGGATTGTGTTGAGAATATGTTATGTGATAGCTATATTGTTGAATTTGCTTATGATCCTACATGCAATTATTATGAGAGAGGAAAATATGGTTGTAGAAATCTTCATGTTACTAAATTACCTCTCTTCATGTTGAGATTGATCTTGTTTCTTTCTTCTTCCTTGCATATGTTAGATCTTGCTTGTTTTGCTAATTTGTTTTCCTATAAAATTCCTATGCATAGGAAGTATTTTAGACTTAAATGTAATTTTCACATGCTATATGATGCTCTCCTTGTGGTTCAATTCTAATCTTTCATGTGAGCATCATTGAATTCTCAAGCCTATCTTAATGGCTATAAAGAAAGAGCTTGTTGGGAGGCAACCCAATTTTATTTTTGTTTTTGTTTTTGCTGCTGTTAGGGAATAAATATTGCATCTAGCTTCTGTTTAGATGTGGTTTTGTGTTTTGTTTAATGTTTGTGCCAAGTAGAACCTTTGGGAAGACTTGTGTGAAGTTTATGTGATCTTGCAGTGAAAAACAGAATCATTAGCGCTCGCTAGAATGGTCATCAGATTTAACTGGAGCGTGCTATATAGTTGATTCTTTTTGCAGATGATTAATAGACAAATTTCTCACGTTTACCAATTTAGTTTGAACATTTTGGAGTTACATGAATATGCAAAACCTGTAGATTAATACAGATTGTTCTATTTTTGACAGATTCTGTTTTTCGTGTGTTGTTTGCTTATTTCGATGCATCTATGAGTAGTATTGGCAAGTATGAACCATAGAGAAGTTGGAATACAGTAGGTTTAACACCAATATAAACAAAGAATGAATTCATTGCAGTACCTTTGAGTAGTGGTTTGCTTTCTTATACTAACGGAGCTCACGAGAATATTTGTCTAAGTTTTGTGTTGTGAAGTTTTCAAGTTTTGAGTATTACCTTGATGGACTATGGAACAAAGAGTAGCAATGGCCTAAGCTTGGGTATGCCCATGGCACCCCAAGTAAAATTCAAGGACAATCAAAAGACTAAGCTTGGGGATGCCCCGGGAAGGCATCCCCTCTTTTGTCTTCATCCATCGGTAACTATACTTGGAGCTATATTTTTATTCACCACATGATATGTGTTTTCCTTGGAGTGTCTTGTATAATTTGAGTCTTTGCTTGTTAGTTTGCCATAATCATCCTTGCTGGACACACCTATTTGAGAGAGTTAAACATGGCATAGGAATTGTTAGAACACTCTATGTGCTTCACTTATATCTTTTGAGTTGAATAGTTTTGCCCTAGTGCTTCACTTATATCTTTTAGAGCACGGCGGTGATAATATTTGGAAGAAACTGTTGAACTCTCAAGCTTCACTTATATTCATTTGAGAGACTATTAAAACAGCATGGTAATGTGTTTAGGCTACAAAACTAGTCTTCACATGAAAGACATCCAAGATCAATGTTGTGACACCCCGAGACCGGTGCGCCAGGTGTCAGCCAGTTATTCGTTGTCTTTGCCATGTCATCTGCTTGCGTGTTGCATCTTTGCCTTGTCATTATGTGTGTTACATCATCATGTTTTCAAAACTTGCATCCGCCTGAGTCCCATCGTCCTCTCCGTTGTCCGTTCTGAGCCCAGACACACTTGCACGTGCCCGCGGCACCTCCGAATATTTATTTTATGAGTGGCCGGAAAACGTTCTCGGAATGGGTTGAAACTTGGCGTGTGGTCTTCTTATAGGATAGGTAGACCGCCTGTCAAGTTTCATCGCATTCGGAGTCCGTTTGATAGCCCAACGGATATATATAGCGGCACTAGTAGCCGGTCAAAACGTCGGACGTTTTCGGTATCCGGAAACTCCGCGGGCCTTTTCTCTTCTCTCCCCACAACCCCTCATACACAGCCCACTACCTCCACCTAGGCCCATCCTACCACCTCTCTTTGTCCGGAGCCGTCCGATTCGATCGGAGGGTCCAAATTCACCCCTAGACCCAAACCCTAGCCAAAACTGCCTATTTAAACCCCTCCCCTTGCCATTTTAAGCATCCCTAGCCCCCCTAACCCCATCCTAACCTCCAGCCGCCGCAATCCCACCTCCTCCCTCGAATTCCGTGCGCAGCTACCTCAAATCTGCCACTTGTCGCCTTCCCAGTGGCCAGCACCGCCACCTGGGCAGCCCCTGGCAAACCCCCACGCGCCATGTGGCAACAGCCACGTCTCCCCGCCGCCAGCCCAGCCGCGGCCCATGCCGGGCCGAATCGGGCCCGCCCGGGCCCGAACGGCGCCGCCGCCGCCCGTCGTTCCACGCCTCCCCGCTCCCCTCGCCTGTTCCCGCACAGCAGCTCCCGCATCTCCCTCCGCTCATCCCCGAGCGCCGCCGCTCACCCGCACCTTCACGTCGCCACCTTTGCTCGGGCGCCGCCGCCGCCGTCCGCCTCCGGCGACCCTAGTCCCAAGTGCCCCGCTTCCCTCTTCTCCCAGCATCGCAGACCCGCGGGCCCTTCGCCGGAAACCGCCCACCGCCGCGTTGGAGCTCGCCGGAGTGAGCTGTTCGACCTAGCTCCCGCCGGATCCGGGGCTTCGTGCCCGGATCTGCCCGTTCCCGACGACGCGGCCTCCTCCCCGTCTCCCTGCTGTAGGGCGCCGCCGCCCTTGCCATGGCGCCTCCCTCCTGCTCGTCGGGGGGAGCACGACGGCCGTCACTCGCGTTGACCCCGCGTGGGCCAAGGCCCAGCTGCGGCCTAGTCCGACCGGTGCTCCCTCGGCCTGCCTCCACCCCATCTCGGCCTCGTGGGCTGACGCCCAGCTCCACCAGCCCCGCTTCTCGGCCTCCCAAGCCCAGTATCAACCGGCCCGAGCTGCCTCCTCGACTGGGCCGAGGCCCACTAGGTGAGAACACCCGGCCAGCCCTATCCTCCGCCCTGAGCGCTTTTTAGCTAAACTGCACTCACTAGTTTTTTCCCTGGGGTTAAATATGGCTAAGTCCCAGAAATTGCATAATATGTTGCTATGTTCATGTGTCCGTAACTTTTTGCGTGCTTATCCAAATTGAGTGAATGATATGTCAAAATGATTGTGGTGATATGCTCCTCAATTTGTTCCATTGTGACATGCTTGTTTGAGTTCATCTAGATGCTCTAATCTCTGATGCATGAGTGCTACTTGTTATAAACTGTTGTTACTTGTTAATTTGATGCCATGTTTGAGATATGATAACTTGGTGCATGTTTATCCAAATGGAGCTTATGATATGTCAAAATGTTCATTGTGAAGTGCTCTACATGTTGGTTGTTGTAGCATTCATGTTAGGTTCCATCTTGTCATGTTAATCTCTGTTGCAAAAGTGCATTTGACTGTTAAGTGCTGAAACTTGTTATGAGATGCTGATTTCAATTGCTCTTTGCTATTGATGTGTTTGCCCTCATGCCACATGTCTAGGTGTTTTAGAAGCACCATTATATGGTCTTTGCTGTGGTGCAATCCTATTTCCATGATATGCCTTGAGGTGACTTAAAGATGCTTGTAAACATGCCATGCCAACATAACTGTTTTATACTTAGTGAAAATTCTGCTAAGTCTGGAATCTGTTATAACCTGATGCTATGTTTGCTTGATGCCCTAGTCAAATCCATGCTTGTTTTGGAGTGGCCAATGATCATGTCTTGTTGCCCATGTTATTGTCTATACATCCATGCCCTTACTTGCACTTTTGGCATGTTGTAGCTTATTTATTTCTTTCTCTCAAGTTGCTATAAATTATACCTGTCAGGATTTTATCAGCATGTTCAATTTGGTGGAGCTTGTTGCTATTGATCCATGCCTCCTATGGAGTTGCTCCAATGGAGTTGTTTGTTGTAGGATATGTCTACTACATGTCCATGCTCTTTATGTTCTTATTAGATTTGATATGCTTGTTGTTTTGTGCCTCCGAAGGCAGCATCGTGATGATGTTTTTGCCTTACCAGATTTTGGCTAAGTCTGGATAATTTTATTGCAACTTGCCATGCTTGTTTAAGTGTGTTCCAGCAAGCTTTTAGGGGTGTTCTAAGTTCATACTTGTTAAGTAACATGTCTACTTCACATCCATGCTTCTTGTTATCATGTTTGGGTGCTTTAGCATATATATATCTTGCTCCAAAGTTGCTATGTGGTTGTTAACTTCAGCTTGTTGTTGTATCTTGTTTCGTGTGTATGTGTTGAACCGTTGCTCCGTTTTGAGCGTGCCCTATATGAAACCTGTGTGATTTTGCATGTAGAATCATAATATCATGTTGTTTTCATAATTGGAGTGTGTTTGCTTGATGTTTGGGTGCATCTTGCACTGTTGCCTTGTTTGTCTTGTTTTGCTCATATCTTCTAGACCGTAGCTCCGAATTAAACAAACTTTATATGAAACTTGACTAGAAATTCATGTAGATCGTCATGGTGCATGTTAACTTGCTGTTTAACAACTTTAACTTAAGGTTTGTTCAGATCTGGACTAATTTCAAATCATGCATATGAGGACTTACCGGATTTGTTATATGTTGATTCCGGCCTCATTTAAACTTGTTGGGTGATGTTGTTTTTGAGTGCTTCCTACATTGGCATGTATTGCATCATATATATACTTGTCTTGCATCATACATGTTTGAGCACCTTGTCTTGTCTTGTGTGGTTTGTTTACCGTATTGCTTGCTTCTTCTCGTTAGTGCTTGTTCCGTTGCGATCATGAGGATTCATTCGTCTACACGTGGTTCCTCTTCAAGGCTTCTTCTTCGTCTTCTTCATGGACCCGTTCTTCTTCCTTGTGGGATCTCAGGCAAGATGACCATACCCTTGGATACCTTTACTATCAATGCCATGCTTAGTTGTGTCAATGCTATCGTTATGTGTCGCGCTACCCATCATTATTGTCAGCCCCTCTCCTTATTGCCATGAAACCTCTAACCTTTGACACCTTCCTAGCAAACCGTTGTTTGGCTATGTTACCCGCTTGCTCAGCCCCTCTTAAAGCGTTGTTAGTTGCAGGTGAAGATGAAGATCGTTCCATGTTGGAACTTGTTGTTGGAATATCAAAATATATCTATTATTATTAACACACATATATACTGGGCATGGGTGGAAGGCTTGGCCTTTTTCTTGGTGTTTTGTTCCACTAATGCCACCTTAGGCGCCGATAAACCGGCATTATGTTCCTTGATTTTGCGTTCCTTACACGGTTGGGTATATGGGGACCCCTTGACACTTCGTCTTTGAATAAAACTCCTCCAGCAAGGCCCAACATTGGTTTTATTGCAACATAATAATAACTTAATTAATTAATTGCATAGGGAGTTAGCGCTACCCGAGGATTCTTCTACATAGCAGGGGGGCCAGTGCTGATGGTGTTGGTCCCAAATGGGGGTCCTGCAGGGCTGCCTTGGGGAAACCCGAGGTATCTGGTATAACCTGTAGCATCGCCCATCCGGTCGTGGCCTGAGACGAGATACGCGCGGCTACTATCAGGGTGTCGACACACCGGGAGGTCTTGCTGGACTTTTTTTACCATTGTCGAAATGTCTTGAGCACCGGGATACCGAGCCTGATCGGATTGTCCCTAAGATAAGGGCTAATATTATTATTACTTCTGCTGATCATGAGAGCTTGTGATGGGCTAAGTTGGGACACCCCTGCAGGGTTATGATCTTTCGAAAGCCGTGCCCACGGTTATGTGGCAGACTGGAATTTGTTAATGTTTGGTTGTAGAAAACTTGACAGAGGATCCGAAGTAAAACACACAACTGTGTGAGTAACCGTGACTGTCTCTTTTCACTTTGAGAAGAGAACACGGTGGGGTTATGTTTGACTCGTAAGTCATTCAGGATCTTTAGCGATCACTACTAGTTTTCGGCCGTTTGCGTATATTCTCATCTTGTTCTTGTACTCGTAAGTTAGCCACCATATTTTTCTTAGCCGCTGCTGCAACCTCACCACTTTACCTCTTCCTACCCATTAAGCTTTGATAGTCTTGTTACCCATGGTTATGGGATTGCTGAGTCCTCATGGCTCACAGATACTACAACAACGGTTGCAGGTAAGTTTTCAATGTCTTGACATGAGAGCGATGATCGTTGCGTTGGAGTTCTTTCTTCTTCTTCAGTCTTGGCTTAGGTTCCGGGTCGGCAGCCTGGGATAGCAGATGGATGTCTTTGTGCTTCTCATGTTTGCATCCGTAGTCGGATGCCTTGTATTGATGATGTTGTATTCATGTGACTTGTATGTATTGTTGTATCCCCCATGTATGTATGTAATGGTACGATGTAATGATATCCATCTTGCTAAGCGCCCGAAATGCGGTTGTGCCCCAATCATGTAAGTGTCACGTGATCGGGATAGAATCACATCTTGGGCCTGACAAATGTAGTAAAAACTTTCATACTAAGTGCATTGAATATGATGATAAGTTGGATGCTTGGTAATTGTTTTGAGATATGAGGATAGTGATATTAGAGTCATGCTAGTGGAGTTATTATGAAATTGAGAAATAATTGTGTTAAGGTTTGTGATTCCCGTAGCATGCACGTATGGTGAACCGCTATGTGACGAAGTTAGAGCATGAGGTATTTGTAAAGTGCCAACCTTGGTGTGGAGGTTGGGCGCGCGCGATGGTTAACTCCTACCAACCTCCCCCCTAGGAGCATGCGTTGATTGCTTTGTTTTGATGACTCGTAGATTTTTGCAATAAGTATATGAGTTCTTATGACTAATGTTGAGTCCATGGATTATACGCACTCTCACCCTTCCCCCATTGCTAGCCTCTCTTGTACCGCGCAGCTTTCCCCGGTACCATACACCCACTATATATCCTTCCACAAAACAGCCACCATATTATTCCTCAAAACAGCCACCGTACCTACCTATCATGGCATTTCCATAGCCATTCCAAGATATATTGCCATGCAACTTTCCACCGTTCCGTTCATATGACACGCTTCATATTGTCATATTGCCATGCATGATCATGTAGTTGACATCGTATTTGTGGCAAGGCCGCCATGCATAACTTTTCATACATGTCACTCTTGTTTCATTGCACATCCCGGTACACCGTCGGAGGGATAAGAATTTCGCGGGCGAATATTTACTCTTTCCTGTCGTATTTGTTAATTTATAAACTTACCAAATAACAGTATTTTTTGGTTTGTTCCGCCATCCCACCCAATGAAGTGTTAGGATTCTTTAAAAAAATCCTATGGAATCATAGGTTCTGTCGTTCCCACTGCTTCTCCTTGAATTCATATAAAGTCATACTTTGTTGTAGTATCGAGTTGTAATATTGAGTTGTAATGAAAGTGTGATTATCATCATTATTAGAGCATTGTCCCATGGGAGGAAAGGCTAAATCAATAAAGCCCCTCCGCAACAAAAGGAAAAAAGAAAGGCCAAAGACAAAAGAAACGCCCAAAAAAAGGAAAAAAGGAAAAAAAGGAAAAAAAAAGAAAAAGGGACAATTGCTACTATCTTTTTTCCACACTTGTGCTTCAAAGTAGCACCTTGTTCTTCATTGTAGAGAGTCTCATGCTTAGTCACTTTATATACTAGTGGGAATTTTCGTTATAGAACCTGGCTTGTATATTCCAACGATGGGCTTCCTCAAATGCCCTAGGTCTTCGTGAGCAAGCAAGTTGGATGCACACCCACTAGTTTCTTTTGTTGAGCTTTCATACATATTTAGCTCTAGTGTATCCGTTGCATGGCAATCCCTACTCACTCACATTGATATCTATTGATGGGAATCTCCATAGCCCGTTGATACGCCTAGTTGATGTGAGACTATCTCCCTCCTTTTGTCTTCTCCACAACCACCTCTCTATTCCACCCATAGTGCTATGTCCATGGCTCACGCTCATGTATTGCGTGAAAGTTGAAAGGTTTGAAAGAACAAAGTATGAAAACAAGTGCTTGGCTGAAATCGGGGTTGTGCATGATATGAATATTTTGTGTGATGAAGAGGGAGCATAGCCAGACTATATGATTTTGTAGGGATAACTTTCTTTATCCATAGCATTTTGATAAGACATGATTGCTTTGTTAGTATGCTTGAAGTATTATTATTTCTTATGTCAATATAAACTTTTATCTTGAATCTGTCAGATCTGAAAATTCATGCCACAATTAAGAGAATTACATTGAAAAACTATGTTGGTTAGCATTTCACATCAAAAATTCTGTTTTTATCATTTACCTACTCGAGGACGAGCAGGAATTAAGCTTGGGGATGCTTGATACGTCTCCAACGTATCTATAAATTTTGATTGTTCCATGCTATTATTTATGATGTCTTGGGTGTTTAATACTGTTTTTTGCCTATTTCAGGGTTTTGCAGATAAGGAATATCAAACGGAGTCCAAACAGAATGAAACCTTCGGGAGAGATATTTTTGGAGAAAATCACGCATGGGAGACTTGAGAACCACGGAGTAGGGGCTACGAGGTGCCCACGAGGGTGGGGGGCGTGCCCCCTGCCTCGTGGACCCCTCGTGAGTCCCCTGGTGTCCTCCTTCCTCCTATATAAGTCTACGTACCCTGAAACCATTAGCAACAGAGAGAAAACCCCAATTCCACCGCCGTAACCTTCTGTTCCCGTAAGACCCCATCTTGGAGCCTGT
>LR738713.1:236568995-236644223 GCA_902687465.1 Secale cereale | reverse complement strand
ATACGTCTCCAACGTATCTATAAATTTTGATTGTTCCATGCTATTATTTATGATGTCTTGGGTGTTTAATACTGTTTTTTGCCTATTTCAGGGTTTTGCAGATAAGGAATATCAAACGGAGTCCAAACAGAATGAAACCTTCGGGAGAGATATTTTTGGAGAAAATCACGCATGGGAGACTTGAGAACCACAGAGTAGGGGCTACGAGGTGCCCACGAGGGTGGGGGGCGTGCCCCCTGCCTCGTGGACCCCTCGTGAGTCCCCTGGTGTCCTCCTTCCTCCTATATAAGTCTACGTACCCTGAAACCATTAGCAACAGAGAGAAAACCCCAATTCCACCGCCGTAACCTTCTGTTCCCGTAAGACCCCATCTTGGAGCCTGTTCCGGAGCTCCGCCGGAGGGGGGATCCTTCACGGAGTGCTTCTACATCATCATCATCGCCCTCACCATGAGTTGTGAGTAGTTTACCACAGACCTTCGGGTCCATAGTTAGTATCTAGATGGCTTCTTCTCTCTCTCTCTCTGGATGTCAATACAAAGTTCTCCTCGGTCTTCGAGGAGATCTATTCGATGTAATCTCTTTTTGCGATGTGTTTGTCGAGATCCGTTGAATTGTGAGTTTATGATCAAGATTATCTATGAGAAATATTTGGTTCTTCTCTGAACTCTTTATGTGTGCTCATAATATTCTTCCAAGTCTCTTCGAATTATTGGTCTGGTTTGGCCTACTAGATCTATAGTTCTTGCAATGGGAGAAGTGCTTGGCTTTGGGTTCAATCTTGCGGTGTCCTTTCCCAGTCACAGTAGGGGCATCAAGGCATGTATTGTATTGTTGCCATCGAGGATAAAAAGATGGGGTTTATATCATATTGCTTGAGTTTATCCCTCTACATCATGTCGTCTTGCTTAAGGCATTACTCTGTTCTTATGAACTCAATACACGAGATGCATGCTAGATAGCGATCGATGTGTGGAGTAATAGTAGTAGATGCAGGAAGGAGTCTGTCTACTTGTCTCGGACGTGATGCCTATATACAATGATCATGCCTAGATAGTCTCATAATTATTCGCTTTTCTATCAATTGCTCGACAATAATTTGTTTACCCGCCGTAGAATATCGCTATCATGAGAGAAGCCACTAGAGAACACTATGGCCCTCGGGTCTATTCTCAACATATCAATCTACATCTACTTTAGTTTTTCCGCTTTTACTTTCTGTTCTTATAAACAAAAATACCAAAAATATAAACTATCATCTCTATCAGATCTCACTTTCGTAAGTGACCGCAAAGGGATTGACAACCCCTTATCGCGTTGGCTGCGAAGTTCTTATTTGTTTATGCAGGTGCGAGGGACTCGCGCGTGGTCTCCTACTGGATTGATACATTGTTTCTCAAAAACTGAGGGAAATACTTACGCTACTGTGCTGCATCTCCCTTTCCTCTTCGAGGGAATACAACACAAGCTCGAGAAGTAGCAAGTACACATAGCACATCCGCTTGAGGTAGTAGCCATGTCTCGCATGATTCACATTGAAGTTGGTTAAGGAGAGATGTCACCTCGGCCTCGAGAGCTCTTGCACGGGCTCGAGTCATGGGTCCACTTGGCACTTGGTGAGACAATGATAGGTCCATGGGGATGACCATGGGATGCTGCGCATCAAACATAGTTTGAATTACACCCCTAGTGGGTGGAACTGCGCATATTTAACTTGTTCAAAGTACAAGACAAGAAAAACTCAAAAGATGAATGGCCTAGGGCGCAACAGGCGGAGTAGACAGGCTGGCGGAGGCAGAGGCGCCGACTGGTGGAGCGTCCGACTAGCGGGTCCCGGCCTGGTCGGCATTGGCAGCAGTCGGTGCATCCTCCCATGGCTCCCTGGTCGAGGCCTGATCAGGCTCAGGCCGGTTGGTCGCTCCGCCATTCGGCACAACATCCTCGCTTTCCTCGTCCTCCTCTTCCTCACCATCGTTGCTGGAGGCGATCTCCTCCGCCGAGTCCTCTCCCTCCTCCGGGTTCAGCCCAAACCAGTGGGGCGGTACTTCAGCGCCTTCGTCGTCCAGCTCCGGGATGAAGATGGTGGTGTTTGTGTACTCAGTGATCGCTGCCACACGCTTCAAAAGATCGCCCTCCACCTCCTCCAGCTTGGGTTCCTCTTGCTGGAACGTAGCCAGCTTGGCCAGATCCAGCCCCAGATACCAGGCCTTGACGAACTCGAAGGCGGTCTAAGTGCCCGCCCCTTCTAGCCCTCGAACCGCCGACTGCTACCTCTAGCCAGTCGGCGGTCCGATTGGGGTGCAGGGGACCTGTGCATCCGGCCAGAGCATGACCAGCACCTGGCACCCACTACTAGGGAAAAGCCTAGCAGTAGCGCGGGTATTTTGGCTATCAGTAGCGCAGGTAGCCACGCTACTGATAAGGCACTACAACTAACATGTAGCAATAGCGCGTGTCATCCCACGCTACTGCTATACATGGCTATCAGTAGTGGGCTTTATTGAAATGCGCTTCTGCTAATATCTACAATTCTTTTTACCAGGACGCGCTACTGGTAAGGGAGCGCTACTGCTATCATTTTTCCCCTCGGTATTGCTAGTTTTATTAGTTTCTGTTTTTTTTGCATATTTGTTATGTATTTGAACATTCTTTATACAATAATCTTTAGCATATGATACACATACAAATGTAATCATAGCATATACATACAAATAGTTTCACCAAATCATGTCATCATCATAATCATCATCGAACACAAAGTGGTCTCTCATCATCATCTTAAAGATAGCGATACAAGGCTCGATTACTTGAAACTACATCGTCATCCATCTAAACACTGATATACGCGGGAAGAGCTATAACTATGATTGAGATCGGAACTATGCAGTACATGAGTTCGTATCCCTCTCTCGCATTAGCGTGAACCTAAACTAACTACTGGCTGTCGCTCAGAAACCGGAAACCGGACACCTTGGCCTAACACTCCGGCCACTCGTCGTATGCTCCTGGCATAGCACTTCTTCGCCATCGATGATCTATGCACCTGCATCGTCACATGAGTCGATGATATGCAACATATATAGTTGAGCAAAATAAAGAGATAGACTTGGCAAAAATAGAAGCAACATATCATAAGCATAAATAACAAAGTTTATCATCCCCAAAATGGCCTATCTAGAGTGATCTTCGCTAGTTGAGGAGGACGGTTTAATTACATCACAAATAAAGTTTCGTCGTGCATAACTCAAAGTTTCATCATATAGAAAGTATGGACTAAACGGACACATTGTCATATATCGACAATCACTCCAACATGTCGTGCCATCCATCCAAGTCAAGGAGATAGTCCCCGAGCTTAGTGAAAGGCTTCACGTCGAGACGCTGAGCGGCTACGCGTGTTCGGACGTCTTCCCACGACATTTGTCCTTCTTCGTATAACATCCCTATCTTTTCGACGACCTCTTTCATGATGACTTGGGCAAGTTAACGCTGGATGTGATAGAACTCAGCTCGAAGTCGATGATCCTCGATATTTCCTAAGTTCTTTGCCCATTGCAGAATATGGGCATCGCTGGATGTAGGTGACATGCGAAGGTTCTGATGATCCCGTCTGTACTCCAGCATGTGGTGTAGGACATATAATCCATCATTAAGAGAATCACTCGGTTGCTGGATGCAGCAGAAGTCGGTCTTATGGCCGAAGGCGGGCCTGTCGTCCCTTTTCTTCTTGTCCTTGACCTGTCCACCCCATGCGCCATAGTAAAACATCGCCATATGGGCCTCTTCCCGCCATAACCACGGTTTTCGAGGTGGTGGGACCCCATGTTCCTCTCTTGAAGCCCCTTCATGTACCTCAACTTCTTTTTGGCAGCTTCGGCCTCGCATGCGCCTTGAATATTTCAAACAGTTTTTCCGTGATTGTCGGATTATCATTTACAATCTCGGAGTAGGGTTCCTTTTTCTTGACGATCCGATGTTTCACCCTTGCTTTCTAGGTGGCCAACACGTCGCTAAACTTGGTCATGATGTGTTTGTTTATTTTCTTCATTGCCGAGTCTTTATCTCAATTTTTATAATCCTTTTCATTCCAGCCCGAGAACAAGAATATCTAGTGCAGCTTGTTTAGGAGGAGGGCCTCATATTATCTATCTTGTGTAGTTTCTCATCGTTGATGGTGGCGGTTCTCCGTACAATGCAGCCTATTTGATTGCCATAGCACACGCGCGCTTCCGCAGGCGCTTTTGTCTCAAAAATGTCGTCATCCACCTCCATGACAACAGTCTAGTAGTCCTGAGCTCATTTATGCGTCGTTGCCTCTTTGCTATCGGTTCTATACTAGCTCCGCTAGTCTCGACACTGGTCTCAGTCTCAGCGCCGGTCTCGATGCCGGTCTCAGTCTCAACACCGGTCTCGATGTCGGTCTCTGTCTCTGATGTGACAGGTAGGCCCAGCAACATCAACCGTTGATCATCAGCTTCCCTTAAAAATTCATCTGTCGACAGGTATACGTTGTCGCAATCACAACCCTGTCATTCATCGTTGCTAGCCATGTTTCCTACGATTAAATCTAATCAATTAATTCTAGACCTAATAAAATGAATAATGACATAAAAAGGCCTATGTTTTGCAGGAACGTTGACTCCTTCCCGGTGCGACAAATCCCGGGCACTCAATATGTCCTAGTTTGTAGCACAAGTCATGCCGAAATTCACGCAAAATTTTGGCATGACCTTTGCTAAAATGTGGACAAATCGAGCACCTGAAATTTTCCAGAACGGAAATGAATCAACATTCTGGCAAAACATAGGCCACTCAGTTTCATTCCCTGGAAATCATGTTCAAATATCCACCTTCGACACTGCAACACATGTCGAAATATACACGAGCAACCACATGTCCAAATTTCACAAGCTAATTCAAAAACTAAGTGTAGAAGAAAATTGATTTAACTACTAATAGAACAAAATTTAGTTAACTTTAGTGCTCTATAATGATGAAGGAAAAAAATCTAGTTAACTACTAATTTCATTCATTTAGGTTATTCATTTAACTTCACCTAATTAACCTACTGTACCACTACTAACCTAATTAACCTAGCAAAACCCTACTGCCCTAACTAAAAAAATATCTAATTAACATCTACTAGTACCACTACTGCCCTAACCTAATTAACATCTACTAGTATTACTATATACTACTAGCAGCACTGCTACAACATTTTCTTCATTTTTTTTCTTTGAAAAAACATCTATGAAAACAAAAACCCTAATTAAGCCCCACAGCCCTCACTAACTTTTGTTGTAAACCAATTTTTTTGCTCTAAACTAATTTTTGCTCTAACATCTACTACTTAACATCTTTTGCTATAAACTAATTTTTTTGCTCTAAACTAACATTTGCTCTAAACTGATTTTTGCTCTAAAATGCAGAAAGGGAGAGGAGTGGTGGGGGGCTTATAGAGAGGGGACAGACGGTGGCGGGGAGGTGCTTGGCGACGAAGGCATGGGTGGGGAGAGCCGGCTCTGGCTTGGGCAGCGGCGGTCGTGGGCGGGCTCGGGTGGTGGTGAGGTCGAGGGCGGCCTTGGGCGGCGGCGTTGAGGTTGAGGGTGGCCTCAGTCGGCGGCGGTGAGGATGAGGGCGGCCTCGGGGGGAGACGGTGAGGTTGCGGGCGTCGACATTGGCAAGAGACGGCGAAGAAGTGGGGAGACGGCGAATTGGGGAGACGGCGGCGAAGTAGGGCAAGGGATTTGGGGGAGAAGTGGTGGCTGGGGGTAGGGAAACCGCTGGTTAAGTGAAACATAACGGTAGCGCATTACTGAACACGCGCTATAGCTAAGTTAGCTATAATGCGTTTCAGTAAACGCGCTACTGCTACGCCTTTCTCCTTTTTTCCTTTTTCATTTAGTTTTCTTTACATTTTATGCTTTTCCTTTCTCCTTTTTCTATGTCTTTCATTTTCATTTACTTTTCTATTTGTTTTTCATTTTATTTTATTTTCGTTAGTAGGAGCGCCTTACACCTAAACGCGCTGCTACATCAATATTAGCGGTAGCGCGATTTTTATAAGACCGCTACTACTATGTGTAGCCTATCGGCTTAGTGGTGGGAATTTTAGTAGTAGTGCTTTTACCATGAGACGTCCTACTACTATATATGTATCTGGAGCGCGTTTATTGTGCATGCGCTACTGCTATTTAGCAATACGTGCTTTTTTAACAAGCTCTACTTCTATAGTTTTGTGTATAAGGTTTTCCCTAGTAGTGACCCGGCGCGCTGTAGGCGGCGGAACAGACGGCGAGCCAAATCCAAGCGTGTCTAGATGGCCAGAAGCTGCTCGCCAAGGTTCTGAGGCGCGTTTGGAGGAATGTCCAACGCCCACCCTCCTCCGCTGCTCGCGCCGCGCCTCAATGGCCTGGCTGACGGCAATGGACTGATCGGGAAAAAATTCGGTCGAAGAAGAAAAATAAAGAGTTTAGAAACCAAAGGTCGGCCCCTCCAGCAGTCGGTTGTTGAACAAAAGAAGGAATGGCTTACCATCAATCATGTCCTCGATCTTGCCGTAGCCGTCTGACAGGAGCTTCTCCCACTCAGCCCAGTTCGAGTGCTGAGTCTCGAACTCAGGCCTGAGGAGAGTCTCGCCGTCCTTCAGCTCCTGCACCTCTGCCTTGTGCTTCTCCGCCTGGTCCGCCAGGTTGCGCTCCTGAGCGGCCTGGCTGCGTTCCTGCTCCTTGGTGTAGAGCTCGAACTCGACCTCACCCAGGTGCTTCCACAGATCAGCGGCGGCCTCTGCCAAGATAAGGAAGAGAAAGCATCAACATCAACCAAAAGCAAGTAGTCGTCGGAAGATCCGGCCAACTCAACAGTTGGCCCAAATCTCGAGGGCTACACCCAGCGGGTGCGCTGACGCGCCCCTGCGGAAAGAAAGATGAAGTGCTTGCTTCGGCTATTGGTTAGATCAGTGGTCCGCTTGGCCTGCTCCCAGAGCTGGGTGTTGTAGGCGGCAGCACGAATGTTGTGGTAGTCCTGCAACGAAGGCCACGGAAGAAAAGACACTTCAGCACTCGAAAGCTCACCTTGGAGTTCGGACCCGCGTGCTCAGCAGCCGGCCCGGAACTCGGGGACTACACCTACTGGATGCGCTGGCGCGCCCCCACGGAAGATCACAAAAATTCCCTACCTAATAATAAAGCACCCACCGCTTCAGCCCGCTCACCAGTCGTCGGTGTTTTTGCAAAAAGGCCCTCCTGTTTATAAATTGAACCCGTAGCCCCCACTTATGTGAGAGCTCGAACCGTTATTTTTCATCCTTCCGAAAACCCCCTAACCTTTTATATAATTCATCCATGGATCAATTTAAGTCAAACAAATGCTTTTCAAATTTATCCATATCTTGTAAATCGTAACTCCCATTTGAGCACGTTATATATGAAATTCTATTAGAAAAATGTGTAGAACATGAATATGAAGTTATTTTTAAATTTTAAATATTTTGAAAATATTGTTTTGTTTTGGAAGCAAACTTATAATATATAGCGCACTATCAATTTTTCTTTAATATCAGCACCGATACAGATTGCAAATAAAAACTCACTAAAGCCATATAGCGAAAACAAGACACCGATTACTACACATGGATACCTCTAAAAATCCTGGCAGGGAAAAACAACAGATTACTCAACGCGCGAGAGAGAAAGTGAGAGAGAGAGGGGGAGGGAGAGAGAGACTCCTTAGGATTAACCACATTCAAACATCTTTTGGTTTGTGTGAACACTGAAGCCACCGCGGGCGAGGGTGAGAAAGAGGATAAGGGGCAACTCAAATGTGACGCCTCCCTAAAATAAAGGAGATGTACCTATTGTTGTCTTGAGTGATGCCGGTTGGGTTAAGAGCGTATGTTATTTTCTTCTCCCGTTGCCACACATGGGCTCTTTTGCTAGTAAAGGAAAAAGGCAGATAGCATACCCAGAAGGACGCCTGCATCTTCAAACGCTCCTTCCTGGACTGCATGAGGGTTGCACCATGGGCGTTGGACTAGGCCAAGATGTCCTGCACCGCCACGTTGAGGACACCCGAGCCGGCCCCGGACGCCTAGTCTGGCGGAGAAGCGCTGGTGGCCTCGGCGTCGGGTGTTGACGAGCTCGTGGTCCAACCTCCATCGGCCTTAGCGCCGAGATTGTCTTCTCCGGCTGCTGACGTGCGGGAACACGGGTCGTGGCAGCCCGGCCCAACACCAGCTCACTGCCAGATGGCGGCACCACCGGCACCTCGGGCCGGCTACCATGTGCGCCAGCGGTTGGCTCACGCGGAGGCACCACCGTATCCGGGAATACGAGGTCACCCCCTCCCATCTGCAGGGTCGTCTGGTCAACCCTAGCACCTCCTGTCAGCAGCTGGCCCACCAACACGAGTGGCTCCGCATGCTGCTGGCCGGTGGCCTCCGAAGCCCTGCCACGGGACGCCTCCTCCTCCCGCACTTTGGTCGCCACGTCCGCCTCCTCCTTGGCCACCGCGTCGGCTTGTGCCTTGGCTGCGTCATTGAATTTTGCCCGTACCATGTCGGCGGCCTCTGCCTCAGCTCGGGCTACGTCCTCCCGCCTCCTGCTGCGCCTCCAGTGCGTTCTTCTCCAGCACCTCCCGAAGGGTGGCCACTGGATCCACGTGGCGGGAGAGTGCTGGGAATGGGGGTACCCAGACTTGCCTGCCTGCGGTCCAAGGCGTGGCTCATCAGGCAGCCCGGTACGGCCCAACCTCTTTAGCGATCACTCAAGACCCTCGCGAGGCGGACGATGCAAGCCATCTCCTGGAGCGGCCTCACTAGGCTGGCTCATGAGGAGCGGAGATATCAAGGCAAGGGGCACGTCGTGAGGTCCTCTTGACGTGAGAAGTGACGACCAAGGCCAGGCGGGCGCCAGCGGGCGCAGGGTGCTAGTTTCCTCTTTGGTGCTAAAGGAGCAGGCGCAGGCGAGGAGTCCCCCGTCAGGCAAAGGTTTCCATATCGGTGCAACAAGACCAAGACCAGCATGAAGGCAGAGCGGAGGTCATCATGGAGCCCATGGCGGCGTCACCACCAGAGCCTTTGGCAGGCGAAGACCACCTTTTGTCAGGATAGCTTGTACTAGCTGCCCCTCTTCAAATTTGGCCGTTGTGGGATCCCTTCCCGCTCAATATTTGGGAAGAGGACACATGCCGCTATAAATAGGACTAGCCACCACCATTGGGATCATCTCGTCTTGAGTTGATCAGATAGAAGGCCCCACACTTACAAGCTCACTCGAGCACAGGAACACCTCTCCTCAGTAGGTCGTTCTTCCCATGTACTAGTTCTTGTTGGGGAACGTAGTATTTCAAAAATTTCCTACGAACACGCAAGATCTATCTACTAGATGCATATCAATGAGAGGGGAGAGTGTGTCTACGTACCCTCGTAGACCGAAAGCGGAAGCGTTTATCAACGCGGTTGATGTAGTCGTGCACCTTCACGATCCGTCCTAATCTAGTACCGAATGTACGGTACCTCCGCGTTCAGCACACGTTCAGCTCGATGACGTCCTCGCCTTCTTATTCCAGCAAGACGGGCGAAGTAGTAGATGAGTTCCGGCAGCACGACGGCGTGGTGACGGTTGTTGATGACGAATAATCTCTACAGGGCTTCGCCAAGCACTATAGAAACTAGACGGAGGATAAACTAGAGGGTCGGGGTTGCCGGCACACGGCTTGGTGTATCTTGATGTGTCTTGGGTGCTAGCCCTACCCCTTTATTTATATGTTGAGCCTTCGGGTCGAAACTTGGAGTAAAAGCCTTCACAAAGTTGGTTTCACCCAAAAGGCAAGAGTCCTTCTCGGACTACAGGGCCAGGCGCAAGGTACCCTGGCTTTTGGCCCCTGGACTCCGCAAAACTTCCTTTTGCGCCTTCCAAAAACCTTGTGTGCTTTCCCTTTTGGCCCAAATAAAGTGTTCTCGTACCCAAACATTTCGGGAAACATCCGGAACCCCTTCCGGTGAATTCAGGAACCCTTGCAGAGGTCAAACACTATTATCCCATATATTAATCTTTATCTCCGGACCATTCTGGAGTTCCTCGTTATGTCCGTGATCACATCCGGGACTCCGAATAACATTCTGTCACCAACATACATAACTCATTAAATACTATATCGTCAACGAACGTCTAAGCGTGCGGACCCTACGGGTTCGAGAACTATGTAGACATGACCGAGACATCTCTCTGGTCAATAACCAATAGAGGAACCTGGATGCCCATATTGGCTGCTACATATTCTACGAAGATCTTTATCGGTCGAATCGCATAACAACATACGTTGTTCCCTTTGTCATCGGTATGTTACTTGCCCGAGATTAGATCGTCGGTATCTCAATACCTAGTTCAATCTCGTTACCGGCAAGTCTCTTTACTCGTTCGGTAATACATCATCTCGTGACTAACTCATTAGTCATTTGCTTGCAAGGCTTATTATAATGCGCATTACCGAGAGGGCCCAGAGATACCTCTCCGACACTCAGAGTGACAAATCCTATTCTTGATCTATTCCAACACCACGAACACCTTCGGAGACACCTGTAGAGCATCTTTATAATCACCCAGTTACGATGTGACATTTGATAGCACACAAGTTGTTCCTCTGGTATTCGGGAGTTGCATAATCTCATAGTCATAGGAACATGTATAAGTCATGAAGAAAGCAATAACAGTAAAACTAAACGATCATAGCGCTAAGCTAACGGATGGGTCTTGTCCATCACATCATTCTCCTAATGATGTTATCTCGTTGAACAAATGACAACTCATGCCTATGGCTAGGAAACATAACCATCTTTGATCGATGAGCTAGTCTAGTAGAGGCATACTAGGGACATACTGTTTTGTCTATGTATTCACACGTGTACTAAGTTTCCGGTTGATACAATTCTAGCAAGAATAAATGTCACACCCTGATTTTCATGCCACATTGCTTAAGCTGGTGATCATGCTAAAAAAGTGGATTGACAAAAACTTTTGAGTGTTTTTGACTTTGCTTGATTGATTTTATGTCTGTTGTTTGCTAGTGCTCTAAAAATCAAATAAATCCTCCAACTCTTATACTTCATCTCCTTGATCCAAAACCTTTTCCCAATGATCATGCCATGTGTATAGAACAGTATAGTATTTTCTTATAAAAATATTTTGGCCAAATAGTATTTTCTAAAATTAGTTTTTCCAAAAACCCCTGAATTGAGGTTTGCACTGCAAGTACCTTAATTAGGGTGTGAAAAATCTTTCAAAAAGTTTATTTGAATCCTATTAGGTATAGGACTCCCAGAAACCACAAAATTATAATTTTAAAAGGTATTTTTATATTTTATTTAAAAGCTTTTTCTTAAGGCCAGAAATGGTCTTTAATAGGGAAAAATTATTTAATTATTTCAAAAATATTTGCCAAAATTCAGGGAAACTCATAGGACATATATTGTCCATATATAAGAGTTTCAACACATGGTCATGTTCAAAATATTGGACAAATCCTTCCAAAACCCTATCTGGGTATTTCAAGCTTTTGAAATATTTACAAAGGAAATATTCTCCAAAATTTCCAGGGAAATTCTATCATGTTAAATATGACATATTTGATGATCTTGCAAAGTATCATGCCTTGAAGATCAAGGAATCATCATCTAATCCCCTCAAAACCATTTCTATCCATTTTGAAGTTTGAGCAACTTTATATTGCCAAACTTGTCCAAATGCTCTCAAACTTGGTGCACATGCTAAAAAGATGTAATTATGCATCTATGCCAAATGGCACAAGTTTTGGAGAAGCATAACTTGATCTAAGTGCCCCAAAACCCTTTCTGACCAGATCCAAATTTGAACAACTCTACATTACCATCTTTATACCTGGGGCTTCAAACTTTGTGGGCATGATCACAACCCCAAATGATGACACTACACCAAGTGGTGCATCAAGGGGAGATGATTTGCTTAACTTAATCTTGGAGGATCCATTTCTGTTGATTTCTAGGGTTTACAAGAGTTGCATTGGCAACTCTGCCCAAATGAGGTCAAATTTGGTGGAAGGGCCTAAATGTATGTGACATTCCATCATGTTATGTCCCATGTCAATTGGAAGTCATTTGCTTTCCCAAAACATGATCAAACACCTTCTGCCAAATTACCAAAACCATTGTTTTGGCCCCTTTAACTATTCCCCTTTACCTCAAATTCTTACCACAGTTAAACCTGATCATCTTCTACCTCCAGTAACTCACCCATGCCTCAGCTCAATCATTGGAGAGGGTAAAACCGCATTTTACTCTTTTAGACAGCAGCTTTCTCCTCCTCTTTCACCTCCCTCCTCACTCCAGTGGCCTCTAGGGCATCCCAGGCCGTCTGGGCAATTGTTTACTAACCCCTAGCACTGCTGGACATAAGGGGACACACAATGGCACTTTGTTTATGCCATGGCATGCAGAGTTCGCGCTCTGGAGCACGCTACAGTGCCTTGGCGCACTGTAGCCTTGCCCAATCAGGAGCCCCCGACCACCTCGGGCCTTTCCCTCGTGTCCCCCGAGGCCACCTCGACGTCCGGGACACGCTGGACGGTCGCCCCCCTCCTCTCTCCCCCTCTCTCACCCCTGCTCGGACGCGCGCCATGGCTGCCCGAGCGCTCCAGTGAACAGCCCCACACGCGCGATGCTCTGACCCGCCCCCACTGCCTCTCTTCTCTCCCCTCGCCCTAGACCAACCCCAGTAACACCCCGGACACACCCACAGGCGCCCCCGTGGCTTGCAGCGATGGGAGCAAGCTCGCCGGCGCACGAGCCCTCGGTGGACTGTCGCCCACCCATTTATAGGGCACCCCAGACTCGCCTCGCGGCTCCTTTAGCACCCTCTCCCTCTAGTGTACCTCCCCGACGGGCCTAATGCTCTCCCCGAGCCCTACAGCCATCTCTATGGTCGAAGCAGAGCCGCCGGCCGTCGCTCGAATTCAAGCAACCCGGAGCCTCTCTCTCCCTCCTGGCCACTTCGGTGCCATCGCACGACCTCCAGGAAGCTCCCCACCTCCGCCAATCCTCCCCAGGATGCCCGTGCGCTCGAAGCCCAAGATGGCCGAAGCCCTTCTCCGCCATGGTTGGATCCCGGCTCGATCTGGTCCTCCCCGGTAGGCGTGTCACCCATGGCCGGATGCGCCTCTCCGCGCTGGTCATTCCGATGGCCGGGGCGTCGCCGGAGACGGCCTGAGTCGACGGGGCCACGCCGGCGAACGCTCGGCCCTGCCTCCCCTGCCTCGCCTCTGTTCGAGCGGGAGGAGGAAGGCGAACCTGCCATGCGGGCCCGCCTGTCAGCGACCCAGCAAACAGGCCCCACCTGTTCAAGTGGAAGCAGATTCGGCGAGATCTGCCTCCCCTGCACGGAGACGTATTCCCGCTGGACGCCTTCGACATCGCCTGGCTCTGTCTGCGCCCTGTGCGCAGTAAAGGGTAAAAACCCCTCCCCTTTTTCCTTTTTCTTTTTCTGTAAACTTCATAAATCCATGAACAATAAATTTGGACTCCAAATTGGATGATTCAAATTTCTTCTGGCTCCATAAATCATTCTCTATCACATGGTGCAACATGCACATTTTTCCAGAAACATCTTCACAAATATTACCAAAGTGTCATTATTCTATTTATGTGACGAATTTTAGAAAATCACAGAGGGCTCAAATTTGATCCAAATGCAGTGGTTCAAATTCCTAGGTGCTTGTCATATCCAAACTTAGTTTTGGAACATTTTTATTAATACCTTCTGTACCCCACCAAATAATGAGCCATTTCTTCATATTTATCAACTTTGTAAAATCCAAGGAAATTCATTTGGACTCCAAATCTAGTGATACCAACTCCTAGATGCTTCTAAAATCATGAGTTGTTAAATGGATACCTTTGCTCATCTTCCAAAAATATATTTCTGTACACTTCTTTCAAATCCATAAAACCCTTGGTTCCATCATATTGAAATATGCCAAACCATCCATTGATCATACTCCAATGAAACCACCTTGGTTATTTTTCATATGATCAGAGGTATCCTAGAGAAGTCTAACTCCTATTTTTAGAGCTCTTTTATTTTTGCCTTGTTGTGTTGCTTATTATGATTGTTTCCATCGTTAGTTGACGAAATAAACGGAGTACTCGGAGATGGACCAGAAGGTTTGAAGACTCGGAAGGATAAGGCAAGCAGCCATTTGACCATGATACACTTGTGTTCTTGGGAACCCGTTTGTTCCCGAATGCATGATGATAAGAGTTACGGTGGTAACCTAGTTTAAAACCACCACATGATGCATGCTTTACTCTTGATCTTGCTATGTGCTAGATGCAATGCAAATGGCTAGTAGTGATGCTTAGTGATACATGTGTGCCATGAAACCTTCGTGGTTGCATTCTTTTCGAAAACCCCATCAGGTGCACCTAATGCCCGAGGGTGATGTTGAGTTAGGTCATCACTTGAGGAAGAAGTGATGTGCCAAATAAAGATCTTGTGCATGGGTGAAATGATGGATTAGATTTATGTGTGACTACCGTCCCAACCAAACATGTGCAACCACTCTACCCCTTATGGGACGGGGCGTTATTGATTACTTAGACCGATACTAGCAAGGTGACCGCATTACTTGTGACGGGAAGACTTGAGTTCTTTCCCTGTATGGGGTTGTGCTTGGATAGACGACCATGACTGTTTTTACAGGGCACCGGATACACCGTTTGTCCCTTCGTGTACGCGTGACATTGAAATTAGGGCAAGTCCCATGATCTATTGTTTGTACCCGAGGGCCGTGTACCAACGAGTGGACCCTATGTTAGTGTCGTCTAAGGAAAGATAATGACCGGGTGCTTCCCCCGAGTACTTGAGGTACTGCGGGATCGTGGGTGACACGAAAGCTTCCCGGATCTTGTGGGTAAAGTGCGCAACCTCCGCAGAGTGTAAAACTATTCGAATAGCCATGTCCACGGTCATGAACAGTTGGGTGGTGCTAGTTAAACTATGTCCAGAATTTTACCATATCGATGAAAGTATGTGTGTGTGATGAGTCAAGGTGGTGACTTGACTCGTGGAGCTGAATCCTATTCATGTTGACATCGGTAACCTGTCTTCGAGGTTACCTAAATTTATTGATGCATATACTTGAAGGTAGAATATTTATTCTAGCTTGTGGCTAGATTGCTCATTGTTGTACAATTGCATTGTTGCCTTGAACCAAATCATGGGTTGCTTGCGAGTACATTCAAAGTACTCATTGGCTTGCCACTGGTTATTTAATTGGCCAGGCATGAAGGAGCAGGAACATGATGATGATTTCTCGGTGACGAGCATGAGAGCTAGGACGCTTCCTAGTCAGAATGCCTATAGGGTTAAGGCAGATGGCATGGGTCCAAGTTGTTATTGAAGATTTCTGCTGCGATGATATACTCAAGACTTGACCGTAATGGTCCTATTTGTGTAATACAGTATGTATGGATGTAAGACTCTTGTTATTCAGCTTCTGTGTGTTCAGTGAGCATTGATCTCTGGGATCACTGTACACGTGCATTCGGTGATCGCGACTTATGAGTCGGGTTCCCCACAGAGCTGGTATCAGAGCCATCCTGACTGTAGGAAGCCTTAGTTAGCATGGTCGTTAGTTAGGGTAAAACTATTTTCAGAACTATTACTAGTTTTCAAAACTATCTATACTTCTCTTCCCTTCTCAGTTTTTCGAAAACTAGGCTATACTAGATCTCTTCCCCTTCAAAAACTTTGGTCGCTAGAACCCTTATGCCCCTGACCACTGGATTTTCTGTAATCCTTGTGGAGTAACCTTGTCATTACCATTGTTGTGTCGGCAACCACCGGTGGATGAGAACCTCGCCATTTGGTCCGCCTCACTATAGTGAGCAGGAAAACGGTTCTTTTCGTCCCCCGCTCTTGGTGTCGATGTTGTCACCAACGAAATCGACATGCTGGACCTCTATTATGCCTTGTTATTGTCATTGTATACGAATTGCCTACCTGGTACCCTCGACGTCCCAGAAGGCACAAGGGGTCGTCATGATTAAAGAGACAAGAGAAGACCAAGTCAACGCAAGCTACAAGGAGGCACCTTCACCACATCACTTCATCAGGCGAGAAGTTGTTGAAGATTCTTCAGGCTCAACCCGGATAGTTTATCAAACAACTACTAGGGACATAGCAACACCGGAGGAAAACTCAAAAGACTGCACGAGGCACAAGTCATGACACTGAGTCCGAGAACCCCTAGGGTAGGATGAGTCGTGTACCCCCTATGCGCAGTCGAGTCCGTATGATGGTTCGAATAGAACCATGATTGTGCGTTGCTTGATTTTAATTGTTTGTGTTTTGATATAAGTCGCACTTTTGCCCTAGGCAACAAGTGCGTGGCTATATCATCTTCCTTGCCTTGTTTCTTTGTTTCGGCCTTTTGCACCTGTTTGTTTGCACCTGCACTTTAGAACCCCCTTTAGGCATTTCCCTCCTCTACGCTACTTTTTCCCTCTCTTCTCTCTCCCCAACTGAAGACCCGCAAGACAAGATGCACCAAGGATTCTACCTCGGCAACCAACTGGCACTGAAGACTTCTGCTACAACCTCCGTGACCAAGTACAACCCCGTAGAATTATGTTTAACCCTCCAGACTAGTAACCCATTCCTAGACCCTTTGAGACTTCACGAGACACTCTAGCACGAATCCTTAACCATGAGCTTAACCCATAGAATTGCAAGAGAACCAATTAAGCCTCTGCAATCTTGCACAACACTGGGTTCGTAATGGAACTAGTAAACACAGTGAGTGGGCACATTTTCGTCCTAATATAGCACAAGAACTGACGATGCCATAGATAGACCATTTTGAGGATATAAGACAGATGACTTGGAGGCTTTATATCAGTGACTTCAAGGAATTATGTGAGACCTTGATGGATTGTGAGGTTATCCTGTTGATGGGAGATAGTTTACATTTTGAGGGTGACTTGGGGAAAATGTAGGAATTCTCGTCGGGCACGAGATTTGGATTTAAGTAGGTGATCCTGGTTGGGTATGGATGCTAGATATGTCTGCATGGTTCGGAGTAAACTGGATTTAGACTGATGGTCTCGATCATGATATCATGCTTCTCGGTGGACAATAAACTAGGAGATTGGATTATTTGTCGGAGTTGGTTTAGGGATCTATATAATCATGACCTTGGAGTTTGCTTGACCCGGATGATGGGGATTTGGTGGACTTACTATCGTAATACCTAGTCCTTTCAAGTATTTGGGTATTATAGGGACTTGAGATCTTGCGGAACACCGTAGACACCGGATTCGTAGAATTGTTGGCTTATGTGGTGATTGACGGAAATTACCAGGCTATTGGAGTTGATCTATAGGAAGGAAACAAGATCTTGGAGTGGCATATGACGTGTTTCCTTAGAATAGGGATGCATTATCTTGAACCTTGCAAGAATAGGTTGAGGGCTTGGATTGTGGAGTTTAATTTAAGCTTAGCAGCACGTATGATCTACCCATGGATTTTAGGGGTAGACATACATATGGATTTGGGGATCATAGACAAGTACAATTTTGTTAGACCGCCTCTTGAGAGTCATGAGGATATGTATGGCATGAGTGGTGATTGAAGATGGTCTATGCGAGAGGATGCTTTTTCGTTCAGAGTACTAGAAAGAGCTATTGGCATCTCAGAAACCGTGCTTAAGGATAAGATAATAAAAGTTCATTCACTCACTAGAATCCTTGAAACCCTTAAGCCCCACCAAGCCACAACCTGGTCAGATCCCGACCACGGGCCTTCGCTCTAAGTCAGGAAGACCTTGCAATACTCAACGGAGACCACCACCAATACCCCAGCCTACCTTGCGTATCCCGTAGGCTTCATGGAGTACTTGGACGAGTTGGGTAACATCATTATTTGATGACCTACTTGTCTGCCCGAAGACAAGAAGAGACGGTCAGCTGGATGGAAAGCATTGGAAGACTGACATGTCAAGAAGGAAGAACTACACCAACCACCATCCTCAAGATGTAAACTTCCGCATCGAAAACCGGGCGTATCTGCAAACCTCTCCTCTCGAAGGAACCAAGCATTTCCAAGTCGAAGGAACGCTCACACCGAGATTTATCGACTTTCTTCAAGACCACTGCAAGACAAATAGTAGACGGCTACCAACTAGATTTACCACCTGAGATACCCTCCGTGCACCAAATTTTCCACGAGTCACCACTCTGGAAGTACTTCTTACTTCCTAACCAGCCCGATCCCCGCAAAGACATCGATCACCGAGCCTTTGACAACTAACCCAACCTAACCTATGCAAGAGACCCCTCAGCAACCTGCATCAAAGGCAACAAGCAAGAAGCCACACCACCAAGTACTTCAAGATTCCATGGAGCACCACTCGGAAGCAGAACCAACAAGAAGAAGTGAAGACTACCCCGTATCCAAGGCTCCGTATTCCTTTCCACGCTAGTCTGGGAATCTCGGGGACGAGATTCTTGTAAGGGGGGTAGGTCTGTCACACCCTGATTTTCATGCCACATTGCTTAAGCTGGTGATCATGCTAAAAAAGTGGATTGACAAAAACTTTTGAGTGTTTTTGACTTTGCTTGATTGATTTTCTGTCTGTTGTTTGCTAGTGCTCTAAAAATCAAATAAATCCTCCAACTCTTATACTTCATCTCCTTGATCCAAAACCTTTTCCAAATGATCATGCCATGTGTATAGAACAGTATAGTATTTTCTTATAAAAATATTTTGGCCAAATAGTATTTTCTAAAATTAGTTTTTCCAAAAACCCCTGAATTGAGGTTTGCACTGCAAGTACCTTAATTAGGATGTGAAAAATCTTTCAAAAAGTTTATTTGAATCCTATTAGGTATAGGACTCCCAGAAACCACAAAATTATAATTTTAAAAGGTATTTTTATATTTTATTTAAAAGCTTATCCTTAAGGCCAGAAATGGTCTTTAATAGGGAAAAATTATTTAATTATTTCAAAAATATTTGCCAAAATTCAGGGAAACTCATAGGACATATATTGTCCATATATAAGAGTTTCAACACATGGTCATGTTAAAAATATTGGACAAATCTTTCCAAAACCCTTTCTGGGTATTTCAAGCTTTTGAAATATTTACAAAGGAAATATTCTCCAAAAATTCCAGGGAAATTCTATCATGTTAAATATGACATATTGATGATCTTGCAAAGTCTCATGCCTTGAAGATCAAGGAATCATCATCTAATCCCCTCAAAACCATTTCTGTCCATTTTGAAGTTTGAGCAACTTTACATTGCCAAACTTGTCCAAATGCTCTCAAACTTGGTGCACATGCTAAAAAGATGTAATTATGCATCTATGCCAAATGGCACAAGTTTTGGAGAAGCATAACTTGATCTAAGTGCCCCGAAACCCTTTCTGACCAGATCCAAATTTGAACAACTCTACATTACCAATTTTTTACCTGGGGCTTCAAACTATATGGGCATGATCACAACCCCAAATGATGGCACTACACCAAGTGGTGCATCAAGGGGAGATGATTTGCTTAACTTAATCTTGGAGGATCCATTTCTGTTGATTTCTAGGGTTTACAAGAGTTGCATTGGCAACTCTGCCCAAATGAGGTCAAATTTGGTGGAAGGGCCTAAATGTATGTGACATTCCATCCTGTTAAGTCCCATGTCAATTGGAAGTCATTTGCTTTCCCAGAACATGATCAAACACCTTCTGACAAAATACCAAAACCATTGTTTTGGCCCCTTTACCTCAAATTCTTACCACATGTAAACCTGATCATCTTCTACCTCCAGTAACTCACCCATGCCTCCGCTCAATCATTGGAGAGGGTGTTGGGGAACGTAGCAGAATTCAAAAAAATTCTACGCTTTCACCAAGATCCAACTAAGGAGACATCTAGCAACGAGCAAGTTAGAGTGCATCTACATACTGTTTTGTAGATCGCGAGCGGAAGCTTTCGATGAAGCGTGGATGAAGTAATCGTACTCTTCGCGTTCTTCGTCACCGATGATCTAGCGCCGAACGGACGGCACCTCCGCGTTCAACACACGTCCGGTACAGCAACGTCACCTCCTTCTTGATCCAGCAAGGGGGGAGGAGAGGTCATCGGAGATCCAGCAGCACGACGGCGTGGTGGTGGATGCAACTGGAATTCCTGCAGGGCTTCGTCGGCGCCCTGCGGAGGGAGTATGAGGTGTGACGGGAGGGGGAGAGGCGCCAGAGACTTGGGTGGAGCTGCCCTCCCCCCCCACATATATATAGGGGGCCAGGGGGTGCGCCAGCCCCTGCAGATGGGATCTGCAAGGGGGGGCGGCGGCCTGGGGGGGGAGTCTTCCCCCCCAAGGCAAGGGGGACGCCCCCTCCCCCTAGGGTTTCAACCCTAGGCGCATGGGGAGGGGGGCCCATGTGGTGTGCCAGCCCACCAGGGGCTGGCCACTTCCCCCACGCGGCCTAGGGGCCCCACCAGGATGGGTGGCCCCACCCGGTGGACCCCCGGGACCCCTCCGGTGGTCCCGGGACACTCCCGTTGACCCCCGGAGATCACCCGATGACCGAAATTGGACTTCCTATATATCATTCTTTACCTCCAGACCATTCCGGAACTCCTCGTGACGTCCGGGATCTCATCCGGGACTCCGAATAACTTTCGGGTTTCCACGTGCATGTATCTCTACTACCCTAGCGTTACCGAACCTTAAGTGTGTAGACCGTACGGGTTCGGGAGACACGTAGACATGACCGAGACCACTCTCCGGTCAATAACCAACAGCGGGATCTGGATACCCATGTTGGTTCCCACGTGTTCCTCGATGATCTTCATCGGATGAACCACCGTGTCAAGGATTCACTCAATCCCGTATGTTATTCCCTTTGTCCATCGGTACGGTACTTGCCCGAGATTCGATCGTCGGTATTCCCGATACCTTGTTCAATCTCGTCATGGCAAGTCTCTTTACTCGATCCGTAATCCATCATCCCATGACTAACTCCTTAGTCACCTTGAGCTCATTATGATGATGTCTTACCGAGTGGGCCCAGAAGAACCTCTCCGTCATACGGAGTGACAATATCCCAGTCTCGGTTCGTACCAACCCAACAGACACTTTCGGTGATACCCGATGCGTACCTTTATAGCCACCCAGTTATGTTGTGACGTTTGGCACACCCAAAGTATTCCTACGGCATCCGGGAGTTGTACAACCTCATGGTCTAAGGAATAAGTACTTGACACTGAAAAGCTTATGCATTACGAACTATACGATCTCGTGCTATGCTCAGGATTGGGTCTTGTCCATCACATCATTCTCCTAATGATGTGATCCCGTTATAACTGACATCACATGTCCATTGTCAGGAAACCGTGATCATCTGTTGATCAACGAGCTGGTCACTAGAGGCTTACCAGGGACTCATTGTGGTCTATATATTCACACATGTATCGATGTTTCCGTACAATACAATTCAAGCATGAATAACAGACAATTATCATGAACAAGGAAATATAATAATAATCCTTTTATTATTGCCTCTAGGGCATATTTCCAACAGAGGGTAAAACCCCATTTTACTCTTTTAGACAGCAGCTTTCTCCTCCTCTTTCACCTCCCTCCTCACTCCAGTGGCCTCCAGGGCTTCCCAGGCCGTCTGGGCAATTGTTTACTAACCCCTAGCACTGCTGGACATAAAGGGACACGCAATGGCACTTTGTTTATGCCATGGCATGCAGAGTTCACGCTCTGGAGCACGCTACAGTGCCCTAGCACACTGTAGCCTCGCCCAATCAGGAGCCCCCGGCCACCTCGGGCCTTTCCCTCGTGTCCCCCCAGGCCGCCTCGACGTCCAGGACACGCTGGACGGTTGGTCCCCTCCTCTCTCCCCCTCTCTCACCCCTGCTCGCAGGCGCGCCATGGCCGCCCGAGCGCTCCAGTGAACAGCCCCACACGCGCGATGCTCTGACCCTCCCCCACTGCCTCTCTTCTCTCCCCTCGCCCTAGACCAACCCCAGGAACACCCCGGACACACCCATACGCGCCCCCGTGGCTTGCAACGACGGGACCAAGCTCGCCGGCGCACAAGCCCTTGGTGGACCGTCGCCCACCCATTTATAGGGCACCCCAGACTCGCCTCGCGGCTCCGTTAGCACCCTCTCCCTCTAGTGTACCTCCCAGACGGTCCTAATCCTCTCCCCGAGCCCTCCAGCCATCTCTATGGCCAGGGCAGAGCCGCCGGCCGCCGCTCGAATTCAAGCAACCCCGAGCCTCTCTCTCCCTCCTGGCCACACCGGTGCCATCGAACGACCTCCAGGAAGCTCCCCACCTCCGCCAATCCTCCCCAGGATGCCCGTGCGCTCGAAGCCCAAGATGGCCGAAGCCCTTCTCCGCCATGGTTGGACCCCTGCTCGATCTGGTCCTCCCCGGCAGGCGTGTCACCCATGGCTAGATGCACCTCTCCGCGCTGGTCATTCCGGTGGCCGGGGCGTCGCTGGAGACGGCCTGAGTCGACGGGGCCACACCGGCGAACGCTCGGCCCTGCCTCCCCTGCCTCGCCTCTGTTCGAGCGGGAGGAGGAAGGCGAACCTGCCATGCGGGCCCGCTTGTCAGCGACCCAGCAAACAGGCCCCACCTGTTGAAGTGGAAGCGGATTCGGCGAGATCTGCCTCCCCTGCGCGGAGACGTATTCCCGCTGGACGCCTTCGACGTCGCCTGGCTCTGTCTGCGCGCAGTTGAGCAGCTGGGCCGGCCCAGTGCACTGCGGCCCAATACTGTGCCCTATGCGCAGTAAAGGGTAAAAACCCCTCCCCTTTTCCCTTTTTCTTTTTCTGTAAACTTCATAAATCCATAAACAATTAATTTGGACTCCAAATTGGATGATTCAAATTTCTTCTGGCTCCATAAATCATTCTCTATCACATGGTGCAACATGCACATTTTTTCAGAAACTTTTTCTTCACAAATATTATCAAAGTGTCATTATTCTATTTTTGTGATGAACTTTAGAAAATCACAGAGGGCACAAATTTGATCCAAATGCAGTGGTTCAAATTCCTAGGTGA
Organism: Secale cereale; assembly: GCA_902687465.1. NCBI lineage: Eukaryota > Viridiplantae > Streptophyta > Magnoliopsida > Poales > Poaceae > Secale > Secale cereale. The sequence continues at coordinate 236,621,111 of LR738713.1, read as the reverse complement.
TTGTCATATCCAAACTTAGTTTTGGAACATTTTTATTAATACCTTCTGTACCCCACCAAATAATGAGCCATTTCTTCATATTTATCAACTTTGCAAAATCCTAGGAAATTCATTTGGACTCCAAATCTAGTGAGACCGACTCCTAGATGCTTCTAAAATCATGAGTTGTTAAATGGGTACCTTTGCTCATCTTCCAAAAATATATTTATGTACACTTCTTTCAAATCCATAAACCCCTTGGTTCCATCATATTGAAATATGCCAAACCATCCATTGATCATACTCCAATGAAACCACCTTGGTTATTTTTCATATGACCAGAGGTATCCTAGAAAAGTCCAACTCCTATTTTTAGAGCACTTTTATTTTTGCCATGTTGTGTTGCTTATTATGATTGTTTCCATCGTTAGTTGACGAAATAAACGGAGTACTCGGAGATGGACCAGAAGGTTTGAAGACTCGGAAGGATAAGGCAAGCAGCCCTTTGAACATGATACACTTGTGTTCTTCGGAACCCGTTTGTTTCCGAATGCATGTTGATAAGAGTTACGGTGGTAACATAGTTTAAAACCACCACATGATGCATGCTTTACTCTTGATCTTGCTATGTGCTAGATGCAATGCAAATGGGTAGTAGTGATGCTTAGTGATGCATCTGTGCCATGAAACCTTCGTGGTTGCATTCTTTTCGAAAACCCCATCGGGTGCCCCTAATGCCCGAGGGTGATGTTGAGTTAGGTCATCACTTGAGGAAGAAGTGATGTGCCAAATAAAGATCTTGTGCATGGGTGAAATGATGGATTAGATTTATGTGTGACTACCGTCCCAACCAAACATGTGCAACCACTCTACCCCTTATGGGACGGGGCGTTATTGATTACTTAGACCGATACTAGCATGGTGCCCGCATTACTAGTGACGGGAAGACTTGAGGTCTTTCCCGGGACGGGGTCGTGCTTGGATAGACGACCATGACTGTTTTTACAGGGCACCGGATACACCGTTGGTCCCTTCGTGTACGCGTGACATTGAAATTAGGGCAAGTCCCATGATCTATTGTTTGTACTCGAGGGACGTGTACCAACGAGTGGACCCTATGTTAGTGTCGTCTAAGGAAAGATAATGACCGGGTGCTTCCCCCGAGTACTTGAGGTACCGCGGGATCGTGGGTGACATGAAAGCTTCCCGGATCTTGTGGGTAAAGTGCGCAACCTCTGCAGAGTGTAAAACTATTCGAATAGCCGTGTCCACGGTCATGGACAGTTGGGTGGTGCTAGTTAAAGTATGTCCAGAATTTTACCATATCTGTGAAAGTATGTGTGTGTGATGAGTCAAGGTGGTGACTTGACTCATGGAGCTGAATCCTATTCATGTTGACATCGGTAACCTGTCTTCGAGGTTACCTAAATTTATTGATGCATATACTTGAAGGTAGAATATTTATTCTAGCTTGTGGCTAGATTGCTCATTGTTGTACAATTGCATTGTTGCCTTGAACCAAATCATGGGTTTCTTGCGAGTACATTCAAAGTACTCATTGGCTTGCCACTGGTTATTTAATTGGCCAGGCATGGAGGAGCAGGAACATGATGAAGATTTCTTGGTGACGAGCATGCGAGCTAGGACGCTTCCCAGTCAAAATGCGTGTAGGTTTAAGGCAGATGGCATGGGTCCAAGTTGTTATTGAAGATTTCCGCTGCGATGTTATACTCAAGACTTGACCATAATGGTCCTATTTGTGTAATACGGTATGTATGGATGTAAGACTCTTGTTATTCAGCTTCTGTGTGTTCAGTGAGCATTGATCTCTGGGATCACTGTACACATGCATTCGGTGATCACGACTTATGAGTCGGGTTCCCCACAATAAAAGACATTTATCATGATATAAGGAAATACAAATAACATCAATATTAGTGCCTCTAGGGCATATTTCCTTCAGTCTCCCACTTGAACTAAAGTCAATAATCTAGATTACAAAGTAATGATCCTAACACCCATGGAGTCTTGGTGGTGATCATGTTTTGCCCATGGAAGAGGCTTTGTCAACGGGTCTGCAACATTCAGATCCGTATGTATCTTGCAAATTTCTATGTCTCCCTCCTTGACTAGATCGTGGATGGAATTGAAGCGTCTTTTGATGTGCTTTGTTCTCTTGTGAAACCTGGATTCCTTCGCCAAGGCTATTGCTCCAGTGTTGTCACAAAAGATTTTTATTGGACCCGATGCACTAGGTATCACACCTAGATCGGATATGAACTCCTTCATCTAGACTCCTTCATTTGCTGCTTCCGAAGCAGCTATGTATTCCGCTTCACACGTAGATCCTGCCACGACGCTTTGCTTGGAACTGCACCAACTGACAGCTCCACCGTTCAATAAAAATACATATCTTGTTTGTGACTTTGAGTCATCCGGATCAGTGTGAAAGCTTGCATCGACGTAACCATTTACGACGAGCTCTTTGTCACCTCCAAATACGAGAAACATATCTTTTGTCCTTTTAAGGTACTTCATGATGTTCTTGACCGCTGTCAAGTGATCCACTCCTGGATTACTTTGGTACCTCCCTGCTAGACTTATAGCAAGGCACACATCAAGTCTGGTACACAGCATTGCATACATGATATATCCTATGGTTCAGGCATAGGGAAAGACTTTCATTTTCTCTCAATCTTCTGCAGTGGTCTGGCATTTTGTCTTACTCAACTTCACACCTTGTAACACAGGCTAGAACCCTTTCTTTGACTGATCCATTTTGAACTTCTTCAAATCTTTATCAAGGTATGTGCTTTGTGAAAGTCCAATTAAGCGTCTTGATCTATCTCTATAGATCTTGATGCCTAATATGTAAGCAGCTTCACCGAGGTCTTTCATTGAAAAATTCTTATTCAAGTATCCTTTTATGCTATCCAGAAATTCTATATCACTTCCAATCAACAATATGTCATCCACATATAATATCAGAAATGCTACAGAGCTCCCACTCACTTTCTTGTAAATACAGGCTTCTCCAAAAGTCTGTATAAAACCATATGCTTTCATCACCTCATCAAAGCGTATATTACAACTCCGAGATGCTTGCACCAGTCCATAGATGGATCGCTGGAGCTTGCACACTTTGTTAGCACCTTTAGGATCGACAAAACCTTATGGTTGCATCATATACAACTCTTCTTTGAGATATCCATTCAGGAATGCAGTTTTGACATCCATTTGCGAGATTTCATAATCATAAAATGCGGCAATCGCTAACATGATTCGGACAGACTTAAGCATCGCTACGGGTGAGAAAGTCTCATCGTAGTCAACTCCTTGAACTTGTCGAAACCCTTTTGCAACAAGTAGAGCTTTGTAAATAGTAACATTACCGTCTGCGTCGGTCTTCCTCTTGAAGATCCATTTATTTTCGATGGCTTGCCGATCATCGGGAAAGTCAACCAAAGTCCACACTTTGTTCTCATACATGGACCCCATCTCAGATTTCATGTCCTCAAGCCATTTCACGGAATCTGGGTTGATCATCGCTTCCTCATAGATCGTAGGTTCATCATGGTCTAGTAACATGACTTCCAGAACTGGGTTGCCGTACCACTCTGGTGCGGAATGAACTCTGGTTGATCTATGAAGTTCAGCAGAAGCTTGATCTGAAGTTTCATGATCATCATCATTAGCCTGCTCACTAATTGATGTAGGAATCACTGGAACTAGTTTCTGTGATGTACTACCTTCCAATTCGAGAGAAGGTACAATTACCTCATCAAGTTCTACTTTCCTCCCACTCACTTCTTTCGAGAGAAACTCCTTCTCTAAGAAGGATCCATTCTTAGCAACGAATATCTTGCCTTCGGATCTATGAGAAAAGGTGTACCCAATAGTCTCCTTTGGGCATCCTATGAAGACACATTTCTCTGACTTGGGTTCGAGCTTACCAGGTTGAAGCTTTTTCACATAAGCATCGCAACCCCACACTTTAAGAAATGACAACTTTGGTTTCTTGCCAAACCACAGTTCATAAGGCGTCGTCTCAATGGATTTTCATGGTGCCCTATTTAACGTGAATGCAGCTGTCTCTAAAGCATAACCTTAAAATGGTAGTGGTAAATCGGTAAGAGACATCATAGACCGCACCATATCCAATAAAGTACGGTTACGACGTTCGAACACAGCATTACGCTGTGGTGTTCCGGGTGGCGTGAGTTGTGAAACTATTCCACATTGTTTCAAATGAAGACCAAACTCATAACTCAAATATTCACCTCCACGATCAGATCATAGAAACTTTATTTTCTTGTTACGATGATTCTACTTCACTTTGAAATTCTTTGAACTTTTCAAATGTTTCAGACTTGTGTTTCATCAAGTAGATATACCTATATCTGCTCAAATCATGAGTGAAGGTCAGAAAATAAAGATACCCAACGCGAGCTTCAACACTCATCGGTCCACATACATCTGTATGTATGATTTCCAACAAATTTGTTGCTCGCTCCATTGTTCCGGAGGACGGAGTTTTAGTCATCTTGCCCATGAGGCATGGTTCGCAAGAACCAAGTGATTCATAATCAAGTGATTCCAGAAGTCCATCACTATGGAGCTTCTTCATGCGCTTTACACCAATATGACCTAAACGGCAGTGCCACAAGTAAGTTGCACTATCATTATTAACCTTGCATCTTTTGGCTTCAATATTATGAATATGTGTATCACTACAATCGAGATCCAACAAGAATAGACCACTCTTCAAGGGTGCATGACCATAAAAGATATTATTCATAAAAATAGAACAACCATTATTCTCTGATTTAAATGAATAACCGTCTCGCAACAAACAAGACCCAGATATAATGTTCATGCTTAACGCCGGCACCAAATAACAATTATTCAGGTCTAAAACTAATCCCGAAGGTAGATGTAGAGGTAGCGTGCCGACGGAAATCACATCGACTTTGGAACCATTTCCCATGCACATCGTCACCTCGTCCTTAGTCAATCTTTGTTTAAACCGTACTCCCTGTTTCGAGTTACAAATATTAGCAACCGAACCGGTATCAAATACCCAGGTACTACTACGAGCATTAGTAAGGTACACATCAATAACATGTATATCACATATACCTTTGTTCACATTGCCATCCTTCTTATCTGCCAAATACTTGGGGCAGTTCCGCTTCCAGTGTCCAGTCCCTTTGTAGTAGAAGCACTCAGTTTTAGGCTTGGCTCTAGACTTGGGTTTCTTCGCGGGAGTAGCAACTGTCTTGCTATTCTTCTTGAAGTTCCCCTTCTTTCCCTTGCCCTCTTTCTTGAAACTAGTGGTCTTGTTAACCATCAACACTTGATGCTCCTTTTTGATTTCTACCTCCGCAGCCTTGAGCATAGCGAAGAGCTCGGGAATTGTCTTTTGCATCCCTTGCATATTATAGTTCATCACGAAGCCTTTATAGCTTGGTGGCAGTGATTGAAGAACTCTATCAATAACACTATCCTCGTAAACTTTGCAACCAAGTTGAGTCATATGATTGTAGTACCAAGACATTCTGAGCAAGTGTTCACTGATAGAACTATTCTCCTCCATCTTGCAGCTATAGAACTTGTTGGAAATCTCATATTTCTCAATCCGGGCATTTGCTTGAAATATTAACTTCAACTCCTGGAACATCTCATATGGTCCATGACGTTCAAAACGTCATTGAAGTCCCGGTTCTAAGCTGTAGAGCATGGCACACTGAACTATTGTGTAGTCATCTGACCGCGTCTAGCAGACGTTCAAAGCGTCTACATTAGCGGGAGGGGGCTTGTCACCTAGCGGTGCTTCAAGGACATAATTCTTCTGTGCAACAATGAGGATAATCCTCAAGTTATGGACCCAGTCCGTGTAATTGCTACCATCATCTTCCAACTTAGCTTTCTCTAGGAATGCATTAAAATTCAAAGGAACGGTAGCATGGGCCATTGATCTACAACAACATAGATATGCAAAAACTATCAAAAAAATTAAAGTTCAATTAATCATATTACTTAAAGAAGTCCCACTTAGATAGACATCCCTCCAGTCATCTAAATGATCACGTGATCCAAATCAACTAAACCATGTCCGATCATCACGTGAGATGGAGTAGTTTCAATGGTGAACATCTTATGTTGATCATATCTACTATATGATTCACGCTCGACCTTTCGGTCTCCAGTGTTCTGAGGCCATATCTACATTTGCTAGGCTCGTCAAGTTTAACTCGAGTATTCTGCGTGTGCAAAACTGGCTTACACCCGTTGTATTTGAACGTAGAGCTTATCACACCCGATCATCACGTGGTGTCTCGGCACGACGAACTTTCGCAACGGTGCATACTCAGGGAGAACACTTATACCTTGAAATTTTGTAAGGCATCATCCTATAATGCTACCGTCGTACTAAGCAAAATAAGATAAACATCACATGCAATAAAAATATGTGACATGATATGGCCATCATCATCTTGTGCTTTTGATCTCCATCTTCAAAGCACCGTCATGATCACCTTCGTCACCGGCGCGACACCTTGATCTCCATCGTAGCATCATTGTCGTTTCATATGTGACAACTATTGCTTCCATGACTATCACTACCGCTTAGTGATAAAGTAAAGCAATTACATGGCGATTGTATTTCATACAATAAAGCGACAACCATATGGCTCCTGCCAGTTGCCGATAACTTTACAAAACATGATCATCTCATACAAAAACGTATAACTCATCATGTCTTGACCATATCACATCACAACATGCCCTGCAAAAACAAGTTAGACGTCATGTACTTTGTTGTTGCAAGTTTTACGTGGCTGCTACGGGCTTAGCAAGAACTGTTCTTACCTACGCATACAAAACCACAACGATATTTCGTCAAGTATGTGATGTTTTAACCTTCACAAGGACCGGGCGTAGCCATACTTGATTCAGCTAAAGTGAGAAAGACAAACACCCGCCAGTCACCTTTAAGCAACGAGTGCTCATAACGGTGAAACCAGTCTCGCGTAAGCGTACGCGTAAAGTCGGTCCGGGCCGCTTCATCTCACAATACCGCCGAACCAAAGTGTGACATGCTGGTAAGCAGTATGACTAGTATCGTCCACAACTCATTGTGTTCTACTCGTGCATATAATCTACGCATAGACCTGGCTCATGATGCCACTATTGGGGAATGTAGTATTTCAAACATTTCCTACGAACACGCAAGATCTATCTACTAGATCCATAGCAACGAGAGGGGAGAGTGTGTCTACGTACCCTCGTAGACCGAAAGCGGGAGCGTTTATCAACGCGGTTGACGTTGTCGTGCACCTTCACGATCCGTCCCGATCTAGTACCGAACGTACGGCACCTCCGCGTTCAGCACACGTTCAGCTCGATGACGTCCTCGCCTTCTTGATCTAGCAAGACGGGTGAAGAAGTAGATGACTTCCGGCAGCATGATGGTGTGGTGATGGTTGTTGATGAAGAACAATCTCTGCAGGGCTTCGCCAAGCACTATATAAACTAGATGGAGGATAAACTAGAGGGTTGGGGTTGCCGGCACACGGCTTGGTTTATCTTGATGTGTCTTGGGTGCTAGCCCTACCCCTCTATTTATATGTTGAGCCTTGGGGTCGAAACTTGGAGTAAAAGCCTTCACAAAGTCGGTTTCACCCGAAAGACAAGAGTCCTTATCGGACTCCAGGGCCAGACACTAGGTGAAAGGATCGATATGGTTGACTAGAGGGGGGTTGAATAGGCAACTAACAATTTTTAGCTTTTCTTAACTACTTTAAATTAAGCGTCAAAGTAAGTTGTCTAGATATGCTACTAAGATGACAACTAATAAGAAGTAAAGATAACAACCTCACATGCAAGCTATAAGAGATAAACAAGTAAAGCTTGCACAAGTAAAGGAAAGAAATAACCACAAGTGGAACCGGTGAAGACGAGGATGTGTTGCCGAAGTTCCTTCCCTTTGAGGGGAAGTAAGTCTTCGTTGGAGCGGTGTGGAGGCACAATGCTCCCCAAGAAGCCACTAGTGCCACCGTATTCTCCTCACCGCACTCACACGATGCAAGGTGTCGTGATTCCACTAGTGGTGCCCTTGTAGGCGGCAACTGAGCCTTTACAAACAAGGTTGGGGCTATCTCCACAACCAAATTGGAGGCTCCCAACAATACCACGAAGCTTCACCATAATGGAATATGGCTTCGAGGTGACCTCAACCGTCTAGGGTGCTCAAACACCCAAGAGTAACAAGATCCGCTAGGGATTAGTGGGGGGAATCAACTATCTCTTGGTGGAAGTGTAGATCGATGCCTTCTAAAGCAATCCCGAGCAAATCAACAAGTTTGATTGGCTAGGGAGAGAGATCGGGCGAAAATGGAGCTTGGAGCAACAATGGAGTATGTGGGGGAAGAGGTAGGTCAACAAGGAGGAAGAAGGTGCCTTTATATAGTGGGGGGAACAATCCAACCGTTATCCCCCCACTCAGGCCCGCAGAGAGTGGTACTACCGCTTGAGCGAGCGGTACTACCGTTTCCCTTCAAGCGGTACTGTCGCGCCAGGGGGGCTGGGACCTAGAGCGGTACTACCGCGGTTGTAGGGCGGTACTACCACTGGGAGCGGTACTACCGCCCCTACTACCGCAAAACCCGACATGAAAAAGCGCTCGCGAGCCGAGGCGGTGGTAACACGGAGCAGCAGCGGTACTACCGCAGAGTGGAACAAGCGGTACTACCGCTTAGTGGGGCGGTACTACCGCTTGAGGCACTCAGGCGGTACTACCGCCGAGGCCCGCGGTACTACCGCTGGGGCCAGGAAAACCAGAGAAGAGGGGAAAGTATGACTCCATTGAGGCGGGAAGGTATGGTGGGTGCGGTAAGAAAGTGTATGTGTTGATTCCACCCAAACCTTACCAAAGCGGATCCCCTCTTAATAGTACGGCTTTCCTATTACTCAGATCCACCGAAAAGTAAGCAAAAGGAAACACCGTCTTCCATAGATTCCGAGGGGCATCTAATCGTCTTGTGCCTAGGTGAGATATATCTGAAAGAGCTTAGAACACATGATTAGTCCGCAAACGCATTGTCATCAATCACCAAAACACCATCGGGCTAAATATGCCCTTACAATCTCCCCCTTTTTGGTGGATTGATGACAATACGGGATTTGAACAAAAGGAATAATGACATCAAGTAAATGCAAAACCCACACCCCTAAAATATAGACGGGCTCCCCTAGATGTGTGCTATCTAGATAAGTGCTTTGGACTGCACGACACACATACTAGGATCAACACTCCCCCTATATTTTAGAGACCAACAACCTAAGCAAGATATATGAGAGCATAGTAAATAACAAGATAATCATGCATGCTAGAGAGTACCAAGGTACATAAATAAGATAGGGTAAGGTAGTATATGTCTCACACCATATGACGGGAACTTAGGTCTCATGAAAACCAACCAAAGCACAAGACAAGAAAGCACAAACGACAGGAACACAAAGGCAACGACACAAATCCCTAAACTCTCTCCCCCTTTGGCATCGAGACACCAAAAGGGCAGAGAGCTAAGCTACGGCTCCAGGTGAGAGCAGGTGAAGGTCTCGAACATCAAATCTCAGCGGGGTCATTTGCTTCGTCGTTGTTGACCTGAAACTGCTCGGCGTCGGAATCTGTCCACGGGCAGTGCTGCTGGATCCACTCTTCCTCCTCGGTTACCTGTTCCTCAGAGCCACTGACCACAGTCGCACCCAACTGACGCATGAGCTCCTTGTGACGTCCCCTGGCCTTCTTCTCTGCCACATGAGTCATGTACTGACCATGAGACTCCATGCAAAACAACTTCTTCATCTTCCGCTTGAGCTTCTTTGCCCAGGAGAGCTCTGCACCAGATGGCTCATAGTCATCATCATCATCCGCCTCAGCCTCAGCCTCCTCAGTCTCCATAGCAGCAGCAGAGGATGAACCTCCAGACTTGGGAGCATGAGTGCTCCAGTTGTCCTTCCTCCTTAGACGCTTCATCTCATGAGACACCAACTCTCTAGTTTCAAGCAACACGTTGGGATAGACATGATCCCAAGCCTTCTCAATAAGCAGCATGATGAAAGGTCCATAGATCAGACACTTGCGTTCAGAAATAGCAGACAAGAGCTCAGACCACATCACATGAGAAAAATCCAGGGTCTCACCAGTGTTCCTTTCTAGCTGATGTTGGCAAAAGAGTAGCGTGTCCACAAGATAGGAGTGAACCATATTATGATTCCCAACTCGAGGGGAGAGAGTCTCATGGAAGATGCAGTGTTGGATATCCAGATAGGCAGACAACTCATATGTTACCTTCTTAGTCTCGGGGTGGACCTTCACAGTGCAGTAGGGCCAGAGAGCTTGCTTGTGAGTGGAGGTAGTGTTCTCATGAGGACGAAAGCCTACCGGAGTCTCAAGCCCCTGGTCTTCCACCCCAAGTAACTCCATGAAAGCCTTCCACTTGACATACAGCAATTTGCCATTGGTCATCCATGTCAGAGTTCTATCCTCATCCGTCCCTAGATGGACAGTGGCATAGAATTGAGCCACAAGATCTGCATCAAAGTCCTTGTTGAACTGAATGATCTGGAGAATGTTAAGCTGGGAGCACATCTGAAGAGCATCGCCAAAATACACAGGATCCTTCTCCAGGTATTTCGTGTCGATGGAGCGAACACTGACAAAGAGATTCTTCTTTGCCTTGAGCACATCAAAGTAGACGGCAAACTGAAAGTGGTTCCAGAACGGACGGTTGACCAAATTGGGTTCTTGATCAACCTCATAGGGATTGCGATGACGCCTTGCCTAGAACTCCTTGCCACTCATTTGGGTCACTGTTTTGCCCTTTGGCTTTTCCATGGACTTCTTCTTCTGTTGAGGTGGAGGTGGAGCACTGTAACACCCCAAATTTTTGATTTGGTTTTTCTTGCAAACTTTTGGCCTTTTTGAAAGGGGATTGTTTGATCTTTTCTTCTGCCCTTCTAAAACCCCTTTTTGCCAAAGTTTGTGTGTCTTCTCAAGCTTGGTTTTTAGCCTTGAAGTTCTCCTCTTGTGTTTGGCTCAAGCACAAGTTGAGATTCAAATGGAGTTGTTGAGTTCACCTCTTCTTGTTTTTTTAAATTCTCAAGTTTAAGCTTGACTCCTCTCCCCTCCAACCTTCATCTTGCTATGATCCCAACATGAGCAATCCTCTCCGAGACTCTCTTCACATCATGGTACAAGCATTTCTTTAATTCCAGCAAGTTTGAACCTCATTGGGATTTTTCTCCTATTTATTTCACTTCAAAACAAATTCTGTCTTTTATAGTGGATCTTGGTGATTTACAAAGGAACCACCTTTTTCATCTACCTATTTGACTCCAAACCAACTCTCCTAGATAGTCCTTAATACCCACAACCTAGATCCATCTTGTCTCACTGGTCCACAGTTCAAATTTCACCTGCTGCAAGTTTGGACCAGATTTGCAAAATTTGGTGAAATTCATATTTATCTTCTTCCAAAAATTCTATGAAAAATCATGCAGCCTCTAGATACATCAAGAGGCCACTCCACCAAAAATCAGCTCCAGAGTCATTGCACAAATACCAGAATCATTTCATCAAACACCTAGCCTACCCTGAACTGTCATCTGTTAACTGAAACTGTCGACAGTTAACACTTTGTCAGTTTCGTCAGTTTCGACAGTCGTCGTGCGTGGCGACAAAACGCGTCTGTATCTCCCTTGGCTCGACGCTGCACTGCAGCTCCTTCTTATCCTCGCGCCGCACGGTCACTTGGCAGCTTCTGGGCGTCGGTGGCACCCTGGCCCGACCGCGCCGGCGGCTGCCACGGCCACAGCGCCGCCCGTAGCGGCTGACAGACGCAACGCCGCAGCTCCACGCTGTTTCGCGCCGCCCAGATCACCCCAGTGCACCGCGTGTCCTTCTCCACAGCCAGCGCACGCCTGCTACGTCGTTGCCACGGCCTGGCACGCGCATAGCGCCGTTTTTGCCGCCGACGTGCCGCACGGCCGCTCCGTCGGTGACAGGTCATAACACCCCTTCTACTGCCCAGTTAAGCGCGGGAATGGAACCGCAACAACTCATGGAAGGTGTTCAAGCTCTTAACCCCGCCGTCCGACCACTGCAGAGCCGCAATTAGCTCGCCGGACTTATGCGTTTGCGGCAGCCACCTCGAGCCGCCTATAAAAGGCACCCCCGAGCTCGTGCTCGAGCACACACGCCTCCACTACTCCCCTATACCACGCCAAACCTCTGGAAGAGCCCCGAGAGGCTTTTCTTCCCTGTCTCCGGCCAACTGCCTCCACCTCGGGCCCCAGCTCCGTTCATTCCGGTGAGGGCTCCTCCGCCACCGTGAGCTTGAACGTAGTACCCTGGCATCCCCCTAGTCCTAACCCCCAGCCCAATTTCTCCCCAGGAACCTTTCCCCGACGAGCTCCACGAACACCCGAGCCGCCGTCCGCCGGAGATAAGCTCGCCGTCGACGTGGAACTCGCCGACCTCCAACTCCACCACCGTTCGACGCGGAAGACCACCGTGAAGCTAGAGGTACTCCTCCCCTCCCCTATCTCACCGTGGATTGACACCGGCGATCACCGTAGCACCGTCGCCGGCGCGGCTCTGCTCTGTTTTTCAAACCTGACACGAGGGGCCCTCTGTCAGTCTCTCATCTCTCTCCCTTCGAAACGTTTTCAGTTAACGCAATCTGCAAAATACGTCTTCCCTCTGAGGCTGGCGTATCACATACCGGTTCGCTTTGTCCTTTTCTGTTCTAGCCCCTAGATCTTTTCTGTTTCATTACAGATAGGTCCCTAGACAGAAACCTTAATATCTTTTAATCTAAAAGTGATTTTGAGTTGATTCTTTTTCTGTCCATCTTGGTTTTCTGTCTAGTTTTTTTTTCATATTTAGGTGGAAATATTTTGAGCAACTTTATTTGCACGTGTGGTATTTATGTTAGTATGTATTTGTTTGAATACATAGATACCGTAGGCCGTGACGGAGACGCGAATCTCGCCGAGTTAGACTCCGACTTTTCAGAACCAGGCAAGCATGTTTGAACTCTTGATATGATGAGTGTGTTGCATGTTTGCTCGAGTAGTTCGTTCATAAGCATGATTATATGAGCATATGTGTACGGCATATTTCATGCAAGTGATGCTTCGGGTGAGTCCTGAAGGAGAATGTTGCACCACCTTGGTCATATGGTGATATGATGGGGTGGAATACTGGTATTGTTGGAGCATGCCAGTAGTTGGTCAACTCAGTATCAACGGAGATCACATCTCGATTCCGTTCGTCTCCTTTTCAGTACTATCATAGGCCGTCCGTTGGGATTACGGTCTAGTCGGTTGTAAACCACTTTCTGAGTACACACCAAGTAGAGGGGCCAGGATGAGGGTTCCATGGCCCTGGATTAAAGCCTGTCATCCGGTCAGGGGGCATGGGTGTTTCCGGTGGGGACCGAGAGGGGGGCACCCCTTAGAGCGCGCATATATAAATTTGATCCCATGCTATTCGAGGTTGTAGCCTCCCCGTCTTAAAGTTTTCCGTGAATGTCGTCGTGGGTGATTCCAGACGACAGGATGTTAAATGGGTGTGTACTGGTTAGTTGAGTTTCTGCTAAAACACCGTAGACGGGGCTAGCCCACGTGGCTAGTAGAACCCGTTGGCTATGAGTTAATGGTACAAGCTCTACAGAGTTAAATTCCTTCAGTAGCCATGTTTTATGGCCTAGGGTCAATCTTCATATCAACCCGGTGACCGTCTCTAGTTCATTCTCGAGAGTAACCAGAGTAATATTTCTGTTAAGTTCATTAGGTAGATGAACTCGCCAACCATCTCAGTATTTATTTTCAGAAGTATTCCATCAATAATATCCGATCATTTATAAGCCCTTTATGTGATGTCGCTTAGACGTCCGAGTGTGGCATCCCTGTTATTTATTTTTGTTATAAGCCCTTTATGTGATGTCGCTTAGACGTCCGACTGTGGCATCCTTGTTATTTATTTTTGTTATAAGCCCTTTATGTGATGTCTCTTAGACGTCCGACTGAGGCATCCTTGTTATTTATTTTTGTTATAAGCCCTTTATGTGAACTCGCTTAGACGTCCGACTGTGGCATCCTTGTTATTTATTTTTATTTATAAGCCCTTTATGTGATGTCGCTCAGACGTCCGACTGTGGCATTCTTTTTATTTATGAGCCCTTTATGTAATGTCGCTCAGACGTCCGACTGTGGCATTCTTTTCATTTATAGGCCCTGTATGTGATGTCGCTCAGACGTCCGACGGAAGCATTTTCGTTATTTACTTTGGTTATAAGCCCTTTATGTGGTGTCGCTCAGATGCCCGACTGTGGCCTGTTATCATTTATTATTCTCCTACGAGGCGTCACCCAGACCCTCGTTGGCCCCGGTATTTTTCCTTTTGGATTTCGGGAGGATTACCGTCCGACTTCCAACCTTACTTCCGGTGCATTCATATTTTGTTCCTGTCGCATTTTTGCTGGAACACTCATATGCATTCATGTTGGCATTTGTTATATCTTAAGTCCGAACTGTCTTGTGAGTACATTCAAAGTACTCACCTGGCTTGTTGATTTGGCCAGATGTGGACGAAGGCGATCTCATGGATGAAGAGTTCGATAGCGAGTCCGACGCTTAGAGGAGTCCCAGTCAGTCCCTTGCGATCCTGGAATTGATCATTGTTTTATACCGCTTCCGCCTACCACCAAATAAATTCATCGGGTCTCACTCCGACACTCAATGAACTGTAAAATATTGGAGTCACACCACCCACTTCACTGTGACATATTCCACCGCCTTTTATTACGAGTCAGTAGTATGCCACCCTACCTTGTGCCATATCCACCTCTATGTAATATATTGGCGCGCTTGTAATAAAATCTGTTGAGCCATCCTTGGCTCAATCTTGTATAATATTCAGTGTACTGGAAATTCTGTATCAAGGATTTGTCTGCCAGCAGGAATTTTATTCCTCGCCGGTTTAATAAAGAGATCGGTCTTCCGGTAATTATTCTACCGAAGGACCGGTCGCGACAACCTTGGTATCAGAGTCAGGCTGACTGTAGGAAGCCACTAGGTGCGCTTGCTAATCGGTTATTAGCGAAAAATCTGCTTTTCAGCATTTTTACATCTGTAGCAATTTTCTGTTGGTCAGCATAGATTTATGGCCTGACTATTCGGAAATTTTGTCTACTTTTGTAGATGGCTAGCAACGACTGTGATGTACAGGTGTTCGCCAACATTCCTGAGGGGTTTGTAAAGCTCCTCATCGCCATCACCAAAGTCGCAATCGGGCCATCCACACGTCCTGAATTTACACTCTACCGTCACAAGCCCAACGACAACGTGTCTATGCATCAGGCTGTGGTACATTTCAAAGGTGGTCGTTCTGAAGCGCGCTACCTTCGATTTGTGGGCAGAGCTATGTGTACGGAGAGGCATGCTATGAAGATGGCTGTCCGTGAGGTGATAGCTCGTCTCCGGGACATTCTGCCTTCGATGAAGACTCGTCGCTTTCGTTACCTCCCATGCCACGTGCCTTATACGTGCCACTATGCATTTGCATGTGCAAATGGGGAGCGTGATGAAGCCATTGAATCAATGGTTGAATACCTCAAGGCACTGGAGGCAGCCTTTGATAATCTAGTGGACGACCTGGTGGCCGCCCATATGGAGATGGTCCAGAGTGACTCCGCCAACAGGAGGGAGCTACTCCATACTGCACCACCAATGACATTTGTCTCGTCCGCCACCTCCTATACACCTTCCATCATGGCCACCGCTCGCCGTCTGCCTACCACTGAGGAGTTTGACCAAGTCATTGCTCCTACTCCAGTCAGAGCTGCACCGCCTGCTGCACCTGCTTCGACAACTCGTACTCATACTCCGCGCCTGGAACCCATCAGTGAGGAGGAAGTTGAGTCTCCAGCACCACTGGGCCTTACCCTCGGAAGGCCGAGGGAAATCTTCAACGTCTCCGACTAGCGCGTCATCTCGCGACGCGCCGCGCTCGCTTGTAATATTTGTGCGATATGTAAAATAGGTTGCTGGGAGTAGTCTGTTTGCGCATCATGTAGGACCTTGGAGGAGTGCACTAGTTTCTAATAACATGTCAGGATGTGTACGCACACCCTGAGTGGCGTATGTATAATTAGGATCCGCGTGTAACATATGTACTAGCAGCCTTCTCCATGCGCAATCGACCAGTTTATTTCAAAATCTTTTTCGAGCTCGTGTTTGACCGCTTTTGCAAAATCTTGGTTTCTTTTGCTGCTCGGTTCTTCTTAGGTTTTCTGCTTTGTTACCCCGGAGTAAGAAATGACTCGTCCCTGGACACGCTCCATGCCAAGTCCGCTGGAGGAAAATTATGGCACGCAGACAAACAACAATTTCTCACAGGGGCAGTCAAGTCAGCAGGGCAGTGAGACAGCATTTTCTCAAGTATGCCGCCTTTACGAGGAAAGTCAACAACAACACCAAGAAATGATGAACCAGGTCATTAACATGGGAAATCACCGCGAGCCATACCAGCAGCACTCAAAATTGTCTGAATTCCAGAAGACGCGTCCAACAACATTTTCTTACACAGACAAGCATCTTGAGGCCGACGACTGGCTTCGAGATATTGAGAGGAAGTTAATTGTGGCATAATGCTCAGACCGCGAAAAAGTGTTGTACGCACCGCATTACCTCACAGGAGCAGCCGCATCATGGTGGGAAAATTTTCTGCTTATGCATCCCGACATAAATAATATCACCTGGGAAGATTTCAAGGAAGGCTTTCGTGGAGCACACATCCCTAAGAGTATCATGAAAATTAAGAAAAGAGAATTTGATGATCTCAAGCAAAGAGGCATGACAGTACAGGAGTACAATAGTCAGTTTGCGCAGTTATCACGATATGCCAACGAAGAGTGAATGACAGAAAATAAAAAGATGGAGAAATTCCTGGACGGACTGGCACCAGCACTAAAATGCCAGTTAGTCGTACACACTTTTCCAGATTTCAAGACGCTGGTAGACAAAGCTATTACACTGGAAAATGAACGTCGCAGTTTGGAGGATATTCGCAAGAGAAAAAGGGATCAGACCAACCACCCCCGCAACAACAAGAATAAAATGAATTTCCAGAGGAACGTTGTGAACAGACCCACGACCAGCGACACACGTCCAAATAAGAATTTTCATGCAAGAGACAAGGATTTCACCTATCGCCCGGGTGTTACCTGCTATGCATGTGGAGAAGAAGGACACTATGCTAAACAGTGCCCTAAGCCAAGAAACTCAGCGCCAAAACCGAACAGCAAGGGGAACAATTCAGCGCCCAAGCGCAATAATTTCAACCCCAATAACAATCACAGGAAAGGCCACCTGAACCAAGTGACCAAGGAGCAGGCACAGGATGCACCGGATATCGTACTCGGTACGTTCCCTGTCAACACAATACCTGCCACGGTTTTGTTTGATTCTGGTGCTTATCATTCGTTCATTTCGAAGAGTTTTGCTTTGCAACATGGTTTTTCAATGCTTCCCTTGGGAAAATCAATGACCATCAAGTTCCCCGGAAGTAAATAGATCACTCAAAATTACTGCCGAGGTTTGACCATTGAGATTGAGGGATAAAAATTCCACGCAAACCTCATCGTGTTTGAAAACAAAGGACTGGATGTTATCCTGGGTATGGACTGGCTAACCACCAATAAAGGATTTATCGACTGCTTCAACAGAATAGTGATACTTACTCATCATCATGGGAAAACAATAAGAGTCGCAGCTCAGGAGAGACCAGTATCTCGGCAACCAAAATTGAACAAAGTGGATACATCTGAGTTAAGCAAGGTTCCAGTTGTATGCGAATTTCCAGACGTATTTCCCGAGGAATTACCAGGCATGCCGCCAGACAGAGAAATAGAGTTCATTATTGAGCTAGCACCAGGAACCTCACCCATATATAAGAAACCATACAGAATGGCGCCATCCGAGTTGGTTGAATTAAAGAAGCAAATAAAGGAATTGGTGGACAAGGGATTTATACGGGCCAGCTCCTCACCTTGTGGCTCGCCGGTATTATTTGCCAAAAAGAACGATGGGACCATGAGGCTGTGTATAGACTACCGAGCACTCAACATGGACACAATCAAAAATAAATATCCGATGCCACGGATAAATGATTTATTTGACCAGCTCGCACAAGCCAAGGTCTTCTCAAAAGTTGACTTAAGGTCTGGTCATCATCAGCTGAAAGTACGCACAGAAGATATCCCGAAAACAGCATTCACCTCAAGATACGGACTTTATGAATTTACAGTGATGCCGTTCGGACTGACCAACACCCCTGCATATTTCGTCCACCTCATGAATAAGGTATTTATGAAATTCATGGACAAATTTGTGGTGGTATTTATTGATGATATTTTGGTATATTCCAAAACACCGGAAGAACATGCTGAGCACCTCCGCATTGTACTGGGAGAATTAAGGAAACACCAACTTTACGCCAAATTCAGCAAATGTGAATTTTGGTTGAAACAAGTGGGTTTCCTTGGACACGTATTAACGCAAGAAGGAATTGTTGTGGATCCATATAAAGTCAAGGTTGTACTTGGCTGGAAGTCGCCAGCCAGTGTGACGGATATACGCAGTTTCCTCGGTATGGCCGGATATTACAGAAGGTTTATTGAAGGATTTTCCACCATAGCCAAACCAATGACCCAGCTACTGGAGAAAGATAAGAAATTCGAGTGGACCGAAGCATGTGAGAAAAGCTTCCAAGAGCTCAAAAAGAAGTTAACGACAGCCCCAGTATTAATTGTGCCAGACATACACAAGAGCTTTGAAGTATATTGCGACGCATCCCGGAAGGGCCTCGAATGCGTACTAATGCAAGAAGGCAAAGTAGTCGCCTACGCATCTCGGCAACTACGAAAACATGAAGAAAATTATCCTACTCGATTTGGAGTTGGCAGCAGTCATTCATGCACTCAAGGAATGGAGGCACTTCTTACTTGGAAATCGCTGTGAAATATATACGGACCATAAGAGCCTCAGCTATATTTTCACACAGCCAGATCTAAATTTACGACAATGACGCTGGTTGGAACTGGTAAAGGATTACGACGTCGGTATCCACTATCACCCCGGGAAAGCGAATGTGGTAGCCGATGCTCTCAGCCGTTACCCCAGCCCGGACAGCGGCAGCCTACAGAACCTGAGGCCCGAATTTCAGTGAGAATTCGCCAGGCTCAACCTAACGATGGTCACGGAGGGCAAAGTATCCAATCTAGAAATACAGCCTACACTGATAGAGCAGATAAAGAAGGCTCAACTTGGACACCCCAGCATCGAGGGAATAAAAAGAAAAGTAAGTCAGGGCAAAGCTTCAGAATTCACCGTAGACAGTGAAGGAATATTATGGTTCGGAGACAGACTTTGTGTACCCAACAGCAGCGACCTCAAACAGCAAATTCTAGCGGAAAGTCATACCGCTCCATACTTAATCCACCCTGGAGGTACGAAAATGTACAAGGATATTCAGGAAAGATTTTGGTGGCACGGCATGAAGAGGGATATAGCCACATTTATTGCATGCTGCGATTCATGTCAACGCATTAAAGCCGAGCACCAAAAACCCGCAGGGCTATTACAGCCAAATAAGATACCAGAGTGGAAATGGGATGATATCGGAATGGACTTTATTGTTGGACTACCACGATCACAACACGGTAACGATGCCATATGGGTCATCACAGATAGACTGACCAAGGTGGCACATTTCATACCCGTCAAGACAACGCACACCACTCAAAAGCTCGCCAAGCTTTACCTCGCCCGGATAGTATGCCTACATGGTGTTCCCAAGACTATAATATCCGACAGGGGTACTCAGTTCGTCTCGAAATTTTGGGACCAGTTGCAGCAAGCCCTCGGAACACAACTAACATTCAGTACGGCTTACCACCCCGAGACTGGAGGACAAACGGAACGAGTAAATCAAATACTCGAAGACATGCTAAGGGCATGTGTCCTCACCTATGGGGCCAGTTGGGAGGAAAGCTTACCATATGCTGAGTTTGCATACAACAATAGTTACCAAGCTAGCCTACAGATGGCACCTTTCGAAGCCCTGTACGGACGAAGATGCCGTACTCCTTTGAACTGCTCAGAAACAGGGGACAGTCGCATATTCGGCCCGGATATGTTAAAGGAAGCCGAGGAAAGGGTAAAAATGATACGGGATCGACTCAGGACCGCCCAAAGCCGACAAAAGAGATATTACGATCAAAAGCATCGGGAAATAAGTTTTGAGCCCGGTGACGACGTATACCTGCGAGTGTCACCAATGAGAGGACTACAACGATTCAAAGTCAAAGGGAAACTAGCACCACGATTCATCGGACCCTTCCGTATAATTGCACGAAGAGGCACAGTAGCTTACCAACTGGACCTCCCCAAGGAATTGTCCGATGTTCATGACGTGTTCCACGTCTCGCAACTACGGAAGTGTGTAAGCAACCTAGAGAAACATGTGTCACATGAAAGTCTTGACGTGCAACCAGATCTTACATATCGAGAACACCCAGTGAAGATTTTGGAGGAGTCTGAAAGGAGGACCCGTCAGAAAACTATTAAATTTCTCAAGGTTCAGTGGAGTTACCACACAGAGGATGAGGCAACATGGGAAAGGGAAGATTTCCTTCGGACAGAACATCGGCACCTATTTGAGGATCAGCTGAAATCTCGGGGACGAGATTTTTCCTAAGGGGGTAGGTGTTGTAACACCCCAAATTTTTGATTTGGTTTTTCTTGCAAACTTTTGGCCTTTTTGAAAGGGGATTGTTTGATCTTTTCTTCTACCCTTCTAAAACCCTTTTTGCCAAAGTTTGTGTGTCTTCTCAAGCTTGGATTTTAGCCTTGAAGTTCTCCTCTTGTGTTTGGATCAAGCACAAGTTGAGATTCAAATGGAGTTGTTGAGTTCACCTCTTCTTGTTTTTTTAAATTTCAAGTTTAAGCTTGACTCCTCTCCCCTCCAACCTTCATCTTGCCATGATCCCAACATGAGCAATCCTCTCCAAGACTCTCTTCACATCATGGGACAAGCATTTCTTCAATTCCAGCAAGTTTGAACCTCATTGGGATTTTTCTCCTATTTATTTCACTTCAAAACAAATTTTGTCTTTTATAGTGGATCTTGGTGATTTACAAAGGAACCACCTTTTTCATCTACCTATTTGACTCCAAACCAACTCTCCTAGATAGTCCTTAAAACCCACAACCTAGATCCATCTTGTCTCACTGGTCCATAGTTCAAATTTTTCAAATTTCACCTGCTGCAAGTTTGGACCAGATTTGCAAAATTTGGTGAAATTCATATTTATCTTCTTCCAAAAATTCTGTGAAAAATCATGCAGACTCTAGATACATCAAGAGGCCACTCCACCAAAAATCAGCTCCAAAGTCATTGCACAAATACCAGAATCATTTCATCAAACACCTAGCCTACCCTGAACTGTCATCTGTTAACTGAAACTGTCGACAGTTAACACTTCGTCAGTTTCGTCAGTTTCGACATTCGTCGTGTGCGGCGACAAAACGCGTCTGTATCTCCCTTGGCTCGACGCTACACTGCAGCTCCTTCTTATCCTCACGCCGCACGGTCACTTGGCAGCTTCTGGGCGTCGGTGGCGCTCTGGCCCGACCGCGCCAGCGGTTGCCACAGCCACAGCGCCGCCCGTGGCGGCTGACAGACGCAACGCCGCAGCTCCACGCCGTTTCCAGCCACCTAGACCACCCCAGTACACCGCGTGTCCTTCTCCACAGCCAGCGCATGCCTGGCACGCCGTTGCCACGGCCTGGCACGCGCAGAGCGCCGTTTCTGCCGCCGACGTGCCGCACGGCCGCTCCGTCAGTGACAGGTCGTAACACCCCTTCTACTGCCTAGTTAAGCGCGGGAATGGAACCGCAACAACTCATGGAAGGTTCTCAAGCTCTTAACCCCGCCGTCCGACCACTGCAGCGCCGCAATTAGCTCGCCGGACTTATCCGTTCGTGGCAGCCACCTCGAGCCGCCTATAAAAGGCACCCCCGAGCTCGTGCTTGAGCACACAAGCCTCCAGTACTCCCCTATACCACGCCAAACCTCTGGAAGAGCCCCGAGAGGCTTTTCTTCCCCAGCTCCGGCCAACTGCCTCCGCCTCGGGCTCCAGCTCCGTTCACTCAGGTGAGGGCTCCTCCGCCACCGTGAGCTTGAACGTAGTACCCTGGCATCCCCTAGTCCTAACCCCCAGCCCAATTTCTCCCCAGGAACCTTTCCCTAACGAGCTCCACGAACACCCGAGCCGCCGTTCACCGGAGATAAGCTCGCCGTCGACGTGGGACTCGCCGGCCTCCAACTCCACCACCGTTCGACGCGGAAGACCACCGTGAAGCTAGAGGTACCCCTCCCCTCCCCTATCTCGCCGTGGATCGACGCCGGCGATCACCGCAGCACCGTCGCCGGCGTGGCTCTGCTCCGTTTTTCAAACCTGCACGAGGGGCCCTCTGTCAGTCTCTCATCTCTCTCCCTTCAAAATGTTTTCTGTTAGCGCAATCTGCAAAATACGTCTTCCCTCTGCGGCTGGCGTATCACATACCGGTTCGCTTTGTCCTTTTCTGTTCTGGCCCCTGGATCTTTTCTGTTTCATTACAGATAGGTCCCTAGACAGAAACCTTAATATCTTTTAATCTAAAAGTGATTTTGAGTTGATTCTTTTTCTGTCCATCTTGGTTTTCTGTCTAGTTTTTTGTCATATTTAGGTGGAAATATTTTGAGCAACTTTATTTGCACGCACGGTATTTATGTTAGTATGTATTTGTTTGAATACATAGATACCGGAGGCCGTGACGGAGACGCGAATCTCGCCGAGTTAGACTCCGACTTTTCAGAACCAGGCAAGCATGTTTGAACTCTTGATATGATGAGTGTGTTGCATGTTTGCTCGAGTAGTTCGTTCATAAGTATGATTATATGAGCATATGTGTATGGCATATTTCATGCAAGTGATGCTTCGGGTGAGTCCCGAAGGAGAATGTTGCACCACCTCGGTCATATGGTGATATGATGGGGTGGAATACTGGTATTGTTGGAGCATGCCAGTAGTTGGTCAAATATGTATCAACGGAGATCACATCTCGATTCCGTTCGTCTCCTTTTCAGTACTATCATAGGCCGTCCATTGGGATTACGGTCTAGTCGGTTGAAAACCACTTTCCGAGTACACACCAAGTAGAGGGGCTGGGATGAGGGTTCCATGGCCCTGGATTAAAGCCCGTCATCCGGTCAGGGGGCATGGGTGTTTCCGGTTGGAACCGAGAGGGGGGCACCCCTTAGAGCGCGCATATATAAATTTGATCCCAGGCTATTCGAGGTTGTAGCCTCCCCGTCTTAAAGTTTTCCGTGAATGTCGTCGCGGGTGATTCCGGATGACAGGATGTTAAATGGGTGTGTACTGGTTAGTTGAGTTTCTGCTAAAACACCGTAGACGGGGCTAGCCCACATGGCTAGTAGAACCCGTTGGCTATGAGTTAATGGTACAAGCTCTGCAGAGTTAAATTCCTTCAGTTGCCATGTTTTATGGCCTAGGGTCAATCTTCATATCAACCCGGTGACCGTCTCTAGTTCATTCTCGAGAGTAACCAGAGTAATATTTCTATTAAGTTCATTTGGTAGATGAACTCGCCAACCATCTCAGTATTTATTTTCAGAAGTATTCCATCAATAATATCCGGTCATTTATAAGCCCTTTATGTGATGTCGCTTAGACGTCCGACTGTGGCATCCCTGTTATTTATTTTTGTTATAAGCCCTTTATGTGATGTCGCTTAGACGTCCGACTGTGGCATCCTTGTTATTTATTTTTGTTATAAGCCCTTTATGTGATGTCGCTTAGACGTCCGACTGTGGCATCCTTGTTATTTATTTTTATTTATAAGCCCTTTATGTGATGTCGCTCAGACGTCCGACTGTGGCATTCTTTTTATTTATGAGCCCTTTATGTGATGTCGCTCAGACGTCCGACTGTGGCATTCTTTTCATTTATAGGCCCTGTATGTGATGTCGCTCAGACGTCCGACGGAGGCATTTTCGTTATTTACTTTGGTTATAAGCCCTTTATGTGGTGTCGCTCAAACGCCCGACTGTGGCCTATTATCATTTATTATTCTCCTACGAGGCGTCACCCAGACCCTCGTTGGCCCCGTTATTTTTCCTTTTGGATTTCGGGAGGATTACCGCCCGACTTCCAACCTTACATTCAGTGCATTCATATTTTGTTCTGGTCGCATTTTTGCTGGAATACTCATATGCATTCATGTTGGCATTTGTTATATCTTAAGTCGAACTGTCTTGCGAGTACATTCAAAGTACTCACCTGGCTTGTTGATTTGGCCAGATGTGGACGAAGGCGATCTCGTGGATGAAGAGTTTGATAGCGAGTCCGACGCTTAGAGGAGTCCCAGTCAGTCCCTTGCGATCCTGGAATTGATCACTGTTTTATAGCGCTTCCGCCTACTACCAACATAATTCATCGGGTCTCACTCCGACACTCGATGAACTGTAAAATATTGGAGTCACACCACCCACTTCACTGTGACATATTCCACCGCCTTTTATTACGAGTCAGTAGTATGCCACCCTACCTTGTGCCATATCCGCCTCTATGTAATATATTGGCAAGCTTGTAATAAAATCTGTTGAGCCATCCTTGGCTCAACCTTGTATAATATTCAGTGTACTGGAAATTCTGTATCAAGGATTTGTCTGCCAGCAGGAATTTTATTCCTCGTCGGTTTAATAAAGAGATCGGTCTTCCGGTAATTATTCTACCAAAGGACCGGTCGCGACAAGCACTTGAGGAACCTCCAGCAGACTCAGATGTGCGGTAGCGCTTCAAGGTTGCACGATTGGGGCTGATACGACGAGCTTGATGCTCAGGATGTTCATCACCTGGAACCAAACACAAAAACAGGCGAACCAACCAAAAGGAACGAGCATAAGCCAACGAACACAACAAAAGAAGATCAAAGAATGAAGAAATATGCTTGAACTTGGCAAGCAGCGGTAGTACCGCGATCTGTTAAGCGGTAGTACCGCCCAAGCGGTAGTACCGCTCCAAGAGAGCGGTAGTACCACTCGAGGTGGGAAAACATCAGTTTCCTACTACCGTGGTCAGATCCGGCACTACCGGCCTGTCAAATTCAAAAATATTTCTACCATACTCTAATCTAGACAGTCCAGTTGCTTTCTCCATCCTACTCAAGCCTAGATTTACACAAAAATCTAAAGATGCAAACACTATTGCCCCTAAAACACAAGATCTGAAAAAGAGACAAGAGGAGAAGAGGAACGGGGGCAATACCGACATCCATGGCAAGAGGACTAGGTGGGGATCGACTCCACCGAAGGAAAAGGAGAGGAACACCCCGGAGGAGGAGATCCGCCGGAGCCCTCCCGCGGCGACGAACTGCTGGGGAGAGAGAGGAACGAAGGGGCGAGTGAATGGGTATGGGGGAGAGAAACCTCCCCTGCCCCGATATAACCCCCACATACCGCCCCGCAGCGGTAGTACCGCACTAGTGGGCGGTAGTACCGCTTATAAGCGGTAGTATCGCGCACCACCAGCGGTAGTACCGCCCAGCAAGCCACGGCAACTAAAGTTCAAGGCTTAGCTCAAAAAGAAACACACAAGCAAGGAAAAACAAAACACCACACACACACACACTAGCAAGAGACAAAAAAACCTCTACAAGAGAGGGCGGTGACCGAAGCCACCTATGTTTGAGTCAAGAGGTATGGCGCCGCGAAGATTTTAACCTTGGGCCCATGACCAAAACTCGTCCTTGAAGCACAAGTACCATCAAAGATGGTTAATGTGAAAGACTTGATAAATTTATGCATAATGGGGGGAGAGAGAGTTCATTGAGAGAACAATGCTCCCCCTATGTCCATGCCTACATCTAGATTAGGCAATATGAAGAGTATGGTGGGGTGTGCACGTGCTC
Organism: Secale cereale; assembly: GCA_902687465.1. Classification (NCBI taxonomy): domain Eukaryota; kingdom Viridiplantae; phylum Streptophyta; class Magnoliopsida; order Poales; family Poaceae; genus Secale; species Secale cereale. The sequence continues at coordinate 236,595,026 of LR738713.1, read as the reverse complement.
AAGCCACATTGCACAAATCAATGATATTTAGCTCATGCCTTAACTCGCGAAATCTTGCTTCATCCAATGGCTTCGTGAAGATATCTGCAAGGTTATCATGAGTGTTGACATAGTAAAGGTCGATCTCTCCTTGCCGTATATGATCCCGGATGAAGTGATACCGAATCTCTATATGCTTCGTCTTGAAGTGTTGCACCGGGCTGAGAGAAATCTTGATGGCACTTTCATTGTCACACCAAAGAGGCACTTTGTCACAAGTGACACCGTAATCCTTTAAAGTTTGCCTCATCCATAAGAGTTGAGCACAACAACTGCCAGCTGCCACATACTCGGCTTCGGTGGACGAGAGAGACACACAACTTTGCTTTTTGGAAGACCAACTAACAAGAGAGCAACCAAGGAATTGGCAACCTCCGTAAGTGGACTGCCTATCCACTTTGTCTCCCGCCCAATCCGAATCAGAGAAACCTACAAGGTTGAAGTTTGCTCCTCTTGGGTACCATAAGCCCCAAGTTTGGGGTATGAGCCGATTATCGAAAGATTCGCTTGACAGCCACAAAGTGACTTTCCTTAGGTGAGGCTTGAAACCGTGCACAGATTCCCGCACTCAACATAATATCCGGTCTAGATGCACAAAGGTAAAGCAAGGATCCGATCATAGAGCGATATACCTTTTGACAAACCGCTTTACCATTGGGATCGATGTCAAGTTGGCACTTGGTTGGCATTGGAGTAGTAGCCGGCTTGACATCACTTAGATTGAACCTCTTGAGCATGTCTTGAGTATACTTGGATTGTTTGATGAAGATCCATTCTCTTCTCTACTTGATCTCAAACCCAAGGAAGTACTTCAACTCTCCCATCACGGACATCTCAAAATGTGTGGTCATGAGTGCGGCGAACTCATCATTGAAAGCTTTGTTAGGAGAACAAAAGGTAATATCATCAACATATAGTTGGTAGACAAACAACTCCCCTTTGACCTTCTTAGTAAAAAGAGTGGGGTCGATTTTCCCAATTTCAAAACCACGATCTTGCAACAACTCGGTAAGATGCTCATACCACGCACGTGGGGCTTGTTTAAGGCCATAGAGTGCCTTATCGAGTTGGTACACGTGATTGGGGAGCTTGGGATCCTCAAACCCCGGGGGTTGTTTAACGTACACCAACTCATTAATAGGACCATTAAGAAATGCACTTTTCACATCCTTTTTTGCAATTTAAAGTTATGTTGGGAAGCATAGGCAAGCAACAACCGAATGGATTCAAGGCGAGCAACGGGGGCAAAGGTTTCACCGTAGTAGATACGCTCGACTTGGGAGTAGCCTTGAGCCACCAGACGCGCCTTGTTGCGGATGACAATGCCATGAGCATCTTGATTGTTCTTAAAGATCCACTAGGTTCCAATGACATTATGGTTCTCCTTTGGCCTTGGCACCAGACGCCACACTTTGTTGTGCTCGAAGTTATGAAGTTCTGCATGCATGGCATTAAGCCAATCAGTGTCTTCGAGCGCCTCATAGACCTTCTAAGGTTCAACACAGGAGACAAAAGCTTGGTGAGCACAATAGTTAGCTAATTTTCTATGAGTGCTTACCCCCCCCCCACCCCGCCCCTTTTGATGCTTCCAAGAATATTCTCCATGTGATGTTCTCTGGAAGCAAGCCTGGAGGCAACTTTTGCAGCACGACGCTCCAATTGCTCCTCAAGAGATAATTGAGGAGCACTGAGTTGATCACCTTGAGCGACGTCAAGAGCTAGATCTTGATCTTGAGCTTCCTCTTGATCATGATCTCGCTCAGAGGGTAGAACTTGGCCTTGTGAATCATTTGGTGGCTCCCCACCATCTTGTGATTGATCTTGCACTTGGCCTTGTTCGTCCGGTTGAGGGCTTTCACTTTGTTCTTCGGAAGCGTGTGGGTCTTGGGTTGGTGATGGTTCCACTTGAGTGGAACATTGTCCTTCTCCTTTGGTCACAAGGGGTTCCTCAATGGGTAGGATATATCCAACACCCATTCTTCTTATGGTTTGGGGAGGAATTTCATCACCTACATCACAAGTACCACTTTGCTCCACTTGGGAGCCGTTATTTTCATCAAACTCTACGTTACTCATTTCCTCAATGAGTCCATTGGACTTATTGAGGACACGGTAAGCATGAGAGTTTGTAGCATAACCAACAAATATGCCCTCATGAGCTCTAGATACAAATTTAGACAAACGAACACCTTTCTTGAGGATGAAACACTTACACCCGAACACCCGGAAGTACTTGAGGTTGGTCTTATTACCGATAAGTATCTCATATGGAGTTTTGTTCAAGCCCTTGCGAAGATAGAGCCGATTGGATGCATGACAAGCGGTGTTGATGGCTTCAGCCCAAAAGTTGTATCGAGATTTGAATTCTGCCATCGTGGTCCTTGCCGCATCCATCAGAGTCCGGTTCTTTCTCTCCGCTACATCGTTTTGTTGAGGGGTATAGGGTGCTACATATTGATGTTTGATCCCCTCATCACTGAGAAACTCATCCAAGGTGTAGTTCTTGAATTCGGTGCCGTTGTTGCTTCGGATCATCAAAATCTTTGCTTCATGTTGTCGTTGAGCTTCATTTGCAAAGTTGATGACGGTTTGTTGGGTCTCACTCTTCTTCTTGAAGAAGTATACCCAAGTGTATCTTGAATAATCATCCAGAATCACCAAGCAATACTTTCTTCCCCCAAGACTATCAAAAGATGGAGGCCCGAAGAGATCCATGTGAAGGAGCTCTAGGGGTCTTTTTGAGTAGATGATAGTCGTGGGAGGGTGAGCCGTTTCATGTAACTTTCCTTCAATGCAAGCACTGCAAGCACGATCTTTGGCAAAGCTAACATTTGTTAGTCCACGGACATGGTCCCCCTTGAGAAGACTTTGCAAAGATCTCATATTGACATGGGCCAAACGGCGATGTCAAAGCCATCCCACATCAACTTTAGCCATTAGGCGTGTCGCGATCTTAGTGGGTTGCTTCGAGAAGTTAACCACATAAAGACCATTCTCGACATGCCCAACATAGGCTACTTTAAGAGTCTTGCTCCACAAGAGGGCCACGGTATCAATATCAAAGAATTTAGCAAAGCCCATGAGTGCAAGTTGGCGAACAGAAAGTAAATTGTATGCAAGGGACTCAACAAGCATGACTTTCTCGATCGTGAGATCGTGAGAGACAACAACCTTGCCAAGCCCCAATACCTTAGAAGATGAAGCATCACCCCATTCGACGTTGGTGGCCATAGATGAACCTACATGCACGTCCACCACCAAGTCTTTGCTTCCAGTCATATGATTTGTGGCTCCACTATTGAGCAACCATGACCCCCACCGGAAGCAAACCCCTACAAGAGATCAACGCTTGGATTTAGGTACCCATTTGGTGATGGGTCCTTTGAGGTTAGTAACAAGGGTCTTTGGAACCCGAATAGACCATTCAATGTACTCATAGGAAGAACCAACAAATTTAGCGAATACATGACCATTACTAGCACGACATAAAACATATGAAGGATTAAAGTCGCCGGCCATGTTAGATGGTATGGTGGGGCTTTTCTTGACACCTCCACCCTTCGCATCGTTCTTCTTCTTAGAGCCGGCATCACCCTCTTTCACAAAGGTTTGTCGGAGAGGGGGGGGTAGCTTGGTCTTGTCATTCTTCTTCTTCTTGGGCTTAGGAGCAAACCCAATTCCTTCCTTTGCCATAACCTCCTTTTGATTTCTCAAAATGTTGTTGAGGTTCTTCTCACCTTGTATGCATGTCACAAGGCCTTTCTCAAGTTGCTTCTTCAACTTGGCATTTTCTTCAACAAGATGCACATGCTCGCAACATGGGTTAGTAGCATTTGCATTATCAATCAACACCATGCGAGGAAATATGGCCTTTTCCTTGGTTAGCGAAACTTGGAGTTGATCATGAGACTCCTTGAGGGAAGCATGCATACCTTTCAAGGCCTTGTGAGGCTTGTCAAGTATAGCAAACTCCTCCTTGAGTCTATCGTGGTCAACCCCAAGTTTTGCCTTCTCGGAGTTAAGCATGCGAGAGACAACTAAAGCATGATCGAGATCTTTCTTTAATTTAGCATGATCATCGTTGTGTGACTCCTCAAGAGCCAAACAAACACCATGCTCTTCCTCTAGAGCATTAGGGAGATCCGATATTTCATCGGCATAGTCTCGACTATGACCTTCCATTTTAGCAATGGTCTCCTCGTGAGCCTCGATCACGTCATTGGCTTCACCGAGTTTTTCCAAGAGAGCAACAAAATGCTTCCTGGGTTTGCCCTTGAGTTTGTTCATGAACAACTCAAATTCATTCTCTCCCTACTTAGTTCCCTCACTCTCATCAATACAATCCGTCAATGAAGGATTAGAAGTGATAGTAGTATTTATGTTTGGGGTTACCTTGTTGGTGGCCTTGGCCATGAGACACTTGGCGGTGATGTTCTCATTCGGTGAGTCGAAGAGAGATGAGTGCGGAGTAGTAGCAATAGAAATTGTGGCCATGGTGACCATCTCATCATCTTCATCATTATCATCATCCTCAACATATTCTTCTTGGACCACCAACCCTTTAGGAGGAGTCTTCTTATTGAAGTTGTTCTTGTTGGGATAAGACTTTGCCTTGTCCTTCTGGATAAGCTTGCCTCCAAAGTCTTCTCTTTTCTCATATGGGCAATCCGCAACGAAGTGGCTTACTTTTCCACAGTTGAAGCATGTCCTCACTCATTGCTTGCCCTTGTTCCCACTTGAGTTGTTCCTGTTGAAGTTGGGTCTTGTGCTCTTCTTGTTGCCTCAAAATTATCGTGAAGCACGAGCCATGTGTTCATGATATGCATATTTGGTGTCCTCGGGGCTACTCTCATCATCATCCTCCACCTCTTCTTCTTCCACACAAGCCTTGGCCTTCAAGTCGAGGTTAGGCTTCTTCGATCGTTGAGCTCTTAAGACCGCATTGTTGGCGGTCATGTCCAAGATCCTCATGGCAACGAATTCATCCAACACTTCATTTGATGACAAGTAGTGGAAATCCGGTCTTTGACGGATGACAGAGGACATGGCCTTATGATAGGGCATCATGGGCTTGAGAAACTTGCGCTTGATCCAATTGTCATCCGTGTCCTTACTCCCCTGATCTTGAAGAGAGACCGCAAGAGTGGTTAATCTCTGATAGAGTTCACGAGGATCTTCTTCTTCGATCATAGCAAACTCATCGGCCTAATCTTGCACAACTTCATAGTTAGAGCGTTGAATGCTAGCACTCCCCTTGTACATAGTGCCAACATGCTCCCAAGCTTCCTTGGCCACAGTGAAGGGTTGAAGATGTGCAATGTCTTCGGGAGGAATAGCATCTTGAAGTATGCAAAGAACGGACTCGTTGAATTGATGATCTGCAGTTTCTCTCGGAGTCATGTTGTCGGGATCATGTGGATAAAAACCTTGCTCAATGATTCTCCAAAGATTAGTAGAGCAATGATTTATATGACGTTTGAAGCGAAATACCCAAGTAGCAAAATCAGAATTCTTTATAAACTTGGGAGGAGGCCCAACGGAATTTAAATGAGGTGTGGGAATGGGTCCTCCATAGTGAGTAGGAGGAGCGGAGTGGGCAAAGATCCCACTCCCATTCTTAGTAACCGGGGCTTGTTCACTACTAGCTTCTCCCTTGTCGGGATTAGCCTCCGACACGTTGGTAGCGGGACAAACCACTTCCAACGGTGTGGTGGATAATTTAAGCCCCTCAAGCAAATCTTTAAACATGCCTTTGACCTCGGTCGCTAGTGATTCTTACAATGTGGTCATAGCCACATTGAACTCCTCACGAGAGACCGAGGCTCCCCCATCGGACGTAGGCAAGGACGGAGTTCCACCAGAATGTCCCTCCGTCTCAACTACGTTGTCACCCATACTCTTTGGGCGGTAAAGTCCTTAAAAAGAGACGAGGCTCTGATACCAATTGAAAGGATCGATATGGTTGACTAGAGGGGGGTGAATAGGCAACTAACAATTTTTAGCTTTTCTTAACCACTTTAAATTAAGCGTCAAAGTAAGTTGTCTAGATATGCTACTAAGATGACAACTAATAGGAAGTAAAGATAACAACCTCACAAGCAAGATATAAGAGATAAACAAGTAAAGCTTGCACAAGTAAAGGAAAGAAATAACCACAAGTGGAACCGGTGAAGACGAGGATGTGTTGCCGAAGTTCCTTCCCTTTGAGGGGAAGTACGTCTCCGTTGGAGCGGTGTGGAGGCACAATGCTCCCCAATAAACCACTAGGGCCACCGTATTCTCCTAACGCCCTCACACGATGCAAGGTGCCGTGATTCCACTAGTGGTGCCCTTGAAGGCGGCAACCGAACCTTTACAAACAAGGTTGGGGCTATCTCCACAACCAAATTGGAGGCTCCCAACGATACCACGAAGCTACACCACAATGGAATATGGCTTCGAGGTGACCTCAACCGTCTAGGGTGCTCAAAAACCCAAGAGTAACAAGATCCTATAGGGATTAATGGGGGGAATCAAATATCTCTTGGTGGAAGTGTAGATCGAGGCTTTTTCAAGCAATCCCGAGCAAATCAACAAGTTTGATTGGCTAGGGAGAGAGATCGAGCGAAAATGGAGCTTGGAGCAACAATGGAGTATGTGGGGGAAGAGGTAGGTCAACAAGGAGGAAGAAGATGCCTTTATATAGTGGGGGGAACAATCCAACCGTTATCCCCCCACTCAGCCCCGCAGAGAGCGGTACTACCGCTTGAGCGAGCGGTACTACCGCTTATACATCGGTACTACCGTTTGCCTTCAAGCAGTACTGCCGCGACAGGGGGGCTGGGACCCAGAGTGGTACTACCGCGGTTGCAGGGTGGTACTACCGCTGGGAGCGGTACTACCGCCCCTACTACCGCTCCTAGTACCGCAAAACCCGACACGAAAAAGCGCTCGCGAGTCGAGGCTGTGGTAACACGGAGCAGCAGCGGTACTACCGCAGAGTGCAACAAGCGGTACTACCGCTTAGTGGGGCGCTACTACCGCTTGAGGCACTCAGGCGGTACTACCGCTGGGGCCAAGAAAGTGTACGTGTTGATTCCACCCAAACATTACCAAAGCGGATCCCCTCTTAATAGCACGGCTTTCCTATTACTCAGATCCACCGAAAAATAAACAAAAGGAAACACCGTCTTCCATAGATTCCGAGGGGCATCAATTATCTTGTGCCTAGGTGAGATATATCTGAAAGAGCTTAGAACATATGATTAGTCCGCAAACTCATTGTCATCAATCACCAAAACACCATCGGGCTAAATATGCCCTTACACTAGGGTTCCCGACATTTGGACCCAAACGCCAGGGACCCTGGCTTCTCGCCCCAGGACTCCGCAAAACTTCCTTTTGCGCCTTCCAAAAACCTTGTGGGCTTTCCCTTTTGGCCCAAATAAAGTGTTCTCGTACCCAAACATTTCGAGAAACATCCAGAACCCCTTCTGGTGAATTCCGAAACCCTTTTGGAGGTCAAACACTATTATCCCATATATTAATCTTTATCTCCGGACCATTCCGGAGTTCCTCGTTATGTCTGTGATCACATCCGAGACTCCGAATAACATTCGGTCACCAACATACATAACTCATTAAATACTATATCGTCAACGAACCTTTAAGCGTGCGGACCCTACGGGTTCGAGAACTATGTATACATGACCAAGACATCTCTCCGGTCAATAACCAATAGCAGAACCTAGATGCCCATATTTGCTCCTACATATTCTACGAAGATCTTTATCGGTCGAACCGCATAACAACATACGTTGTTCCCTTTGTCATCGGTATGTTACTTGCCCGAGATTCGATCGTCGGTATCTCAATACCTAGTTCAATCTCGTTACCGGCAAGTCTCTTTACTCATTCCGTAATACATCATCTCGTGACCAACTCATTAGTCATTTGCTTGCAAGGCTTATTATGATATGCATTACCGAGAGGGCCCAGAGATACCTCTCCGACACTCGGAGTGACAAATCCTATTCTTGATCTATGCCAACACCACGGACACCTTCGGAGACACCTGTAGAGCATCTTTATAATCACCCAGTTACGATGTGACGTTTGATAGCACACAAGGTGTTCCTCCGGTATTCGGGAGTTGCATAATCTCATAGTCATAGGAACATGTGTAAGTCATGAAGAAAGCAATAGCAGTAAAACTAAACGATCATAGTGCTAAGATAACGGATGGGTCTTGTCCATCACATCATTCTCCTAATGATGTGATCTTGTTGATCAAATGACAACTCATGTCTATGGCTAGGAAACATAACCATCTTTGATCAATGAGCTAGTCTAGTAGAGGCATACTAGGGACATACTGTTTTGTCTATGTATTCACACATGTACTAAGTTTCCGGTTAATACAATTCTAGCATGAATAAAAGACATTTATCATGATATAAGGAAATACAAATAACATCTTTATTATTGCCTCTAGGGCATATTTCCTTCAGTTCTTTCTCAGTCTACAATGCAATCCACTACACCACACTAGATTAGGGTATTACACCACAACAGTGGCCCAAACTAGTATAAACCTTGTGTCCCTTGTTCATCGGATCTGACGAGCTAGGCCTAGGGATTGACGAGTAGACGAGCTAGTGTGGAAGGAGAGATCTTCGTGCGCACACCAGAGTTCGAACAAGAAGGGTTTTGCTGGAACCTGAGATCCGAAATTTGGCGCGCCAGGTAGGGGTGTGCAAAGACGTCGCCTCCCCATCCATCCCACTCTCCGCCTGCCAGGTTCCCATGGCAAGCACCTTTCCTCCGACTGGCTTGGTTGCCACGCACGAAAGCGCTACGGGCCACCGGGCCTTCACTCCCTCCTTGCGGCGGGTGTAGTGGCCACCCAGGTTTAGGCCAGATCTGCCGCCCTGTTACAACGGGGCGACGGACCTGACTGTCTTCCTCCAGGCTTGAGGCCATCTTGGTGGCCGACGGCGACAGCAAGGTCATGGCTAGCTGGCTCCCCATGGCGCTCACTGGTGTACAACGCACCTAGTTTTTCAGTCTGTCAGAATCGTCCGTGGCGTCCTGGGAGGAGTTGCGCGACCTCTTTGCCGCACGCTTCGGGGCGCCGGCGCCCCACGTTGTCGCGGCAATCCTCGGCAGCTCCCAAGCGCCGCCCTCCGGCCGCCACATCAAGCAGTTCTTCCGCCAAGCAGGTGTCGCGTCCGTACGCCAGTGGGCTCCTCCTGGATGGGCGGCGCCCAAGGCTGACCTCACCTTCGACTCAGGGGACCACCCCACTTCCACCGCGGGCTCAGGCGCTCTCGTGATGCTCTGCACCCCACCATCTGCAACGTGGCAGTCACCAAGACCCTCATCGACGGTGGGGCTGGCCTCAATGTGCTCTCAGTTGAGGCTTTCAGCTTGCTCCACGTGCCTCTCGAGCGGCTGCGCCCCACCATGGCCTTCTCCGGAGTCAGCAGCGGTTCCACCAGCCCTCTGGGGCAGATCCACCTCCCGGTCACCTTTGGCACTCGTGACAACTACCGCACCAAGCTGATCGACTTTGACATCGCCCGTATCGGCCTCCCATACAATGCCATCCTCGGGTACCCCGCGCTGGCCCAGTTCATGGCCACGACCCATCCGGCCTATAACCTCATGAAGATGCCGGGGAGCAGCGGTGTCCTCACCGTGGTAGGAGACACCAAGGAAGCTCTGGCAGCCCTGAAGGTCCCCTTTTGGACCGCTGAGGCAGCACATCTGGCCGGTGAAGCTGCCCCTGGAGCGAAGGGGGCTGCACCGGCAAAGAAGAAGCAAATTTTCTCCCAAGACCGAGCTGAGACGAAGCAGGTGCCGGTGGATGAAGACGAGCCCTCAAGCATCGCCTTCACCATAGGTGCCGGCCTTCCCCTAGCTCAAGAAGAGGCGCTGGTTGGATTCCTGCGTACAAACAAGGATGTGTTTGCATGGGAACGTAAAGACCTAGCGGGAGTCCCGAGGGGGGTTGATTGAACATCACCTAAACGTATGCCCCAATGTGCGCCCCGTAAAGCAGAAGGCCCGGCGCCAGTCTACGGAGAAGCAGTCCTTCATCATACAAGAGACTCGCAAGCTAGAAGTGGCGGGTGTCATCTATGAGGTCCGGTACCTGGAGTGGCTGGCAAACCCCGTCGTCGTACCCAAGAAAGGTGGAAAAGAGCGCATGTGTGTCAACTTGACCAACCTCAACAAAGCTTGCCCACAAGACCCGCTTCCTCTGCCCCGCATCGACCAGATCGTCGACTCCACTGCCGAATGCGATCTATTGTGCTTTCTGGATGCCTTCTCAGGCTACCACCAGATCAAGATGGTGGTGCAAGATGTCGAGAAGACTGCCTTCCTCAGCCCGTGCGGAGTATACTCCTACACATGCATGCCGCTCAGCTGGTGGAATGCAGGAGCAATCTTTCAGCGATTGATGCATATCGCTCTGGGAAAACAGCCCAGGAGGAATGCTGAGGCATACGTTGACGACATTGTGGTAAAATCTCAGGAGGCCACAACCCTTATCAAAGATCTGGAAGAAAACTTCGCCAACCTGCGTGAGCTAGACCTGCGGCTTAACCTGGAAAAGTGTGTGTTCGGTGTACCGTGAGACAAGCTTTTGGGCATCCTAGTGTCGCACAGAGGGATCGAGGAAAACCCTGAGAAGGTCAAGGCCAAAGAAAAGATGAGTCTGCCTAAGACCCTCAAGGAGATGCAGAAGCTGGCCGGTTGTGTGACATCGCTCGGGCGTTTCATCTCCAAGCTAGGGGAGAGAGCCCTCCCTTTGTTCAAGCTGATGAAAAGGAAGGGCCCATTCGAATGGACCCCTGAAGGTGATGCGGCGTTCGAAGACCTCAAGAGATACCTCACCAACCCACCAGTAATGGTGGCACCCAAACCTCAAGAATCATTGGTGCTCTATCTGGCCGCTACACCACATTCGGCCAGTGTACTGTTGGTGGCAGTCCGAGAGGAGCGCCAAGACAAGACCTTACAGCCCCGGGGCGATACTCCCGAGTTCCTCGCAGGGCCGGCGAGTGACCGCGCCCTGCAAGACGAATCTCCTGAGGTCACAGCTGCCCCATCTGGCGACCAAGCTCCTGAAGCCCCTTTACCCAGTCAGACTACACAGCCACAGGTGAGCCAGGACTTCACCCCCGTCGAGCACCCGGTATACTTCGTCAGCATGATGCTCCATGATGCTCGGGCGCGCTATCCCATACCGCAGAAGCTTCTGTTTGTGCTCCTCGTCGCTTCGCGTAAGCTGCGCCACTATTTCCAAGGCCACCCCATCAAGGTCGTCTCAGCCTACCCTCTAGAGAGGGTACTCCGGAGCCCCAACACAGTAGGAAGGGTCGCATAATGGAATATCGAGCTGCAAGCGTTCCAGCTAGAATTCAGCACAACCAGAGTCATCAAAGGAGCCGCACTTGCTGACTTTGTGGCAGAATGGACTGACGCCCCAGAGCCCCAAGCAAGCCAAAGCCGGTCCCTCTCGCAGGGAAGTGAAGTGCTGGATGGCTGGGTCATGTACTTCGATGGCGCGTTCGCCCGCCAGGGCGCGGGGGCTGGGGCTTTGCTCATCTCGCCCACTCAAGACAAGCTCTACTACGCCGTGCAGCTCTGCTTTCAGCCGGGCGACAAGGTCTCCAACAACATCATAGAGTACGAGGGCCTCATTGCTGGTCTCAAGGCTACGATGGCCCTGGGGGTGAAACGCCTAGTCATCAGGGGCGACTCGCAGCTCCTCGTCAACTTCTCCAACAAGGTGTACGAGCCGAAGGACGAGCATATGGAGGCATACCTCGCGGAGGTACGCAAAATGGAGAAGCAGTTCTTGGGCCTAGAACTGGAGCACGTGCCCCATGGCACCAACAAGGAAGCCGACGACATCACCAAGAAAGCATCCAGGCGCCTACCTCAGGAGCCAGGCATCTTCGAGGAGCGACTCCTCAGGCCTTCGGCGTCAGGCCCATGAGAAGGGCCAGAGAAACCTCAGGAGGAACTCCCCCAACCACCGACCTCGGGAGCCCCCGCCTGCGGCCCGGCCTCAGGAGCCCGCCTGCTCCAGGCGCTCGAGCCTCAGGAGGGATGCTGGACCGAGGAGCTCAGGGCATACCTGGTGTGAGGAGCACTTCCAGGAAAGGAGGAGGATGTCGAGCGCGTGGCCCGACAGGATACGACATACTGCATCCAAGACGGTGAGCTTTACAGGAAACGACCAAATGATGTTTCTTTGTGATGCATCTCCAGGAAGCAGGGAGACGAGATGCTGGCTGACATCCACGCCGGGGACTACGGGCATCACTCATCGTCGCGCACCTTGGTCGGCAAGGCGTTCCACAATGGTTTCTACTGGCGCACGACGCTCAGCGATGCCGCCGAGCTAGTGAAATCTTGTGAAGCTTGCCAATTCCATGCCAAACAGATCCACCAACCGACTCAGGGCCTCCAAACCATCCCGCTCTCCTGGCCGTTCATGGTCTGGGGGCTAGACATCCTGGGCCCTTTCCCTCGAACGCCCGGGGCTACCGCTACCTCTACGTCACCGTCGACAAGTTCACCAAATGGGCGGAGGTAGAAGTTGTTCGTACCATTCCCGCCGGCTCTGCGGTCAAGTTCATCAAGGGTCTCGTAAACCGTTCGGGGTCCCCAACCGCATCATCACCGACAATGGCTCATAGTGCACTAGCAACCTTTTCAAGACATATTGTGCTAACCTTGGAACGCAGATTTGCTACGCTTCGGTAGCACACCCCAGAAGCAATGGCCAGGCCGAGCGCGCCAACACATAGGTTCTGAGAGGCCTTAAGACCAAGACCTTCAGAAAGAAGCTCTAAGCTTGCGGAAGGGGTTGGCACAAAGAGCTCCAGTCCGTGCTGTGGTCAATCCGCACCACTGCCACAAAGCCTATAGGTAAGACCTCGTTTTTCCTCATCTCCGGAGCAGAAGCGGTCCTCCGTCATGAGGTCACGCACCACTCCGCGCGAGTCCTAGCGTTGGACGAGGTGCAGCAGGGCGTCCTGCAGGGGATGGACATCGTGCTGGGAGAGGAACGCCGGTGGGACGCTTCACTCCGAGCCGCAGGATACCAGTAGGCGTTGCGGCGGTACCATTGTCGCAGCATTCGCCCCAGGACGCTCGAGGTAGGCGACCTTGTGTCAGGACCGGTTTTCGGGGTATTAAATCCCCAAAAGTGGCCCTTGTGCTCACCAGCCCCAGGATTACTGCTAGCTGGTGAGGCACCACTTGATACAGAAATTCCAAGCGAAAATACAAAATATGTAGTACAAGACCATCCTAGTCCTTAAGTACAACACAAGGTTTCTAGTGGCTGATGGCGGAAGAGGTTTATAACACGTTGGTGTCTGTGGGACTCCATTTCCCACGGGAACAGCTCACCAGGTTAACTCCTATCTTCGCGAGGCTACTGTCACCTTGCGTAGGTTCTGGGGTAGTCATCGCAACGCTTCTCTCCATGCGAGAAATCTGGCCAAGACAATAGCCAGGGACAAGCCAGTCAGTACTTTGAATGTACTCGCAAACATTATGAACGCGGGTGCAATATAACAGAAGATAATCATGCTCAGAAATATTTGATGATCACATTGTTATCTACTAAATGATAATCCATGATGCACGCAGGTTATCCATGTAAATATGAATATGCAACCGCGGAGTGAAAATAAAATAAATAGGATCTTGCCATAGTCGGGCATCTGAGCGACACCACATAAAGGGCTTGTAATAAAGAAAGAGCATGCATGCCTCAGTCAGGAGTCTGAGCGACACCACATAAAGGGCTTAAAAATAAAAGAAATAGCAAGCATGCCACAGTCGGGCGTCTGAGCGACACCACGTAAAGGGCTTAATAATAAAAGAAATAGCAAGCATGCCACAGTCGGGTGTCTGAGCGACACCACGTAAAGGGCTTATAAATAAACTAAATAACAGTGAATATCCAGGAGGTAGAACCATCCCAAGGATACCCAAAAACTCAAATAGATAAATGGTTAGTCCATAATCATAATCATAGTAACAGTCATCGTATGCCACAAGTTATGATCCAGGTTCTGTTTTAGTAATATCTCCTCCGAAGACCGACACTAAGACCGACACTTGACCCAAACCCAGATTGTAGTCCTAACCCAGGGACATGACTATTCGAATAGATTTAATCTCTGCAAAGGGTGTACTCTTTACCCACGAATAAAGGATTCCTTTTAGTCCATCGGAACTAATTCCGTCTATGGTCATTCAATTTGAAAACACACCTGACCGCGCACACCAGCCTAACTACCCAGTGTCTGGAATCACCCACGACACCCGTTAAGCCAAACTCTAAGTGGGGAGGCTACAACCTTGACTAGCATGGGATCACAGAATTTTATAACGCGCGCAAACTGGGGAAGTTACCCCCTTTGGCTCCAACCGAAAACACCCATGCCCCCGGACCAGGTGGCATGCCTACCGGATGCCGCCGGTATCTTCCACCATGGCCTCTCTGTACGGTGTGGGCTAGAACAGGGGTCGACAATTTACTGAACCGTACCCTGCCCATGACAGGGACAAGTGGTAGCACGAAACAAGTATGGGGGGGGGGTTACTGGAACAAGACTCGATCTACGGTCGTCTTAGGAGGTTCAAGCATCATTTGTATGATTAGCATAACCAATATATTCCACATCAACAGTCGGAATCACCACCCGTCATGCCTCGCCATGCCATACCGGACTCCACCGTCCGACGAGGAACTAGTGGCAAGCTCGTGTCTACACAAGACAGCAACTTCCATGGTTTACTTCCGTTAGGCATGAAAGGCATACGAGGGGGATCACCGTCATGCACATTAATTTGTCACAGCAAGGGGTCTACATCATGCACTTATGGTTATGATCATGTCATCGTATGAGAAAATGAATGCATCCATATAGAGGTGATGTTGTAATCGTATGAACAACACCCGTAAGTGTTGGGCCAGGGTTCAAAAAATGCTTGCCTTCAAGTAGTGGAGAGGTAAAGTGCATTTCAAAACTTATAAAAGTTTTCTCCTTCTTCAAAATCCTATTTGAAAGAATATGAAATCAATACATAGCTTCAAAACAGCGCAAAAAAAGTTGTTTGGAAAATTTTCAAATAAATATGAAAATAAACTAGACTAAATTTGAGGAACAACAGAAAAAGAATCAAGTCATTTGGACTTATATTTAAAAAGTTGTAACCAGTCAAAGTTCAGTCAAAGTTCTGTTTTTAAATAAAAACCAGAAAAGAAAACGATTCGGGGGAGAATACGCTTTCGAGACGGGGAAAGATACTTCGGGGTTCTGCGCTTCCACTTAGACCAGCGCGGCCCAGCGTGGGCCAGCGCGGGGTCACTGACAGTGGGTCCCTTGGGCCCACTGGTCAGGTTTGACCAGTCATCGCGCCGTCTTCCTCCTTTGTTTCGAGCGGGGCGGGGCTCCGGCGATCGCCGTCGACGAGCCACGGCTCCTTGAGGGGTTCCGAGGGCGGGGATGGATCCGCAAGACTGGGGCGGTCCTCTCGGTAGTCACTAGGTCGGAGGGGTGAAGGGAGTTGTCGGCGGTGAGCTCAGCGGCGGAGGTGGCCTCGGGTGGAATTGGGGGTCTCGGCTATGGTGGTTCCCGATCGAAGCTGAGAGGTTGGGCGGCTCCGCACGATCGAGGGGAGGGGGATGGAAGCACTGGATGGACAGGGGAGGCTCTGCTTGCGACGCACGGCACTGGAGCGTGGCGGCGGCCGAACTGATCGGAGTCGAGGAAGAAAGCCTCCTTCCGTCGATTCTTGGCCGTGGGGGCTCTAGAGGGATGTCCTGAGGCTGCCTGGGAGTTTGTATGAGCTCGAGGTCTCCATTTATAGCGTAACTAGGTCGGTTCCGCGGCCGTGGATAAGGACGCCGGCAAACCGCCGTTCTGTAGCTGGCAGGGCGAGGTGGTGGCGATGGGCGCTAGCGGACGGGCTCGTGGATGAGCTCGAGATGTTCTAGAGGGCAGCTGGCGGGCTGGGATGGCTTGGGCGGCGCCGTCTATGGTAGAGGTTCACTGTGGCCACCGGCGTGCTGCCAAAGGGCTCTGACGGCGGCGCTGTAGGGCGCCAGAGAGGTTTGGAGGCTTCCGACGAGTGGACGTGAGCGAGATGTGGCCCTGCGGACGAGCGGAGGCCAGGGGGGCAGGACGTGGCGACTCGGTGCGCGCGCGTGCAAAACATGCGCTCTGGGCGCGCCCAGAGCACGCACACTACGTGCTCGACAAAATGCCAGAGCCTGCCAGGAGGCTCCAATCCACATGGGGTTTAACAGGGTGGGGTAATAGGCTAGGTTAGTGCCATGAGACATGCTGGTTAGGTCATTGGAGTAACTTCCTAATGTAAGTCCAATAGTGTGTCAAAACTGGCCATGCTCCTAACCTGTTTGATGAAATGCCAGAGGTATCTAGGCATCTCTTGGGTTGGTCCAACTCTCCAGACTAATGCCTCTTTAGGTGTAGGAGATGGTGACAAGGTTAGTTGGGCAGAACTAGAAACTTGCAAGTGTAAATCTTTGAGAAAGTCAATTCTGGACAGAAACTAGAAGGCATTATTGCATGGACCAAAAATGATCCAAATGGCCCAATCTCCTGGACTTAAGGGTTTTGTTGGGAGGGCAACATGCAGGAGAAAATTCATGGTTAAAAGAGCAAGTTAAAATAGGGCTGCAGTAGAAAATGTCAATCTGGACCAGAGAGCAAAGGAGGATGTTTTGCTCAACTTTTTCAAAGAACATCAAAGGGTTTCTTCATAAAATTGATGTAGGGACTTCACATGACATCCCCAAATTTTGGTGGAATTTTTGAATAAATCTATCAAAGGGTTGTAGTGCAAATAGAGCCTTAAACTAATGAAAAATCACTTTAAGCGATAAAGCTTAGAGAAAAATAATAATGCAAATGAACCCACTGATAGAAGAATTGTTTTTCTTGGGTAGGGCAAACAAGTCCAAATGACATGTCTGAAAAGTTTTCACTAGGGCAAAACTCCAAAATTTCAAAAGAAAAAGTGGTTCTGAAACCAAAGAAAATCCAAAGAATGAGGGGTTTAAATTCCTGGTAAAAATTTTGATTTAAAGATCAAGGTCAAAAAAATTCGGGTGTTACAACACTACCCCCCTTAAGAAAAAAATCTCGTCCTCGAGATTTGCTAAAAGTTGTTACGAAAAGAACTTCCACTGTCACAAAAAAAGATTTCACCACAGGTAAGCGTCCTGCTCATGCAATAAAATGCAACTATAGTGAATGGGCAATAAGTGGTGTAAACTGCAGTGTGAAATACTGGCGCTGCGTGGAAAAATCTACGGTCGGGGAAACGAGGTATTTCTACTCTGGGCTATAATAAATTTAGAAATAATTTTTTTTCTAAATTTCTAGAATACGCTGGTCGCACCCGAGAGCACAGTGCTCTCTCTGGCTGACAGGTGGGCCCCGAGCCCATTGTCGGTCTCTTCTTTTACCTCTGGTTCTCTCTTCTCCCTCTCTCTCACGTGCTTTCCCGCGCTTTCTCCACCGGCAACGTCTAGCTCGTAGGGCATCTAGGCCATACTGCGGTAGTGCGCTCCGTGCTAGCTGCCGGTGCAGCGTGCACTCACCTCACTGGCCAGTGCGCTGTCGGCACTACTCATGGATTCGCCTCCGAACACCGGCGATCGAGCGACGGGCGGTGCTGGTGGACTCCGCCCACCGTACACCGATCTCGGGCTATAAAATGACCGTGGTGCTCCTTCTTCTTCCTCACACCTGGCCTCCCTTCTTCTTCTCGTTCCCTCTCCTCCATGTGTGTTTGCAGGAGCTCGGGATGAGGCTCTAATGGCGGAGGTGATGCCGGACTGGTGCATGATCCTGGTGTGTGGAGGGTTAGCGGCATTGCTGGGGCTATCCGTGCTCTTGTGCGCGATGATCCTCGACGATCGTCGTGATGCTGCTGCTCGAGTGCTAGCTCTTCGCGGTGGCGGCGATCACGAGGATTAGGCACGGGTGTCGGGGTCTAACGGCTGTCAGTGTGCGGAAGGCAACTTGTGCCTGAATAAACTCCCACGAGTTTCTCCTCAAGAGACTGTGGTGTGCTAGAGAGGTGATCAATTAGATGTAACAGGTGTACGTGGACTTGCAACTTAGTGTACTGCGTGGAGTGGCCGGAGTTGTAAGTCTGTTGTTGTGGGCTGCGTGAGAAAATATCTATGTTATGCAGAGATATACGTTGCAACAATTCAGGGAAGAAAAATAAATAATATCTCACTCCAGGTTTATACCTAGAACATTTAGTTAAATCAAGAATTATCAGCAATAAAAACTACTCCATAAATTGAAATCAAACTTGCATAATTTGACACATAACACGCACAAGTGGCAACTCATAAATAAATGCTGGGACAACCAACATAGTAGTGACGTCTAAAATAGAAACGATAAATGGACAGGGTCCTGGGAAAACGTCTCTGGTGCTGGAGGACACTCTTCTTCTATCACAGGGAGCGGGTTGACCAGTCGATGAATGTGCTTCTCCTGTCCGGGTCTCAGTGGTCTGCCGATGGCGATCCGAGGATTTAAATTGGTGAGACTCTGGAGATAACCCATTACTCGCTGGGTCAAACGCTCTTGCGGGATGACATACTGCGTAAGGTTGGCCAGCACTGGGTCTCTTTCAATTCGCCCACCAGGAAAAGATTCTACTTCTCCGGGTGCTGCACGGCTCGGAAAGTAATAATACCCCCGTTCACTGGCATAGGGCACCGCGAATCGAAGGTGAGCAAGCGCTTCATACGTGGCAGCCTCTATGGCCATCTGTGGAGTTGGCATAGATTTCCCCATGAAGGAAACTTCTGTTGGGTCTTGGTTTGGGTTTGCGGGAGGGATGTGTACTACTGCCCAATATTTCGAGGTGGGTGGTGTGATCCTCGATTTGAGCAGTTCACACTAGGGTGGACTAGTAGCACTCATGGTACTGCAGGTAAAATCCCACAATATCTTAACGAAACTACCTGGGGAGGCATCTGGGGTTCTCAGATAAATACTAGGGATTGGCATGGCGAAAGAAATGGTTGTGAGAGTAGGGCACCAGGTTTGGGATAATTGGCAAGGTCATGATGTGGCCTTTTATATAGCAACTGGGTTGGGTTATTAAATCACGGTGAGAGGCAGCTATTTTGTCAGTTCCGCTTTACGGGGTTGGGGTCAATGTTTTCGGTGTTTGCTCTGGAAGTTACACCCGGAATTTAAAAATGCATTCGTACACCGACATATTTATGCATGGCTGCTATAAGGATAAGGGTGCACAAGCAAACAGTATATACATATGGATATACAGATCACATCACAATAGGGCGTGGATAGATAAGGCTCGGTACTACTTGAGTGATTTAATCAACCTCGTTTATATCTAAGCGGCCTTGCCTTGTGGATGTCGAGGCTTCTCCAAGGGCTTCATCGTCGGTGTTGACTGGAGGTGGCCGAGGGGCTGCAGGGTCGGGGCAGTGATGATGACCCTCGCGGGGATTGTTGGCCACAATCCCGTTGGAGCGCGTCCCAAACAGGCGATGCATCACCTCTGGAGACACCAAGGCATTTTGATCAATGACCGGGGCAGACCTCAAGGACTCGATCGGTTGTCCGAACAACATGACTGGGTTGTCGGTGCCGGACTCATCTCCTCCTCTTGCCGGGGCTCGGCGAACCAGTTCTCCACGAGCTGCGATCAGATCAAGGGTGATTTGGTGAAACAGTCCCTCTAGTGCACTTACATAGTGTACCAGATGCAATAATGCAGGATCTGTCTCGTGGTCTCCGCTGGCAACCCGGGGTGGCCTACCATACCCATCACGGTTGGGGTAGTAGTAGAATGAGCGACAGTTAACTCTGGGCGACAAGTGTCGGAGTTGAACTATAGCCTCTCGAGCTGCTAGTTGGATGGCCTGTGGCTCAAAGGAAGTTGTCCTTCCGGTGAACCTATAGGGGCATTCTGGCGAAAGACCCCTACCGTAGAAGTGCACAGTGGCCCAGAATTGATGACTTTCACCGCTCATGGACCCTTGGTACACAACAGATTCCGGGGGCTCCTCTAACGCAAAGGCACGGCGGGTGAGGTTTGCGAGCATGGTCACAAAACCTCCAAGGTTGGTTGCTGTGGTTTCATTGTGAACAATGGGTCCTGGCATTTTAGCTCGGTCTAGGGTAGAGGCTGTGTTGTGCTGATTGAGTCTAGCGTGCCCTATTTATAGGAAAGGGGACGGAGTCTTCCTTCGCACGCTTGCGGAGGAAACTATTTAGGTATCTGTCACTAGCGCGTGATCGACGGTCTAGGCTGATAGGTTTGTCAATCTTCGAAGTTTTGTACAAATTTCCTTTCTGCAACTTTTTTGCTTCATAAACCGGCCATGACTTCATCTCCTGGAATCATGTTAATCCGTCGTGACATCATCTCCACATTTAATGCCCGCATCTGCCTGTTACCTTTCTTTAATGCCGCACCGAAAATCGAGGCGACAGCTCAATCTTTATCCGATCTCTGGCCTCCTCGATTCCCGCGCTTGCCGTTTTCACCTCTTCGGCCTATAAATACCCCTGAGGCTCATATCTTTTCCCCTCTGCCTTCTTCTTCCTCTGTCTCCAATGCTCGAAGCTCCGCCGCCGTTCTTCGAGCTCGCCGTCGTCCTCGAGCCCGGCCGCTGCATCGACCTGAACGCTTCCAGAGAACTTTGCCGCCGTCTTCTGATTCCTCAGGTACTCCCTCTTCTTCCCCGTAGATCTTATTCTAGGGTTTCTTCTGTAGCTCGCCATGAACCCTCGTGGCCTTGTAGTTCATCTCCGTAGGTTAGTCTTGGCTGTAGATTTAAACTTGTTTATTCTCGACCTTCATACATGCGCTTCTGCTCCGTCCTTATATCCTTAGTTCCTCTAGCTTTATCATTTTAGATCAAATCTATAGAGAAACTCCGCAGCCCTCACCGAATATAACCTGTATTATTCCGTCTTTTTTCTTGCGCCTTAGATCCATATTTACCTCAGTGCCATGTGAAACCTGTTTTTCACACATTTTAGATCTACAGCTTATCTCACCGGTTTAGTCATAACTTGCACTTCATATGCTTTCCTTGACGGTTTAGATGTAAGCCTGTTTCCCATAATTGACGGTTTAACTTCTCCTTTTCCTATCATCGTGAATCGGCAGCTGTCTCACTCATATCTGCTTCCGGATTAGTAATACCATTAGTCCCTTGTTTAAACCGAAAATTAGGTCCATAACTTCATAGAATTCACTGGCTTATATTTTGCAGTTGGTAAACCAGGTCTTGCACCGTGTTTTTAGCACTTCCTCATCAAAAACAACGGCCAAGCAATTTGTCACCTACAATTGGGTTCCTTCCCGGATCACAGAAAATGATTTGGTTGAAGCAGCCTCAGTTGGCGTTCTGGGCCCTAAGGAAGTTTTGCACTGGCGGGCCCCTGAAAAGGAATGCCCTCCTGAGCCTAAGGAGGGAGAAGTTGTAGTTTTTTACGATCATCTGGCCCGGGGTTTTAGTCCTCCCGGTTCAAAATTAATCTGGGATGTGTTAGCCGCTTTTAAACTCCACCCTCAAGATGTAGGCCCGAATTCTATGTCGAACATTTGTAATATTCAAGTTTTCTCAGAAGCATATCTTCAAGAAGAACCATCAGTGGATCTGTTCCGGGACTTCTTTCATCTGAACCGGCGGACAGAGTTTACTGATGGGCCGCATCAGGAGCTGGGTGGTGTCAGCATCCAGAAAAGAAAAGATGTGAGTTTTCCCCACGCCGCTCTTCACAACCACCCCAAAGACTGGAACCAGACGTGGTTCTATTGTAGGGACACTTCGCCTGAAGGAGAGAATCTGCTGCCGGGTTGCCGCGCCTATCGCCTGGCAACAACCCATCCTTTGCCACAACGTCTCAGCTCCCAAGACCGGGCTCGATTCGCCCCTCAACTTTCCAACCTCAGGGCTTTCGTGGCGAACGGGTTAACTGCGTTGACTTCGTTCGCTACTGGCTTTCTTGGAGTATCCTCCCACTAAGTTAGCGCTCAAGTCTGGTGTGCAAATATACCGGCAAACCGGATGATCCTCAATGCCACACGAAATGATACTTCCTGATAATGAAGTTACTGAGTTTGCGAAGAAAATGCTGAACATCCCCTTGGAAGATTGCAGCCGGACCGGTTTAGCTCCATTTTGCTTAACCAACAAAGCGCCATCGGTAAAGCTCTTCCGGCCCTTTCTTCTCATCCTAATTCGTTCAAATGTCAGCTGTCTTCAATTTGTTATTATTCTTTTGCATAGGCCAATGATCCTTTCTGGAAGAGGAAGTCTCAGGATAAACCGGCCAAGCAATCTCGCAAGAAGACTTATGCTGTCAAGAAGAAAAAGGTTGTTGCCGCTTCCGGTTCACACCCTGAGGAGGATGATCCGGACTCTGAGGTACCAATTAATCATTATGTCTTTTGATCTCTCCTTGTATGAATTTATGTTAATAATGCCCTTTCACAGGACCTGGCGGAGGGAAGTAAAGCGGAGGAAGTTGAGGTAATTTCTCTCTCTTCTGATTCAGAACCACTGCCACCCAAAATCCGCCGGGTGTCCCGGAAATATCAATTTTCTCACCCTTATGCTCAATTGGATCCCAACTTTCTTTTGAAGAAACAGCAGCATGAAGCTCGCCGGACCATGCGCCATAGCGGCCATGTGATTGAATCGTCCGGAATACCCCTTACGCCGGCTCGCAGACGCCGCTCCGAGTTTTTACTTACTCCAACTCTCCTTCATCCAAAAGCAGGCCTTATACGTAAACTACTTAAACCGTCTGATCCCAACTATCAGGAGGCTCCTCTGTCCTCTTCCGGCGAGTCGAGTGCTACGCAGGTCCCAGTGCTCAAGACCGTCCCTGGGTAAATCCTTCTTTCAAACATCCGGTTTATCTTCATGTTTTTAACTTTATGATTCTCACTGCTCCCTTGACCTTTATCAGAATGCCAGAGCTTAGCAAAAAGGCGAAAGCAAATAAACCGACTGCTGAAACCACTACTGCTGGACCGGTCGATTACCCTGAAACAGCCATGCCTCCAGAGGACAATCTTGACATTCAGCTTGATGATTCCACTCCTATGGATCATGATGACTTTGCTGCTCCGGGAGGTCATAATATGGATAACACGACTGAACCGACAAACCCTGTCCGGGTTAGCCCTCCTCAGGCTAGACCGGCTCCTGTCAGTCCGGTGCCTACCGCTGTCCCCCTCCAGCCAACTGCTGCCTCATCCGCTGATGTTGAGATAACCGGGCTAGGCTTCACTGCTCCCACAGAGCCTGTCACCTTGGCTAGGCATACTGCCAAGGAAGAGAAATTTCAACAAGACAAAGGCAAGTGGAGCACAAATTTATCCAGCTATGCTCTGTTGAGTTCCTAGGAACTTCATTCCGGGTATCTGAACCGGCTCTTTACTAGCCGCGACTATGAAGTCGGTTTAGTTAATATGATGAAGGACAAGTATGAGGTGACTTTCTTTCCTTTCACTTCTGTATCTGCTTTGTAATTTTGCAATCCTATCTTTAGGCCAGAGTAGCCCCCAAGTGTCGGTTTAGCTTCATTGTAGGTGAACCGGGACTTCAATTATATATGAGAATGAACTTACATTAGCCCCCAAGTGTCAAGGGCATAACTTGTTTATGTGCTTGGGACTTGTCTGAAAAAATTTCTTTCTGTACTTCAATTGCACATTAGCCCCCAAGTGTCAAGGGCATAACTTGTTTATGTGCTTGGGACTTGTCTGAAAAAAAATTCTTTCTGTACTTCAATTGCACATTAGCCCCCAAGTGTCAGGTGTATAACTTGTTATGCGCTTGAGACTTGATTGATCTGCACTTCTAATCCGTTTGATTTCCTTGCAGGCTAACTTGGCCCGGAGGGCTTTGGAGGCAACTGAGCTTCGGAATAGCTTGGCCTCTCATGAGACTGCTTCAGCCAAAGCTAAGGACGAACTTGTCATTGCTTTGACTAATATGGAGAAATTGAAGAAAGATTTTGAAGCGGAGCGGTCCACATGGGAGGTGGAGAGGAATGCTCTTGAAAAAAGAGCAAAGGACGCCGAAGCTGCTCTTAACCCGGTTACTCAGGAGTTATCCGGTTTGAAACAGCAAATAGAGCTCATGACTTCTGCTATCTTCGGTGAGTACCCATCTTTGTATATTTTCCATCTTTGCAATCTTTTGTTCCGCTCCGGTTTAACGCGCCAAATGTATATAGGGAGGCGCATAACTCATCTCGGAGATGACCTCCAGAAGAAGCTCAAGGCAGCTTATACCCTGGTGGAGCAGCTCTATTCCGGCGCTCAAAGGGCTATCAGTGCCATGTCACACAACAAACCGGCGCTGACTACCATCCAAGCCACCCTGGAGAAACTATCTGTCCTACCTGTGCATCAGGTTGAGGTAAAGAAATCTGCCGCTCGAGCTGGCTCTCTTATGGTGCTTACCCGGGCCAAAGCATGGGTCCCTGATTTTGACCCGGCTGAAGCTATGAACGGCTATCCCAGCAACAAAGAGGACGGGTCAGTCTTCTCTGCCGAAGATCTCCGTGCTTTGACTAAGGACATGCGCCCGCTTGCTAGTAAACTTGCTCATGAGGCAGATTTGACAAGGTATCATCCGTCTTATGACTTAGAAAATTCGCAGGTGGAGCGGCCGGTTTACGACACCGAAAATTTGATCCCTCCAGTTCGTAACCACACTTTCGCTCCAGATATTGACCCTTCAGATCTCATCAATGAAGAAGTATACTTCCGTGCCCTCTCCAAGATTGATTGGTGCGCTCCTGGTTTCCAGCCATTGGTTGAAGTCGATGAAGATCCGAAACAAGATGATCATCAGCCTTCGCAATTTGAAGAGGAGTCATAATCCATCTGATTTTAGCTTTAAATTGCCGAGTGCTTTGCAAAAACTTTGATCTATTCAGGCCTGCGAGTGCCTTGTAATAGGATAGTTGAAATACTGCTTTTTTCCTACTGTTATGGCATTATTCGGGTTGGTATCTCCGAATTTAATCTCTTATTTGTAATGCATGATTCACCTATATCATCCGTGCATGCATGAACAAAGCTAAAAGATGTCCTGGCGGTTTACCACCGGACGGATTATACTGCTCTGATGCATATATCAAAGGAAGAGCTTTTGATCACAAACATATATCATACCTTTGATTAAGTGTGCTTGTAGACCTTAATCCGGTACAAATAAGTAAAAGCATATGTGCTGACGAGGCCCTTGGTTCTCTTGTTTCGCTTAGCCTGATGACCGATACGGGTTATGATGAACACCGGTTTAAATCTCGCTGGTGTTCATGACCCAGACTTGTAACTTTGTAGATATATGGTCAACTTTGTAGCTGTCCAGCCTCGCGTTAATGGACTTGGTTAAAAACCCAATGATCATGACGACCAAGATTTGTGAAATCAAAGAAATAAGGTTTTTTGGGCAAATAAGACCATGTAGTCGAGGCTTTTTACGAGCGGCCAGGCTCCAAATTCGAGGCTTTTTACGAGCTGTCAGGCTCCAAATTCGAGGCTTTTACGAGCTGCCAGGCTCCAAATTCGAGGTTTTTTCATCGATGACACGCCACCCAATGTTTCAAAACCTCTGAAGGATCTTGTCTTGAGGTGATCAACCCGATGATTGTCAATGGCTGATTCCTTGATGCATCAAGGGCGCCTGTTTAGGAGGCCATGGTGAGTTTGCGGAGAAACTCCCATGTGATACTCCTTTGAAAAACACGGCTGATTCCATGTTGTTATCAGGGGCGCCGGTTTAGGAGGCCATGGTGAGTTTTTGGAGAAACTCCCATGTGATACTCCTTTGAAAAAACACGGCTGATTCCATGTAGCTATCAGGGGCGCCGGTTTAGGAGGCTATGGTGAGTTTTCGGAGAAACTCCC
>LR738713.1:236516050-236568899 GCA_902687465.1 Secale cereale | reverse complement strand
GTAATAAAGACACGGCTGATTCCCTGACGCTATCAGGGGCGCCGGTTTAGGAGGCCATGGTGAGTTTTCGGAGAAACTCCCATGTGATACTCCTTTGTAAGAAAGACATGGCTGATTCCCTGATGCTATCAGGGGCGCCGGTTTAGGAGGCCAAGGTGAGTTTTCGGAGAAACTCCCATGTGATACTCCTTTGTAAGAAAGACACGGCTGATTCCCTGATGCTATCAGGGGCGCCGGTTTATTTATTAATCATAATATATACATGGTACATAAAGCGGAGCCAATGGCTCTGTGGGGACCCCGACTTAGAAGTCGAGATCACCGAATGCACGTGTACAGTGATCCCAGAGATCAATGCTCACTGAACACACAGAAGCTGAAATAACAAGAGTCTTACATCCATACAAATAGTCTTACACGAATTAAGGCCATTATGGCCAAGTCTTACATAGATAGAGCCTCATGGGCTGAATACCAAATAACTCGAGTAGCGGAAGTCTTCGATAAACGGGTAGAACCCATGCCATCTGCCTTAACCCTACAGGCATTCTGACTGGGATAGCGTCCTAGTTCGCATGTTCGTCTCCAAAGTACTCTTCCTCATATTCCTGCTCTTCCATGCCTGGCCAATTAAATAACCAGCGTCAAGCCAATGAGTACTTTGAATGTACTCGCAAGCAACCAATGATGTGGTTCAAAGTAACAATGCAATTAAATAACAATGATCAATCTAGCAAGGCTAGAACAAATATTCTACCATCAAGTTTATGCATCAATAACCTCGCGTAACCTCGAAGACAGGTTACCGACATCAACATGAATATGATTCATTTCATCGAGTCAAGTCACCACCTTGACTCACATACCCATCCATGGTTTCACAAACATTGGACGTAGCCCAAGAGTGGTTACCCAACTGTCCACGACCGTGGACACGGCTATTCGAATAGTTTGACACTCTGCAGAGGTTGTACACTTTACCCACAAGATCCGGGGAACTTCCGTGTCATCCACGACCCGCGGTACCTCAAGTACCCGGGTAAGCACCCGGTCATTATCTTTCCTTAGACGACACTAACATAGAGTCCACTCGTTGGCACACGGCCCTCGGGTACAAACAATAGATCACGGGACTTGCCCTAATTTCAATGTCACGCGTACCCGAAGGGAACAACGGTGTGTCCGGTGCCCTGTAAAAACAGTCATGGCCGTCTATCCAAGCACGACCACGTCCCGGGAAAGACCTCAAGTCTTCCCGTCACTAGTAATGCGGGCACCACGCTAGTATCGACCTAAGTAATCAATAAAGCCCCGTCCCATAAGGGGTAGTGTGGTTGCACATGTATGGTTGGAATAACGGTTGCAACTCAAACCAATCCGTTTGAAAAACACACACACTTGCCTTGGCACACCACTTCGTCATCAAGTGGTCACCCAGCTCATCATCATCATCTCCCTCGGGCATAAATGGCACCCGACGGGGTTTTATGCAAAGACTTCAACCATGAAGGTTCATGTCACACATGCATCACTTTCCATAACCACTAACCATATGCAAGTCATCTAGCACATAGCAAGATCAAGATCATGGCATGCATCATATGGTGGAATCAACTAGGTTACCATCGTAACCCTAATCATCATGCATCGGAAACAAACGGGTTCCGAATAACAAGTGTATCATGGTCAAAGGGTTGCTTGCCTGGATTGGCTTGGTCTTCAAAGTCTTCAAATCCTTCTCCTTCTTCTTCCACAACAACTTCGTCAAATACGGGATCTATACGTCACATAATAACCACGGGAAAATAAGAATACAAATAAAACAGAAAAATCAAAGTGCTCAGAAAAATGTCAACTCATTTTTGTAAAATACTAGAGGGATTTCTAAGATGGGGAAAAATCTTAGTTGGAGTTTTGGAGTTACAGAATGGAATATATTGATTTTAGAACAGGAGTATTACTGCCCAAATTTGAATTTAAATTTGAACAGTACAGCAAAGTTTCATGGATTTGAATGAAAGTAGTACTATTAAATAGGTTGGAATATTACAAGATTTTAGGAGTTGGAAATATTTAATTTGGATCAATATTCTTTTCTGTAGAAATGTTTAAAAAATTAACAGAAAAGAAAAAGGAAAAAGGGTCATGTGCACTGGGCGAGAGAAGGCCACAGTGCACGGCCCAGACGGACTGGCCCAGCCGCACGGGAGCCAGTGCGCGCACGTCAGGTTTTCAAACCTGACGGGCGGGGCCCGTGGGTCAGCGGCACAGAGGAGGGGGAGAGAGGTGGGGGGATGACAGGCGGGGCCCGCCTGTCATCTCTAACCCCACGGCCATGGCGGCGGCGAGCTCACCGGCGAAGATTCCGGCCACGGCGACGGCAACGGAGGGCAGGAACGTGACCAGCGTCGAGTGGCGGTTGCAGTGGTGGAGCTGCGGCACGGTGGGGAGTCCTGGTTCACCGGCGGCGAGGTGGGATGGCGGAAGCTCGTTGGAGGGTCGTGGTCGAGGTCGTTTCCGACTGCCACAGAGAGGGGAAACGAGGGGGAAAGAGTCAGTGAGGTGCGGCGGTTCCGAAACAGGTGGAAGGAGAGGCAGGGGAGGCCCGTACCTCGAGATCGCCGGCGGCCCGACGCGGCGGAGCTCCGGTCGATCCCGAGCACTGGGGCGTCCTGGGGTTGAACTGGAGGTGTTGGGGGGATCAGTGGAGTGGTGTGAGGCTTGTGGTGGTGTTGGAGAAGCTCGGGAGGGCCTATTTATAGGGGCTCGACGGAGACCCGTGGTCCAGTGCGCCGGTGAGCTCCGGCTCGAGGCTACAACGCACGGGAGGCCAGGGGAGTGAGTCCGTGGAGTTCCTGGACGAGCTCCACGTCCAGTAGAGGTGAGAGGAGGAGCGGGGGAGCGTCAGAGGCGCGCGCGCGTGTGAAGCAGAAGAATGGCCGAAGCGGGCGGCCGGTGCGCGTGCGACGACGTTCACTGGAGCGTGCAGGAGGAGGGGGGACAGCGCCGGGGAGGTCGCGGACGTCGAGGCGCCTCGACTGGCGCGAGGGGGAGGCCCGAGGCTGTCGGGGATCGGCGATTGGCTGGAGCCAGCGTGCGGAGGGCACTGTTGCACGCTCCAGAGCGCGCGTATTGCTGGCATCAGCGCGCTCTCACCGGTTTGGTCCGATCCAGCGTGTCCAACAGTGTCCAGCACGTAGAGGGAGGAGTAAAGAAATGCCCTGAGGCCTTGGATGCCCTGGGGATGCAGAGAGAGAGTGAGAGTATTGGTAAAATGGTGGAAACCTACTGTACAGTAAGGTAAAACAGGGGTTTCACCCTTCAATCATGGAGCTGAGGTGCTGGGGGAGTTACTGGAGGTAGTTGGTAACTCAATGAGCATGTGGTAAGAAGTTGAGGCCATGGAGAAAAGAAAAAGTGATCAAGTTGAGGGTTTTAGAAATTCTGCAGAAGGTGTTTGATCTGTGTTTGGTCAAGTAAATGAATTCCACTTGTCATGGCACTTGACAGGGTTGAAAGACATGAGAAAATAGGGTGCTTCACCAAATTTGGGCTCATTTGGAGAAACTAGCCAATGTAACTTTGGTGAACCCTAGAAATCAACAGAAACAATTTCATCTTGATTGAGTCAAGCTAATCATCTCCCCTTGATACACCACTTGGTGTAGCATCATCATTTGGGGTGTTGATCATGCCCACAAAGTTTGAAGCTCCAGATAAAAAGTTGGTAATGTAAAGTTGTTCGAATTTGCATTTGAACAGAAAGGGTTTTGAGGTGATCTGATCAAGTTGCTCTATTCCAAATCTTGTGCCATTTGGTCTAGATGCCTTATTAGGTCATTCTAGCATGTGCACCAAGTTTGAGAGCATTTGGAAGAGTTTGGCAATGTAGAGTTGCTCAAACTTCAAATATGGACAGAATGGTTATGAAGGGGTTTGAAGATGTTTTCTTGCTTCCCAAGGCATGGGACTTGGCAAGATCATCAAATATGTCATATATGACATGATAGAATTTCCCTGGAATTTTTGGAGAAAAATTCCTTTGTAAATATTTCAAAAGCTTGAAATATCCAGAAAGGGTTTTAGAGGGTTTAGCCCATTATTTTGAACATGACCAAGTGTTGAAACTCTTATATATGGACAATATATGTCCTATGAGTCTCTCTGAATTTTGGCAAATATTTTTGAAACAGTTAAAAAAATTTCCCCTATTAAAGACCATTTCTGGCCTTAAGAAAAAGCTTTTAAATAAAATAGAAAAATAACTTTTAAAATTATACCTTTGTGGTTTCTGTGAGTCCTATGACTACTAGGTCTCAAATAAACCTTTTGAAATAATTTTCTCACCCTAGATCAAGTACTTGCAGTGCAAATCTCAATTCAGGGGTTTTTGGAAAACTAAATTTATAAAATACTTTTTGGCCAAATTAATTTTGTAAGAAAATACTATACTGGTATATAACACTTGGCATGATCATTGGGCAGAAGTTTTGGGTAAGGAGATGAAATCTACATGAGATCATAGTTGACTTTAATGAGCACATGAAAGAGCAAATGAAGAAAACTCAATTCCAAATAAAAGCCAAATGATGCTAAAAAAAATTGCTGGTCCAAATTTTCATGCTTCAAAGTTACAAATAACATGTTACAAAATGCAGGGTGTGACAGACCTACCCCCCTTACAAGAATCTCGTCCCCGAGATTCCTAAACTAGGGCTTAAAAGAGGTCGGGAAACTCGGATCTGAGGTAGTCTTCTCGTTCCCAGGTTGCTTCTGCTTCGGTGTGATTGCTCCAGTGGACCTTGAAGTACTTCATGGTACGGCTCTGCGTACGTCGTTCTGCTTCGTCCAGAATACGAATGGGCTTCTCGCGGTAGGTCAAATCAGGCTGCAGATCAATGGCTTGGTGATCCACATCCTTGTAGAGATTGGGCTTGTCTGGAACTTGGAGACATTTTCGGAGTTGTGACACATGGAATACATTGTGCACATCGGATAGCTCAGGTGGTAGTTCCAACTGATAAGCCACTTCTCCTCGTCGGTCTGTGATCTTGAATGGGCCAATGAACCTTGGCGCGAGCTTCCCCTTGACGTGGAAACGCTTGGTTCCCTTCAGAGGAGTTACCCGCAGGTACACATGATCTCCGACACGGAAAATCATGTCTCGGCGTCGAGTGTCAGCATAACTCTTCTGCCTTGACTTGGCTGCCTTTAATCGCTCTCTGACTAGTTGGACTTGCTCTTCTGCTGCGCGGAGAATATCCGGTCCAAAGACTAGTCCTTCTCCAGTCTCTGACCAATTGAGGGGTGTGCGACATTTGCGTCCGTAAAACATCTCAAATGGTGCCATCTGAAGGCTTGACTGGTAACTGTTGTTATAGGAGAACTCGGCAAAAGGGAGACAGTCTTCCCACTTGGCTCCATATGCCAGGACACAGGCTCGGAGCATGTCTTCGAGAATCTGATTGACTCGCTCAGTCTGTCCTCCGGTCTGTGGGTGGAAAGCTGTGCTGAAAGACAACTTGGTTCCCAAGGCTTCTTGGAATCGCTTCCAGAACCTTGAAGTGAACTGGGTGCCCCGATCTGACAGAATCTCCTTGGGAACACCGTGAAGACTTACGATTCGGTTGATATAGAGAGTTGCCAGCTGGTTGCCTGAGTAGGTAGTCTTGACAGGAATGAAATGGGCTACCTTGGTCAAATGATCGACTATGACCCAGATAGAGTCATGTCCTTTATTCGATCTTGGTAATCCAGTGATGAAGTCCATTCCGACTTTATCCCACTTCCACTCAGGAACCTTGAGTGGTTGAAGCAATCCAGCAGGTCGCTGATATTCAGCCTTGACCCTTTGGCACACATCACACTTTGCAACATAGGTTGCAATCTCTCTCTTCATCCCATGCCACCAGAATTGTGCCTTCAAATCTTGGTACATCTTGGTTCCTCCGGGGTGGATGGAATACGGGGTGTCGTGGGCTTCTTGCAGAATCAGCGTCTTCAGCTCGGTGTTGTTTGGTACGCAGAGGCGACCTTTGTACCAAACAATCCCGTGCTCGTCTTCGGAGAATCCTGGGGCCTTGCCCATCTTCATCTTCTTCTTGATACCTTCGATGCTTGCGTGTCCACCTTGAGCCTTCTTGACGTCGTCCATCAGGGTCGGTCTGACTTCCAAATGATCCAGAAATCCGGGGGTGACCAATTCCAAACTGAATTGTTCGATCTCCTTAAACAAGGCTGGCTGCCTCTCTTGAATAATGACATTCAAAGAGCAAGCCTTCCTGCTTAAGGCATCGGCCACCATGTTAGCCTTCCCAGGGTGATACTGAACACTGAGGTCATAATCTTTGATGAGTTCCAACCATCTTCGCTGCCTCATGTTCAATTCCTTTTGGGTGAAAATATACTTCAGACTTTTGTGGTCTGTGTAAATCTCACACCGTTTCCCTAGGAGGTAATGCCGCCATGTCTTCAAGGCATGAACTACTGCCGCCAGCTCAAGATCGTGAGTAGCGTAGTTCTCCTCATGGGGTCGTAGCTGCCTGGGGAGGTATGCTATGACGCGGCCTTCTTGCATCAGAACGCTTCCCAATCCGGTTCGAGAGGCATCACAATATATCACGATCTCCTTGTGAATATCAGGTGTTGCCAGAACTGGGGCGGTGGTCAATCTCTTCTTGAGCTCTTGGAAGCTCTCTTCACATTTTGGAGTCCACTCGAACTTCTTGTCCTTTTTGAGGAGCTGAGTCATTGGTCGTGCAATGCTAGAGAATCCTTCCACGAACTTGCGATAATAGCCCGCTAATCCGAGGAAGCTTCTGACTTCCTTGACGGTCGTTGGAGATTGCCATTGGGTCACAGCTTCGATTTTTGCAGGATCAACAGATAATCCTTCCTCGGTCAAGACATGACCTAAGAATCCAACTTTATGCAGCCAGAACTCACACTTGCGGAATTTGGCATACAGTTGGTGCTCACGAAGCTTGTCTAGGACCATCCTCAGATGTTGCTCATGCTCTTCCTCCGACTTCGAGAACACAAGAATGTCATCAATGAAGAGAACAACGAACTTGTCCAAATATTCCATGAAGACTTTATTCATGAGATACATGAAGTAGGCTGGGGCATTGGTTAACCCAAAAGACATGACCGTGCACTCGTACAGGCCATATCGGGTTACGAATGCCATCTTCGGAATATCTTGGGGTCTGATCTTCAGCTGGTAATACCCAGATCTGAGGTCGATCTTGGAGAATACCTTGGCTTCGCTCAGTTGATCAAACAGATCTTCGATCTTGGGAAGTGGTACTTGTTCTTGATTGTAACTTCATTGAGGGAACGATAGTCAATGCATAAGCGGATTGTACCGTCCCTCTTTGCCACAAACAGAACAGGAGATCCCCAAGGGGAGGCACTCGGGCGGATAAATCCCTTCCTTAGCTGCTCTTCTAGCTGCTTCTTCAACTCGGCTAATTCTTCCGTCCCCATTCTATAAGGCTTCTTATAGATGGGTCCTGCTCCGGGCACGAGCTCGATGATGAACTCAATGTCACGGTCAGGGGGCATTCCCGGTAGTTCATCCGGAAAGACATCAGGATACCCACATTCCACCGGTACTTGATCTAGCCCAACTTCAGACAGACAGTTGACTTTAGCGGTTTGAGCGGAAGAGGAGTTGGGGGCAAACTTGACTTCGACTCCTTGGTCATTGGTCACAGTGACTGTCCAATTGGCACAGTCTAACAAGCCTTGGTGCTTGCTGAGCCAATTCATACCTAGGATCACATCCAAGCCTTGCGATCTCAGGACGATAAGGTCTGCTAGGAAGTCTACACCGTTAATGGTAATACTGACTCCTTTACAGCCTATCTTGGCTCTCATCTCGGCTCCGGGGGTTTGTACCACCATAGGGTTATTCAGGGGTGTAGGGGTCATGCCACTTTTTAATGCAAATCTTTGAGTGACAAATGAATGCGTTGCTCCAGAATCAAACAAGACAGTTGCAGGTGCTGAGTTGACAAGGAACGTACCCAGCACGACGTCCGGGTCTTCCTGGGCTTCTTCAGCAGTGACGTGATTCACACGCCCCTTCCCATAGTTTGGTGGATTGCGAGGAGCTGGGTTCCTTGGTGGCATTCCACGGCCTTGTCCCTGGTTCTGCGCATTGGGGCGTGGGGCATCAGGCTTCTTGTTGGGGCACACCCTGGAGATGTGTCCGGGCTGACCACACCCAAAGCAAGTGACTTGGTTTGGAGTGTTGATCTTGCCACCACTGGTATTGGGGTTGAAAGCTAGCCTGGGGTTGGCATACTGCTGAGGCTGAGGATTGGCATGAGGTGCAGGAGCTCTTGGCTGCTGATAGGTTGGCTTGGCCGGGGCTGACTGCCACGGACGAGGCTTCTGGTTGCTGGAACTTCCCTTACTGACCAACTTGCGCTTGCGAGTGTCTTCCAAAGCACACCGCTTGTCTTCAAGCATAAGTGCCTTGTTCACCAGGTCAGGGAAAGACGGGCAATCGCACACGACAAGCGAGTATTGCAGAGTCTGATTGAGGCCTTCCATGAAGCGCTACCTTTTGGCAGCATCAGTGCTGACATCTTCAGGGGCATACCTTGACAGAACACTGAACTTCTGCATGTACTCCTTGACAGTGCCACTTCCTTGCTTCAGGGCTCGGAACTCGCGCTTTTTGATAGCCATGATTCCGGAAGGAATGTGGGCCTTGCGGAATTCTGACTTGAAGTTAACCCAAGTGATGTCTTGTTCAGCATGCATGACCTTGAATCCATCCCACCAAGCTCTTGCGGTTCCCCCGAGGCAGTGGGCTGCATAAGCCACCTTCTCGCGATCCTTGGTGCATCCGACTAGTTCCAGGATTTCCTCAATGGAACGGACCCAGTCATCTGCATCCAGGGGTTCAGCAGTCTCGATGAAGGTTGGCGGTGCATGCTTCTTGAACTCTGCCAACGTGGAACGTCCATTGCCATTCCCCGCCGGCTGGCGGTTGTTGGTGACAGCTTGAGCAATCAGCTGAAGAGCTGCAGTGTTGGCTTGGCGTTCCTCTCGGAAAGCTTGGAGAAGCTGAGCCATGTCCATGCTTGGAGGAGGTGGTGGTGGAGTTTGGTCGTTGGTTTGGTCGTGGCCTGCCTCTGGCTGAGAGGATGCTCCGGCTTCGGGCTGCTGGGTAGAGGTACCAGTACGAGTTACAACAGGCATCCTGTTGGAGCGGTAAAAGGTCTCATGACTCGGAAGAGGGAAAGCAAGATAGATGGGTGCCTAGTAAGGGGTGGGTGTGACACTAAATCAAATCATGCAAGGGCCGTAAGGCCAAAACACATCCATTAAAATCCAAATGGGTGATGTAGTCGTTTACACATTCCCGAAGGAAGATTACGACTTACATCCAGACACAACAAAAGCAAACGCTAGATGGTTTCATATGAATCATACAAGGACTCGACTGCGCATAGGGGTTACACGACCTATCCTACCATAGGGGTTACAACTGGCATATCCGAGTAGCGAATAATGCCTAAGCGGCGGAATGCTCGGTCGCGTATTCCGGCTCTTTTGGGTCTTCCTCCTTGTCTTCATCTGTCTGGGCTCCCTTGTCACTTGAGGGAGTGGGGGAGTGGAGGAGTTGGATACGACGGTGCTTCGACGGTGGTGCAGGGAAAAGCTTGCGATATTCCCTTGCTGTCATCCGGCGTCGCCGAGGGGGTTCTTCACCCTTGGAAGATACATCCTCGGAGGGCCTTTCGCCTCGATATGCGATAGCGGATTGTCCAAAAGGTGCTCCTTCCTTCTTGATCCTGTTTGCCTTCTCTTGAGCTCGACGAAGAAGTGCCTTGGTCTTGTAAAGTTCTTCTCGAAGCTTCATTGATTCCAGGCCTAGTCTTGTGCCAGGCTGTCGGCACATAGACTGAAGTAGGTCTGGAACCGAAGCGAGAGTCCTTCCTTCAGTGGAGGGGCTAGTGCGCTGCTTTCTTCGTCACCTTCCTTCCGGTAAGGTAAGAAGCGAGTTGCCATCTTGGCTGCCATCTCCGGAAGAAGCTCGTGGAGACGGGTCAGTGCCTTGAGTGCAGCAGCCTCGGCAGCGAGTGGTAGTGTTGCCATCTGGGGTCCCTCGAAGAACCAACTTGTGGGAGGATCGTTTGCCTTCACGATTACTTCCACATGGTACTCCACCTCAGTATCGCTCACCCAATGCTCAAGGTAGGTGAGAATGGGTGCTCGGTGGAACTGACACTCCTGGAGGCTATCCTCGAGAAGTAAGGGAAACCCAGTGGTCAGGTGCTCTTCGGGTACAGCGGCCATCTACAAAGGTGGAATAGGAGGGGTTAATAAGCTGATGAAATCTCAGGTTTAGAAAAGAAGAGAGGTTCAGAAGGTTTTTGAAAAAGGGTCTCATCTAACTAACGCCCATGCTAACTAAGGCTTCCTACAGTCAGGATGGCTCTGATACCAGCTCTGTGGGGACCCCGACTTAGAAGTCGAGATCACCGAATGCACGTGTATAGTGATCCCAGAGATCAATGCTCACTGAACACACATAAGCTGAAATAACAAGAGTCTTACATCCATACAAATAGTCTTACACTAATTAAGGCCATTATGGCCAAGTCTTACATAGATAGAGCCTCATGGGCTGAATAGCAAATAACTCGAGTAGCGGAAGTCTTTGATAAACGGGTAGAACCCATGCCATCTGCCTTAACCCTACAGGCATTCTGACTGGGATAGCGTCCTAGTTCGCATGTTCGTCTCCAAAGAACTCTTCCTCATATTCCTGCTCTTCCATGCCTGGCCAAGTAATAACCAGTGGCAAGCCAATGAGTACTTTGAATGTACTCGCAAGCAACCCATGATGTGGTTCAAAGTAACAATGCAATTAAATAACAATGATCAATCTAACAAGGCTAGAACAAATATTCTACCATCAAGTTTATGCATCAATAACCTCGCGTAACCTCGAAGACAGGTTACCGACATCAACATGAATATGATTCATCTCATCGAGTCAAGTCACCACCTTGACTCACATACCCATGCATGGTTTCACAAACATTGGACGTAGCCCAAGAGCGGTTACCCAACTGTCCATGACCGTGGACACGGCTATTCGAATAGTTTGACACTCTGCAGAGGTTGTACACTTTACCCACAAGATCCGGGGAACTTCCATGTCATCCACGACCCGTGGTACCTCAAGTACCCGGGGTAAGCACCCGGTCATTATCTTTCCTTAGACGACACTAACATAGAGTCCACTCGTTGGCACACGGCCCTCGGGTACAAACAATAGATCACGGGACTTGCCCTAATTTCAATGTCACGCGTACCCGAAGGGACCAACGGTGTGTCCGGTGCCCTGTAAAAACAGTCATGGCCGTCTATCCAAGCACGACCCCGTCCCGGGAAAGACCTCAAGTCTTCCCGTCACTAGTAATGCGGGCACCACGCTAGTATCGACCTAAGTAATCAATAAAGCCCCGTCCCATAAGGGGTAGTGTGGTTGCACATGTATGGTTGGAATAACGGTCGCAACTCAAACCAATCCGTTTGAAAAACACACACACTTGCCTTGGCACACCACTTCGTCATCAAGTGGTCACCCAACTCATCATCATCATCTCCCTCGGGCATAAATGGCACCCGACGGGGTTTTATGCAAAGACTTCAACCATGAAGGTTCATGTCACACATGCATCACTTTCCATAACCACTAACCATATGCAAGTCATCTATCACATAGCAAGATCAAGATCATGGCATGCATCATATGGTGGAATCAACTAGGTTACCATCGTAACCCTAATCATCATGCATCGGAAACAAACGGGTTCCGAAGAACAACTGTATCATGGTCAAAGGGCTGCTTGCCTGGATTGGCTTGGTCTTCAAAGTCTTCAAATCCTTCTCCTTCTTCTTCCACAACAACTTCGTCAAATACGGGATCTATACGTCGCATAATAACCACGGGAAAATAAGAATACAAATAAAACAGAAAAATCAAAGTGCTCAGAAATATGTCAACTCATTTTTGTAAAATACTAGAGGGATTTCTAAGATGGGGAAAAATCTTAGTTGGAGTTTTGGAGTTACAGAATGGAATATATTGATTTTAGAACAGGAGTATTACTGCCCAAATTTGAATTTAAATTTGAGCAGTACAGCAAAGTTTCATGGATTTGAATGAAAGTAGTACTATTAAATAGGTTGGAATATTACAAGATTTTAGGAGTTGGAAATATTTAATTTGGATCAATATTCTTTTCTGTAGAAATGTTTAAAACATTAACAGAAAAGAAAAAGGAAAAAGGGTCCTGTGCACTAGGCCAGAGAAGGCCACAGTGCACGGCCCAGACGGACTGGCCCAGCCGCACGGGAGCCAGCGCGCGCACGTCAGGTTTTCAAACCTGACGGGCCCGTGGGTCAGCGGCACAGAGGAGGGGGAGAGAGGTGGGGGGATGACAGGCGGGGCCCGCCTGTCATCTCTAACCCCACGGCCACGGCGGCGGCGAGCTCACCGGCGAAGATTCCGGCAACGGCGACGGCAACGGAGGGCAGGAACGTGACCAACGTCGAGTGGCGGTTGCAGTGGTGGTGGTGCGACATGGTGGGGAGTCCTGGTTCACCGGCGGCGAGGTGGGACGGCGGAAGCTCGTCGGAGGGTCGTGGTCGAGGTCGTTTCCGACTGCCACAGAGAGGGGAAACGAGGGGGAAAGAGTCAGTGAGGTGCGGTGGTTCCGAAATAGGTGGAAGGAGAGGCAGGGGAGGCCCGTACCTCGAGATCGCCGGCGGCCCGACGCGGCGGAGCTCCGGCCGATCCCGAGCACTGGGGCGTCCTGGGGTTGAACTGGAGGTGCTGGGGGGATCAGTGGAGTGGTGTGAGGCTTGTGGTGGTGTTGGAGAAGCTCGGGAGGGCCTATTTATAGGGGCTCGACGGAGACCCGTGGTCCAGTGCGCCGGCGAGCTCCGGCTCGAGGCTACAGCGCACGGGAGGCCAGGGGAGTGAGTCCGTGGAGTTCCTGGACGAGCTCCACATCCAGTAGAGGTGAGAGGAGGAGCGGGGGAGCGTCAGAGGCGCGCGCGCGTGTGAAGCAGAAGAATGGCCGAAGCGGGCGGCCGGTGTGCGTGCAACGACGTTCACTGGAGGGCGCAGGAGGAGGGGGGACAGCGCCGGGGAGGTCGCGGACGTCGAGGCGCCTCGACTGGCGCGATGGGGAAGCCCGAGGCTGTTGGGGATCGGCGATTGGCTGGAGCCAGCATGCGGAGGGCACTGTTGCGCGCTCCAGAGCGCGCGTATTGCTGGCATCAGCGCGCTCTCGCCGGTTTGGTCCGATCCAGTGTGTCCAACAGTGTCCAGCACGTAGAGGGAGGAGTAAAGAAATGCCCTGAGGCCTTGGATGCCCTGGGGATGCAGAGAGAGAGTGAGAGTATTGGTAAAATGGTGGAAACCTACTGTACAACAAGGTAAAACAGGGGTTTCACCCTTCAATCATGGAGCTGAGGTGCTGGGGGCGTTACTGGAGGTAGCTGGTAACTCAGTGAGCATGTGGTAAGAAGATGAGGCCATGGAGAAAAGAAAAAGTGATCAAGTTGAGGGTTTTAGAAATTCTGCAGAAGGTGTTTGATCTGTGTTTGGTCAAGTAAATGAATTCCACTTGACATGGCACTTGACAGGGTTGAAAGACATGAGAAAATAGGGTGCTTCACCAAATTTGGGCTCATTTGGAGAAACTAGCCAATGTAACTTTGGTGAACCCTAGAAATCAACAGAAACAGTTTCATCTTGATTGAGTCAAGCTAATCATCTCCCCTTGATGCACCACTTGGTGTAGCATCATCATTTGGGGTGTTGATCATGCCCACAAAGTTTGAAGCTCCAGATAAAAAGTTAGTAATGTAAAGTTGTTCAAATTTGCATTTGAACAGAAAGGGTTTTGAGGTGATCTGATCAAGTTGCTCTATCCCAAATCTTGTGCCATTTGGTCTAGATGCCTTATTAGGTCATTCTAGCATGTGCACCAAGTTTGAGAGCATTTGGACAAGTTTGGCAATGTAGAGTTTCTCAAACTTCAAATATGGACAGAATGGTTATGAAGGGGTTTGAAGATGTTTTCTTGCTTCCCAAGGCATGGGACTTGGCAAGATCATCAAATATGTCATATATGACATGATAGAATTTCCCTGGAATTGTTGGAGAAAAATTCCTTTGTAAATATTTCAAAAGCTTGAAATATCCAGAAAGGGTTTTAGAGGGTTTAGCCCATTATTTTGAACATGACCAAGTGT
This sequence comes from Secale cereale, assembly GCA_902687465.1. Taxonomy (NCBI): domain Eukaryota; kingdom Viridiplantae; phylum Streptophyta; class Magnoliopsida; order Poales; family Poaceae; genus Secale; species Secale cereale. The sequence goes on along the minus strand of LR738713.1, from coordinate 236,554,601 downwards.
TGAAACTCTTATATATGGACAATATATGTCCTATGAGTCTCTCTGAATTTTGGCAAATATTTTTGAAACATTTAAATAATTTTCCCCTATTAAAGACCATTTTTGGCCTTAAGAAAAAGCTTTTGAATAAAATAGAAAAATAACTTTTAAAATTATACCTTTGTGGTTTCTGGGAGTCCTATGACTACTAGGTCTCAAATAAACCTTTCGAAATAATTTTCTCACCCTAGATCAAGTACTTGCAGTGCAAATCTCAATTTAGGGGTTTTGGAAAACTAAATTTATAAAATACTTTTTGGCCAAATTAATTTTGTAAGAAAATACTATACTGCTATATAACACTTGGCATGATCATTGGGCAGAAGTTTTGGGTAAGGAGATGAAATCTACAAGAGATCATAGTTGACTTTAATGAGCACATGAAAGAGCAAATGAAGAAAACTCAATTCCAAATAAAAGCCAAATGATGCTAAAAAAATTTGCTGGTCCAAATTTTCATGCTTCAAAGTTACAAATAACATGTTACAAAATGCAGGGTGTAACAGGCTCAAGTGTAGTAAGGTCGCAGAAGAGCGATGTTCCACGGCCGCTTCGTCTCCTCCTCTGCCGTACGTGAGTCCTTGTGTTCTCGAACGTCGACCAGGTAGTATGAACCGTTGTGTAGGTTCTTGCTGACCACAAAGGGTCCTTCCCAAGGTGGGGATAACTTGTGCATATATGTCTGGTCTTGGATGAGCCGGAGCACCAGATCTCCCTCCTGGAATGTTCTGGTCTTAACCCGGCGGCTGTGGTACCGGCGCAGGTCTTTTTGATAAATCACTGATCGTGCTGCTGTCGTGTCCCGTTCCTCATCCAGCCGGTCCAAACTGTCTTGTCTTGCTTGCTCATTATCCGCTTCAACGTAAGCTGCCACCTGTGGTGAGTTGTGCCGGATGTCACTAGGGAGAACTGCTTCAGCACCATACACCATGAAGAAAGGTGTATAACCTGTAGACCTGTTAGGTGTAGTGTTGATGCTCTAGAGGACAGAAGGTAACTCCTCTACCCAGCAACCTGGTGTTCTTTGCAAAGGAACCATAAGCTGGGGCTTGATGCCTCTCAGGATCTCTTGGTTGGCCCTCTCAGCTTGGCCATTGGACTGAGGGTGAGCTTCTGATGACACATCCAGGCGAATATGTTCTCTTTGACAGAACTCTTCCATCTCTCCTTTAGATAGGTTGGTGCCATTATCAGTAATGATGCTATGTGGAAAACCAAACCGGAAAATTACCTTTTTGATGAATTTAACCGTTGTTGCCGCATCACACTTACTGACAGGCTCTGCCTCAACCCACTTTGTAAAGTTGTCCACTGCTACTAACAGGTGGGTTTTCTGATCTTGGGATCTTTTAAAGGGTCCAACCACATCAAGCCCCCAAGTCGCAAATGGACAAGTGATTGGAATCATCCGTAGCTCCTGTGCCGGAACATGAGCACGCCGTGAAAATTTCTGGCAAGCATCACATTTTCTAACCAATTCCTCTGCATCAGCGTGAGCCGTTAGCCAGTAGAACCCATGACGAAAAGCTTTAGCTAGCAATGACTTTGAACCGGCGTGATGAACACAATCTCCTTCGTGAATCTCTCGAAGAATATCACAGCCTTCCTCTGATGATACGCGCCGCTGAAATGCCCCAGAAACACTGCGGTGATGAAGTTCTCCATTGACAATAGTCATAGACTTGGACCGCCGGATTATCTGCCGGGCCTCATCTTCGTCCTCTGGCAACTCACCTCAGCTCAGGTATGCCAATTAAGGGAGTGTCCAATCCGGAATAACGTGAAGAGCTGCAACTAGCTGTGCTTCAGGATCAGGAACAGCTAAATCCTCCTCTGAAGGTATTTGTATTGACGGACTATGCAGTTCATCTAAGAAGGTATTAGGTGGAACCGGTTTACGCTGGGAGCCCAGCCGGCTTAATGCGTCGGCCGCTTCATTTTCTATGTGGTCCACCTGATATCCTTTGGAGCATCCTGCGACTGCTTCAACTTCTCGCCGATAAGCCGCCATGAGTGGATCTTTAGAGTCCCACTTACTAGACACCTGTTATGCCACTAGATCTGAGTCACCAAAGCACTTGACCCGGCTGAAATTCATCTCCTTGGCTATCCGTAAACCGTGAAGGAGAGCTTCATACTCAGCAGCACTGTTAGTGCAAGGGAACGTTAATCGAAGGACATAACAGAACTTGTCACCTCGTGGGGAAGTTAACACGACTCCAGCCCCCGAGCCCTCCAATTGCCTTGAACCGTCAAAGTGAATAGTCCAGTATGTATGATCCGGCTTCTCCTCAGGTGCTTGCAACTCTGTCCAATCATTGATGAAATCCACCGGCACTTGGGATTTTATAGCAGTACGGGGTACATACTTTAATCCGTGCGGGCTAAGCTCAATGGCCCATTTCGCCACTCTGCCAGTGGCTTCTCTGTTCTGGATTATATCCCCCAATGGAGCTGAGCTAACGACAATGATTGGGTGGCCCTGGAAATAGTGCTTCAGCTTCTGGTTTGCCATGAATACCCCATATACTAACTTCTGCCAATGTGGATATCTTTGCTTTGACTCAATAAGGACCTCACTGATGTAGTAAACCGGGCGCTCAACCGGAATATTCCTTACCTGCTTCCTTGCGTTCCACCACAATTGCCACGCTAACTGCACGGGCATTGGCGGCCACGTATAATAGCAGCGGCTCTTTGTCAACAGGGGCAGCAAGAACTGGCGGTTCTGCTAATTGCCGCTTCAAATCCTCGAATGCAGCGTCTGCATCATCGCTCCATACAAACCGATCCATCTTTTTCAGCATCTGATAAAGCGGGATTGCCTTCTCTCCCAAACGGCTGATGAACCGGCTCAACGCTGCAATACGGCCTGCTACGCGCTGGACATCATTGATACAAGCCTGTTTAGCCAAGGATGTGATCGCCTTGATCTTCTCCGGATTAGCCTCAATCCCTCTGTTTGATACTAAGAATCCAAGGAGCTTGCCTGCTGGAACACCAAAAACACACTTCTCCGGATTAAGCATCATCTTGTAAACCCGGAGGTTGTCAAAGGTTTCTTTCAAGTCCTCTATCAGCGTCTCCTCCTTCCTGGATTTCACCACAATGTCATCAACATAAGCATGGACATTTTTTCCATTCTGCCCCTTGAAGCCGTTCTGCACGCAACGTTGATAAGTTGCTTGGGCACTCTTGAGCCCAAAAGGCATGCATACATAGCAGAAGGCTCTGAAAGGAGTTATGAAAGCAGTCTTCTCCTGGTCCTTCACCGCCATCTTGATCTGATGATAACCTGAATATGCATCCAGAAAACTTAGCCGCTCACATCCTGTCGTAGCATCAATAATCTGATCAATACGGGGGAGAGCAAAAGGATCAGTTGGGCAAGCCTTGTTCAAGTCTGTGTAGTCAACACACATCCTCCAGGTTCCATTTTTCTTTAGCACCAGCACCGGATTAGCCAACCATTCTGGATGAAACACCTCAACTATGAATCCTGCGGCCAAGAGCCTAGCCACTTCTTCACCTATAGCCTTGCGCCTCTCCTCATTGAAGCGGCGCAAATACTGCTTGACCGGTTTAAACTTCGGATCAATATTAAGACTGTGCTCAGCGAGTTCCCTCGATATACCTGGCATGTCAGAAGGTTTCCATGCAAAGATATCCCGGTTCTCACGGATGAACTCGATGAGCGCGCTTTCCTATTTGGGGTCTAGGTTAGCGCTGATAGTGAACTGCTTGGACGAATCGCCCGGAACAAAGTCAGCCTGCTTGGTTTCCTCTACCGATTTAAACTTTAACGCCGGAACATGCTCTGTAGTTGGCTTCTTCAACGGGGACATATCTGCCAGATCAACATTGTCCTTGTAGAATTTCAGCTCCTCCGTAGCACAAACTGCCTCAGCGTATGCTGTGTCTCCTTCCTCGCATTCCAATGTGATCTTGCGGCTCCCATGAACCGTGATGGTTCCCTTGTGACCCGACATCTTAAGCTGTAGATAAACATAACACGGTCTATCAATGAACTTGGCGTAAACCGGTCTCCCAAACAGAGCATGATATGGGCTCCTGATCTTTACGACCTCAAAGGTCACTGTCTCCGATCTAGAATCCTGCTCATCCCCAAAGGTAACTTCCAGATCAATTTTCCCGACTGGGTAAGCCGATTTACCTGGCACCACCACATGGAATACTGTGTTGGACTGCCAGAGCTTCTTATCTATCAACCCCATACGTCGGAAGGTCTCATAGTATAAGATGTTGATGCTGCTTCCGCCGTCCATAAGTCCTTTTGTGAACTTGTAACCACCCACCTGTGGTGCCACCACTAAGGCCAGCTGGCCGGATTATCAACCCGTGGCGGGAGATCCTCCCTGCTCCACACAATGGGTTGCTCAGACCAACGTAAAAAACGTGGTATTGCCGGTTCAACTGCGTGTACTGCCCGCTTCAGAATCTTTTGATCTCGTTTGCACAAACTTGTGGTGAAAACATGATACTGCCCGTTGCTTAGCCCCTTCGGATTATTCTGATATCCGGATTGCTGCTGCTGCTGACGCTACTGATTGCCTTGGTTGTTGTAACCACCCTGACCATGCTGCTGGTTATGTTGATGCTGATTGTTGCCGTTATGGTTATTGTTGCCGCCATGATATCCTGATCCAGATCCGTTACCCTAGTAACCCGGACCCTGAAAGCCGGAACCTGATCCGCCGCCGGGGGATCTGTGGTTATACTTGGCTTGTCTTATAACCTCCTGCATGATACGGCAGTGCTTCCAGAGATGCATAGTCGGGTATTCCTCTGTACCGTGTCTTGGGCAAGGCACACTTAGCTGCTGATCTAGATTGAAGGGTGGCCTCTCGTTGCGCGGGGGCGGTCTACCCTTGCAGCGCTGTCCGTTGCCCTGAACGTTGGTATTGGCCACAAAGTCTGAGCCGCCCTCCGCTTTTCGCTTGCCATTGTAACCTCTAACTGTCGGATTGGCTTGCGCCGGTTTACCAGCCTTACTCACATTCCCAGACTTGTCTCCGTCTGCGTCTAGGTATTTGGTGTTATCAGAGTCCCCATACTTCACCAAAGCGCTCATGAGCATTCCCATGTCATTGCAATCGCGCTTGAGCCGTCCTAACTTCAGCCTCAAAGACTCGAACCGGCAATTATTCTCCAACGTTACGATCGTCGTACTGGGGTTGATACTATTGGAAGAGTGCAGGATTTCTGATACTCGCCGCACCCAACTGCTTGTGGTTTCCTGCTCTCCTTGAACACATGCTGCTAAGTCCACCACAGACATCGGCTGTTTGCACGTGTCTTTGAAATTACTGATAAACCGGCGACGAAACTCACCCCATGATCCGATGGAGTTAGGTGGCAGACCCTTTAACCATTTCCGGGCTGCATCCTCAAGCATCATTGTGAAATATTTGGCACACGCCGCTTCGTCCACATCAAGCATCTCCATAGCCATCTCATAACTTTCAACCCACGTCTCTGGAGCCAGATCCGCCGTGTAGTTGGGTACCTTGCACGGGCCTTTGAAGTCTTTGGGTAATTTCACGCTTCGTAAAGCGGGGATGAGACACTGTACTCCAAAGGAACTGGCCATGACTCCCGTTTCTGCGGTGGTGGGGTGAACCGGCGTCGCTTGACGGGTGTCCTCGTGGGCAGTATGTCTAGCCTAGTTTACCGCCTCTTGGGCGTGCACTACTGCCCCTGCCGGATTATCCTACCTGTGACGGTGTCGTCTCCGCTCGCTGCTAGATACAGCCGGTTCATCCCAGTGCCTTGTGTAACTCCGGCTCGGGCGGGGGGTTGAATGAATCCTTTCCCGGCTATAAGAATACGCCTGCTGCTCTGTCAGCGCCGTGTCCAGCAACTCCTTAGCCCATCGTGCCTCCATTGCTATGGGGGATGTCCCCTCAATGGGTAAAGCGACCAGTCGTGAAGTGGAGGCGACAATGTTGTCCAACGGGTTAGAATAATGCCCGGGAGGGGTGGGAACGTGCGGCGTTGGCACAACTTGGTGGTTCCGCTTTGTGGCCGGCGGCTAAACCGACGCGCCAGTCCCCGGAGCTCCTCCTTGGTTTACCTCTGGGCGGTTACTGGCTCCCGCTCCTGGTGTGCCAAAGAGATTCCTCGCCTCATAAACCAGCGGTAGACGAGTTTGTTGCCTTCTGTACATTGCCTCCTGGGGAGCGTTCTGATCCAGCCTGAGCCGGAAGGCTTGGGAATCTAGCTCTGCCTGTCTTGTGGCCATCCTGGATTTTTCCGCATCCAGATCCAGTTTAGCTTGCTCAATGGGGCTCTTTAGCTGAACGATCTCCGCATCATGCTGCGCCTTGTCGGCAGGGGCTACTTCTGCTGTTGCGAGCGCCCTCAAATTGTCGACCAAGGTGGATAGGACGTCAGAGGGCGATGGGGTTTGGTTGCGTGCCCCGGTTCCCGCTGCCTCTATGGTGAACGCCCCGATCATCGAGGGCTGCTGCGTAGACTGTGATCCGGCCATGAAAACAGCAACCCTGTTCGGCGGATCAAAGGGGCCAGGAATACTATCACCATCGGACACACCCTGCAACAGATACAAAGATTCGGTCTCTCCGGATGAAGATTCATCGTCGGAATAAACAATTGTCTCGCCACCAGAATCCGATCCGTCCTCGGCTTGTACTCCATGCACTACTCCAACGAAAACACGCTTCACGGCGGGCTGAATCCGGGCTGATCTCGCACGCTGAGCCGGCTCGACGATGTTGGTGAAGATGTCCGACTCAGGTCCCGTTTCGCCGATCTTGCCGATGAAGACGTGGATGCCGCCGAAGGGGACCCGGTACCCGTTTTCGATTGAATCAGCCTCGGGGCCCCAGCCTGCATCGTCAATGTAGATCCGGCCTTGACGACTCTTGGTCATCCGGCCAACTGCGTAACCCTTGAGTCCTTCAAAGATGCCCTTCAAGAACTCAAAACCATCATGCGATAGCCCCATGGTGGGCGCCAACTGTCGTGGAATTAGCACATCAGATGTCCGGTTTAGCGGACTTAGGTGTGAGGCCATCGTACGGGTTAGCTTGAAGGGGTTAAAGCGGATGAAGGACACGGGGAGTTTATACTAGTTCAGCCCCTTCGATGAAGGTAAAAGCCTACGTCTAGTTTGGTGTGGTATTACTTGGGCTTCGATGACCAGGGAGCGAATCCGCTTGCGTGTGTCTCGAGCTGTTGTTTCTTGTCCCTGAACCGTCGCCAGATCGTCCCTTCATATAAGAGGCGACGCCCGGTCCGGTTTACAGAGTCCCGAGGCCGGCTCATAAACGTGTCCGCCTCGGTATCTACTCTTTCTACCTTACATCCCAAGTTACATGGTACGACGATTTACAGACCGTGGGCCCTTTACATGGGCCCTAAGCCTCTACGGGCTATGACCTCTTTACATATTCTACTGGGCTTGAAATAATACAACCTTGTCAGTGTAATCCGGATCTTCCTGGCCGGTTTCTACCTGCTAGTAATATCCCTGACAGGCACCGACTGCCAAAGGTGTCGGTTCACTGTGTGGCTATCTTACACGAGAAGCTTGGCCGGGTTAGGATAAGGTCTGGTGGGGTGGTTAACCTAGATTTCTCGACCTGGCTAAGATAGGATTAGCCAATGGTCAGCCTGGCTCTGATACCAAGGTTGTCAGGACCAGTTTTCGGGGTATTAAATCCCCAAAAGTGGCCCTTGTGCTCATCAGCCCCAGGATTACTGTTAGCTGGTGAGGCACCACTTGATATAGAAATTGCAAGCAAAAATACAAAATATGTAGTACAAGACCATCCTGGTCCTTAAGTACAACACAAGGTTTCTAGTGGCTGATGGCAGAAGCGGTTTATAACACGTTGGTGTCTGTGGGACTCCATTTCCCACGGGAACAGCTGACCAGGTTAACTCCTATCTTCGCGAGGCTGCTGTCACCTTGCATAGGTTCCGGGGTAGTCGTCACAACGCTCCTCTCCATGCGAGAAATCTGGCCAAGACAATAGCCAGGGACAAGCCACTGAGTACTTTGAATGTACTCGCAAACATTATGAACGCGGGTGCAATATAACAGAAGATAATCATGCTCAGAAATATTCAATGATCACATTGTTAGCTACTAAATGATAATCCATGATGCACGTAGGTTATCCATGTAAATATGAATATGCAATCGCGGAGTGAAAATAAAATAAATAGGATCTTGCCACAGTCGCGCGTCTGAGCGACACCACATAAAGGGCTTGTAATAAAAGAAAGGGCATGCATGCCTTAGTCGGGCGTCTGAGCGACACCACATAAAGGGCTTAAAATAAAAGAAATAGCAAGCATGCCACAGTCGGGCGTCTGAGCGACACCACGTAAAGGGCTTAATAATAAAAGAAATAGCAAGCATGCCACAGTCGGGCGTCTGAGCGACACCACGTAAAGGGCTTATAAATAAACTAAATAACAGTGAATATCCAGGAGGTAGAAACATCCCAGGGATACCCAATAACTCAAATACATAAATGGTTAGTCCATAATCATAATCATAGTAACAGTCATCGTATGCCACAAGTTATGATCCAAGTTCTGTTTTAGTAATATCTCCTCCGAAGACCGACACTAAGACTGACACTTGACCCGTCCTAGACTGTAGTCCTAACCCAGGGACACGGCTATTCGAATAAATTTAATCTCTGCAGAGGGTGTACTCTTTACCCACGAATAACGGATTCCTTTTAATCCATCGGAACGAATTCCGTCTACGGTCTTTCAATTTGAAAACACACCCGACCGCACACACCAGCCTAACTTACCAGTGTCTGGAATCACCCACGACACCCGTTAAGCAAAACTCTAAGTGGGGAGGCTACAACCACGACTAGCATGGGGTCACAGAATTTTATAACGCGCGCAAACTGGGGAAGCTACCCCCTTCGGCTCCAACCGAAAACACCCATGCCCCCGGACCAGGTGGCATGCCTACCGGATGCCGCCGGTATCTTCCACCATGGCCTCTCTGTACGGTGTGTGCTAGAACAGGGGTCGACAATTTACTGAACCGTACCCTGCCCATGACAGGGACAAGTGGTAGCACGATACATGTATGGGGGGGTTACTAGAACAAGATTCGATCTACGGTCGTCTTAGGAGGTTCAAGCATCATTTGTATGATTAGCATAACCAATATATTCCACATCAACAGTCGGAATCACCACCCGTCATGCCTCACCATGCCATACCGAACTCCACCGTCCGACGAGGAACTAGTGGCAAGCTCGTGTCTACACAAGGCAGCAACTTCCATGGTTTTCTTCCGTTAGGCATGAAAGGCATACGAGGGGGATCACCGTCATGCACATTAATTTGTCACAGCAAGGGGTCTACATCATGCACTTATGGTTATGATACTGTCATCATATGAGAAAATGAATGCATCCATATAGAGGTGATGTTGTAATCGTATGAACATCACCCGTAAGTGTTGGGTCAGGGTTCAAAAAATGCTTGCCTTCAAGTAGTGGAGAGGTAAAGTGCATTCCAAAACTTATAAAAGTTTTCTCCTTCTTCAAAATCCTATTTGAAAGAATATGAAATCAATACATAGCTTCAAAACAGCACAAAAAAAGTTGTCTGGAAAATTTTCAAATAAATATGAAAATAAACTAGACCGAATTTGAGGAACAACAAAAAAGAATCAAGTCATTTGGACTTATATTTAAAAAGTTGTAACATGTCAAAGTTCAGTCAAAGTTCAGTTTTTAAATAAAAACCAGAAAAGAAAACGATTCGGGGGAGAATACGCTATCGAGACGGGGAAATGTACTTCGGGGTTCTGCGCTTCCACTTAGACCAGCGTGGGCCGACGCGGGGTCACTAACAGTGGGTCCCTTGGGCCCACTAGTCAGGTTTGACCAGTCATCGCGCCGTCTTCCTCCTTTGTTTCGAGCGGGGCGGGGCTCCGGCGATCGCCGTCGACGAGCCACGGCTCCTTGGCGGGTTCCGAGGGCGGGGATGGATCCGCAAGACTGGGGCGGTCCTCCCGGTAGTCACTAGGTCGGCGGGGGTGAAGGGTGTCGCCGGCGGGGAGCTCAGCGGCAGAGGTGGCCTCGGGTGGAATTGGGGGTCTCGGCTATGGTGGTTCCCGATCGAAGCTGAGAGGCTGGGCGGCTCCGCACGATCGAGGGGAGGGGGATGGAAGCACTGGATGGACGGGGGAGGCTTTGCTTGCGACGCACGGCACTGGAGCATGACGGCGGCCGAACTGATCGGAGTCGAGGAAGAAAGCCTCCTTCCGTCGATTGTTTGCCGTGGGGGCTCTAGAGGGATGGCCTGAGGCTGCCTGGGGGTTTGTATGAGCTCGGGGTCTCCATTTATAGCGTAACTAGGTCGGTTCCGCGGCCGTGGATAAGGACGCCGGCGAACCATCGTTCTGTAGCTGGCAGGGCGACGTGGCGGCGATTGGCGCTAGTGGACGGGCTCGTGGATGAGCTTGAGCTGTTCCAGAGGGCAACTGGCGGGCTGGGGTGGCTTGGGCGGCGCCGTCTATGGCAGAGGTTCACTGTGGCCGCCGGCGTGCTGCCAAAGGGCTCTGACGGCGGTGTTGTAGGGCACCAGAAAGGTTTGGAGGCTTCCGGCGAGTGGACGTGACCGATATGTGACCCTGCGGACGAGCGGAGGCCAGGGGGCAGGACGCGGCAACTCGGTGTGCGCGCGTGCAAAACGTGCGCTCTGGGCGCGCCCAGAGCACGCATACTAGGTGCTCGACAAAATGCTAGAGCCTGCGAGGAGGCTCCAATCCACATGGGGTTTAACAAGGTGGGGTTATAGGCTAGGTTAGTGCCATGAGACATGTTGGTTAGGTCATTGGAGTAACTTCCTAATGTAAGTCCAAAAGTGTGTCAAAACTGGCCATGCTCCTAACCTGTTTGATGAAATGCCAGAGGTATCTAGGCATCTCTTGGGTTGGTCCAACTCTCCAGACTAATGCCTCTTTGGGTGTAGGAGATGGTGACAAGGTTAGTTCGGCAGAACTAGAAACTTGCAAGTGTAAATCTTTGAGAAAGTCAATTCTGGACAGAAACTAGAAGGCATTATTGCATGGACCAAAAATGATCCAAATGGCCCAATCTCCTGGACTTAAGGGTTTTGTTGGGAGGGCAACATGCAGGAGAAAATTCATGGTTAAATGAGCAAGTTAAAATAGGGCTGCAATAGAAAATGTCAATCTGGACCAAAGAGCAAAGGAGGATGTTTTGCCCAACTTTTTCAAAGAACATCAAAGCGTTTCTTCATAAAATTGATGCAGGGACTTCACATGACATCCCCAAATTTTGGTGGAATTTTTGAATAAATCTATCAAAGGGTTGTAGTGCAAATAGAGCCTTAAACTAATGAAAAATCACTTTAAGTGATAAAGCTTAGAGAAAAATAATAATGCAAATGAACCCACTGATAGAAGAATTGTTTTCCTTGGGTAGGGCAAACAAGTCCAAATGACATGTCTGAAAAGTTTTCACTAGGGCAAAACTCCAAAATTTCAAAAGAAAAAGTGGTTCTGAAACCAAAGAAAATCCAAAGAATGAGGGGTTTAAATTCCTGGTGATTTTTTTTATTTAAAGATCAAGGTCAAAAATTTTGGGGTGTTACACCTTGTCTTGAGGCGAGTCCTCTCTAGGGAGGGACTGCACAAGCTATCACCCATGTGGGAGGGCCCATTCAAGATCAACCACGTCTCCAGGCCTGGCGCCGTGCGCCTGGAAATAGGGGACGGCGTCCCCATCCAGAACGCGTGGAACATCCAGCACCTCCGGAAGTTCTACCTTTGAAGACTAGGCTCCGTGCCTGCGAGGAACAAGGCCCTGCGCATGTGAAGACTAGGCTCCGTGCCTGCGAGGAACAAGGCCCTGCGCCTATGAAGACTAGGCTCCGTGTCTGCTAGGAACAAGGCCCTACGCCTATGAAGACTAGGCTTCGTGCCTGCGAGGAACAAGGCTATGCGCCTATGAAGACTAGGCTCTGTGCCTGCGAGGGACAAGACCCTGCGCCTGTGAAGACTAGGCTCCGTGCCTGCGAGGAACAAGGCCCTGCGCCTGTGAAGACTAGGCTCCGTGCCTGCGAGGAACTAGGCCCTGCGCCTGTGAAGACTAGGCTCCGTGCCAGCGTGGAACAAGGCCCTGCGGCTGAGAAGCCAATGCCCAGTTCCTGTGAAGCAAGGCTCACGCCTGTGAAGGTCTCCGCTCGTGACACTCTCACATAATAATGAGTGGGGCTGTACATGCCCCGGAGTTTCCTGAGAGGCGCCCTCGGGCCTCAGGGGCTCCCTCCCACGTCCTAGTGGCAGTACTTAGCTCCGCGCTCGTGAGAAGACTAGATTAGGTGCCGGACATGAATGTTCATTTGCTTTCTGGAGTTGGCTTGCCCCTTCCTTCTTTTTAATGGATTTTGAGAACTCTGGTGTTCCCTGAATTGCTTGTTTTAATTTTCCTCTGTGGTCCTTCCCGCAGTTTTTGGCCTTGCCCAGGGAGAGTGGTAGTTGCCCGGCGCACCTCCTTTAGCCTTCATGAGGCGCCCATGCCGGGGCTTGTGATTGGCACGCCCTGCTACTTCTCGAGCTTGAGTTGTATTCCCTCGAAGAGGAAATGGTGATGCAACATAGTAGCGTAAGTATTTCCCTCAGTTTTTTAGAACCAAGGTATCAATCCAGTAGGAGACCATGCGCGAGTCCCTCGCACCGGCATAAACAAATAAGAACTTCGCAGCCAACGCGATAAGGGGTTGTCAATCCCTTTACTGTCACTTACGAAAGTGAGATCTGATAGAGATGATAGTTTGATATTTTTGGTATTTTTGGATATAAGAACAAAAAGTAAAAGCGGAAAAGTAAAGTAGATTGTAGATTGATATGTTGAGAATAGACCCGAGGGTCGTAGTGTTCTCTAGTAGCTTCTCTCATAATAGCGGTATTCTACGGCGGGTAAACAAATTACTATCGAGCAATTGATAGAAAAGCGAATAATTATGAGACTAACTAGGCATGATCATTATATATAGGCATCACGTCCGAGACAAGCAGACCGAAATGATTCTGCATCTACTACTATTACTCCACAGATCGACCGCTATCCAGCATGCATCTAGAGTATTAAGTTCATAAGAACAGAGTAACGCCTTAAGAAAGATGATATGATGTAGAGGGATAAACTCAAACATAGTGATATAAACCCCATCTTTTTATCCTCGATGGCAACAATACAATACGCGCCTTGTTTCCCCTACTGCCACTGGGAAAGGACACCGCAAGATTGAACCCAAAGCCAAGCACTTCTTCCATTGCAAGAACTATAGATCTAGTAGGCCATACCAAACCAATAATTCAAAGAGACTTGCAAGGATATTATAATCATACGTAAAGAGTTCAGAAAAAGAACATAATATTTCTCAAAGATAATCTTGATCATAAACCCATAATTCATCGGATCTCGACAAACACACCGCAAAAAGACATTACATCGAATAGATCTCCTCGAAGACTGAGGAGAACTTGGTATTGAGATCCAAAGAGAGAGAAGAAGCCATCTAGATACTAGCTATGGACCCGAAGGTCTATGGTAAACTACTCACAACTCATGGTGAGGCGATGATGATGATGTAGAAGAACTCCATGGAAGACCCCCCCCTCCGGCGGAGCTCCGGAACATGCCCCAAGATGGGATCTCACGGGAACAGAAGGTTGCAGCGGTGAAACTAGGTTTTTTTCTGTTGTTCTGATGGTTTCGTGGTACGTAGGTATATATAGGAGGAAGGAGGGCACCTGGGGCCAGAAAGGGTGCCCACGAGGCAGGGGGTGCGCCCTATAGGGGGGCGCTCCCCACCCTCGTGGACACCACCTCAGCCCTATTGTGTGGTTCTCAAGTCTCCCATGCGTATTTTGCTCCAAAAATATCTCTCCCGAAGTTTCATTCCGTTTGGACTCCGTTTGATATTCCTTTTCAGTAAAACCCTGAAATAGGCAAAAACAACAATCTGGACTGGGCCTTTGGGTTAATAGGTTAGTCCCAATAATAATATAAAAGTGTATAACAAAGCCCATTAAACATCCAAAACATCATAAATAATAACATGGAACAATAAAAAATTATAGATACGTTGGATACGTATCAAGCATCCCCAAGCTTAATTCCTGCTCGTCCTCGAGTAGGTAAATGATAAAAACAGAATTTTTGATGTGGAATGCTAACCAACATAGTTTTCAATGTAATTCTTTTAATTGTGGTATGAATATTCAGATCTGAATGGTTCAAGACAAAAGTCTATATTGACATAAGAAATAATAATACTTCAAGCATATTAACAAAGCAATCATGTCTTCTCAAAATACTATGGCTAAAGAAAGTTATCCCTACAAAATCATATAGTCTGACTATGCTCCCTCTTCATCACACAAAATATTCATATCATGCACAACCCTGGTTTCAGCCAAGCACTTGTTTTCATACTCTATTCTTTCAAACCTTTCAACTTTCACGCAATACATGAGCGTGAGCCATGGACATAGCACTATGGGTGGAATAGAGAGGTGGTTGTGGAGAAGACAAAAAGGAGGGAGATAGTCTCACATCGACTAGGCGTATCAACGGGTTATGGAGATGCCCATCAATAGATATCAATGTGAGTGAGTAGGGATTGCCATGCAACGGATGCACTAGAGCTAAGAATGTATGAAAACTCAACAAAATAAACTAAGTGGGTGTGCATCCAACTTGCTTGCTCATGAAAACCTAGGGCATTTGAGGAAGCCCATCGTTGGGATATACAAGCCAAGCTCTACAATGAAAATTCCCACTAGTGTATGAAAGTGACTAAACATGAGACTCTCTATCATGAAGAACACGGTGCTACTTTGAAGCACAAGTGTGGAAAAGGATAGTAGCAATTGTCCCTTCTCTCTTTTCTCTCATTTTTTTGGAGGGGCTTTCTCTCTTTTTTTTTTTATTTAGCCCCTCTCTATTTTTTTGGGCCATCCTTTTTATTGGCCTTTCCTCACATGGGACAATGCTCTAATAATGATGATCATCACACTTATATTGAATTACAACTCGATATTACAACTCGATACTAGAACAAAATATGACTCTATGAATGCCTCCGGCGGTGTACCGGGATGTGTGATGAAACAAGAGTGACATTTATGGAAAATTATGCATGGTGGCTTAGCCACAAATACGATGTCAACTACATGATCATGCATGGCAATATGACAATATGAAGCGTGTCATATCAACGAAACGGTGGAAAGTTGCATGGCAATATATCTCGGAATGGCTATGGAAATGCCATGATAGGTAGGTATGGTGGCTGTTTTGAGGAAGGATATATAGTGGTTGTTTTGAGGAAGGATATATAGTGGGTCTATGGTTCCGGTGAAAGTTGCGCGGTACAAGAGAGGCTAGCAATGGTGGAAGGGGGAGAGTGCGTAATATCCATGGACTCAACATTAGTCATAAGAACTCATATACTTATTGCAAAAATTTACGAGTTATCAAAACAAAGCAAACAACGCATGCTCCTAGGGGGGAGGTTGGTAGGAGTTAACCATCGCGTGCCCCCGACCTCCACACAAAGGATGACACTCGACAAATACCTCATACTCTAACTTCGTCACATAGCGGTTCACCATACGTGCATGCTACGGGAATCACTAACTTCAACACAAGCATTTATCAATTTCATAATAACTCCACTAGCATGACTCTAATATCACTATCCTCATATCTCAAAACAATTATCAAGCATCCAACTTCTCATCATATTCAATGCACTTAGTATGAAAGTTTTTACTACATTGATCTTGGATGTCTATCATGTGAAGGCTAGTTTTATAGCCAAAGCACATTACCATGTTGTTTTAATAGACTCTCAAAAGGATATAAGTGAAGCATGAGAGATCAACAATTTCTACAAAATATAACCACCACCGTGCTCTAAAAGATATAAGTGAAGCACTAGAGCAAAAACTATTCAACTCAAAAGATATAAGTGAAGCACATAGATTGTTCTATCAATTCCTAGGCCATATTTAACTCTCTCTAAAAGGTGTGTCCAGCAAGGATAATTGTGGCAAACTAACAAGCAAAAACTCAAATGATACATGACGCTCCAAGCAAAACACATATCATGTGGTGAATAAAAATATAATCCGAGTATAGTTACCGATAGATGAAGACGAAAGAGGGGATGCCTTCCCGGGGCATCCCCAAGCTTAGGCTTTGGGTTGTCCTTGAATTTTACCTTGCGGTGCCTTGGGCATCCCCAAGCTTAGGCTCTTGCCACTCTTTGTAACATAGTCCATCAAAGCAATACTCAAAACATGAAAACTTCACAACACAAAACTTAGACAAAAATCTCGTGAGCTCCGTCAGTATAAGAAAATAAACCACTACTCAAAGGTACTGCAATGATTCATTTTTCGTTTATATTGGTGTTAAACCTACTGTATTCCAACTTCTCTATGATTCATACTTCCCAATACTACTCATAGATGCATTGAAATAAGCAAACAACACACGAAAGATAGAATCTGTCAAAAACAGAACAATCTATTGTAATCTGTAACTTTCGCATACTTATGTAACTCCAAACAAATCGAAATAAATTGGTAAACGTGAGGAATTTGTATATTAATCATCTGCAAAAAGAATCAACTAAATAGCACACTCCAGTAAAATCTAGTGAGCATTCTAGCGAGCACTAATGATTCTGTTTTTCACAGCAGGATCATATAAACTTCACACAAGTCTTCCCTAAGGTTCTACTTGACACAAACACCAATTAAAACACAAAACCACATCTAAACAGAAGCTAGATGCAATATTTATTCCTGAACAGAAGCAAAAACAAAAAATATAAAATTGGGTTGCCTCCGAACAAGCGCTATTGTTTTACGCCCCTAGCTAGGCACGATACATGGATAGATCTAGGTATTGCCATCTTTGGAAGGCAATCCATAAGTGGCTCTCATAATAGATTCATATGGTAATTCAATTTTCTTCCTAGGAAAGTGTTCCATGCCTTTCCTTAACGGAAATTGGAATCTAATATTTCCTTCCTTCATATCAATGATTGCACTAATCGTTCTAAGGAAAGGTCTACCAAGAGTAATAGGACATGAAGGATTGCAATCTATATCAAGAACAATGAAATCTACGGGCACATAATTCCTATTGGCAAGAATAAGAACATCATTAATCCTTCCCATAGGTTTCTTAATAGTGGAATCCACAAGATGCAAATTTAAAGAACAATCATCAAGCTCATGGAACCCTAGCAAATCACACAAAGTTTTTGGGATAGTGGAAACACTTGCACCCAAATCAGACAAAGCAAAGCATTCATGGTCTTTAATTTTTATTTTAATAGTAGGTTCCCACTCATCATAAAGCTTTCTAGGGATAGAAACTTCTAATTCAAGTTTTTCTTCATAAGATTGCATCAAAGCATCAACTATGTGTTTGGTAAAAGCTTTATTTTGACTATAAGCACGCGGAGAGTTTAGTACGGATTGCAACAAGGAAATACAATCAATCAAAGAGCAATTATCATAATTGAATCCCTTGAAATCCAAAGTAGTGGGTTCATCACTATGCAAAGTTTTAATCTCTTAACTCCCACTTTTAACAATTTTAGCATCAAGATCTAAAAACTCCGAATCATTGGGACACCTTAAAGTATACTCATCTCCAATCCTATCTTTATCAAGATTCACACTAGAAAACAAGGATCTAATAGGAGACACATCAATAACTTTCAGATCTTCATCTTTATTTTCATGCTCTTCCGATTTAGTAGCTATCTTATTAACTAAGGTGGACTGTTTATCCAAAATTTATGCTATTAAGTTCTCAAGATGAGCAAACTGAGATTTCAAACCATAAAATTCCTTAGGCATATCATCAAGGTCTTTATTCATGTATTCCATAATTTTTTCTGTTCCTTAAGCTCATTTCTGAAGAAATCATTGTGCTCAAATTGTGTAGTCATAAAATGTCTAACATTGTTTTCAATCTCCTCCAGCCTCTTGAGGTGAGGGTCAACACTGATAGGGAGAGCCATAGTGACAAGCAAGCAATCCCACACACAAGCAAACAAGAAGCAAGCAAATGATAAACACACGGCAGAAGAAGGGCGAATAAAACGGCAAGGGTGAAGTGGGGGAGAGGAAAACGAGAGGCAAATAAATGTAATGCGAAGGATAAGCGTTTGTGATAGGTACTTGGTATATGACTTTTGCGTAAGCCTCCCCGGCAACGGCGCCAGAAATTCTTCTTGCTACTTCTGAGCTTGCGTTGTATTCCCTCGGAGAGGAAAGGGTGATGCAGCACAGTAGCGTAAGTATTTCCCTCAGTTTTTGAGAACCAAGGTATCAATCCAGTAGGATTCCACGCGCTAGTCCCTCGCACCTGCACAAACAAATAAGAACTTCGCAGCCAACGCGATAAGGGGTTTTTAATCCCTTTACGGTCACTTACGAAAGTGAGATCTGATAGAGATGATAGTTTGATATTTTTGGTATTTTTGGATATAAGAACATAAAGTAAAAGCGGAAAAAGTAAAGTAGATTGTAGATTGATATGTTGAGAATAGATCCGGGGGCCATAGTGTTCTCTAGTGGCCTCTCTCATTATAGTGGTATTCTATGGCGGGTAAACATATTACTGTCGAGCAATTGATAGAAAAGCGAATAATTATGAGACTATCTAGGCATGATCATTATATATAGGCATCACATTCGAGACAAGTAGACCGAAACGTCTGCATGTACTACTATTACTCCACACATCAACCGCTATCCAACATGCATCTAGAGTATTAAGTTCATAAGAACAGAGTAACACCTTAAGCAAGATGACATGATGTAGAGAGATAAACTCAAACACAGTTATATAAACCCCATCTTTTTATCCTCGATGGCAACAATACAATACGTGCCTTGCTGCCCCTACTGTCACTGGGAAAGGACACCGCAATATTGAACCCAAAGCCAAGCACTTCTTCCATTGCAAGAACTATAGATCTAGTAGGCCAAACCAAACCAATAATTCAAAGAGACTTGCAAGGATATTATAATCATACATAAAGTGTTCAGAAAAGAACCAAATATTTCTCAAAGATAATCTTGATCATAAACCCACAATTCATCGGATCTTGACAAACACACCGCAAAAAGAGATTACATAGAATAGATCTCCACGAAGACCGAGGAGAACTTGGTATTCAGATCCAAAGAGAGAGTAGAAGCCATCTAGATACTAGCTATGGACCTGAAGGTCTGTGGTAAACTACTCACAACTCATGGTGAGGCGATGATGATGATGTAGAAGCACTCCGTGGAAGATCCCCCCTCCGGCGGAGCTCCGGAATAGGCCCCAAGATGGGATCTCACGGGAACAGAAGGTTGCGGCGGTGGAACTAGGGTTTTTTCTGTTGTTCTGATGGTTTCGGGGTACGTAGGTATATATAGGAGGAAGGAGGGCACCGGTGGCCAGAAGGGGTGCCCACGAGGCACGGGGGCGCGCCCTATAGGGGGGCGCCCCCTACCCTCGTGGATGCCACCTCAGCCCTATCCGTGGTTCTCAAGTCTCCCGTGCGTATTTTGCTCCAAAAATATCTCTCCCCAAGTTTCATTCTGTTTGGACTCCGTTTGATATTCCTTTTCTGTAAAACCCTTAAATAGGCAAAAAAACAGCAATCTGGACTGGGCCTTTGGGTTAATAGGTTAGTCCCAAAAGTAATATAAAAGTGTAACAAAGCCCATTAAACATCCAAAACATCATAAATAATAGCATGGAACAATAAAAATTTATAGATATGTTGGAGACGTATCATGCCCCCCTCCTTATGTCCGTGCCCCACGGGTACCGCGATAGGGAGCGTCCAACCATGCTCGGCCCACGACAGGGACCTCGGGCGGTAAAGGATAATAACCAGCTAACGAGTTTTTGTAGCCTCACGAAGGGTCAAACATCATGAGATGAGGGCTATTTTGAGTGTGTCGAGATAAAGTCTCCTCACCCTAAGAGCGCATAATACACATATCACGCAATGATGGTCAGGGACACTAAACATCATAAAACCCATGGTTCATTACATGCCCTTCTAGGGCTACATACTGGTTTGCTTGAACGATGCAGGAAGAAAGAAAGATCGAGAACGGGCAATGACGACCCTCGAGGCGCGGATGCTCACGAGGACTTGCTCCCTGAGCTCCGCCGGAACCCTCCTCACGCTTCACCCGGGCGTGACGACGAGATGACCCAGCGCCACCCTCAAGGCGGGCGGCAGCGTGGCGGCTGGTCGTAGCCACCGCTGTTGGAGCTGTCGCTGAGGGAGGAGCCGCCGTAGCTGGATGAGCTGCGGCCATCGCCCAGGCCAAGCACCTCGCCGTTGTCGTTGTCCTCGGGGAAGCACTCGGCACGGTGCTCGTCTTCACCAAACACCCTCACGAAGAGGGTCGAGTCGCCATCATACCTAAAGTGAAGGGTGCACTGCCTGCCCAAGCCACGCGCGCGGGCAAACGTCTGCCAACCACGAGCCAGAGTCACAACACCCGCAGTAGAGGCCTCTACCGCAACCCATGAAGCCCTGCTGCAGCAACCGTCCGCTTGCAGCCAAAAGCCGCCGGAGCTCGGCAAGGAGTTCGTCGGCTAGGGAGCATGGGAGCTGGACCCGGGTACCAGCCGGGCTGTCCGAACACACGACGAACTCCAGCGTCACCTCCGCCAAATGGGAGTGCTGCCGGGGAGGCCTGACGACCACGGAGCGCCTCCCCTTGTTCCCATGACTGCCAAGGCCACGGCGATCTCCACCACTCGAGGAACCGCCTCCGCGGTTACCGAGGGCGGCTACGGGTGATAACCCACAAGTGTTGGGGATTACAACAGTTTTCGAGGGTAAAGTATTCAACCAAAATTTATTGATTCGACACAAGGGGAGCCAAAGAATACTCTCAAGTATTACCAGCTGAGTTGTCAATTCAACCACACCTGGAAACTTAGTATCTGCAACAAGGTAGTTTAGTAAGCAAGGTAATATGGAAATAGTGGTAACAATAATAAAAGTAACGGTAGTGTTTTTCTAGTTTTTGTAACAGTAGCATCGGAAAAGTAAATAAGCAACAAGCAATATGTGAAGAGCTCGTAGACATTGGATCGGTGACGGAGAATTATGTCGGATGCGATTCCTCAGGTAATAGTTATAACCTAGGGTGACACAGAACTAGCTCCAGTTCATCAATGTAATGTAGGCATGTATTCCGAATATAGTCATACGTGCTTATGGAAAAGAACTTGCATGACATCTTTTGTCCTACCCTCCCGTGGCAGCGGGGTCCTAGTAGAAACTAAGGGATATTAAGGCCTCCTTTTAATAGAGTACCGGACCAAAGCATTAACACATAGTCAATACATGGACTCCTCAAACTACGGTCATCACTAGGAGTGGTCCCGATTGTTGTCACTTCGGGGTTGCCGGATCATAACACATAGTAGGTGACTATTGACTCGCAACATAGGATCAAGAACACACATATATTCATGCAAACATAATAGGTTCAGATCTGAAATCATGGCACTCGGGCCCTAGTGATAAGCATTAAGCATGGCAAAGTCATAGCAACAACAATCTTAGAACATAGTGGATACTAGGGATCAAACCCTATCAAAACTAACTCTGTTTTCTCTTGTTGTTGTAAATATGTAACGCCAGCATTCAAGTTTTCAGCAAAGATCATGAACTAACCACATTCACAATAACTTTCAGGTCTCATGTCTACTCATATCAATGGCGTAATCAACTAGCGAGCAATAATAATAAACCTCGGATGATAACACGTTCTCAAAACAATCATAATTTGATATAACAAGACGGTATCTCACTAGCCCTTTCTGAGACCGCAAAACATAAATGTAGAGAACCTTTAAAGATCAAGGACTGTCTAGACATTGTAATTCATGGCAAAAGACATCCAGTCACAATCATACTCAATGCAAATTAGTAGCAATACATGCAAATGACAACGGTGCTCTCCAACTGGTGCTCTTTAATAAGAGGATGATGACTCGGCATAAAAGTAAATAGATAGGCCCTTCGTGGAGGGAAGCAGGGATTTGTAGAGGTGCCAGAGCTCAATTTTTAAATAGAGATGAATAATATTTTGAGCGGTATACTCTCATTGTCAACATAACAACCAAGAATATTGATATCTTCCATGCTACACACATTATAGGCGGTTCCCAAACAGAATGGTAAAGTTTATACTACCCTAACCACCAACAAGCACACTCCACGGCTAGCCCGAAACAATGGGTAACCCTAAACCAGCAACAGCCTTGGGGGAGTTTTGTTTAATTATTATGATTTGAGCATGGAACAGGGCATCCCGGTTACCAGCCATTTTCTCATGAATGATGAGCGGAGTCCACTCATCGTGAGAATAACCCACCTAGTATGGAAGATATAGACAACCCTAGTTGATACATGAGCTGTTCTAGCATACAAACAGAATTTTATTTGAAGGTTTAGAGCTTGGCACATACAAATTTACTTGGAACGGCAGGTAGATACCGCATGTAGGAAGGTATGGTGGACTCATATGAGATAACTTCGGGGTTTATGGAAGTGGATGCACAAGCGGTATTCCCGCTTAGTACAAGTGAAGGCTAGAAAGAGACTGGGAAGCGACCAGCTAGAGAGCGACAACAGTCATGAACATGCATTAAAATTATCAACAATGAATGCAAGCATGATTAGGATATAAATCACCATGAACAAAAATATCGTGGAGGCTATGTTGATTTTGTTTCAACTACATGCGTGAACATGTGCCAAGTCAGACCACTTGAATCATTCAAAGGAGGATACCACCCTATAATACCACATCACAACCATTTTAATATCATGTTGGCATGCAAGATAGACCATTATAAACTCTTAGCTAATTAAGCATGGCATGAGTAGCTATGATCTCTATTTTTTATTGCAAGCATCTTTCATTCATAATAGGCTGAATCAGGAATGATAAACTATCATATTTACAAAAACAAGAGAGGTCGAGTTCATACCAGCTTTTCTCATCTCAATTAGTTCATCATATATCATCATTATTGCCTTTCACTTGCACGACCGAACGGTGTGGATAATAATAATAGTGCACGTGCATTGGACTAAGCCGGAATCTACAAGCATTTAATACAAGAGAGAAGACAAAGTAATATGGCTCAAGGTTAAATCAACAATAAAGCATATGAGAGCCACTAAAAATTTTCATCATGGTCTTCTCTTGACCCCCAAAGAAAAGAAAAGAAACTATTTACACGGGAAAGCTCCCAACAAGCAAAAGAAGTACGAGAAATCTTTTTTGGGTTTTCTTTTAATTACTACTACTACAGGCATGGAAAGTAAACTAGCTAGAAGCTACAGCTATTTTGGTTTGTTTTTCTTAAGGTTTTTTCTAGCACCCAAGAAAAAGACTAAGAAAAGAATTGAAACTAGCATGGACAGTACAATGAAAGAGTGTGAGCGCCGACAACTAGAATAAGTGTGTGAACATGAATGTAATGTCAGTGAGAAATACGTACTCCCCCAAGCTTAGGCTTTTGGCCTAAGTTGGTCTATGGCCAATATTGGCCTGATGGATATCCAAAGTCGTAGTTGGGGTTGTACTGAGATGCAGCGGCTACAGCCTGCCAAGCTGCATCCTCGAGACAGGCTGTTCTCATTGTCTCCTTATACTCATTTGCCTCCTCCCTGGTTATAATATATCTCCCTTTTGCCTGAAAGTCAAAGAAGGTAGGAGCAGGGAGAGCAATATGGACAGTGTGAAGCCTGTCAAAGATTAGTCGATACTGGAGGGATTGTTCATCCCTCACTATAAACTGATGGCTGACCATAGCATTATAATCTAAATAGGTAGGTGGTAATAGTGCATCAATTTCATGTATAGGCACACCAAGACGATGGCTATGCGAGTGGCATAAATCCCACCAAATAAATATCCATTTAAACCATTATGATGTAGCCTACGTGCAAAAATGGCCCCCAAATTATATTTTCTATCACCTAATACCGCACTCTTGAAAACACTAAGATCCGGGACACACATATGCCAAGCCTCATCTTTACCGTTGATGCATCTACCAATAAAGAGAGCAAAATAATGTATAGCAGGAAAG
The DNA here is from genome assembly GCA_902687465.1 of Secale cereale. Lineage (NCBI taxonomy): Eukaryota > Viridiplantae > Streptophyta > Magnoliopsida > Poales > Poaceae > Secale > Secale cereale. Next base: position 236,530,335 of record LR738713.1, on the reverse strand, counting down.
TGAATACTCCCTATGGTAGCTTGTGTAATCTATCTAGATTGCCCCACAGTGATACTAGCAAGGAAGTATTTATATTCTGATTTGCGTGGTTCACTAATATTGCCCCACCACGAGAGTTTACAAGCATCATTAAAATCTTCTAGGTCCATGGTATAAGATTTATCATATAGATCAAACATGACAGTGTGAGAGTTACGTGAAGATGTAAATTTAAACCTTCTCACAAAGGAATCAGTTAAGTAATGGTACTGAGGGCACTTATCTAGCATGAAGTCCTGGAGGTCAGCATTACACAAATATGCGTCAAACTACTCCTTAATGCCTACCCGAACCATAAACTCCTCTGACGGCCATTCGCAGGGCCGCACTTGAGCTTCCCTCGGTAATTCATCGTCTGGCTCATGCATCGCGAGCCTTGGTCCTTCCTTCCTTGAGGAACCACATTGGAAGATTTTCCTATGCATTTTTCTGAAATTCTCTAAAAAAATTAGTAACTCAAAATAAAAGTGAACCAAACTCAACAAGATTGATAGCAACAACTCCTACAAGTGCCTAGAGACTATATCATGCATTAGAACTACTTGGGACCAAATAAATTTAACATGCAAGCTCAAGAACAAGGTCACCAGCGCAGCAAAAATTTGCAATAAATAAAGCACTAGAACAAAAACTAATTGGACCAATGGAGGAGTCACATACCAAGGAACAAGCTCCCCAAACAGTTTTGTGAATGGAGCTTTGAGCAAGGAGATCGAAAGTGGCAGCAAGATGAGCTAGAACTCGTGCTTGAGTTGCATAATGATTTTTTGGGGAGGAAGGAGTGTGTGGGTGCAGGAATAAGTGGAGGGGGCCACGTGGGGCCCACGGGGCAGGGGGCGCCCAGTGAGGGTGGGCGCGCCCTGGACCCTCGTGGCCAGGTGCTGGCCCCCCTGATGTGTTCTCTGTGCCAAATATTATCAAATATTCTAGAAAAAATCATATTTCATTTTCAGGGTATTTGGAGAACTTTTATTTTTGGGGTATTTTTTTATTGCACGGATAAGTCTGGAAACAGACAGAAAATACTATTTTTTCTTTATTTAATCTAATTAACAGAAAGTAAAAGGAGGGTACAGAAGGTTGTGCTATCTAGATTCACACATCTCATGTTCATAAAAAGGAACCCATTAACAAGGTTGAGCAAGTCTTGTTAATAAACTCTTTCTGAATAACATGAAACCGGAGAATTTATGAATAACAGTAGGTTACGACAATGGGGATATGGATGTCCCCAACAATAAGAATATCATATGTCTTCTTGATAGTAGGAAGAGGAAATTCAAAACCTCCAATAGTAATAGTTGAAAATTTTCCAATAGAATTGATACTGTGGACCTGAGGTTGTTTCCTCGGAAAGTTTACCGTATGCTCGTTACCATTGAAATGAAAAGTGACATTGCCTTTGTTGCAATCAATAACAGCCCCTACAGTATTCAAAAAGGGTCAACCAAGGATAATAGACATACTATCATCCTCGGGAATATCGAGGATAACAAAGTCCGTTAAAATAGTAACATTTGCAACCACAACAGGCACATCCTCACAAATACCGACAGGTATAGCAGTTGATTTATAGGCCATTTGCAAAGATATTTCAGTAGGTGTCAACTTACTCAAGTAAAGTCTACGATATAAAGAAAGAGGCATAACACTAACACCGGCTCCAAGATCACATAAAGCAGTTTTAACATAGTTTCTCTTAATGGAGCAAGGTATAGTAGGTACTCTTGGATCTCCTAGTTTCTTAGGTATTCCACCCTTAAAAGTGTAATTAGCAAGCATGGTGGAAATTTCAACTTCAGGTATTTTTCTTTTATTCGTAATAATATCTTTCATATACTTAGCATAAGGATTTGTTTTAAGCATATCAGTCAAACACATGCGCAAAAAGATAGGTCCAATCATTTCAGCAAAGTGCTCAAAATCCTCATCATCCTTTTTCTTGGATGGTTTAGGAGGAAAAGGCGTGGGTTTCTGAACCCATGGTTCTCTTTCCTTACGGTGCTTCCTAGTAACAAAGTCTCTCTTATCATAACGTTGATTCTTTGATTGTGGGTTATCAAGATCGACAACAGGTTCAATCTCTACATCATTATCATTGCTAAGTTGGGCATCATCATGAACATCATCATTAACATTATCACTAGGTTCATGTTCATTACCAGATTGTGTCTTATTATCAGAAACAGAGATATCATTGGGATTCTCAGGTGTGTCAGCTGCAGGTTCTAGAAGCATGCAAAGTCTTATCATTCTTCTTCTTCTTCTTCTTAGAAGAACTAGGTGCATCTAAATTAGCTATGAGAATCTTGCTCAATTCTCTTAGGGTGGCCCTCAGGACACAAACGTTCCTGAGTTACTTTACCCCCTCTAGTTGCAACTCTAACAAGATATTCATTATTCTTACTATTTAATTCACTGAGCACATCATTCTGAGCCTTAAGTACTTGTTCTACTTGAGTGGTAACCATAAAAGCATGTTTACTAATTAGTTTCAATTCACCTTTAACTCTAGACATATAATCACTCAAGCGTTCAATCATATAAGCATTACATTGCAATTGTCTACCAACATAAGCATTAAAGTTTTCTTGGTTCACAATAAAATTATCAAACTCATCTAAGCATTGGCTAGCAGACTTATAACGAGGAATATCACCTTCATCAAATCTATAAAGAGAATTTACCTTTACTACCTGTGTTGGGTTATCAAGACCATGTATTTCTTCAATAGGTGGTAAATTCTTAACATCTTCAGCTTTAATACCTTTTTCTTTCATAGATTTTTTTTCTCTTGCATATCTTCAGGACTGAGAAATATAACATCCCTTTTCTTCGGAGTTGGCTTAGGGGCTGGTTCGGGAAGTGTCCAATTGTTTTCATTGGTTAACATATTATTCAATAGTAATTCAGCTTGATCAACTATTCTTTCCCTGAAAACACAACCAGCACAACTATCCAGGTGGTCTCTAGAAGCATCGGTTAGTCCATTATAAAAGACATCAAGTATTTCATTCCTCTGAAGAGGATGACCAGGCAAAGCATTAAGTAATTGGAGAAGCCTCCCCCAAGCTTGTGGGAGACTCTCTTCTTCAATCTGCACAAAGTTATATATTTCTCGTAAGGCAGCTTGTTTCTTATGAGCGGGAAAATATTTAGCAGAGAAGTAATAAATCATATCATGGGGACTACGCACACAACCAGGATCAAGAGAATTAAACCATATCTTAGCATCACCCTTTAACGAGAACGGAAATAACTTAAGGATATAGTAATAACGAATCTTTTCCTCGTTTGTAAACAGGGTGGCTATATCATTCAACTTAGTAAGATGTGCCACAACAGTTTCAGATTCATAGCCATGGAAAGGATCAGATTCAACCAAAGTAATTAACTTAGGATCAACAGAGAAATCATAATCCTTAACAGTAACAAAGATAGGTGAAGTAGCAAAAGCAGGGTCATATTTCTTTCTAGGATTCAAAGACTTTTCTTTCAGCTTAGCTAATAATTTCTTAAGATCATATCTACCGTTTCAAGCAAGAAAGTCTCTAGCAATTTCTACATCCATAACATAACCCTCAGGAATAACATGCAGTTCATATCTAGGGGGAGAATCTTCATAATCACTTCCATCTATATTATAAGTTTCAATATGTGCATTCTCCCTAACTTTAGCAATTTGTTCATCTAGAAATTCACCTAGTGGCACAGTATTATCAAGCATAGAAGTAGTTTCATCATACATAGCAAAAGTGGCATCATCAAGAACATACGACATATCAGATTCAATAGCAGGAGTAGGTGTCGCAAATTTACTCATAACAGAGGGTGAATCAAGTGGAGAGCTAGATGGCAGTTCCTTACCTCCCCTTGTAGTTGAAGGAAAGATCTTGGTTTTTGAGTCCTTCAAGTTCTTCATAGTTATCAACAGATATAAATCCCAAGTGACTTAAAGAATATAGCTATGCTCCCCGGCAACGGCGCCATAAAATAGTCTTGATAACCCACAAGTGTAGGGGATCACAACAGTTTTCGAGGGTAAAGTATTCAACCCAAATTTATTGATTTGACACAAGGGGAGCCAAAGAATACTCTTAAGTATTAGCAGCTGAGTTGTCAATTCAACCACACCTTGAAACTTAGTATCTGCAGCAAGGTAGTTTAGTAGCAAGGTAATATGGAAATAGTGGTAACAGCAATAAAAGTAACGGTAGTGTTTTGGTAGTTTTTGTAATAGTAGCAGCGGAAAAGTAAATAAGCAACAAGCAATATGTGAAAAGCTCGTAGGCATTGGATCAGTGATGGAGAATTATGTCGGATGCGATTCCTCATGTAATAGTTATAACCTAGGGAACAGAACTAGCTCCAGTTCATCAATGTAATGTAGGCATGTATTTTGAATATAGTCATACGTACTTATGGAAAAGAACTTGCATGACAACTTTTGTCCTACCCTCCCGTGGCAGCGGGGTACTAGTTGAAACTAAGGGATATTAAGGCCTCCTTTTAATAGAGTACCAGACCAAAGCATTAACACAGAGTGAATACATGAACTCCTCAAACTACGGTCATCAGCGGGAGTGGTCCTGATTGTTGTCACTTCGGGGTTGTCGGATCATAACACATAGTAGGTGACTATTGACTTGCAAGATAGGACCAAGAACACACATATATTCATGAAAACATAATAGGTTCAGATCTGAAATCATGGCACTCGGTCCCTAGTGCCAAGATTAAGCATGGCAAAGTCATAGCAACATCAATCTTAGAACATAGTGGATACTAGGGATCATACCCTAACAAAACTAACTCGATTACATGGTAAATCTCATCGAACCCATCACCGTCCAGCAAGCCTATGATGGGATTACTCACGCACGACGGCGAGCATCATGGAATTGGTTATGGAGGAAGGTTGATGATGATGATGGCGATGATCTCTCCTCTCCGAAGCCCCGAACGGACTCCAGATCAGCCCCCCGAGAGAGATAGGGCTTGGCGGCGGCTCCGTATCATAAAACACGATAATTATTCCTCTCTGATTTTTATTTCCCCGAATGTGAATATATGGAGTCGGGGGATACGTCGGTGGAGCAACAGGGGGCCCACGAGGCAGGGGGTGCGCCCAAGGTGAGGGGGCGCAACCCCCACCCTCGTGGACAGGGTGTGGGCCCCCTGGCTTGGTTCTTTCCGCAGATATTTTTTATATATTCCAAAATAATTCGCCGTTGAATTTTAGGTCATTCCGAGAACTTCTATTTCTGCACAAAAATAACAGCATGGCCATTCTGCTGAAAACAGCGTCACTCCGTGTTAGTTCCATTCAAATCATGCAAGTTAGAGTCCAAAATAAGGGCAAAAGTGTTTGGAAAAGTAGATACGTTGGAGACGTATCAACGGACGCTCTGGAGGTCCGCCCACGTCCGCAAGTAGCCCCGACGGGAGTCGCGGCACACTTGTGGGGCGGCCTCGTCCCCTATTAGCTGGTGGTGAGCCGGGCCCCTCCTGCCAGGTCTTCCCCTTCTCCACGCATAAAAACGTCCTTGTCGGCGCCATGAGCGGCTCGGCCAGGCGAAGGGCAAGGAAGAAGAAAAGGCGAGAGGCACTGAGGGAGAAGATGGGCAGCAGGGACTCCGCCTGCCGCCTTATTTATAGCCGGGAGAAGGCCAACCGCCGGCCTCCATAATCGCAGGTAATGATGGTCTTTTGTGCATGCAGGGACTTGTCAAGTCGTGCAGTCGCCGAGGCTGTGTGGGGAATTGGAGACGCCCACGTCCCATCAATCGCCACACATCAATCAAGGCCACAGGCTTTTGGGGGCCCGCGGCTCTCCGCACTTGACCCTTGGCTTCGTCGCGAAGCTAAGCCCGAGCGCACCTTGGGCCCGGGGCTACTGTCGGCGTCCTGGGAATGGGGCTACCCAGACTTGCCTGCCTGCGGCCCAGGGCGTGGCTCATCAGGCGGCCCAGTACGGCCCAACCTCTTCAGCGACCACTCAAGACCGTCACGAGGGGACGAGCCTCGTGAGGCGGATGACGCAAGACCTCCCCTGGGGTGGCCTCACTAGGCTAGCTCCTGAGGAGCGGAGATATCAAGGCAAGGGGCACCTCACGAGGAACTCGTGACGTGAGCAGTGACGACCAAGGTCAGGCGGGCGCCAGCGGGTGCAGGGTGCCATTTTCCTCTTTGGTGCTAAAGGAGCAGGCGTAGGCGAGGAGTACCGAGGCATCAGGCAAAGGTTTCCATATCGATGCAACAAGACCAAGACCAGCAGGACGGCAAAGCAGAGGTCATCACGGAGCCCACGATGGCGTCACCACCAGAGCCTTTGGCAGGCGAAGACCACCTTTTGTCAGGATAGCTTGTACTAGCTGCCCCCTTCAAATTTGGCCGTTGTGGAATCCCTTCCCGCACAATATTTGGAAGAGGACCCGGGCCGCTAGAAATAGGACTAGCCACCACCATTGGGATCATCTCGTCTTGAGTTGATCAGAGAGAAGGCCACACACTCACAAGCTCACTCGAGCACAAGAACACCTCTCCTCAGGAGGATGTGCTCCCCATGTACTAGTTCTTCCTCAGCCTACAAGGCAGTCCACCGCACCACATTGGATTAGGGTATTACACCACAACGGTGGCCCGAACCAGTATAAACCTTGTGTCCCTTGTTCTTCGGATCTGACGAGCTAGGCCTAGGGATCGGTGAGTAGACGAGCTAGGGCGGAAGGAGAGATCTTCGTGCGCACCCCAGAGTTCGAACCACAAGGGTTTTGCCGGAACCCAAGATCCGACAGCCTCCTACTGCCCCAATCACCGAGGCAGATGGGGCCCGCGACAGAGAAAGCGGGGCCCTGCACAACATAGCGAGAAGAATCTAGGCAAAGTTTGTGAAAAAAGGAAAAGCAAACGCAAGAGAAAACAACCAAAGTACTTACACTGACACCATCGAACGCTGCTTCGGGCCCTTCTTGATGATGGCCGCCTTCGCGGCCTCTTGCGGCCTAGTCGCGATGACTGAGGCCTTGGCCTTCTTGGGCCGGCTGCGAAACAAACCGGCATCAGCCCGACGCTTTGGCGCGCTAGGTGCTCCAGCCAGCGCCGTCGAGGAGCCATCGCTTGTCCTGTCAATGCCAGGGGCGTGGCGCGGCTCATCGTCATCCTCCTTGTCCTCCGGCCAGTCCCCGAGGTCGCCTCTTGTGGAGCCGCCTGCTCCATAGCCGCTGCCTCCTGTGGTGTCGTCCTCCGCCATGGCGGCCGCACTCAGCTCGGGGTCGTCCACGTTGCTTTTCGCGCGGTCTGTCAGGTACTGATGTCCTCGGTCCGGCGCGCCAGTTGCCGTCTGGCCCGGGAAGCACTGCATCGCGGTCGGGTGGTCAGGCGGCAAGAAGAAATCGGAGCAAGCAAAGAAATGAGAAACATAAACTTACCGGTGGAGTCGGGTTAGCATGGCTGTACAACTCCTTTCCGAACCGCCAGCTCTCCTCGGCGAGCTTTCGGTCGGAGAAGAAGTTGACCAGACGGACCACCTCCATGTTCGGCAGCACCTTGGTGGACATTCGAGACGGGTCCTGGAGCCCACTCATGTAACCGATTAGGTGGGGCGGGCTTGAAGAGGCAGCACCCGGTGCTTCACGAAGGCGACCAGGAGGTCTGAGGCCCTGAGACCCTCCAACTCCGTCATCTGTTGGAGCCGGGTGAGAGCGGTGGAGCAGGCGGCCGACAGAGTCTTCGGCCGGAACTTCTAGTTGGTGCGGGGCTCAACAGGCGGGCCGGCCGCATAGGCCGGCAGGTTGACATAGTCCCGCGTCGCATGAATGTTCTGGACGTAGAAGTATGAATTTTTTCCAGAGCTTGGCCGACTCCAGCAGAGCAAGGGCTGGGAAGCAGACCCTGGAGCTGGTGCGCCGCACTACGATGCAAGCCCCACAATGGGCCGCCTCACCCTTGACGGTGGCGCCAAGCTTGAGGTAGAAAATCTCTCCCACAGCTCGAGCGAGCACAGGACGCCAAGATACCCCTCGCAGGGGTGACGAAGGCGGAGAGCAACACCAACGTGTTTGGCGTGAGGTGGTGGGGTTGGAGTCCGTAGAATTCGAGAGAGGAGCAGAGAAAGCCGCTCGCCAACAGGCCAAAGCCGTGGAGGAAGTGCGACCGAAAGACGACGCGCTCACCGTCCTCCGGCGCCGATGAGATCTCCTTTTTGGGAGGGATGCACACCTTCACGTTCACCGCGTGAGGGAGCCACCGCGTCTGGCGGGGGAACTTGAGATGATCCTCGAGGACGTTGGAGCCATCCTAGTCATCGGAGCATCTGCCGCGCGCCATGGATATGGATGCTCGGTGGCAGCGCGGGGCTGTTACACAAGGGAGAGGCCCCCGCGGTTCGGTGAAGTCTTGCAACGACGGGCTACAACTATGCTCCGGCGGCAAGCAGCAGCATGACGGCAGCAAGAGAGCAGAGAAGGCTGAGGGAGGAAGAAGATGAAGGGCGAGGAGTGCGCACGTGCATTCTGCGGCCCCCTCGTGCCCCTACTTATAGGACCGTGGCAGCGCAGCCGAGGAGGAAAGACATGGGGGGCGTGGGATTAACTGTGCCCACGCCCCGCATGGCCCCGCGCCTTCCTTGCTGTAACGGCACGTGATTAATGCGCCCGGGAAGTTCAACCGATTGCCTCGGCCGTAGCGGATCTGCACGCACACCGAGCCCCTATAGTGGCGTGCCCAGGCCTGCGGCGACGTCCCATCGCGCGCGTGGGCTGGCAGGCCGGCCTGGTCTACTGGCGCCGCATGGTGCACAGGCAACGGGCGGCAAGCCCGCCACCCGGCTGGCTTGCCAGCCGGCGACTGCCCCAACTTATCGAATTTACCAGTCGGTCGGCCCCTCCTCGGCCGGCTCCTGACAGTCGTGTTCTCTAGAAGACGGACCAAGCAAGATTGCCAGATCACACGGAGTAGGAAGCTGCCGAGGCTCCTCGGTTTTCAGCCGCAGCGCCCCACCAAATTTGTGGACTACTGTCAGAGGGATTGACCATGGGTAGCCTCATCAAGACCCTATAGTATTTCAAAACATCAGGGCCAGCTACACCCCACATACCTTCCGGACGCAAGGCCGACCCTTTGGGCCGTCTGATCCAACGGTCCGTTTGATCCAACGGGTCGGCTGCCAGATGACGGCGTGCCCCAAATAGGTGGGTCCAGGGATCCGACATCTAACAGGCGGCCATGCGCCCCCTCAAAGTTTGCACCCATTTAACCATGACGAGACGGGGCGTGGCTATAGTGTGACCTGCCACCCCCAAATCCAGGGCGGAATGTGGCCACAATGTAGGTGTACCATGCGGACACCCCTCACCTAGAGCGGCACTGTCGCCACATGGCCCATGACATCACCTACGTTAGAGGGAGCCACGCTCCCACGACGGGCGGTCGGTACGGCCAGCAGGCGGCGGGCCCTACCTGTCCGCGAGCCACTAGAAGATGGCGAATCCACAGAAGGCGGAGTCGAGGGTGGGCCGACTCCTAGCAGGCGGCCCTCCTTTCCCTCGGAGCCTGTGTACCATTAATCTGATGAGATAGGGTGTGGCTACAGTGAGCCCCCGTGAGGCGCTAGGACTGTAGCCATGTGTTCCGCGACAAAGCCTTCGTCATCAGAGGCGAGGCTATAGTATAAAGCAGTCAACCTAGCCCGCAGAGAGCAGGCTCTACCTGCCGGCCGAGTCTCCAGCAGCCGGCGGGACCCACCAAGCAGCGGGCCACAACAGCCGTCGGAGAAGCCATCACCTAGAGGCACTAACAGCCGGGACTTACGCCTGGCCGGATTACCATTATACCCCTGGGGGTAGGCCTATATAAACCCCCATGCTTCCCCATGGAAGGGGTTCAGAACCTTGGCCATCATACATGCACCCACAGGAGGAAACAACTCAAGGAGCACTCTTGTAGCTACTCTATTAACGATAGTCATCATGCAGAGACCCCGCAGAGCAGGACTAGGGGTGTTTTCTCCACGGAGAGCCCCGAACGTTGGTAAGACTCGTAGGCATTCGAGATCTCGCCCAATCTCGCTTCCAGGGCCCGGTGACATACTCTTATCCCCATCCATGATAAGCCACCCCCTGGCATATGTCGCACGATATCCCCGACACTTTGCCATCAGCCAGCAGACAGCAAAGCTGCCACGTGTCAGCTACCTGTGCAACCTGGGGTGCATTGGGCTGGCCTATATGGCATGCTTTGCCGTTTGCTGGTAGACGACAAAGACCTTTGCATCTTTGCCATCTTCCAGCAGACGGCAAAGCACGTCGTTAACCCCTAATGGACCTAACCCGACACCCCTGCCATCCATGCTCTTTCCCATCTGCTGGCTGTCAGCAATTGCCTTTTCATCGGACGGCAAAGTGCCCTTTGCCGTAGTTTGTTCAGCTGGATGGTATGCCGTCAGCTGGCTGACGGCAAAGGACTTTCCCGTTCGCTAGGCATGCCTTTGCTGTCAGCCATGGCAGACGACAATGTTCCTGATTCCTGTAGTGACAACGAATCTCCGGCACGACGTGACCCAAGTCAGCCGCACCGCACACCCGATGTGGCCCGTAAACAGCAAACAGTACGACGGGGTAACAGACCCAGCCGTGTGGATCAAATATTTCCTTCTCCACATTCATATGGCCCGAGGAGACGACCTCCGTGCTATTAAATATCTTAAACTAAGGCTTAAATGACCGGCAAGGCACTGGTTGAATAGCCTCCACGAAAACTCCATTGGGAGCTGGGAAGAGCTCGAGGACGCCTTCCGAGTTAACTTTGAAGGCACCTATATTTGGCCTCCAGACGCGGATGACTTGATCCACTTTGTTCAACAGCCCGGGGAGTCAGCCCTGAAATTTTGGAATTGGTTCTTGACTAAGAAGAACCAAATCCTCGATTCTCCGTATGCTGAGGGAATATCCACTTTCAACCACAACATTCGAGATGAATGGCTCGCTCGCCAGCTCGGCCAAGATATGCCGAGAACATTGTCGGCCCGCACCTCTCTCATGACCCGCTTTTGCGCGGGCGAAGATAGTTGGTTCGCTCATAGAAACAATCATCCGGACGACCCTGGCACCTCAGAGGTCCAGGACTGGAACATGAAACCATGGCGAAACAAGAACAAGCGCTAGCACAATGGCGGTGAAGCCAATGATACGATAGTAAATGCCGGGTTCAGCCACTCAAAATCGGCACAGTGGAAGAAGCCCTCTAAAGGGAACCGGGATGGCCCGACCGCGCTTGACAAGATCCTATATAGGCCCTACCAGATCAACCACACTTGAGACAAGCCCGCCAACTACACCAACCGTAACTGTTGGGTGATCAAACAGGCTGGCATGCTTACAGCGCAGGAACAGGACAAGTGTCCTTGTAGTGAGGACGATGATGAACCTCACGGGCCAAACAATGGAGGCCAAAAGTAGTTCCTTCCCGAGGTAAAAACCATGAATATGATTTATGTCCCGCATATACCCAAGAAGGAGCGGAACTGTGATACCCCAAGACCGATGCTCCAGATGCCTTCCATTTATTTTAGTTGTTGCTGTGTGTTTATTGTGTTTGTTGCATCATCATAATTGTTTTGCATATTTAATTCCTATATGTTTATGCCTTCATCATGTTGAGTGCCTTCTCATATCCTTGCTTCTTGCACCATGCTCATTTCACTAGTTATGCCAGGTGTTTGCTTTGTGCCTCTTGCCATTATATTGCATTGTCATGCGATCTTTGTCATATTGCATTTTATTCATACTATGTTGTTGCATCATGGTCTTTTTGTCGTTGTATTGCCTCTTGTCTTTTACAAGCTCAACATATGCCGTGAGATGCTCATAATGTTGTTCTATGCATCATCACCTCCCCATTCCTTCTTATTCCTTCGTTGATGCAAGTGCCATATTTCCCTTCTCCATTAATGTTCAATGTTTCCCAATAAATCTTGCACCATGCCTTATACCTCTCTAACAAATTTCATGCTATTTGGAAGTTTTTTTGTTAGGTTCAAAAATGCCTCGAGTTTGAATTTTATTCAAACTTGTTTTATGTTTCTGCCTCTAAAAATATCGAAAGCAATTTTATAAATTATCCCATAATTCCAGTAGCTTGTGGGTAATTTTTGTCTCTGCCTAAATCTTATCCTAGCCCCCTTTCTTTTCTTCCTTTGAACTGTTTGCAAAATAAAAACAACCAAGGATTAGAAAGAAAGAAACAAAAAAAAAGAGGCCTTACCTTGCCGCTGCACTGGGCCGCCGAGCGGCTCAGCCAAGCCACCGCAGCCCACCAGCGCCCCCATCCCGCTGTTCATCTCCCTCCCCCCGTACGGCAGGGCATCCACCGGAGCCACGTAGGCCAGTCCCTTGATTTGATGGCTGGGAGCTCCCCAAGCCTTCTTATAGAACCAGCCCCTGCCTCCTAGGGTTCTCCTCTGTCCATTCCACCCATCTCTTCCTCCTGCCGCCGCCAATGTAAGTCAACCCACGCTCCGGCCGACGCCATGGCCGAACCAAGCTCAAGCTCGAGCCTGGCTTGACCCGTGCATCCTTCGTCCTTCTCTCACTGCGGGAGTCACCGCGACGACCTCCCTCACCTGTACCGCAGAGCACAGGCCGGAGCTCCCTCCATGACGTCTTTGGGGTCGTCTTCTTCCTTGGGTCCGAGAACCGCCATCGATCAACCCTTCTTCTCGCTTCCTCCACTGCGCCTCCGAACCGATCGAGTAATCCGAGCATCCCACTGTGAGCCTACGCTCCTCCCCACCTATTTCTTTCGCCGTTCCCGTCGCGTAGCCGTCATTCCCATCGCTCCCTCGCCGCGCGCAAGCCACGGCCACCATGGCAGCGAGCGAAAGCTCGAGCTTTGCCCTCTGCACGCACACGCGTGTCATCTGCTCTCCCGCAGCACACGCATGCTAGCACCTACACCCACCAGCACCTCGCCAGCCTCCGCAGGTCACGTCCCACATCCGAGCTACATGTCCGCGTCGCCGCTTCGCCCTGCACCATAGCCCATGCCTCGACGTGCCCGAGACGAGTTCAAGCTCGTGCTCGAGCAGCCCCGCGCGCGCACGTCCAGTAGCCGCTCCGCATGCAGGGATCACAACCCCACCAAGATCTGCACCCTCGCCGGCGCTCTTCAGCCGCTGTAGCCATCGTCTTCCTCGTCGGCGTCAACACCAAACTTCACCATGCAGCCGCGACTCCATGGCTTGCCCCTTTTACAGTTGGCAAGAGGCGCTGGGTTGCCTTTGGTTCACAACAGTAGCAGCAGTGCAGTGGCTAAGGTCACTGGATCCCAGTCATGGGGTCTGGGGGTTAAATCCCAGTCGCCTTATAATTTTGCAAGGCCAGCCCTGTTTTTCTCAGTTCTTATTTTTCTCCTGGTTCCGTCGCACGTATGGTTTTACTTCTGGCAAAATTTTTGTTGCTATCGCATGAATGCAGTGGTAGCTAAGTGGCCAGCATTCATCTATCACACTCAGGAGACCAGTGTTCAAAACCCCACGGCCGCATCCTTTTTCTACAATTTTGCATCTTCATAAGATCAGCTCTTTATTCTTTGTAAATTGCATTTGGGCTGATTTGGAGCATCATCCACTCGATTAGTCTCCTGTATAGTTATGTTCAGTTATACCAAGAGGACCTGGGTTCAATCCCAGCGGCCTCCCTTTTCCTTTTATGGTGTTTCTGTTAATTCACACACGCACAACTTTTTCATGTTGGGCGGAGCCCTCCTTGTGCCATGAACACACAACCAGCACATTGGTCAGCTCACTCCTCTACATACAAATAGGTCCTGTGTTTGAGTCACAGGTGCCTTTGTTTTTATGCTCTGTTTTTTTATTTTTGCACACACACATAGTTATAGTTTATGCCACTAATTTTGCATTACTCATATCTAAATAACCGTAACTCTATTTTTATGATCTGTTTTTTTAATTTTTGCGCACACACACTCAGCGACTTGGGCCTGATTCCACCCTGGGCCACTGCGTAGCGTTGCAATCCGGCTCGCGGGAGTTTTTTTATTCTAGTTCTTGTGTTTTTCCTATTTTGTCAAAGTATACATATTTACCGTTTATGCCACTAATTTTGCATTGCTCATATCTAAATAACCGTAGCTCTATTTTTATGCTCTGTTTTTTTATTTTTGCACACACACACACTCAGCCACTTGGGCCTGATTCCACCTCGGGCCACTGTGTAGCGTTGCAATCC
>LR738713.1:236361444-236515659 GCA_902687465.1 Secale cereale | reverse complement strand
TTGTGTTTTTCCTATTTTGTCAAAGTATACATATTTACTGTTTATGCCACTAATTTTGCATTGCTCATATCTAAATAACCGTAGCTCTATTTTTATGCTCTGCTTTTTTTATATTTGCACACACACACACACACTCAGCCACTTGGGCCTGAGTCCACCCCCGGGCCACTGTGTAGCGTTGCAATCCGGCTTGCGGGCATTTTTTTTTCTAGTTATTGTGTTTTTCTTATTTTGTCAAAGCATGCATATTTACAGTTTATGCCACTAATTTTGCGTTGCTCATATCTAAATAACCGTAGCTCCAAAATTAATAAACTTTATATGTAAAAGGGTGTGGAAAAATGTATAGATTAACATGGTGCATTTTATTTTCCTGTTTAACAACAATAAAATGATGTAATAGGCTGAACAATACCAAATTCGAAATATGCACATGGGGATTTTCTGGAATTATTGTTTGTTGTTTCCGAACCCATTTAACTTGCCCACATATTTAGTTTACTTGCTTTATCTCTTGCCATGCTTAAAATTTTTAATATTGTTAGGTACATAACCAAGATCAAACTAAATATGTGAATGTGGTGTTTCGTCAATATGCAACTCGTTGCATATTGAGCTCCACTTAATTTGTAGTGTTGTTTGTGCACTTTGCCATGACATGCCATGCATATTTAACCCGGACATGCATCTTACTTTTTGTACATCATATGCCATGTTTATGCTTGTGTTTATCATGTAGTTTGCTTCTTTTCGGTTTGCTTCTTTCGTTAGCTTCGGTTTCATTTGGGAGTTGTGATGATTCGTTCGACTACGTCCATTTGTCTACTTCATGGACTCGTTCTTCATACTTGCGGGATCTCACGTTGCGGGATCTCACGTAAGACCGTCATCTTGGATATCATTACAATCATTGCTATGCTAGTTGTCTTGTTGCTATTGTTACATGTCGTGCTACCCACCACTTGTTTATCAAGCCTCCCAATATGTCATGAAACAACCTCTAACCTTTTCACCATCCCAGCAGTCTGTTTCTTGGCTATGTTACCGCTTGCTCAGCCCCTCTTATAGCGTTGTTAGTTGTAGGTGAAGATGAAGTTTTCTCCATGTCAAAACATATATATGTTGGAATATCACAATATCTCTTACTTAATTAATGCACATATATACTTGGTAATGGGTGGAAGGCTTGGCCTTTTGCTTGGTGTTTTGTTCCACTCATCCCGCCTTAGGATTCGATAAATCGGTGTTATGTGCCTTGATATTGCGTTTAAAGCTCTTCCAGCAAGGCCCAACATTGGTTTTACCATTTGCCTAATAATAACTAAAACTTGCATAGGAACTGGCTAACCCCGAGGATTCTTAATCAACCCTCGGGACAGTGCTCCTCTGAGTGTTGGTACAAATCGGGCGATGTTCGGTGCCCCCTGGGCAACCAGGGTCTCAGCCAACCTGACGTCTTGCCCATCCAGTGTGCCCCGAGAACGAGATACGTGCGACTCCTATCAGGATTTGTCGGCACAACGGGCGGTTTTGCTGGATTAGTTTTACTATTGTTGAAATATCTTGAGCACGGGATTCCGAGAAGACTCGGGATTTCCCAATTTAGAGTTGTTACTCCGCTGATCGTGAGAGCTTGTGATGGGCTAAGTTAGGACACCCCTGCAGGGGTTTGAACTTTCGAAAGCCGTGTCCACGTTTATGTGGTAGATTGGAATTTGTGAATATCCGGTTGTAGAGAACTTGACAAAGGATCCAAAATAAAATACACCAACCATGTGCGTAAGCGTGATCGTCTCTTTTCGAGTATGTTCGGGAAGAGAACACGGTGGGGTTATGTTTGACTCGTAGGTAGTTCATGATCACTTAGTGATCAGTACTAGTTTGTGACCGTTTGCGTAGCTTCTCATCTTACTCTGGAAATCGTAAGTTAGCCACGATACAGATGCTTAGCCGCTGCTGCAACCTCATCACTGATCCTTTCCATGCATATAAAGCTTTGCTAGTCTTGATAAGTATGGTAATATGATTGCTGAGTCCTCGTGGCTCACAGATACTACAAAAACAGTTGCAGGTATAGGTTTCCGATGACTTGACGTGAGAGCGATTTTACTTGTGTTGGAGTTCTTCCTTCCACTACTACAGGTTGCTGCTAACACGACACTATGATCAGAGACCCTTTGACTAAACTATGTGCTTTGTCATAATCGCAAATAGGGGTGTAAAAATATGTCAAAAAAGGTGCAAAACGTTTGCGATTGAGGATGCATCAAACACGATTTAGATTTTGGTTGCGTGTGCGATGGTGGGCATACAGCTCAATTCAATTGACTGTTTGCGATGAGGAGGAACAAATGAAACGGGCTGCCAGATGAAGGCGTGTGCGATGTAGACCATACGGTCAGTCGGATGAACTGTTTGTGATTAGGCAACACAAAAGAAACGATCAGGCAGATCAAGGTGTGTGCGATATATGGCATGCGGTTCACTCACATGAACTGTTTGTGTTGAGACAAGAGAACAGAAACGGTTCAATATAAGATAATGTGTGTGATACGCGGCAAACAGGTTTATAATCAAAATGTGCGATGTGATTGCATGCATACATAATAACATAGTATATATATACATATTTATATGGACATGGTTGCATAACCAAATTAAACATCCACTTACATAGGTGGCTACTATACAACCATGTCATTTGCACACACCAAAGTAAACTATTACATGCATAATTACATAGGTGGCTACTACACACATGCTATTTCCACACACCAATAAAGTAAACTATATATTACATGCATGATCAACTAGCATAAACGATCATCTGATCATCATCTACTTGGGACGCTTGCTCTGCTTGTGGCTCGATCCGGGCTCGTCGATTTGGCTAACAAGGAACTTCCTTATGTCAACGATCCGCATGTGCATCTCGTAGCATGTGTACACACTCTTGGCCGTGAACCTGAGGTGAGGTTCATCCAGTTGCTGCATCCAGGCCCTATGCCAGGATACGGGACTTGTTCTCTTGGCATCCTGCTCCATCTCTTCGTAGTAGGGGTCGATGATGGCTGAGGCGAGTTCCACCAGGGAGTCCTTCTTTGTGCCGCCCCAGACCTTGTAGTGCTCACGAATTGCGACAAGGTTCTGGCAGGCCAAGCCTGTAACCCTGAGCATGTTTACATCATCGGTGGTTTCCACCATGGCGAACTTGTAGTCAGCGCTGTTGACAAACCTGTTGAAACGATCGCAAGGCTCTGTAGCCATGCAGTAGTGGTAGATGAGGACATGATGGTGCACGCACAACTGGGCGACGACAACCTTCTGATCTATGTCGGGATGACCGGCGGTGTACTGGAGGTCCTTGCCGACCACCTTGTACTTATCTCCAGCAAGCAACTGCTCAACGGTGTTGATGTAGTCATCCACCACGGCCAGGTCGATGGTGTACACAATCGAGAGATCCGTCTCCCTCGCGTGGGTCTCCACTCTATGCTCGCCGAACTTCATTGGAGTGCCACTGGACATCCCTTCTCTATGTATCGTTGTGGGTGTGCTTGTTGTGCTGTGGGGCGCGATCGAAAGGTTGATGAGACTAAGGTTATAATGTCCGCGGGAATTAAAGGGGAAGCCAGGCGACTAGTCATATCGGCAGGCCCTTGATGGTAGTTCTAATTTGCAGCGCGTAACTCCGCACGTAACTGCATCGCGTGGCAATGCGCATGGCGCAACCACATGCATACGGGGACCCTGACGTGATCGTGCGCATGCCCAACCGTTGGCACAGCGCGCGCGGAGGGACGCGAGCAGAGTGCGCCAACGGAAATGAGCAGAGTGCACCAACGGATGCGAGCAGTGCGCCCCGCGGCGCCTAACAGCGAGCACAGCGCACTGCGGCGCCTAACAGTGCGATAGACCTTCATTCAAGCCAATCAAAATAAGACTGGAACAGACATGTCTGTATTGAGCAAATTAAAGGGATCGCACATGTCTGTATTGATTGGAACGAGAATGCAATAGCAAAATAAGAATTAAGGCCACGATGCTGCGATCGCAGTGGTGGCTACAGGAGGCAAGAGGAAAGATGCATCCATCAACGTACGACCTCCTCCTCCTCCTCAACTCAGTGCGCCGGCCGGGTCATTGACCGGTGGCTAAGGAGCGGTGGCTTTTGTGGCGAGGTCAAGGTGCTTCTCAGCAAAGGCATCCAAGGCTTCGAGCTGGCTGAAGAAGGCCAATGTTGCAGCGTCCTCACTAGCCTTGTAGATACCTATGTACATGATTTGCTCGTACACGTGGATGTGTAGGTCGATGGTTTCTTGCAGGGCGAGGCGCCTCGCGGCGAGTGCGACCTCCAGGTGGACATTCTTCGTGGCGTCAGCGGGCCGTCGCAGGGCCACCAGTGCTTGAAAGAGATCCTGACCATGGAGGGCGATTAGGGTGGCAGGCAATGAGGAGCCCGGGTGCGTGGGCTGAAGGAGTACAAAGATGTCGTCCACGAGCTTCTTGATGATGGTGAACCTGTTGGTGGTGCGAACGATCATCTGGTCCAACTAAGAGTCGTAGCTGGCGTCGACGGCGGCCATCCACCAGCCGGTCACCAACACCGTGTGGAGATGATCCACGGCGTCATGCTGCAGGCTGGCGTCATGGACCATCTGGCACAGCTGCTGGCTACTCGCACGCATTGCCACCATGGGTCTGGAGTGGGCATTGTTGCGCTTATTTGTGTAGGTGCTTAGGCAAATGCTTAGGTGCGTATGATGTGGTAGATTCATTGGAATGGAGGGGCGCCTTTATATGAGTGCAAACTGCATTGCATTCACATCGTGCTGCCTCATTTCCCGGTTCTCCCAGTACTTCCCTCATGCATTCACACAATGCTAATTGAAGCAGGATGCATCATTGGTCATTCAATATTTCGGGAACCGCTACACTCTCCCTCGTCTGCATTAAAGCCGTATCAGGAACTGCACCACCCACTGTCAAATCAAATAGTACCGCGCCGCCCGCAGCACGCTTGGCTGGACACGCCTTCCTCGCCTCCATCTATGCTTAATTACTGAATTTTAGTTGGAAAAATTAGATACTACTAGTGATTTTTAGCTTCATATTTTGACAAATCGTAGTGTTACAAGGTTGGCAAATGGCAATGTTACTAGATCAACAAATGCCAACCTTTCTAGTTTGACAAATGGCAACATACCCAATATGACAGATGCAAATCTTACCAAATTGTTTGTAAGTGGTTCACACGGGTCATCCAAAAGAATCGTTTGTGTTCAAGAGATGCACAAATCCTGCTCCCACTTTGCCACGTGACGTTAATGCCTCTCCATGATAGTATGCCAAGTTTCATGTTGATGCCGCTCCATGATATCATGCCAAGTTTCATGAATTTCAGACGAGTTTTGGATTTACTAGAATTTAAAAACCAGGTATCTCAATGTTTCCGGCCGAGTGACGGTGGCAGGGTGTTTGACATTCATTCCCATTTCTTGCATGGGACCTAAGCATGCACCCAAGGACAAAGATTTGATATTTCAACCAATTTATATGCACGGGAGCATGTGCATGTAGTTCAAATTTGAATTATGCACATAAATGCATTGAAAACTCACTTAATGCATAAAAATGTCCAAACGAACCCCAAAAAATCACAAAAAATAACACAACACTCCTGTTGTTCTATGTTGACACGAGAAAAAATTTTGAAAGCAATAAGAGGCAATAGATATCGTTTCGCCCCCAAAGTTGGCGCGGTCCCTACCGAAACCATCATGCTTGTTGTTAGAAGCTCTGGTCTGTGAGAAGCATATACCCAAACCTGCCCTAAATGGGACAAAAATTTACCACGACATGTTGATTCCGCTCCATGATAGCATGCCAAGTTTCATGAATTTCAGACGAGTTTTGGATTTACTAGAATTAAAAAACCAGGTATCTCAATGTTAGCGGCCGAGTGACTGTGAG
Source organism: Secale cereale (assembly GCA_902687465.1). Classification (NCBI taxonomy): domain Eukaryota; kingdom Viridiplantae; phylum Streptophyta; class Magnoliopsida; order Poales; family Poaceae; genus Secale; species Secale cereale. The sequence goes on along the minus strand of LR738713.1, from coordinate 236,509,686 downwards.
AGGGTGTTTGACAATTATTCCCATTTCTTACATGGGACCTAAGCATGCACACAAGGACAAATATTTGTTTTCCAACCAATTTATATGCACGGGAGCATGTGCATGTAGTTCAAATTTGAATTATGCACATAAACGCATTGAAAACTCACTAAATGCATAAAAATGTCCAAATGAACCCCGAAAAATCACAAAAAAATAACACAACACTTCTGTTGTTCTATGTTGACACAAGAAAAAATTAGAAAGCAATAAGAGGCAATGTATATCATTTCGCCCCCAAAGTAGGGGCGGTCCCTACAGAAACCATCATGCTTGTTGTTAGAAGCTCTGGTCTGCGAGAAGCATGTACCCAAACCTGCCCCAAATGGGACAAAAATTTACCACGACATGTTGATTGCGCTCCATGATAGCATGCCAAGTTTCATGAATTTCGGACGAGTTTTGGATTTACTAGAATTGAAAAACCAGGTATCTGAATGTTAGCGGCCGAGTGACGGTGACACGGTGTTTGACATTAATTACCATTTCTTGCATGGGACCTAAGCATGCACACAAGGACAAATATTTGTTATTTTCTACCAATTTATATGCACGGGAGCATGTGCATGTAGTTCAAATTTGAATTATGCACGTAAACGCATTGAAAACTCTATAAATGGATAAAAATGTGCAAACGAACCCCGAAAAATCACAAAAAATAACACAACACTCCTGTTGTTCTATGTTGACACAAGAAAAAATTAGAAAGCAATAAGAAGCAATGGATATCATTTTGCCCCCAAAGTTGGGGCGGTCCCTACTAAAATCATCATGCTTGTTGTTAGAAGCTCTGGTGTGTGAGAAGCATATACCCAAACCTGCCCCAAACGGGACAAAAATTTACCACGACATGTTGATTCCACTCCATGATAGCATGACAAGTGTCATGAATTTCAAACGAGTTTTGGATTTACTAGAATTTAAAAACCAGGTATCTGAATGTTAGCGGCCGAGTGACGTTGTCAGGTTGTTTGACATTCATTCCCATATGTTGCATGTGACCTAAGTATGCACCCAAGGACAAAGATTTGGTTTTTCAACCAATTTTTATCCACAGAAGCATGTGCATGTAGTTCAAATTTGAATTATGCTCATGAATGCATTGAAAACTCACTTAATGCATAAAAATGTCCAAACGAACCCCGAAAAATCACTAAAAATAGCACAACACTCCTGTTGTTCTATGTTGACATGAGAAAAAAATTGATAGCAATAAGAAGCAATGGATATTGTCTCGCCCCCAAAGTTGGGGTGGTCCCTACCGAAACCATCACGCTTGTTGTGAGAAGCTCTGGTTTGTGAGAAGCATATACCCAAACCTGCCCCAAATGCGACAAAAAAATTACCACGACATGTTGATTCCGCTCCATGATAACATGCCAAGTTTCATGAATTTCAGATGAGTTTTAGATTTACTAGAATTTAAAAACCAGGTATATCAATGTTTGCGGCCAAGTGACGGTGGCAGGGTGTTTGACATTCATTCCCATTTCTTGCAGGGGGACCTAAGCATGCACCCAAGGATAAAGATTTGATTTGTCAACCAATTTATATGCACGGGAGCATGTGCATGTAGTTCAAATTCGAATTATACACATAAATGCGTTGAAAACTCAATTAATGCATAAAAATGTCCAAACGAACCCTGAAAAATCACAAAAAATAACACAACACTCCCGTTGTTCTATGTTGACACGAGAAAAAAATTGAAAGCAAAAAGAGGCAATGGATATCGTTTCGCCCCCAAAGTTGGGGCGGTCACTACCGAAACTATCATGCTTGTTGTTAGAAGCTCTGGTCTATGAGAAGCATATACCCAAACCTGCCCCAAACGGGACAAAAATTTACCACGACATGTTGATTCCGCTCCATGATAGCATGCCAAGTTTCTTGAATTTCAGACAAGTTTTGGATTTACTAGAACTTAAAAACCAGGTATCTCAATGTTAGCGGCCGAGTGACGGTGGCACGGTGTTTGACATTCATTCCCATTTCTTGCAGGGGGACCTAAGCATGCACCGGAGGACAAATATTTGATTTTTTGACCAATTTATATGCACGGGAGCATGTGCATGTAGTTCAAATTTGAATTATACACATAAATGCTTTGAAAACTCTATTAATGCATAAAAATGTCCAAACGAACCCTAAAAAATCACAAAAAGTAACACAACACTCCCGTTGTTCTATGTTGACACGAGAAAAAAATTGAAAGCAAAAAGAGGCAATGGATATCGTTTCGCCCCCAAACTTGGGGCGGTCACTACCGAAACCATCATGCTTGTTGTTAGAAGCTCTGGTCTATGAGAAGCATATACCCAAACCTGCCCCAAACGGGACAAAAATTTACCACGACATGTTGATTCCGCTCCATGATAGCATGCCAATTTTCTTGAATTTCAGACAAGTTTTGGATTTACTAGAACTTAAAAACCAGGTATCTCAATGTTAGCGGCCGAGTGACGGTGGCACGGTGTTTGACATTCATTCCTATTTCTTGCAGGGGACCTAAGCATGCACCGGAGGACACATATTTGATTCTTTGACCAATTTATATGCACGGGAGCATGTGCATGTAGTTCAAATTTGAATTATACACATAAATGCATTGAAAACTCACTTAATGCATAAAAATGTCCAAACGAACCCTGAAAAAGCACAAAAAATAACACAACACTCTTGTTTTTCTATGTTGACACGAGTAAAAATTTGAAAGCAATAAGAGGCAATGGATATCATTTCGTCCCCAAAGCTGGGGCGGTCCCTACCGAAACCATCATGCTTGTTGTTAGAAGCTCTGGTCTGTGAGAAGCATATACCCAAACCTGCCCCAAATAAGACAAAAATTTACCACGACATGTTGATTCCTCTCCATGATAGCATGCCAAGTCTCATGAATTTCAGACGAGTTTTGGATTTACAAGAATTTAAAAAGCATGTATCTTAATGTTAGCAGCTGAGTGACGGTGGCAGGGTTTTTGACATTCATTCCCATTCCTTGCATGGGACCTAAGCATGCACCCAAGGACAAAGATTTGATTTTTCAACCAATTTATATGCACGAGAGCATGTGCATGTAGTTCAAATTTGAATTATGCACATAAATGCATTGTAAACTCACTAAATGCATAAAAATGTCCAAATGAACCCCGAAAAATCACAAAAAAATAACACAACACTTCTGTTGTTCTATGTTGACACAAGAAAAAATTAGAAAGCAATAAGAGGCAATGGATATCATTTCGCCCCCAAAGTTGGGGCGGTCCATACCGAAACCATCATGCTTGTTGTTAGAAGCTCTAGTGCGTGAGAAGCATATACCCAAACCTGCCCCAAATGGGACAAAAAATTACCATGGCATGTTGATTCCGCTCCATGATACCATGCCAAGTTACATGAATTTTAGACGAGTTTTGGATTTACTAGAATTTAAAAACCAGGTATATCTTGTTATTGGCCGAGTGACGGTGGCAGGGTGTTTGACATTCATTCCCATTTCTTGCATGGGACCTAAGCATGCACCCAAGGACAAAGATTTGATTTTTAACCAATTTATATGCACGGGAGCATGTGCATATAGTTCAAATTTGAATTATGCACATAAATGCATTGAAAACTCACTTAATGCATAAAAATGTCCAAACGAACCCCGAAAAATTACCAAAAATAACACAACACTCCTGTTGTTCTATGTTGACACGAGAAAAAAATTTGGAAGCAATCAAAGGCAATGGATATCGTCTCGCCCCCAAAGTTGGGGCAATCCCTACCGAAACCATCATGCTTGTTGTGAGAAGCTCTGGTTTGTGAGAAGCATATACCCAAACCTGCCCCAAATGGGACAAAAAAATTACCACGTCATGTTGATGCCGCTCGTGATAGCATGCCAAGTTTCATGAATATCAGACGAGTTTTGGATTTACTAGAATTTAAAAACCAGGTATCTCAATGTTTGCGGCCGAGTGACGGTAGCAGGGTGTTTGACATTCATTCCCATTTCTTGCATGGGACCTAAGCATGCACCCAAGGACAAAGATTTGATTTTTCAACCAATTTATATGCATGGGAGCAACTGCATGTAGTTCAAATTTGAATTATGCACATAAATGCATTAAAACTCACTTAATGCATAAAAATGTCCAAACGAACCCCGAAAAATCATAAAAATAACACAACTCTCCTGTTGTTCTATGTTAACACGAGAAAAATTTGAAAGCAATAAGAGGCAATAGATATCGTTTCGTCCCCTAGATTGGGGCGCTCCCTACCGAAACCATCATGCTTGTTGTTAGAAGCTCTAGTCTATAAGAAGCATATACCCAAACCTGCCCCAAATGGGACAAAAAATTACCACGACATGTTGATTCCGCTCCATGATAGCATGCCAAGTTTCATGAATTTCAGACAAGTTTTGGATTTACTAGAATTTAAAAACAATGTATCTCAATGTTAGCGGCCGAGTGACGGTGGCAGGGTGTTTGACATTCATTCCAATTTCTTGCACGGACCTAAGGATGCACCCAAGAACAAAGATTTGATTTTTCAACCAATTTATATGCACGGGAGCATGTGCATGTAGTTCAAATTTGAATTATGCACATAAATGCATTGAAAACTCAATTAATGCATAAAAATGTCCAAACGAACCCCGAAAAAGCACAAAAAATAACACAACACTCCTGGTGTTCTATGTTGACACGAGAAAAAATTTGAAAGCAATAAGAGGCAATAGATATTGTTTCGCCCCGAAAGTTGGGGCGGTCCCTACCGAAACCATCGTGCTTGTTGTGAGAAGCTCTGGTTTGTGAGAAGCATATACCCAAACATGCCCCAAATGGGACAAAAAAATTACCACGACATGTTGATGCCGCGCCATGGTAGCATGCGAAGTTTCATGAATTTCAGACGAGTTTTGGATTTACTAGAATTTAAAAACTAGGTATCCCAATGTTTGCGGCCGAGTGACGGTGGCAGGGTGTTTGACATTCATTCCCATTTCTTGCATGGGACCTAAGCATGCACCCATGGACAAAGATTTGATTTTTCAACCAATTTATATGCACGGGAGCATGTGCATGTAGTTCAAATTTGAATGATGCACATAAATGCATTGCAAACTCACTTAATGCATAAAATCCAAACGAACCATGAATAATTCTAGTTCTTTTACGATCAGTGTAGGTAAAAGGTCTAGCAATTCAAACACCGTCCATGGTCGTTGTGACCCCATTATGTAATTCAAATCATGACGAAAAATCAAGTAGATCCCACACAGTTTATTATAACCAACCGTGTGAGATGCAACACAAAATATCTTGGAGCACCATTGGAGTATAGTACGCATACGGCTTACGCGAGAAGGTGCGACGGCTACAGTCCATAGCCCGCTCTGAATAAGGGACCGTGTCTGATGACACTTTGTGCGCCAGTTTTTTGGCTGAAGCGGTTCCAAATTTCCGGCTTCCGCAGAAATATCTACCTCCCCGCCTGCTCCCCTTACCAAAAGCCACATTTCCCCTCTTTTTGCCTTCCTTTCCAAGTTGAAACCTTCGCTCCTTGCTTGCAGCGCCACCACCTCCTCGCCGCCAACCCTCCTTCATGCTGCTCGGCCTCGCCTACCCAGGAAGGTAATCCACACCCGGCCCCCATCCTCCTCCTCCTTCCACATCCCACATGCCCCGATGGCCGAGGCGAGCGCGACACCTTCCACCCAAATCACCGACCCCTCCACCAACTAAGCTCTGGCCTAAGCCATGGTGCACGCAGTATAGCCAGGACCTCAAGGAGCATTTGGCAGCGAAGAAGCAAATCGCGGGCGCACGCGCGGATGAGGTCGCGATGGCTAGCATTCGTGTCGACCCCCAGATCTTGGAGGAGCACCTCGCCGTCGAGGCCACCGTTGACGCCTCGCGCGCCGACGCCACGACACAGTTGGCTGTTTTAAATAACAGTTCGTGGCGTTTTCTTGAGGCCACCGTCGGTGCCTTCGACAAAGACTACAAGGTGTTTTCTCAGCGTGCACATGCTTACCTCATCTCGAGAGCCAGCAGGTTCGTGCCCGGAGCGGCTCAGGCCACTCGCCACTACAACGAGGGCACCCACGATGCAGAGGCCTCACCCTCTTCCATGTCCAAAGAGCCAATCGTCATCAATATCTCCGGCAATGAGGAGTAGCTTGTCTTATTAGCACACTATAATGACCCATGTTTAGTTTACTAGCTACTACCTTTCCTCAACATATTCTAGGGAATTGTGCTATCTACTTTTACCATGCAATCTTCTGCAATAGTGTATATGTTCTATATGTCGTGCAATGTGGTGTTCAAATAACTATTTGGTTCCATTCTGCAAATGTGTTGTTCAACTCTTCAGTGTGTAATATTTCCAAGTTGTTAAGCATGCTTGGTTTTGTTAACTGTCTGACCTTCTATTAGGAGTATGTTATATTGTTCAATTGGTGTTTAGTTAACTACTTGGTTCATTTGTTGTGGCTTGGTTCACTTGTTGTGGTGTTTAGTTAACTGCTTGGTTCAATTCTGCAATGTGATGTTCAATTGTTGTGGCTATATTCTGTTATTTTATACCACATGAGGAATAAACCGAATTTGGCTGTACTAAATACATGAGAAATAAATACAATTCCTATATTTGCAAGTTGTTAAGCATGCTTGGTTTGGTTAACTGTCTAATCTTCTATTAGGATTATGTTAAATTGCGCAATGTGGTGCTCAGTTAACGTTTTGTTCATTTGTTGTGGTGTTTAGTTAACTGCTTGGTTCCATTCTGCAAGGCGATGTTCAATTGCAGTGGCTGCATTCTCTTATTGTATACCATGTGAGGAATAAATCAAATTTGGCTGCACTTAATACATGAGAAAAATATACAAGTGCTATATTTCCTAGTTCTTAATCATGCTTGGTTTGGATAAATGGGTTTTCCATGTGGCTTGAATTAATCTGATGTATCTGTAATGTGCTTATTTTTCATCAACTTATTTTACTAATAGCATGTGAACCCTTACTTAACCTGATGACTGACTACCTTATATGTGTTGTAGGGAAACAATGGGAAGCACTGAGGTTTACAAGATTGTACTAACTATTATACCTTGCCTTTTTGTATTCCTTTGCCCCAATTCCAATATAGAGAAGATATTTATGCACATCCTTGTTTTCAGGCTTCACTGATGATTACCTCTCAAACCACCTCTGTGGTCACGAGGCGAGGAAAGTTTTCATACAACACCCACGGTTCAGTATTGAAGTGTTCCTGAAGAGGTCGAAGGATGGATGGTCAATCATCCACATGCACTGGCCTAAAGTTGCAAAGACCTTCTACATGAATGAAGGCTCAATATTCGTCTTGCACTTCAGCAGTTTTCCAGATGAGATGCATCTCTCTATGTACCGTCTATGATGCTAATTTCGAAAGGTTCTAGATGTTTCATGTGAAACTTGCTGCTGGTGCAGTTGTGTAATGGGGTGGCTGAGTGCTGAAGCTATATCATGTTGTACTACGATGTATTTAAATTATGAAATCGTGCTTCCTTAATATGCAAATGGAATATATTATGTGCTTAATACGAATGTCAATTAGATTAGTAAATCGATTAATAATAATAGGGCAATAAGCCTGCTAATTTGACAATTAGCCTGCTAATTGGAAAATTAGCTTGCTAATTGGGTTTTCCTATTGCAAACGGTTAATGAGAAAACACTGTGGGTGATGACCTCAGGCAACGCACACAATTTCTATGAATAAACCGTGTTGGATCAATGAACAATCACACACGACACCTTGCGCAAACATTTTCCTTGGAGTGACTGTGTTGGGTGTATATACAAACGAAAATGTTTAGCGGTGACTGACTGTGTGGGATGTACTTACGACCGGAAATGATTTCGCCTGTATAATTTTATTTTTTAGCACTACTGTACGTATTTCTGTATTTGAGTGCTCTCCGGTCGCACATGACCTCATTTTGCCGAGTGTATGTGCCAGGACAGAATATCCCCGACGGTTTCTGGGTCGTGTGGGAAGGACCTTCCTATCGCCCACACTCACTTGGCGATGGTTCCGAATGCCGTCACGGAAAGGGGTTTGAAACTGTTTGTTTAGGACCAACGCGTACCAGTTTTCTTCTTCTTTGTGAGTCTTGGGATAGGTTCCTGGTCGGCAACCTGGGATAGCAGGATGGATGCCATTGTGCTTTTCATGTTTTTCATCCGTAGTAAGATGCCTCGTGTATGATGTTGATGTATTCATGTGGCTATTGTATGACTTGTATGTATCCCCATCTACTTATGTAATGGTACGATGGAATGATATCCATCTTGCTAAGCGCCCGAAATGTGGTTGTGCCCCAATCACGAGTCCAACACGTGATCGGGATAGAATCGCATCTTGGGTGTGACAAGAAACGTGCACTTTGGGACATGTACGCCGTAGAGCCGGTGACCTCGAAATACAACCAATGGTCGGCATGTCCGACCACCTTCGACCGAAGAGAACATCCGACTAGTATACGTCATGGAGGAATGGCGGCCCTCGTGCTTGACCCCATCATGGATGGATACCAACTCACTAGAGTCCTTATGGACGGAGGCAGTAGCCTCTATTTGATTCACTGAGATATAGTGAGGAAGATGGGAATCAATCCGTCAAGGATCAAACCCAGTAACACTACCTTTAAAGGACTAATCCCACGCGTCGAAGCATGCTGCTCAGGAACTATCTCCTCGGAATTAGCCTTCGGCTTGCCCGAAACCTTACGAAGTGAAGATTTGATCTTCGACATAGTCGCTTTTCATAGCGGTTATCATGCACTCCTCTGCCGAACAACGTTCAGTCCCATTAACGCCCCCACTACACATATATGAATCTCAATATGCCTAGACCTAAGGGTTTCCTTACCATTACCGGTAACACCGAGCACTCACTTTGAACCGAGGAGCACACAACAGCTCTGGCAGCCGAAGTCCAGGATGTCAAAGAGGTGTCGAAGGCCCGGTCTACCATCAAGATGCTAGACGCGCACAAACGAGCCCGAGCTACGTCACCGCTTCTGGAGTCTTCTCGTTCTGATCGTAAATAGGGATACGCTCCCCACAACATGGCCTCCCCAGCCGCAAAATACGTATCTCGGGTGCACAGTTTTGAGCTTAAAAATCCATGGGTAGCTGTGGGGGCAAGCGGTCCAAGGGTCAAGTGCTCAGCTCCACCGAGCCATGGCCAAAGATGTCCTCGGATCATTAACATGCACCATCGGGGGCCCGACCAGCATAAAGCTGATACACTGTGGCGGCTTCTCAAGACACTCTCTCAAGGGCCCGCCCACCGATCACTATCTCCCTCATCTACGGAACCCTCACAAAGAGCAAAGGCGCAGACGTGCAGCAGGGTGCAGTAGGCGCGTCAAACCACTCATGGAGGCCCTGTATAAATCTTTCCTTTGTTAAGTTTTTTTTCAAAGTATCTATAACAGGTGCTTCGACAGTTCAGATTTTACGATTGGATGTCATGAATTCAACAGAAATGAAGGCCATTTTTACGGTCCCATTGCAGTCGTTTATGTTGCATACTCCTTTCCACTTTTTCACGTCGAAACAAACTAGCACGATACATGCTTTCTTTAGATGCGATCGGCAAATAGACCGGGTGCTAGACTATAAATCTTTCCCCAAGCATCAATCCATCACTATTTTCATCTCATGTGATCGGCGTCTTGGATATTGCATTATATGAATCAGTTCTGAATTCTGTCTTTGGTCAATAGTTGGGTTGCTCAGCTCCTGTGTTTTCCCTCTTATGTTTCACATTGTTCTGCTAGGAGGGTAAAGGGAGACCCACTTCGATTGTACTTCTAGCTCGCCTGGTTAAGTATCTCAGTGGAGAAAGCCAAAAACTTATTGTCATAATAAGCGACAACTGGTCGGCGATCCGATGACAAGTGTCCAACTAAAAGTTGATGGAGATCATTCCATGTCAAACAAAGGGTTTGCCGTCATAGAAACTTAGTGACAATGGTATCAACCTCGGCACATCGGAATATCACACACACTGGGGGCTAGTCACTATCCCACAGTCAAGCTCTATGGGGACCCCAACTCATAAGTTGTGATCACCGAATGCACGTGTACATTGATCCCAGAGATCAATGCTCACTAAACACACAGAAGTTGAATAACAAGAGACTTACATCCATACATACTGTCTTACACAACTTGGACCATTATGATCAAGTCTTGAGTATATCATCCTAGTGGAAATCTTCAATGACAACTTGGATCCATGCCATCTGCCTTAACCCTACACGCATTCTGACTGGGAAACATCCTAGCTCGCATGTTCATCACCAAAGAAATCTTCATCTTACTCTTGTTCTTTCATTCCTGGCCAATGAAATAACTAGTGGCAAGCCAATGAGTACTTTGAATGTACACGCAAGCTACCCAAGAGTGATAACAGAATAAGTATGCAAGGCTCTACTGCTAAATTGACATTTTTGTGGAGAGCTAGTTTTTCACATGCAAGTATGATCAACATTTATCAGGGTCATGAATGCGTGTGCAACAAGTATCATGAGGTTACAGACATCAACATCGAGAAAGAGTTATGAACAACTCATGCTCAAGCTCATCGTGACTCCCTCACAAATCATATCAACAATATTACCAAACTGTTTGGTATGTCAGAAACATATGGACATAGTCTAAGTAGCACTACCCAACTGTCCTTGACCGTGGACATGGCTATTCGAATAGTTTGACACTCTGCAGAGGTGGCACACTTTACCCACATGATCCGGGAAGCTTTCGTGTCATCCATGACCCGCGGTACCTCAAGTACCCGGGGTAAGCACCCGATCACTACTTTTACCTAGCCGTGACTAACGTAGAGTCCACTCGATTGGCAACAGCCCCCATCCCACAATCATATTTTAGTTCTGTGGACCCACATTCCCATATCTATCACATAACGCGAGCATGGGGGTACCAACCAAGCACGACCCCGGTGTCATGTGAAAACAGTCATGGCCGCCTATCCAAGCACGACCCCGTCCCGAGAGTGACCACGCCACTCCCGTCACTAGTAATGTGGGCATCCATGCTACACTAACTAGGTAATCCATAATGCCCCGTCCCATAAGGGGTAGTGTGGTTTTACATGTTTGGTTGGGATGGTAGACAATCCTAAATCTAACCCATCTCTGTAGACAACACATTCATCAAGCCTCGGTACATTACTTCTTCACCAAGCAGTGATATAGTTCGTCATCATCTCCCAATGTCACACCCTGCATTTTGTAACTTGGATATTGCATTAATAAAGCATGAAAAATTTGGACCAACAAAAACTTTTTGCATCATTTGGCTTTTATTTGGAATTGAATTTTCTCTCTCTCTCTCTGATTTCAAGTGCTCTTTAAAAGTCAACATAGCCTCACCTTCTATGCTTCATCTCCTTACCCCAAACTTCTGCCCAATGATCATACCATGTGTATAGAACAGTATAGCATATTCTTATAAAAATATTTAGGCCAAAATGTATTTTCAAAAATTAGTTTTCCAAAAACCCCTGAATTGAGAATTGCACTGCAAGTACTTGATTTAGGGTGATAAAAATCTTTGAAAAGGTATGTTTGAATCCTATTAGGTATAGGACTCCCAAAAACCACAAAAGTATAATTCTAAAAGATATTTTCTTATTTTATTGAAAGGCTTTTTCTTTAGGCCAGAACTGGTCTTTAATAGGTAAAAATTATTTAACTATTTCAAAAATATTTGTCAAAATTCAGAGAGACTCTTAGGACATATATTGTCCATATATAAGAGTTTAAACACATGGTCATGTTCAAAATATTGGGCAAATCCCTCAGAAACCCTTTCTGGATATTTCAAGCTTTTGAAATATTTACAAAGGAAATATTCCCTAAAAATTCCAGGGAAATTCTATCATGTCAAGTATGACATATTTGATGATCTTGCCAAGCCTCATGCCATGGGGAGCAAGAAAACATCATCAAATCCCCTCATAACCATTTATGTCCATTTTGAAGTTTGAGCAACTTTACATTGCCAAACATGTCCAAATGCTCTCAAAGATGCTAAAATGGTCTAATTATGCATCTAGACCAAATGGCACAAGTTTTGGAGAAGGGTAACTTGATCAAAGTGCCGCAAAATCATTTCTGTTCAGATTCAAATTTGAACAACTTTACATTACCAACTTTTTACTTGTGACCCCATATTTGGTGGACAAACCCACAACCCCAAATGATGACACTACACCAAGTGGTGCATCAAGAAGGGATGATTTGCATAACTAAATCTTGGAAAATCCATTTCTGTTGATTTCTAGGGTTTACAAAAGTTGCATTGGCAACTTTTCCCAAATGAGCTCTAATTTGGTGAAAGGGCCTAATTATATGTGCCATTTCATCGTGTGGAGTCTCATGCCAAATGAAACCCATTTGCTTGCCCAAAACACCATCAAACACCTTGTGCTATTTTTCCAAACCCTCTGTTTTGACCCCTTCCACTATTTCCCCTTGCCTCAAGTTCTTACCACAGCACGCCCAAGACCTCTTCTACCTCCAGTAGCAATGGCTGCACCGTAGCTCAATGATTGAGGGGGGTAAAACCCCATTTTACCTGTCTGGACAACCCCTTGCACCATTCTCTCTCAACCCTCTGTCCTTCTAGAAGCCCTCGAGAGCATCCAATGCCAATTGTTTGTTGTTTATTGTGTCCCTTATCTTCTAGACACTGGTGGCCACGACCACAGGGCATAAAGAATGCCCATGCCGGCCATACGCACGCTCTAGAGCATGCTACAGTGCGCTCTGGCACTTTAGCCGCCCCTGGCCAGGCGCCTCCGACCACCTCGGGCCTCCCCCTCGCACCAACCGAGGCGCCTCGACGTCTGCGACACGCCATGGCCGTGTCCCCCTCCTCCATCTCCCTCCTATGGCTTCCCTTGCACGGCCGCCGGCCGCCCGCGAGCTCCAACCTTCGGCCTCACACGTGCGAGCCTCTGGAGCCTTCCCCCGCTCCTTCCCTTCCCTTCTCTAGACGTGGACCTCATCCACGAACAGCCTAGACACCCCCACGAGCGCCCTCGCGGCCTCTGGCCGCGCCCGTGACCTCACCGGTGCACAAGTCCACGATGGACCAGCGCCCGGCTATATAAGCAGCCCCCCGGCCGCTCCAGCAGCACCAACCTCCCCCACTCGCCTCCTAGAACACTCCCGCATCTCTCCCTAGCCCTCTAGGGGCTTCTGTGCTCGGGATCGACCGGCGCCCCTTCGCCTCGGGTCGCCGTCGATCCAGGGGTACACGCCTCCTCCGCCTCCACTATCACTCGATCTGGAATCACCAGGCGTCACTGACCCTTTCCCCTCTCTATTGCAGTTGGAAATGGCCGAAACAGCCACAGCCCGACGCCCCTCTGCCGTGCGTCCTCATCGCCAGTGAACCCGACAGCTCCGGCGACTGCCTCCACCACCACCCGAATGGCGACTCCGCGCTGACTCCATCCCTGCCCTCAGCTCGCCCTGCCGTGCCCTGCATCACCGCCGGTGAGCTCGCCGGCCGTCTGGACGTGGGTTAGGGATGACAGGCGGGCCCCGCCTGTCAGCCTCCCGTCCCTCTCGCCTCCCCTCTCTCCCACTGGCCGCTGGGCCCCGCCCGTCAGGTTTGAACCGGCGTGCGCGCACCGCTCGGCTCGCCGGGCTGAAACCTCTCTAGGCCTATGCACTCAGGCCGTTCTGGCCCTGTTGCACAGTGGCCTTTTTCTTTTTCTTTTCTGTAGATTTTTCAAATAAATCTACATGATAAATAATTATCCAAATTAATTTATTCCAACTCCTAAAAACTTGTAATATTCCAACCTATTTAATGATGTAACTTTCTCACATGTTCCTAAAACTTTTCTATACTGTTCAAATTAAAATTCAAATTTGAGCAGTAAAACCTCTGTTCAAAAATCCATTCACCTTATTCTGTCACTCCAAATCCAAAACTAAGAATTTTTGCCCTCTTAGTTTTCCTTCTAGTATTTTATAAAAATAAGTTAACATTTTTCTTAGCACTTTGACTTTTCTATTTTTATTATTGTCTTATTTCTCCGTTATTTTCTTGCGACGATTAGATACCGTGTTTGACGAGGTTGCTGAAGAAGAAGAAGGAGAAGGACTTGAAAGCTTTGAAGACCAAGCCAACCAAGGCAAGCCGCCCTTTGACCATGTCTATGAAACCCCCTTTTCTACGCATGTCATATAGCACTTATTGTCAATGCACCGAAATCATGTTTAGATGATGACCACTTGTGTGGGTCACCTTGTTTCTTTCATATTGAAACTTGCATCAAGCATGACCCTACCTTCCTATGAGGGTCATGCGGGTGGGAGTAGATAGGCTGCTATGGTAGCGGCTATGCAAGTGGAGCGGGAATATGCATGATGGGGGAAGCACAGTACTTTCAAAAGACTCTTTCAAAAACCCCGTCGGGTGTCACTTACGCCCGAGGGAGATGATGAGTTGGATAACCACTTGATGAAGAAGTGGTGTACCGAGGCAGGTGTGTGTGATGTTTTCAAACGGATTGGTTTAAGCTGCGAACGTTATTCCAACCTTACATGCGCAACCACTCTACCCTTATATGGGAAAGGGCATTATTGATTACCTAGGCCGATACTAGCATGGTGCCCGCATTACTAGTGACGGGAGTGACACAAGGTCACTCTCGGGACGGGGTCGTGCTTGGATAGGCGGCCATGACTGTTTTTACAGGGCACCGGACACACCGTTGGTACCCCGTGCTTGTGGTATATATGGGAGCGAGGCTCCACAATCCTAAGATGTGAAATGTTGGGCACGGGGGTTGCTACCAATCGAGTGGACTCCATGTTAGTGTCATCTAGGCAAAGATAGTGATCGGGTGCTTACCCTAGGTACTTGAGGTACCGCGGGTCGTGGATGACACGGAAGTTCCCCGGATCTTGTGGGTAAAGTGTAAAACCTCTGTAGAGTGTAAAACTATCCGAATAGCCGTGTCCACGGTGAAGGACGGTTGGGTAACCGCTCTTGGGCTACGTCCAATGTATGCGAAACTCCGTGTGTGCGTGTGGAGGCACCGTTTGAATTAAATCAAAAAGACTTGACAAGATGAAAGAGATCAAAACTTGGCTATGTTGGTATCTGTAACCTATTCTCTTATGATGCATGCTTCACTAAAAAGGTAGTTCATGACATTGCACTCACAAATTTGCTTTCTGCAAACATACCCTATTTAGTGCTATTTCATACCTTGTCATACTTGTTCCAAAAACATGGGTTGCTTGCGAGTACATTCAAAGTACTCATTGGCTTGCCACTGGTTATTTAATTGGCCGGGCATGGAAGAGCAGGAATTTGATGAAAAGTTCTATGGAGACAAACATGCGAACTAGGACTCTTTCGCAGTCAGAATGCCTGTAGGGTTAAGGCAGATGGCATGTGTTGTACTTATCTACGAAGACTTCCGCTATTCGTGTTTGTTTGCTATTCAGCACGCAAGGCTTTATCTATGTAAGACTTGGCCATAATGGTCATAATTTGTGTAAGACGGTATGTATGGATGGTAAGACTCTTGTTATTCAGCTTCTGTGTGTTCAGTGAGCATTGATCTCTGGGATCACTTTACACGTGCATTCGGTGATCTCGACTTACAAGTCGGGGTCCCCACACCGAAGGGCATTAGTGGCACCCATTGGGCTTTCGAGAGATTTCTCTCATGGTGATTTCCACGGAATTTATGCAAGTCCATGCGTCAACAACTATGGTTTCACCATCGTATCTCTAAGAACAAAATAGAGCTATGAATCATGCAAGTCTCAATGTACCGTGCATCTATGCAACATGCATAATAAGCTCATCATCAACACCATCATCGTGCATACGGAAATGTATCAAAGAACATGAGAGAGGTATCATGGTCAAAAGGATGCTTGCCTGGTTCATCAGAGTCTTCAAATCTTCTGGTCCTTCCCCAAGTAGTCCGTGTACTTCGTCAACTAACGTCGAAAACAATCACAATAAGCAACACAACAAGGCAAAAATAAAAGTGTTTTGAAAATGTGAGTTGGACTTTTCCACGGATTTATGGATTTGCAAGAAGTGTATAGAAATATTATTTTGAAAAATGAGCAAAGGCACCGATTTAACAAGGAATGATTTTAGAAGCCCCTAGGAGTTGGTTTGAGTGGTTTGGAGTTCAAATGATTTTTCTATGAATTTGCAAAGTTGGCTATACATGGATAAATGGACCGATATTTGATGTTGCATAGAAATAATTAGAAAAAATGTTCAAAAGCTAAGTTATGAACATATAGGCATCTAGGAATTTGAATCATGGCATTTTGATCAATAATGGCCGCTCTGTGATTTTCTAAATTTTATGACAGATATGGAAAAATAGGATTTGCTAAATTTTTGTGAGGAAAGTTTTTCTGGAAGGAAGTGCAAATTGCACCATGAGATAGATCATGATTTATAGGGTCACTAGAAATTTGAATCACCAAATTTGGACTTCATTTGAATTGACCATGCATTTACAATATCTTTGACAAAATGAAAAAGGAAAAGGAAAAGGAGTTATACCTAATAATGCGGGCAATGCGTAGTATAGCTGTTGGGCTGGCCCATCAGCTCAGATGCACGCAGATAGGGGTGACGTCGAAGGCGTACCAACGATAGTACATCCTCGCGGCGGCTGGGCGGTTTTGGCCGAAGCCGTTTCCACTTGTCCCGACCGGTGGGCCGGCTCGGTGGCCACTACCGCTGGCAGACGGGCCCCCTGACAGCTTGTGGGGTGGTTGTCCGCTACGTCATGCCTGAGATAGAGGAGGCTTCGGTCACCTACGATGATGCCCAGCACACTGGGAGACTTAGAGTGGTGCGGCGATCCCGTCCATGTTCTTCACACCCGCGGAAGAGCTCGGGACAACGCAAATTTTGGCGACGGCCGGCCGCGATGCTTTGGCTGTGGGGCTGGACAGGGGACGTGGCAGAGAGAGGGAGAGGGAGCATCCAAGAGGACTAGGGGATGGGGAGAGAGTGACTGGAGATGAGGGAGAGACCCGGGGAGGCCCTATAAGGCAAGGCCATGGCCCACCGTGAGCCAAGCTCATAGGTGCCCCCGAAAATCGCCATGGCGGTCGAGGGAGGGGCCCTGGATGAGTCAGTGGTGCTCGTGGAGTTCGTCCAGGAGTAAGAGAGGTGAGAGGGTGAGTGGGGCGAGGTCAAAGGAGGGCCAACCGCGTGGACAGAGAGTGGCTGAGCCGGTTTGTGCATGTTTCTCGGTTGATGATGTTCTATATATCAAAATGTTCTACTCTTCATGCTCTACATGATGGTGTGCTTTGCATGCATATTGGGATGCATTTTAACATGTTTATCCCTGTTGCAAAAGTGCATGTTGCTGTTAACTGCTGAAAACTGTTATAACTTGCCCTTTTGTTATTTTTGTGTGATTTAATGCATGTGCTATATGAGCATCTTGTCAACATGACTTTGCTTCATTTTCGTGTCTTCTTGATGCTAGGATTATTTGCATGCCATGATATGCCTTGTGGTGAGTGAAATAAGCTTGCAAACATGCTATGATAATATTGCTGTTTTACACGTTGACATCTGCTAAGTGTGAAACTGTTTATATCACTTGGCCCTTTTGCGTTGAAGCTATTATCAAATCCATTTCTCAACTGATGATGCTCAGTAATGATGTTTGGTTAATGGTGTTTAGTACATACTTGCCATGCTCCTTATTTTAGTGAATAGTTCCTATAGCATATACTTTTGTTGTCTCAAAGTACGTGTCATGAATCTGTTTTCTGCCATACTATAGTTTTCACTAAGTCTGAGAATTTGTTATGACTTGCAAACTTGTTTTGATTAATGCCATTGATCAAGAGGTTATATGGAGATGTTTAGTAAGCATGTTTTGCCCTGTTCAACTTGTTTTGCTCATATCTTCTAGGCCATAGCTCCGAATTAAATGAATTTATATGTAACTTGACTAGAAAATTCTGTAGATCATCATGGTGCTTGTTAACTTGATGCTTAACAACTTTAACACAATGTGTTATTTAGATCTGGACCAATTTAGAAATTTGCATATGAGGATTTACCGGAATTGTTATATGTTGTTTCCGGCCTCATTTAAATTTGCTTTGATGTGATGTTCTTGTATGCACCATCTGTTGCCATGAGTAGCATCATGTAGCCTTGTCATGCATCATACTTGGTTGAGCATCATGTCATGTTTATGTGTTGTGTGTTTACCATCTTGTTCGCTTCTTTCTGGTTGTGCTTCTTCTCAATAGTTCCTGTTTTGTTGCGATCGTGAGGATTCGTTCAACTACGCTTGGTTCCTCTCCGCTCGTTCGTCTTCTTCATGGACCCGGTCTTCTTCCTAGCAGGATTTGAGGCAAGATGACTGTCACCTTGGATCTCAATACTATCTTTGATATGCTAGTTGTCTCGATGCTATCGCTATGTTGCGCTACCCACCACTTGTTTATCACGTCTCCCAATATGCCATGAAATAGCCTCTAACCTTTTCGACCAACCCAGCAAACCATTGTTTGGCTATGTTACCTCTTTGCTCAACCCCTCTTATAGCGTTGCTTGTTGCAGGTGCATTTGCAAGTTGTTCCATGTTGGAACATGGATATCTTGGAATATCACAGTATCTCTTATTTAATTAATGCATGTATATACTTGGTAAAGGGTGGAAGGCTCGGCCTTTTGCATGGTGTTTTTTCCACTCTTGCCACCCTAGTTTCCGCTAAACTAGTGTTATGTTCCTTGATTTTGCGTTCCTAACGCGGTCGGGGTTTATGGGCCCCCCTTGATAGTTCGCTTTGAATAAAACTCCTCCAGCAACCCAACTTAGGTTTCACCGTTTTCCAAATAACTAAAACATGCATAGGGACTTTCCGGACCCCGAGGATTCTTAATCAACAACCCAGGCCAGTGCTTCTCATGAGGATTGGTCCAAAACAGAGCCACTTGCGGTGCCACCCAGTTAACTAGGGCCTTTGGTTGCCGTACATATTGTTCATCCAGTCGTGGCCCGAGACGAGATATGCGCGGCTACTATCAGGGTGTTGGCACGCCGGGAGGTCTTGATGGACTTGTTTATCATTGTCCAAATGTCTTGTGCACCAAGATTCCAAGTCTGATCGGGTTGCCCCAAGATGGAGGTTTTACCTCTGTTGATCATGAGAGTTTGGAATAAGTTGGGACACCCCTGCACGGTTTGATCTTTCGAAAGCCGTGCCCGTGGTTATGTGGCAGATTGGAAATTTATGATATCTGGTTATAGAGAACTTGACACCAGATCCGAAATAAAATACACCAACAGTTTGCGTAACCGTAATCGTCTCTTTGCGAGTAAGTTCGAGAAGTGAACACGATGGGGTTATGTTTGGCTCATAGGTTGTTCAGGATCACTTATTGATCATTACTAGTTTGTGACCGTATGCGTAGTTTCTCTTCTTAATCTTGAAATCGTAAGTTAGCCACCATACAAATGCTTAGTCGCTTGGTGCAACCTCGCCACTTATCCATTCCATACCCATTAAGCTTTGCTAGACTTTATACTCATGGTTACGGGATTGCTTAGTCCTCATGGCTCACAATTTACTACAACAACAATTGAAGGTACAGGTAATGTCATGATCTGATGTAAGAGTGATGTTTTCTTGTTTGGAGTTCTTTCTTGTTCGCCGATCTTGGGATATGTTCTTGGTCCGCAGCCTGGGCTAGCAGGGTGGATGTCGTTTGTGCTTTCATGTGTTTTCATCCGTAGTCGGATGTCTCTCTTGTGTATGATGTTTGTTGTATTCCTGTGGCAATTATATGCCTTTTGTATGTATTCCCATCTATTATGTAATGGTACAATGTAATGATATCCATCTTGCTAAGCGCCTGAAATGCAGTTGTGCCCCAATCACGAGGTTATCACGTGATCAGGATAGAATCACATCTTGGGCGTGATAGCGGTGCTCGGTCACGCGTGACAATGGTCGACGGAGAGAGGAGGAGGGGGCCAACCAGCTGCAGTGTTGCGGATGCCGAGGCTGTCTCGGGGGACACGCTCGGTAGGCATGAGGTGGTCGAGGTGCATCAGGATGGGGGGGGGCTATAGTGCGGGTGCAAACTGTAGTGCGCTCTGGAGCACGCCTATTGCATGCGAGGGCATGCCCTTGGCATGTAGGGCGCGACCATTAGTATCTAGGGGGTTGAGAGGGTAGTAAACAAAGGGGAGGCAGGTTTGGATGCTCTAGAGGTGCTCTGGTGTAAGGAGGGGATGAGAGGGAAGAGGAGTAGTGGCTGTCCAGAGAAGAAAAATGGGATTTTCACCCACCAATGATTGAGACAAGGTCATGCAAGTCTTACTGGAGGTAGAATAAGGTTATAATGATCTGTGGTAGAAAGTTGAAGCAAAGGAGATTAGTGACATGGGGCAAAATGGGGTTTTGGCAAAATCACAGAAGGTGTTTGATGTTGATTTGGGCAAGCAAATGACCTCATCTTGACTTGAGATTTAAAAATGTCAATTAGCATATGGAAATAAGGTTGATCACCAATTTTAATTCCATTTGAAGAAAGTTAAAAACGTAACTTTGGTAAACCCTAGAAATCAACAGAAATGAGTTTTCCAAGATTTAGACATGCAAATCATTTCTCCTTGATTTACCACATTGTATATTGTCATCATTTGAGGATTTGAGCATATCCACAAAAACTGAGATCAAAAGGAGGCAGTTGACAATGTAAAGTTGTTCAAACTTGGATCTGGATAGAGAGGTTTTATGGACACTTTCATCATGATATCCTTCTCTCCAACTTGTGTCATTTGGTCTAGATGGATAATTAGATCATTTGAGAATGTGCACCAAGTTTGAGAGTATTTGGACATGTTTGGCAATGCAAAGTTGGTGAAACTTCAAAATGAACAAGATTGGTTTTGAGGGGTTTTGATGGTGTTACCTTGTTCTCCAAGACATGAGACTTGGCAATATCACCAAATAGGGCATTTGTGACATGCTAGAATTTTCTTGGAATTTACATAGAAAATTTCCTTCGTAAATATTTCAAAAGCTTGAAATATCCAGAAAGGGTTTTGAGGGTATATATATATATATATATATATATATATATATATATATATATATATGAACAATATATGTCCACTGAGCTCCCCTAAATTTTCTCAAATATTTTTGAAACATTAAAATAATTTTAACCTATTAAAGACCATATCTGGCCTTAAGAAAAATCCTTTAAACAAAATAGAAAATAACTTTTAAGATAATATTTTGTGGTTTTTTTGGGAGTCCTATATTTATTAGGAGTCAAATATATTTTTCTTAAATATTTTCACACCCTTAATTAAGTACGTGTAGGTCAAGTCTGAATTCAAGGGGTTTTGGAGAACCTAATTTAAAAAAAAATACTTTTTGGCCAAAATATTTTCGTAAGAAAATACTATTATGTCCTATATACATGGCACGATCATTGGGCAAAGTTTTGCATAAAGGAGAAGGAATATAAGAGTTGGAGGATTTATTTGATTTTTAGAGCACTTGCAAACATCAAACAAAAATTAAATCAAGCAAAGTCCAAAACACTCAAAAGTTTTTGTGAAACCACATTTTATCATGATTTATTTGCTTGAGTGTAGTGTCATGAGAATCAGGGTGTGACAGACCTACCCTCCTTAAAAGAATCTCGTCCCCAAGATTCCTAAACTGGGCGCGGGAAGGTGTACGGAAATTTAGATGTGGGGTAGTCATCCCATCCTCATACTGCTTCTTCTTCCATGTGGTGCTCCATTGAACCTTGAAGTACTTGATGGTGTGGTTTCGTGAATAACGTTCTTCTTGATCCAGTTTGCAAAGGGGTCGCTCATGTAGGGTAGGTTGGGCTGGGGGTCGATGGCTCGGTGAGCGATGCCCTTGTGAAGACCGGGCTTGCCAGGAAGTTGGAAACACTTCCGAAGTTCTGTTGCGTGGAAAATGTTGTGCATAGTGGGTAACTCAGGTGTTAATCTCCAGCTGGGAGCCGCCTACTCTTCATCTTGCAATGATCTTGAAGAGGGTCCATAATCTTGGTGTGAGCTTCCCTTTGACATGGAAACACTTGGTTCCTTTGAGAGGAGTGGTTTGCAGATACACATGGTCTTCGATAAGGAAGTTCACTTCTTGAAGAAGGTGGTTCATATAGTCCTTCCTTCTTGACATGGCGGTCTTCAGATGTTCTCTAACTTGTGGCTCTTCTTCCGTATTCGGGTAGACAAGTATGTCATCAAATAAAGATGACAACCAATTTATCCTAGTACACCATGAAGACTTTGTTCATGAGGTACATAAAGTAGGATGGGGTATTGTTGGTGGTCACAGTTGAGTATTGGCCAAGGTTTTCTTGACCTAGGGCGAAAGTCCATTGTCATGATCCGGCCATGTTGTGGCTTGGTAGGGCTCAAGGATTATAGTGTGTGAGTGAACGTTTATCATCTTATCCTTAAGCACAACTTCTAAGATGCCAATTGTCCTATATAGTCCTCTAAACAAATCACTTTATACCACCAAAGGCATCTTATTGTATAGGTCAACTCCAATCATCCCTCATACTATTCCTATCCACATGACTCCCGAGAGGAGGTCTAACAACATCGTGCATGTCAACTATCCCCAAACTCATATGTATGGTTATAATTTGGAAGAATCCATGGGTAGAACATACAATTTCTAAGCTTGAATTAAACATGACAATCCAAGTGCTCAGCCTATTCTTCCAAGGTCCAAGATAGAGCATCTCTATCCTAAGGAAAAATGTCATAAGCCACTCCAAGATCTTGTTGCCTTCCTATGGATCAACTCCAGCAGCCCATTAACTTCCATCAATCACTACACCATCAATTAATTCTATGAATCCAATGTCTGTGGTGTTCCACATAATCTCCCGAAGTACCAAATTATTGAAAGGGATATCTTTACTATAGTCAGTCCACCAATTCTGATTATCATGATCTGATAAACTCTATGTCAAGCTGATTAGATCCCTAAATCAACTCCGACAATTAATCCAATCCCTTAGGTTATCGTCCACTGAGAAACATGGTATCATGATCGAGATTATCAATCTAAACCCAATTTACTCCAAACCATGTACTCTTACTCAGCACCTATACTCAACTAGGATCACCCATTTAATCCAAATCTCATGCCCAACGGGAATTGATACATCTTTCCCACAAGTCATTATCGTTATGTCAACTATCTCCTACGAATATCCCCTGGCTAAGTCAAATCCTTATACTTCCAAGAATTTCATCTTGCGAACATCATTGTCCTACAAAATGCAATTTACTCCAGGGTAATGGAAGCTATGCTATCCTATTAACCCGATCCACCAAGTTCATCTACCATCATGAAAGTCTCGTATTCCACCAAGAAATCTCAGATATTTCCTCAAGGTCACTGGTATAAACTCATCAAGTCACTTTTCCTTTATTCCTATATCCTCAAATTGGTCTTCCCTATAGCATCATCAGTTTTGGTGTTATCTTAGGATGATAATGTGCTCGTTCACTATGTCCACTAGTTCCATAATGAACCCAGTGTTGTGCAAGGTTATGGAGGCTTTACTGGTGCTCTTAAAATTCTGTTGGTTAAGCACATGGTTAAGGACTCGAGCTGAGGTATCTCGTGGATTCTCGAAGGGTCTAGGGATGGGTTTCTAACATTGAGGGTTAAACATAACTCTAAGGGGTTGCACTTGGCCGAGGAGACTGTAGCAAAAGTCTTCAGTGCTATTTGGTTGCCGAATTGGGATCCTTGATGTATCTTGTCTTGCCGGTCTTCGATTGAGGAGAGAGATGAGAGGGAAAAGTAGCATAGCTCAGGAATGCCCAAAGAGGGTTCTATGGTGTAAGTGCAAATAAAAAAGTGCCATAAAGGCCACACACAATCTAATTAAGATAAGATAGGTGATATATTCGCGTACTTGCAGCCTAGGGCATAAGTGTGACTTATATCAAAACACTAATAAATAATAACAAGCAACATAGAACATGGTTCCATTCGAACCATCACACGGACTCGACTGCGCATAGGGGGTACACAACTCATCCTACCCCAGAGGTTGTCAGACTCGGTAGTCATTCTTGCTTCATCACTCGAAGAGAAGGGCGTTCAGTCTTCAGTTTCTGGGTTCCCCTTGCGGTGCCAATCGGTATGCGACAGTCGGCTGATACGTCTCCAACGTATCTATAATTTTTGATTGTTCCATTCTATTATATTATCATTCTAGGATGTTTTATGGGATTTTATATACACTTTTATATGATTTTTGGGACTAACCTATTAACCTCGAGCCAAATGTCAGTTTCTATTTTTTCCTTGTTTTTGAGTTTTACAGAAAAGGAATATCAAACGGAGTCCAACTGACGTGCCAATTTTTGATGATTTTTTCTGGACCAAAAGAAGCCCCCGAAGTAAATGAGTTCGGCCAGGAGAGTCACGGGCTGCCCACAATGGTGGGGGGCGCTCCCACTCCCCCTAGGCGCGCCCCCTATCTCGTGGACAGCCCGGAGACCCCCCTGACTTGTGCCCTATGCCAAAAAATCCTATAAATACAGAAACCTTTGGAAAATAACCTAGATCACGAGTTCCGCCGCCGAAAGCCTCTGTTGCCACCGGAAACCAATGTAGACCCGTTCTGGCACCCTCCCGGAGGGGGGATCCCTCTCCGGTGGCTATCTTCATCATCCCGGCTCTCTCCATGACGAGGAAGGAGTAGTTCACCCTCGGGGCTGAGGGTATGTACCAGCAGCTCTGTGTTTGATCTCTCTCTCGTGTTCTTGAGATGGAATGATCTTGATGTATCGCGAGCTTTGCTATTATAGTTGGATCTTATGATGCTTCTCCCCCTCTACTCTCTTGTCATGGATAGAGTTTTCCCTTTGAAGTATCTTATCGGATTGAGTCTTTAAGGATTTGAGAACACTTGATGTATGTCTTGCGTGGGATACCCGTGGTGACGTTGGGGTATTCTATTGATTCACTTGATGTATGTTTTGGTGATCAACTTATGGGTTCCGTGACCTTGGGAATCTATGCATAGGGGTTGGCACACGTTTTCGTCTTGACTTTCCGGTAGAAACTTTGGGGCACTCTTTGAAGTTCTTTGGGTTGGTTGAATAGATGAATCTGAGATTGTGTGATGCATATCGTATAATCATGCCCATGGATACTTAAGGTGACAATGGAGTATCTAGGTGACATTAGGGTTTTGGTTGATTTGTATCTTAAGGTGTTATTCTTGTACGAACTCTATGATAGATTGAACGGAAAGAATAGCTTCATGTTATTTTACTACGGACTCTTGAATAGATCGATCGGAAAGAATAACTTTGAGGTGGTTTCGTACCCTACCATAATCTCTTCGTTTGTTCTCCGCTATTAGTTACTTTGGAGTGACTCTTTGTTGCATGTTGAGGGCTAGTAATATGATCCAGTTATGTTATTGTTGTTGAGAGAACTTCCACTATTGAAAGTATGAACCTTAGGCCTTGTTTCCTACCATTGGAACACCATTTATGCTCACTTTTACCACTTGCTACCTTGTTGTTTTTACATTTTCTTATTACAAAAACCTATATCTACCATCCATATTGCACTTGTATCATCATCTCTTCGTCGAACTAGTGCACCTATACAATTTACCATTGTATTGGGTGTGTTGGGGACACAAGAGACTCTTTGTTATTTGGTTGCATGGTTGTTTGAGAGAGACCATCTCCATCCTACGCCTCCCACGGATTGATAAACCTTAGGTCATCCACTTGAAGGAAATTTGCTACTGTCCTACAAACCTCTGCACTTGGAGGCCCAACAATGTCTACAAGAAGAAGGTTGCATAGTAGACATCAAGCTATTTTCTGGCGCCGTTGCCGGGGAGGTGAGTGCTTGAAGGTATATCTTTAGATCTTGCAACCGAATATTTTAGTTTCTTGTTTTATCACTAGTTTAGTTTATAAAAGAAAACTACAAAAAACTGGAATTAAGGTTACCTCATATGCTTCATCTTTTTAATATCTTTCATGAAAATGATGGAAAGGAAAATTGTGCCCAAGTACTAGAAGAAGAATGCATTAAAATGTTTGGCACTAAATGCTTGAATGATGATCATGATTGCAATGTTGTTAGCGTGAATCCTTTGAATATCCATGATGCTAATGATATGCAAAGCCACAAGCTTGGGGATGCTATGTTTGATGAATATGATATTTTTAGTCCCCCAAGCTTTGATGAGCAAACTTGTTTTGATGATAGCATGCCTCCTATTTATGATGATAATATTTACGAAAGTGGATTTGGGGAGGTCATGACTTTATTTAGTGATGAATCCATTATTTCGGAAGAGGTTCCAATTGATTATGAGAACAAAGTTGCTATCTATGATGATTATTGTGATGACTTGTATGATATTAAGAATAATGATAAGCATGAAACTTGTCATCATGATTTTAGTTTTAAATTGGATTATGCCTCACATGATAATTATTTTGTTGAGTTTACTCGCACTATTCCAAATGAGAAGAATTTTGCTTATGTGGAGAGTAATAAATTTTCTATGCTTGTAGATCATGAAAATAAAGCTTTATGTGATGGTTTTATTGTTGAATTCGTTCATGATGCTACTGAAAATTATTATGAGAGAGGATCATATGCTTGTAGGAATGGCAATAATATCAAGTTTCCTCTCTATGTGCTTAAAATCTTGAAGTTATGCTCGTTTTCCCTTCCTATGCTAGTTGATTATCGTTCCCATAAGTTGTTTGCTCACAAAATCCCTACGCATAGGATGTGGGTTAGACCTAAATGTGCTAGCCATATTCTTCATGATGCTCCCTTTATGTTTCAATTCTTATCTTTTATGCGACCATCATTGAAATCATTGTGCCTAGCTAGGGGCGTTAAACGATAGCGCTTGTTGGGAGGCAACCCAACTTTTTATTATTTGTTTTTGCTTCTATTTAGGAATAAATATTGCATCTAGCTTCTGTTTAGATGTGTTTTTGTGTTTTAATTAGTGTTTGTGCCAAGTAGAACCTTTGGGAAGACTTGTGTGAAGTTTATGCGATCATGCTGTAAAAAATAGAAACTTTAGCGCTCACGAGATTAGCTACCATTTTTTACTGTAGAGTTCTTTTAAGTTGATTCTTTTTGCAGATGATTAATAGAAAAATTCCTCACGTCCACCAATTTATTTCAGAATTTTTAGAGTTACAGAAGTATTCGAAAGATACAGATTGCTACAGACTCTTCTGTTTTTGACATATTCTGTTTTTCGTGTGTTGTTTGCTTATTTTGATGAATTATGAGTAGTACCGGAGGGTATGAATCATAGAGAAGTTGGAATATAGTAGATATTACACCAATATAAATTTATAATGAGTTCATAACAGTACCTAAGTGGTGGTTTTATTTTCTTATACTAAAGGAGCTTACGAGTTTTCTGTTGAGTTTTCTGTTGTGAAGTTTTCAAGGTGTGGGTAAAGATTCGATGGACTATGGAATAAGGAGTGGCAAGAGCCTATGATTGGGGATGCCCAAGGCACCCCAAGGTAATATTAAAGGACACCGAAGAGCCTAAGCTTGGGGATGCCCCGGAAGGCATCCCCTCTTTCGTCTTCGTCTATCGGTAAGTTTACTTGAGACTATATTTTTATTCACCACATGATATGTGTTTTGCTTGGAGCTTCAATTTGTTTTATTTTGTTTTGCTTGCTGTTTGAATAATATCCCAAGATTTGAAATTCTTAAATGTTCGAGAGTCTTCACATAGTTACATAATTATTCAATTACTCATTGATATTCACTTATGCCTTTTGGAGTGGTTTGTTATTTTCTTTAGTGCTTCACTTATATCTATTAGAGCATGGCGGTGGTTTTATTTTGAAGAAATAGATGAACTCTCATGCTTCACTTATATTATTTTGAGAGTCTTTTAGAACAGCATGGTAATTGGCTTTGGTTATAAAATTAGTACTAATATGATAGGCATCCAAGATGGGTATAATAAAAACTTTCATATAAAGTGCATTGATTGCTATGAGAAGTTTGATGCTTGATGATTGTTTTGAGATATGAGGATGATGATATTAGAGTTATGCTAGCGGGGTAATTATGAATTCAAGATATACTTGTGTTAAAGTTTGTGATTCCCGTAGCATGCACGTATGGTGAACCGTTATGTGACGAAGTTGGAGCCTGATTTATTTATTGAGTGTCATCCTTTGTGTGGAGGTCGGGATCACGCGATGGTTAACTACTACCAACCCTCCCCCTAGGAGCATGCGTTAAATATTCTGTTTTGATGACTTGTAGATTTTTGCAATAAGTATGTGAGTTCTTTATGACTAATGTTGAGTCCATGGATTGTACACACTCTCACCCTTCCACCATTACTAGCCTCTCTTGTACCGCGCAACTTCCGCCGGTACCATACACCCACCATATACATTCCTCAAAATAGCCACCATGCCTACCTATCATGGCATTTCCATAGCCATTCCGAGATATATTGCCTTGCAACTTTCCACCGTTCCGTTATTATGACACGCTTCATATTGTCATATTGCCATGCATGATCATGTAGTTGACATCGTATTTGTGGCAAAGCCACCATTCACAATTCATTCATACATGTCACTCTTGATTCATTGCACATCCCGGTACACACCGAAGGCATTCACATAGAGTCATACCTTATTCTAGCTTCGAGTTGTAATCTTTGAGTTGTAAGTAAATAAAGGTGCGATGATCTTCATTATTAGAGCATTGTCCCGTGTGAGGAAACAAAAAAAAAGGACAAAGACCAAATAAAAAAAAGAGATGGCCCAGAAAAATAGAGACGGGCTAAAAAAAAAGAGGAAAGCCCCTAAAAAATGAGAGAAAAGAGAGAAGGGAAAATGCTACTATCCTTTTCCACACTTGTGCTTCAAAGTAGCACCATGATCTTCATGATAGAGAGTCTCTTGTTTTGTCACTTTCATATACTAGTGGGAATTTTCATTATAGAACTTGGCTTGTATATTCCAACGATGGGTTTCCTTAAATGCCATAGGTCTTCATGAGCAAGCAAGTTGGATGCACACCCACTTAGTTTCTTTTTGAGCTTTCATACACTTATACCTCTAGTGCATCTGTTGCATGACAATCCCTACTCACTCACATTGATATCTATTTATGGGCATCTCCATATCCCATTGATACGCCTAGTCGATGTGAGACAATCTTCCTCTTTTGTCTTCTTCACAGCCACCACTCTATTCCACCCATAGTGCTATATCCATGGCTCACGCTCATATATTGTGTGAAAGTTGAGAAGTTTGAAAAAATTTGAGTATGAAACAATTGCTTGGCTGAAACCGGGGTTGTGCATGATATGAATATTTTGTGTGATGAAGAGGGGGCATAGCGAGACTATATGATTTTGTAGGGATAATTTTCTTTGGCCATGTTATTTTGAGAAGACATGATTGCTTTGTTAGTATGCTTGAAGTATTCTTATTCTTATGTCAATATAGACATTTGTATTGAATCTTTCGGATATGAACATTCATGCCACAATAAAAAGAATTGCAGTGAGAATTATGATCGGTAGCATTCCACATCAAAAATTCTGTTTTTATCATTTACCTACTTGAGGACGAGCAGGAATTAAGCTTGGGGTTGCTTGATAAGTCTCCAACGTATCTATAATTTTTGTTTGTTCCATGCTATTATATTATCCTTCTAGGATGTTTTATGGGCTTTTATATACACTTTTATATGATTTTTGGGACTAACCTATTAACCTAGAGCCTAGTGCCAGTTTCTGTTTTTTCCTTGTTTTTGAGTTTTACAGAAAAGGAATATCAAACAAAGTCCAATTGACGTGCCAATTTTTGATGATTTTTTCTGGACCAAAAGAAGCCCCCGAAGTAAAAGAGTTGGGCCAGGAGAGTCACGGGCTCCCGACGAGGGTGGGGGGCGCTCCCACTCCCCATGGGCGCCCCCCTATCTCGTGGACAGCCCGGAGACCCCCTTGACTTGTGCCCTACGCAAAAAGCCTATAAATACAGAAACCTCTGGAAAATAACCTAGATTGGGAGTTCCACCGCAGAAAGCCTCTGTTGCCACCGAAAACCAATCTAGACCTGTTCTGGCACCCTGCCAGAGGGGGGGATCCCTCTCCGGTGGCTATCTTCATCATCCCGGTGCTCCCCATGACGAGGGAGGAGTAGTTCACCCTCGGGGCTGAGGGTATGAACCAGTAGCTATGTGTTTGATCCCTCTCTCGTGTTATTGAGATGGCACGATCTTGATGTATCACGAGCTTTGCTATTATAGTTGGATCTTATGATGCCTCTCCCCATCTACTCTCTTTGAAGTTATCTCATCGGATTGAGTCTTTAAGGATTTGAGAACACTTGATGTATGTCTTGCGTGGGATACCCGTGGTGACACTGGGGGTATTCTATTGATTCACTTGATTTATGTTTTGGTGATCAACTTGCGGGTTCCGTGACCTTGGGAATCTATGCATAGGGGTTGGCACACGTTTTCGTCTTGACTTTCTGGTAGAAACTTTGGGGCACTCTTTGATGTTCTTTGTGTTGGTTGAATTGATGAATCTGAGATTGTGTGATGCATTTCGTATAATCATGCCCATGGATACTTGTCGGTGTATTTAGATCGACACCTATGGGATCATAGGAATCCCTACTACGGTTGCGGGGCACGGGGTTGAGAGAAGAGCGGATCCAACAGTTAGCACACGCTTCGTTTACCCAGGTTTGGGCCGCAAGGATGCGTAAAACCCTACTTCTCCTTTGGTGGATTGTGTATATGTGTTCTTAAGCTAGCTATGGGAGGTGAGGAGTTCTGAAAAGCCGAATCCTTCTCCTGGTCGCCTGAGGCCTCCTTTCATAGGGAAAAGGGGTTGCCACAGTGGCACACAGGAGGTGGAAAGGGTACAGTGATGCGAGGTTATCCCTCGTATTACATGACAAGGTGCATTTAATGCGCTTAGCTTAGGTGTCCTTGCTTTATCGGGGACGGGGGAGACATCCGTCTTGTCCGTCGCCGCTCCTTCTTGCGTCGACACGCGCCTTGGCCAGCGATGCCCGAAGTGCCATGTAGGCAGGCAGGCAGTTGAGGTGGCGCAATGGTGGGTCTCCACGAAGATGTGCACGTTGCCACGTTGGTGCCTGCCCAGCTGGTTGGGTCGCCAGCTGCATGGGGCGGTGGAAACTCAATTGGTGCAGGCTTGATGGTGGCCCTGCGAGTGTCCTCGGCAAGGGTCTTGCCGCGGCGCCTGCTGTCATCCGCGGCAAGGTGCTTGCCGGAGGTCTTGTGGTCCTCCTTGGCTGGGATCCCGCCAAGGATCATCGTCTTCTTAGTGGGCGTATCTGTCCTTGAATGTCTTCACAAAGATCTACATGCCACCACGGGGATATATCCCGAATCCTTGCCCCTTGGGGGCAGTGGACTCAAGGGTGATCCGCTCCGTAGGCGCGGGCCGAGCTACCGCGGCAAGGGTCTTGCCGGGGCTGCCAGAGCCGTCCCCGGCAAGGATCTTTCCGGGGGAAGCCGATTCGTCCCTTTGCTCTTTGTGGTCTTGTTCTTGGCGTTGCTCCAGTTCCATCGAGCTTCGGTCTTACCTTGGCTCACCTCCCCTGCCATGCTTGGTGTGATGGTGCCCATGGATCAGACTGCCCGTGCACAGTCATAGGGGTACAAAAAGTGTACCCTTCTTTTTGTACGCCGACAGGAGCCCCCGGGCCTGGGCCACACAATAGCGCGATCCGTTGTTGGGCTAGGCCCAGAACGGTGCGCGGGCAGGCGGGGCGGTTTTCACCGTGGTAAGATTTTCCGCGCGCTGCGCCTCCCACGATCCACGCACGCGGCGCGGGGTGGACGGGCGTGCGTGACGTGGGTGGCATGCCCGGGGCGGTTTCCACAAGCATGCGTCACGTCGCAGTAAATGCGAAAGGAGGCGGTTTCGCGCCTTCCCCATAACCCGGGGGAGGCGTGGAGACGCGGCCCATTTACTGAATGGGGCCAAGGTCGCCTCACCCGTACCCTCGGTTCCGCACGTCTGCCACGTGCCTCCCATGCGCTTGGGGTGGCAAATGGTGGATGCGGAAAACCGGGCCGTCGCTGGTTGGGGCGGCGGATCGGTCCCGGCTCCCTGCGCCTTCTGCGTCTCGATTGGCCGAGCGGGGCATCGAGCCCCAGCCCCGCCCCTTTATAAAGAGAGGGAGGGGAGGGACGGCGCCCCGCACTCCTCCATCTTCTTTCTCCTTCAGCTTCTACTCCTCTCTTCTGTTCGCCATGGAGAGAGGAAATCCCGGCCCTTCAACGGTAGCGGCGAGGGTCGCCGCTCGACAACGCGTCCCTCCTTATCCTGCACCCGCGGTGGCAGAGCCGGCCACGAGGGGAAGGTGGAGGGGGCGAGGCCGTGGGCGAGGCCGGGGCGCTCGGGGAAGAGGAGGACGGGGCGGCCCGCCGGCCACGCCCCCGCCAACAGCTCCCCCTCCAATGGAGGGCCATCTTGGGGATGACCCTTGCGAGTTCTTCGTCAGGTTGCGGCGGCCGCCCTGCCGTCGCCTTCGTCTCCCGACCCCATCTGCGCGGGAGATGGAGGTGGATCCGCCGAAGTCGCTGCGGCTGCACATGAGGGGTTGCGGGATCAGTGGCACGCGGGTCCGCGTCGACTTCCCTGCTCCCCACGTGATGTATCTTCGCCAAGGATGGAAGACGTTTGCTCGTATCCATAGCCTGACGGATGGGCTCACCCTCCATTTCAAGTTGATGGAGGATGGCCATCTCTCCGTCAAGGTCTTCGGGCACTTCGGGACTGGTGCAAGGTGCTGCATGCAGAGCTCCTCCGATGATGAAGACTCCTCCTCGAACGAGGGTGACGAGGAGGGCGGCGGCAGCGACGACGAGGGCGGTGGGCGGCAGGACGATGGGTCCGACTAGGTGTCGGGCGCCGCTCCCGGTGGCACCGGCGACCCCATCATCCGCGTCGCCGGCTCCTTGAACTTATCGGGGCCGTCCCCTTGGCGGTTGGCGTAGGGAGGCTGCGGAAGAGGAAGAGGAAGAAGGCGGGCGGCAAGGTCGCCATGTCGGAGTACACAGGCACCGACGCCTTCGACGCGTACTGACGTCCTGCCGCCTCGTCTTCGAGCTCTGCTTCCGGCACCGCCATCACCATCCAGCCTTTGGGCGGCCACCAAGATGTTCTCTTGGTGTCTTCAGCCACCCGTAGCTCGCCTAAGCGCTCCTTTGCCCTTCTCGCCTCCTTGACATACCTCCTGAGGAGAGGGACAAGAAAGGCATTACGGGGATCTTATCTTTATTTAGTTTGTAAGCCTTCGGGCATCTGTTAAATTTAGAACTTGTAATCCCCTTCTTCATGTTTTTCATTCCCTATGGACTGTGCCTGAATGGAATGTTTTTAATGAAAAATGGATGTTTGCCGGGTCATTTGTTTGCGGGTGAAACCCACGACAAGGAATAAATCCTTGGTATCTTTTAAGATAAACACTTTCTCGCCCGGCAACAGGCCTTGCCGTCTCCCTACTTCGCTCGACCTTTCTCATGCCCTTGGCGGAGGCAGGGATGAGGTGGGCTTAGGATCCTCGTTTCATCCTTTCACTGCCGCGACTACGACCAAACTTAGTCCCAGGAACGAGCCCTAGGGCCTAGAGTTATGGGAGCACGGTAGCTTAAGGAAGAGAACGAGGTTTCACATACCTCAGTCCATAATGGAATGCATGATAAGGGATGAAGAACTTATCTGAAGCTGCAGCCCCCGACAACCGTGGGTGAATCTTTGCTCTTGTAGCCCCCGGCAACACTGGCTCGCCGGGGCATTGATGCTGATCTATTCCTTTTCTTCCCCCCAAGTGTTTTTGGCAAGGATACCTGTGCGTCCTGTGAACCAAAGGAGATAAAAGAAAGACAAAGGGATGCAAACTCGACCTCTAAGCTAGGGGTTAGCCGCCGCTAAGCACTATCAACCCTAACCAAGGACGAGACTCGACTCAGCATGCATGCTATAACTTAGGGCGCCAGCGCTTCATTTATTTATGCTCAGGGTCTGCGCCTGGCTTTGTACAAAGGGTTACATGCCTTGCTGGCAAGGCTTGTACAAAAGGGTGGCTTGCCGGGGGGCCCGGCAAGCCGTGCCTTATGGGTAAAACTTGCGAAGATGCTCAATGTTCCAGGAATTGCTCACCGGAATGGCATTTTCGGTCTCCAGGCAGACTGCGCTGGGCCTGGTGACTCGTATTACCCGATAAGGGCCTTCCCACTTCGGCGTCAACTTGTTTGTATTCTTGGCCGGTTGAACGCGCCGAAGAACAAGGTCGCCTTCCTCAAAGCTTCGGGCATGGACCATGCGGATATGGTAGCGGCGCAAGGCCTGCTGGTAGCGTGCTTCTCTCACAGCTGCCCGAAGACGATCTTCCTCAAGGTGCGCCGCGTCATCTTGCCGCAGTTGCTCTTGCTCAAGCTCATCATAAGCGAGCACTCGAGGTGACCCGTATATGAGTTCAGTGGGGAGAACTGCCTCTGCCCCGTATACCAGGGCAAAGGGTGTCTGGCCGGTGGCTCGATTTGGCGTCGTTCTGATCGACCAAAGAACCGTCGGCAATTCATCAATCCAGCGCCTCCCGCTCTTGTGCAGCCTGTCAAAGGTCTTTGTCCTTAATCCTCGCAGGACTTCAGCATTTGCCCTCTCAGCTTGACCATTGCTTCGGGGGTGAGCAACGGAAGCAAAACAGACTTTGCTGCCGAGGTCTTGGGTATATTGCATGAAGGTGTGGCTTGTGAACTGCGTGCCATTGTCGGTGATGATCCTGTTGGGTACACCAAAACAGCACACTAGTCCCTTGAAGAACTTGACGGCCGACTGAGCTGTGACCTTCCTTACTGCCTCCACTTCCGGCCACTTTGTGAACTTGTCGATTGCAACGTACAAGTACTCAAAGCCCCCGACAGCGCGGGGGAAAGGGCCCAGTATGTCGAGCCCCCAGACCGAGAAGGGCCAGGAGAGAGGAATGGTTTGAAGGGCTTGAGCTGGTTGATGAAGTTTCTTTGAATGGAACTGGCATGCTTCACACCTGGTGACCAGTGCCATCGCATCCTAGAGGGCAGTGGGCCAGAAGAAGCCTTGCCGAAATGCCTTGCCGGCAAGGTCTCTTGACCATATGTGGGATCCACATATGCCTTCATGTATCTCTGCCAATAGCCCCAGTCCTTCCTCTCGAGGGATACACTTCAATTTCACGCCGTTCGGTCTCTTTCTGTACAGGACGTCATCGACGAACTGGTACATAGAAGACCGACGGGCTACTTTTTCCGCTTCTTCCCGCTCCTCAGGAAGTTCCCCAGTTTGGAGGAATCGGATGGTATGCTCTGCCCACGCTAGAGCCTGGGGCTCGACGGCGAGGACTAAAGGCATTTCCTCCGTGATAGGAGCGGCTGTCTCGACGGCAAGAGCTTGACGCTCCGCCGGAGCTAGCCGTCCAGTGGCGGGCTCAGTGTCTCCAGCAACATCCTTGCCGGCGGCTCTGGGAGCTCAGCGGGAAAGTACTTGCCGGGCCCTGATTTCCTCCTCTTGTTCTGCTCTGTTGATGGATCAACGGATGGATGAGAAAGCTGAAGCACAAAGGTACCTGGTTCCACAGGTTGCTTGAGGGCAGCGCGCTTTGACAGGTAATCGGCGATGTCGTTCTCTGCTCGGGGAACGTGCTCCGCCTGTATACCATCAAAGCGCTCTTCCAACTTTCTCACTTCATCGATGTAGGCCTTCATCAACGGGCTCTGGTAATCCTTGTTGACTTGTTTGACGACAAGCTGCGAGTCGCCCCTGACAATGAGCTTCTTGATTCCGAGGTCTGCCGCGATCCTAAGACCAGCAAGCAGCCCCTCGTACTCAGCAGTGTTGTTTGTTGATACCTCCCTGGGGAAGTGCATCTGGACCACGTACTTGGGGTGCTCTCCAGTGGGCGCAACCAGCAGTACGCCAGCCCCGGCGCCCTGTAAGGAGAAAGCTCCATCAAAGTACATGATCTAGTTGCAACTCGCCTCTTTACCGGGGAGAGCAGTTTCTTGGACTTCTTCATCAGGCGTCGCGGTCCATTCTGCAACGAACTCCGCCAGGACACAGCTTTGAATCGTCGAGGTACTTTCAAACTTGAGGCCAAAGCTGGACAGCTCCAGTGCCCACTCTACAATTCTTCCCGTTGCATCTGGATTGTGCAATATCCGTTGTAGAGGGAGGCGAGTAACGACAGTGATCTCGTACGCCTGGAAGTAGTGACGCAGCTTCCTCGAGGCCATAAGAAGGCCGAAGAGCAATTTCTGCACACCGGAGTACCTTGATCTAGCCCCCCTGCAAGAGGGAGCTAACAAAGTAGACCGGGTGCTGCATCATTTTCTTCTTTGGCTGCACTCCAACCGGCCGTGTCGTCTCTGCACCAGTGGCATCAGGCTCTGTCGCTGCTACCACCTCATCATCAATTTCTCTCTGCGCCACTAGTGCGGCGCTGACCACCTGGTTTGTTGCCGCTAAGTATAGTAGCAACGGTTCTTGTGGCCTAGGCGCAACTAGTACTGGCGTGGAGGAAAGGTACCTCTTCAAGTCTTGTAATGGTGCTTCAGCTTCTGGCGTCCATTCCATTGGGCCCGCCTTTTTTCAAAATCCTGAAAAAGGGAAGGGCGCGCTCGGCAGACTTGGAAATGAATCTGCTCATGGCGGCAACGCAGCCAGCAAGCCGACGCACATCCTTGACCCGTTTGGGTGCTTCAATCTACTCTATAGCTTTGATCTTGTCCGGATTGGCCTCTATCCCACGCTGCGACACAAAGAACCCGAGAAGCTTGCGAGACGGGATGCCGAAGACGCACTTCTCAGGGTTCAGCTTGAGGTTGATCTTGCGTAGGTTGACAAATGTTTCTTGTAAATCCGGCATAAGGGTTGCCCTGTTCTTGGTTTTGACCACTATATCATTCGTACGAAACAGTACGTACCACATGGGGTGATGAATGCTGTCCTCTCTTCGTCTTCTCTTGCCATGAAGATCTGATGGTAGCTGGAGTAGGCGTCGAGGAATGACAACAGGTCACACCCAGCCGTGGAGTCAACAATCTGGTCGATGCACGGCAACGGGAAGGGGTCCTTGGGACAAGCTTTATTGATATCTGTGTAATCAATACACAGCCTCCACTTACCATTTGCCTTGCGCACTACCACTGGATTG
This sequence comes from Secale cereale, assembly GCA_902687465.1. Classification (NCBI taxonomy): domain Eukaryota; kingdom Viridiplantae; phylum Streptophyta; class Magnoliopsida; order Poales; family Poaceae; genus Secale; species Secale cereale. The sequence continues at coordinate 236,472,270 of LR738713.1, read as the reverse complement.
ACCAACCACGTTGGATGGAGCACTTCTCTTACCAAACCCGCTGCTTCCAGTTTCCGGATCTCCTCTGTGATGAACTCTCGTCATTCCAAAGCTTGCTTCCTGACCTTCTGGTTGACGGGCCGTGCATGAGGACAGACAGCAAGGTGATGCTCAATCACCTCCCTGGGAACGCTGGGGATATCGAATGCTTGCCATGCAAACACGTCAACATTCGCCCGTAGGAAGGTGACGAGCGCGTCTTCCTATTTGTCGTCAAGGGTGGAGCTTATGGTGAAAGCTCCTCCCGTGCCGTCCTCCTTGACGGAAACCTTCTTGGTTCCCGTCGGTGTGGCCCTGGACCTCTTGTTTCTGCCAGTGGAGCTCCCTGGCACGTCCTCGACGGGAGCGCGACACTCCGAAGAGGTGCGCTTGCCGGAGTGGGTGTCCGAGGTCTCACCGGTCTTCTTCTTGCCGGTGGAGCTCTCTGGCACGTCCTCGACAGGAGCACAATACTCCGAAGAGGTGCGCTTGCTGGAGTGGGTGCCCGAGGTCTCGCCGGTCTTCTTCTTCTTCCCTCCCGGGGCTGTAGTGGCAGGAGCAAGTGCCCCCGTGGCGGCAGCTGCTGCAACCGCTTGCTGGTATAGTTGGTCAGCGCAAATCAGCGCATCTTTCTTATCGGAGGGGATGGTGATGATCGTCACAGGTCCTGGCATCTTCAGGGTGTTGTAGGCGTAGTGTGACGCTGCCATGAACTTGGCAAATGCTGGGCGGCCAAGGATCCCGTTGTAAGGCAAGGGGATCTAGGCAACATCGAACACAAACCTCTCCGTCCTGTAGTTCAGATCACTTCCAAAAGTCACGGGCAGCGTGACTTTCCCCTTTGTTTGACTTCTCCCTGGGTTGACCCCCCTGAAACGTGCCCATCTCTTCGAGGTCTCCATCAGGAACTTGCAGCTTCTCGATCACGGTGGGCGAGAGTAGGTTCAGACTGGCCCCGCCATCATCCAGCATCTTTGTCACCTTGAGGTTGCATATTGTCAGTGAAACCAACAATGGCAAGCACCCGACCGCAGTAGTGCGATCAGGGTGATCCTCAGCGTAAAAAATGATAGGTGTGCTGGACCATTTCAGCGGCTTTTGGGCACCGGACGACGGTTCCGCCGCTGTAATTTCACGCGCCCACTGTTTAAGATGACGGTGAGAAGTATGCAGCTAGGCGCCGCCATCGACGCACATGGTCTCCGTAGCCTTATGAAATTCTTGGTCGCCGGACTCGTCGTCCTCTTCGTGATCGTCGTCTTAGGACCTTCTATCATGGCCCCGGGCGGGCCTCTCCTGCTGTTTATCCTTGCCACGACGGCCTGCTTGGCCATCACGCATCTTGCCGGACCCTTCAGCACCATCCTGGCCCTTCTCCTTGTCCCGCCTCTCATATTCAGCCCTCTGCTTCTCAGCAAGGAGCTCAACCTGTCGGCAGTCCTGGAGATCATGGCCCTTGGTGCGATGGATCTTGCAGTATCGCTTGCCGGAGTTTCCTGGCTTCTCGGCAGCCGCCAAGGCCTGGAAGGCGACACACCCGGCAATTTCCTTGTCGGGGTCACCCGCCCTGGTTTTCTTGGCGGAGCCGGTGTCATCAGATCCCTCGAAGGCAAGCACGGCTTTACCCTTGTGCTTCCTGTTGCGGTGCCGGCCTTTCTTTGCCGGGGCGGTAGTATCGTCATCTGAAGAGTCGATTTCCGCGTCGGCATCTTCGCCAGGGTACTTCCTTCCCTCTTCTGCCCGGGCACATCTGTCAGCAAGTACATAGAGTTCTGCCACATCTTTCACCTTGGTCATCGCCAGCTCTTCACGCATCTTGCGGTTACACACGTTCTGATGGAACGCGCTGATGATGGCGGGAGGGTGAACATCGGGGATATTGTACTGTACCCGGCTGAACCTCTGTATGTACTTGCGCAGACTCTCGCCTTCCTTCTGGGGTATGACGTGCAGGTCACTTGCTTGGCCATGGGCTTGATGACCTCCAGTAAAGGCGCCAACAAATTCATGGCACAAATCCGACCAGGAGGAAATAGAGTCTACCGGCAAGTGCATCAACCATGACATGGTGTTGGGTTTAAGAGCCAACGAAAAGTAATTCGCAAGCACCTTATCGTCGCGAGCTCCAGCAGCCTGCATCGCGATGGTGTAGATGCTGAGGAACTCCGACGGGTGGGTCTTGCCGTTGTACTTCTCGCCAACGTCGGGCTTGAAGGTGCGGTGAGTGGGCCACTGGAACTGCCGCAGCTCACGGGTAAAAGCCGGACAGCCTACCTCCTAAGGTAGACCTCCAGGGCTCTCCGGTGCTGGGCGGTCCACAGCAGGCCCCGCTCGCCTGTCTGACGGTGGCGCGCTCCGCGCCGGCGCTCGATGGTGATTCGAGCATCTTCATGATCTCGCTCCTGAAGAACTTGATGCTGGTCGCCGTGGGTCCGTGGGACGGACGACGCTATGGAGATGGCGTCGCCCGTGACGTCCCGACGAGTCGACACACGCGGTACCGGGCGAGGGGGAGGCGAATGCATCGTAGCCACGGCGCTGCCGGTCCCCCTGCCACCGGTGCGTGGGACTCCATCGGAGTGTCGACCTGGGAACTCCGCTGGATTTGGTTCATCCTTGTTGGCGACTGCGACAAGGCTTCAGATGGTGGCTCTCCATTCGTCGAGTTTCCTCGTAACGGGATGAAAGTCGAGGAGCAACTGCGCGCGCGCCAGGGCTTAGGCTGGGGTTAACGGTAGCGAAACCTGCGCGGACCGCGATGCGCTTCGACCCCTGACCATGTCAGGAGGAGCTCCATCACGATCCCGCGGTCGCATACTGTTTCCACCAGTGCTTCGGCGGGCGGGCAGGTCTTCTACGTCCCGGGAGTGGTGCTCGGGGCTCTTCCCGCGGCGACGCCCGGGATCTTCAGCGTGACGACGCCGTTCATTGCGCGCCGCCTGAGAGGAGCGCGCCGCTGGCGCCGGCGTGGGAGTCCTGGAGGCCCTTGCGTCGCCCTCGTGTGATGCGGCAATGACCTTGGAAGGCCCCGTGCCACTTGCAGAGGGCCCGGCTCCGTCTTTGGATAGCGGTGTGTGGCCCGTTACCAGGCGCACAAACATCGCCACCTCCCAAACTCCGGCTGCTGGGACGGCGTTGGTGTTCGCGAGCAGCGCCTCGGGTCCTTTTCGCGACCGGTCCGCTGCTCGCCTGCGTCGGGACGGGCTGTCCGGCTTTCGATTGGCCAACCGCCACTGTCGTCTTCTTCTTGGGCGCCATGATGATGAAGAAGCGTCAAACTCACTGCTAAAGCCGATTCTCACAACTGCGACCCCCTACCCGGCGTGCCAAAGATGTCGGTGTATTTAGATAGACACCTATGGGATCACAGGAATCCCTACTACTGTTGCGGGGCGCAGGGTTGAGAGAAGAGCGGATCCAATAGTTAGCACACGCTTCGTTTACCCAGGTTCGGGCCGCAAGGATGCATAAAACCCTACTCCTGCTTTGGTGGATTGTATATATGTGTTCTTGAGCTAGCTATGGGAGGTGAGGAGTTCTGAAAAGCCAAATCCTTCTCCTGGTCCCCTCGGGCCTCCTTTTATAGGGAAAAGGGGTTGCCACAGTGGCACACATGAGGTGGAAAGGGTACAGTGATGCGAGGTTATCCCTCGTATTACATGACAAGGTGCATTTAATGCGCTTAGCTTAGGTGTCCTTGCTTTATCGGGGACAGGGGAGAGATCCGTCTTGTCTGTCGCCGCTCCTTCTTGTGTCGACACGCGCCCTGGCCAGCGATGCCCGAAGTGCCATGTAGGCAGGAAGGCAGCTCAGGTGGCGCAATGGTGAGTCTCCACGAAGATGTGCACGTTGCCACGCAGGTGCATGCCCAGCTAGTTGGGTCGGCAGTTGCATGGGGCGGTGGAAACTCAATTGGTGCGGGCCTGATGGTAGCCCTGCGAGTGTCCTCGGCAAGGGACTTGCCGAGGCCCCGGCAAGGGTCTTGCCGCGACGCCTGCTGTCATCCCCGGCAAGGTGCTTGCCGGAGGTCTTGTGGTCCTCCTTGGCTGGAATCCCACCAAGGGTCATCGTCTTCTTAGTGTGCATATCTGTCCTTGAATGTCTTCCAAAGATCTGCATGCCACCACGGGGATATCTCCTGAATCCGTGCCCCATGGGAGCAGTGGAATCAAGGGTGATCCACTCCGTAGGCACGGGGCGAACTGCCGCGGCAAGGGTCTTGCCGGGGCTGCCACAGCCGTCCCCGGCAAGGATCTTGCCGGGGGAAGCCGATTCGTCCCTTTGCTCCTTGTGGTCTTGTTCTTGGCGTTGCTCTAGTTCCATCGAGCTTCAGTCTTACCTTGGCTCACCTCCCCTACCATGCTTGGTGTGGTGGTGCCCGTGGCTCAGACTGCCCGTGCACAGTCATAGGGGTACAAAAAGTGTACCCCTCTTTTTGTACACCGACAATACTTGAGGTGACAATGGAGTATCTAGGTGACATTAGGGTTTTTGTTGATTTGCATCTCAAGGTATTATTCTAGTATGAACTCTATGATAGATTGAACGGAAAGAATAGCTTCGTGTTATTTTACTACGGACTCTTGAATAGATCGATCAGAAAGAATAACTTTTGAGGTGGTTTCGTACCCTACCATAATCTCTTCGTTTGTTCTCCGCTATTAGTTACTTTGGAGTGACTCTTTGTTGCATGGTGAGGGCTAGTAATATGACCCAGTTATGTTATTATTGTTGAGAGAACTTCCACTAGTGAAAGTATGAACCTTAGGCCTTGTTTCCTACCTTTGCAACACCGTTTATGCTCACTTTTACCACTTGCTACCTTGTTGTTTTTATATTTTCTTATTACAAAAACCTATATCTACCATCCATATTGCACTTGTATCAACATCTCTTTGCCGAACTAGTGCACCTATACAATTTACCATTTTATTGGGTGTGTTGGGGACACAAGAGACTGTTTGTTATTTGGTTGCAGGGTAGTTTGAGAGAGACCATCTTCATCCTACGCCTCCCACGTTTTCATAAACCTTAGGTCTTCCACTTGAGGGAAATTTTCTTCTGTCCTACAAACCTCTGCACTTGGAGGCCCAACAACGTCTAGAAGAAGAAGGTTGTGTAGTAGACGTCATCGGCTGCTTGTTGGTACACATCCTATTAATATGCCCAAGTTCACCACACTTGTGACATGTGACAGAAGCAAAAAGGTGGCCTGACAATGGTCCTCTATGAGATGGATATGGAAATCCATCCCTATGCCTTCTTCGCGGGGTTCGGTTGCGGGCATCCTGAAGTCCTTCAATTTGCTGTTTCTATTTTGTGATGTAGACTTGTAGGGTAGTGATTTGCTACTCTCGCTCAATCACCTTCTTCTTCTCAAGGCAGTGGAGATGTAGAATTCAAGGGAAATCCTGGAGGGACTTGAGAAATTTTTCGGTAAGGTCACATAGAAGGTAATCGACTGTGTAGGTGAAGCAGATCTGGATCTTGTGGGTTGGGTGTTCATCTCCCGTGGAAACCATTGCTTGAGAAGATGTTCCTGATCCACTCTTGCTGGGTAGGTAGCAGGTAGCTTGACCTTCCTTCATTTCTGGGAGGAGGTCTCGAAGAAGAAGGAGGGCTTCGTAGGCCGCATGCTGAACGACCAAGTCGTTGGTTGGCATAGGTGGTCCGACAAAGAACTAGCTCTGGGGCGAGATCTTTGCAGGTACAATCACCTTGGCATAGAACTCTGTTTGGAACTCTCCATTGTCCAGTTCGTTTAGGGTGTACATCGGCTCCGAAGGATAGTGGCATTGTTGGAGGCAGTCCCTTAGGAGTGGTGGAAATCCGGTCATGAGGAGTCTTATGGGGGCGACGGCCATCTACAAGGAGGTTAGAGAAGGGTCAATACGATAAGAGAGGGTACGACAAGTGTGAAAGCTTTTTATAGTTGGCTAGATCAGGAGAGGGGGAAGTGTAATGAGTCTCGCAAGTCATTCGAGGGGTCTGGTGTCTAGTTCTTATCCTAACTAACGTCCATGCTAACTAAGGCTTCCTACAGTCAGGATGGCTCTAATACCAGCTCTATGGGGACCCCGACTCATAAGTCTCGATCATGAAATGCATGTGTATAGTGATCCCAGAGATCAATGCTCACTGAACACACATAAGCCGAATAACAAGAGTCTTACATCCATACATACCGTCTTACACAAGTAGGACCATTATGGTCAAGTCTTGAGTATATCATCGTAGTGGAAATCTTCAATGACAACTGGGACCCATGCCATCAGCCTTAACTCTACATGCATTCTAATTTGGAAGCGTCCTAGCTCTCATGTTCATCAGCAAAGAAATCTTCATCTTACTCATGTTCTTTTGTGCCTGGCCAATAAAATAACTAGTGGCAAGCCAATGATTGCTTTGAATGTACTCTCAAGCAACCCACGAGTGATAACAGAATAATTATGCAAGGCTCTACTTCTATATTGGCGTTTTTGCGGAGGGTTGGTTTTTCTCATGCAAGTATGATCAACATTATCAGGGTCATGAATGCGTCTACAACAAGTATTAGGAGGATACATACATCAACATCAAGAAAGAGTTATGGACAACTCATTCTGAAGCTCATCGTGACTTCCTCATGAATCATATCAACAATATTACCAAACCGTGTTGTTTGTAGGAAACATATGGACATAGCCTAAGCAGCACCACCCAACTGTCCTTGACCGTGGACACGGCTATTCGAATAGTTTGTCACTCGGTACCTCAAGATCCAGGAAGCTTTCGTGTCATCCACAACCCGCAGTACCTCAGGTACACAAGGTAAGCACCCAATCACCTTTTCCCTAGCCGTGACTAACATAGAGTCCACTCGATTGACAATAGCCCCCATCCCACAGTCATGTTTTAGTTCAGTGGAGCCACGTTCCCATATCTATCTCATAACGCGAGCACGAGGGCACCAATGTTGTGTCTGGTGCCTGGTGTAAAGAGTCATGGTTGCCTATCCAAGCACGACCCCGTCCCGAGTGTGACCACGCCACTCCCGTCACTAGTAATGCGGGCATCCACGGTAGCACGAATTAGGTAATCAATAATGCCCCGTCCCAGAAGAGGTAGTGTCGGTGTACATGATTGGTTGGGACAGTAGACAATCTTAAATCTAATCCACCTCTGTGGACAACACATTCATCAAGCCTCGGTACAATACTTCTCCCCCAAGCAGTGACCTAGTTGATCATCATCTCCCAAGGGCATTAGTGGCACCCATTGGGCTTTCGAGAGATTTCTCTCAAGGATATTTCCACGGAATTTATGCAAGTCCGTGCATCAACAACTATGGTTTCACCATCGTATCTCTAAACACAAAATAGAGCAACAAATCATGCAAGTCTCAACGGACCATGCATCAATGCAACATGCATAACAAGCTCATCATCAACATCATCATCGTGCATACGAAAATGTATCAAAGCACATGAGAGAGGCATCATGGTCAAAGGGCTGCTTGCCTGGTTGATCAGAATCTTCAAATCTTCTGGTCCTTCTCCAAGTACTCCATCTACTTCGTCAACTAACGTCGGAAACAATCACAATAAGCAACACAACAAGAAAAAAAATAAAACTGCTCTAAAAATGTGAGTTGGGCTTTTCTAGGATACCTTTGATCATATGAGAAATGGCCAAAGTGGTATCATTGGGATTTGATCAATGGATATCTCTGAACATTTCAATATGATGGAATCAAGGGATTTATGGATTTGCCAGAAGTGTACAGAAATATTATTTTGAAAAATGAGCAAACAAACCCATTTAACAAGGAATGATTTTAGAAGCACCTTGGAGTTGGTTTAACTGTATTGGGAGTTCAAATGATTTTTCTATGAATTTGCGAAGTTGACTATACATGGTGAAATTGATCAATATTTGATGTTGCACAGAAATTATTGGAAAAATGTTCAAGAACTAAGTTATGGACATATAAGCATATAGGAATTTGAATCATGGCATTTGGATCAATAATGGGGTCTCTGTGATTTTCTAAATTTTATGACAGATATGGAAAAATAGGATTTGCTGAATATTTGTGAAGAAAGTGTTTCTGGAAAGATGTACAAATTGCACCATGGGATAGATCATTATTTATGGGGTCACTAGAAATTTGAATCGCCAAATTTGGACTTCATTTGAATTGACTATGAATTTTACAATATACCCGGAAAATTGAAAAAGGAAAAGGAAAAGGACTTATTCCTAATAATGCGCGCATGGCATAATATAGCTGTTTGGCTGGCCCAGCAGCTCAGCTACCCGTGGATAGGGGTGACGTCGAAGGCGTACCAACGGTAGTATGTCTTTCCGGCGGCTAGGTGGTTTTGGCTGAAGCCGATTCCACTTATCCCGACCAATGGGCTGGCTCGGTGGCCATTGCCTCTGGAAGCTCGCGGGGTGGTCGTCCCCTACCTCACTCCTGAGGCAGAGGTGTGATCGGGGAGGTGCATCCGAGCGGTGCCGGCGCCCGCCCTGGCAGCTTCAGTCACCTGCGACGATGCCTAGCACACCGGCAGACTCAGCGCGGTGCGGCAATCCCATCCATGCGCTTCGCACCCGCGGAGGAGCTCGGGACAACGAAAATTTTGGCGGCGGCCGGCGGAGATGCTTTGGCAGTGGTGGTGGATAGGGGACGCGGGAGAGAGAGAGAGGGCTGGTCCAGGAGGACTATGGGAGGGGGAGAGAGTGACTAGAGATGAGGGAGGCCCTATAAGGCGAGGCCATGGCGCACCGTGAGCCAAGCTCACTGGTGCCCGCGGAAATCGCCATGGAGGTCGTGGGAGGGGTCCTGGATGGGTCAGTGCTGCTCGTGGAGTTCGTCCAATAGAGAGAGAGGTGAGAGGGGGAGCGAGGCTAAGGTTAGAGGAGGTCCAACCGCGTGACCAGAGAGTGGCCGAGACGGTTTGTGCATGTTTCTTGGTTGATGATGTTCTATATATCAAAATGTTCTGCTCTACATGATGGTGTACTTTGCATGCATATTAGGATGAATTCTGACATGTTTATCCCTATTGGAAAAGTGCATGTTGCTGTTAACTGCTGAAAACTATTATAACTTGCCCTTTTGTTATTTTTGTGTGATTTAATGCATGTGCTATATGAGCATCTTGTCAACATGACTTTGCTTCATTTTCGTGTCTTCTTGATGTTAGAACTATTTGCATGCCATGATATGCCTTGTGGTGAGAGAAACAAGCTTGCAAACATGCTATGATAATGTTGCGGTTTTACACTTATTGAAATCTTTGAAGTCCGAAACTGTTTATATCACTTGCCCCCATGGCGTTGAAGCTATTATCAAATCCATTGCTCAAATGATGATGATCAGTAATGATGTTTGGTTAAGGGTGTTCTGTACATGCTTTCCATGCTCCTTGCTACCATGAATAGTTCCTGTAGCATATACTTTTGTTGTCTCAAAGTATGCATCATGAATCTGTTTGCCGCTATACTCTGTTTTTCACTAAAGTCTATATATCTGTTATAACTTGCAAACTTGTCTTGATGAATGCCATTGATCTAGAGGTTATATGGAGATGTTTAGTAAGCATGTTTTGCCATGTTCAACTTGTTTTTCTCATATCTTCTAGGTCATAGCTCCGAATTTAATGAACTTTATATGTAACTTGACTAGAAAATCCTGTAGGTCATCATGGTGCATGTTAACTTGTTGTTAAACAACTTTAACCTAATGTGTTATTCAGATCTGGACAAAATTCGAAATTTGCATATGAGGACTTACCGGAATTGTTATATGTTGTTTCCGGCCTCATTTAAACTTTCTTTGATGTGATTTTCTTGTATGCATCATCTCATATAATGAGTAGCATCATGTAGCCTTGTCATGCATCATACTTGGTTGAGCATCATGTCATGTTTATGTGTTGTGTGTTTACCATGTTGTTTGCTTCTTTAAAGTTGTGCTTCTTCTCGATAGTTCCTGTTTCGTTGCGATCGTGAGGATTCGTTCGACTACGCTTGGTTTGTCTTTGCCCATTTGTCTTCTTCATGGACCCGGTCTTCTTCCTAGCGGGGTCTCAGGCAAGATGACCGTCACCTTGGATCTCACTACTATCTTTGCTATGCTAGATGTCTCGATGCTATCGCAATGTCGCGCTACCCACCACTTGTTTATCAAGCCTCCCAATATGCCATGAAATATCCTCTAACCTTTTCGACCATCCCAGCAAACCGTTATACCGCTATGTTACCGCTTTGCTCAGCCCCTCTTATAGCGTTGCTAGTTGCAGGTGCAGTTGCAAGTTGTTCCATGTTGGAACATGGATATCTTGGAATATCACAATACCTCTTATTTAATTAAGGCATATATATCTTTACCTACTAATAAGCCACGCATTATTTCTGGTGGTACGTCGCTGGCATTTTTTGCACAAAAGTCCCTGCTTTTATTGACATTCAACCCGCAGTCCTATTTTAAGTGACTAATCTCAGATAACGTTTCATTTTTTCACAAACATCCCCGTAGTTTGGTATATTCAACCCGCTCTCGATACGTTTTATTATTCGGGACTGGGTCAACGCGACTGCTCGAGCGGCTAGGGGCGGCATGGCTGCTCGAAGAATGGCGGCGGCCGCTGGAGCTTGCAGGGCCCGGATCGGTGCGCGGCTGGGGCGAGGGAGGCAGATCTGGAGGCGGCCGGTGAGGCGGGTTAGCCGGTGACGACGAGGAAGGCCAGAGCGCTGCTTCCCGGGCGCGGAGACCTAGGCAAGAGCTGGCCGGAGTCGGGCGACGGCGGACAGGCGCGGGAGATGGAGGGATCCGACGTGGAGGCTCGAAGTCCTTGCAGGTGGAGGCGGACCTCCATCCCTGACAGGTAGAGCTCCAAGGCCATGGCGAGGCAGATCAACGCATCGATGTCGCTGCCCGGCGGCGGATCCTCTCCATGCTCCAGCCATTGGTCATGCTCCTGTTCGCAATCCTCTCAGTAGTCTAGCCGTTGGTCCTGCTCCCGCTCTTCGGCAGACCCCAGACTGGTGGGAGGCCGCCATACAGCACACACGGTAGGCGGGACAGGAGTACGAGCTCATCTCCGGCGCGAACAGTGAAACTGTTCATGCAGTACTACTGATCACACATCCTTTCCTTGATCATCAATCCCAGGTGAGAGAGATTCACCTCAAAGATAGCCCATGTGAGAGAGACACTTATGCAGGGAGCTTGTTCTAGATCTCTGTTTCTTAACCAACTGCAGATTTTCTGGTCCAGTAGCTGATAGTTGGGTACCTTTGATTGATTTGACAGTGGAAGGTATGATAATTTGGCTGGCCTGGACTTGGATGGACCGGTGAATTTAATATTGTATTACTCGATCAAGGTATTTTGTTTGCATGATGTTTATATAATACAATACTTAACGTTGCTTGAGTGCTACAATTAAAGGCAATTTATTTACTTAATTGTGTATAAAACAGACGAAGATGTTGAATTCTCTTCCATGTTTCCCAGACTGAAATCACATGGTGATTTACTTGTGAAATCTCTGTGCCTGGCCATGAACAATTCGCATGCCAATGGATGAGTCATACAGGTCTTGTGTATGGTGACCAGACGCGACGAGAAGGACATACTCGATCCCCATGGATGCCAAGGATTTGAACACATACGCAGATGTAGAGGAGGTAATGGGAAAGGAGATGATTGCGGCACACAATTTAAATGAACCAGAATATCCTGAAAAATATATTTGGTGTATAGAATTCAGTTTTAGTCTTTGGATACATTTTCACGATTCACTAACTCCAGTAGTGGGTCAAAATACATCCAGAACTTGAGGTGAAGCATTTGTCATCTATACTAGGTTGTCCCTTTCAAATTATGTTGAACGTTCATCTGTTTCTTGTGGCAGTTGCATACAAAATAGCAACTCTGTTGTTCAACAAGATGCACATGGCCATATTTAGAGCTGCTATGTATATATCGATATCAATCCAAGTGGGAGCATCTTGAATAAAGTAAGTCATTTGCATTATCTCAAATTTCTCTGGAAGTTTGATTTATTAACATCAACTATGCCGACTCTGAAGAAAATCAGGCAGGTGCTGCCGTCAATGATTATAGAGGGTATGTCTTTGTATCTGTCAGTAAGAAAATGAACCATACAGGATTGTGGAAGAAGCTGAGGAGCGAGCCGTTCTGGTCGGCCTCAAGACGCTTTCAGCCGTATACAAAGGGCCCATAGTCATTGAAACTAACAGCGCTATGATAACCCAAAAGATGGAGGTGGGCGGTCCTAATCGGTCTGGTTGTTTCTCTTTCATCAGCGACATAGGAAATGAGCTGCAAGTTTTCGGCCCCATCCGCAACAACTCCATTCCCAGGGGGACAAACAAACTGACACATGAGCTGGCTGCTCAGGCCAGAGGACAAGAGGATTCGTTGATCCTTGCTGATGTATCGAGGCAACAATGCACCCTGATGCTATCTGAATGTACCACCTGAGTGTGTTTTGTCTGTTTAGGTAGTCATCCTAGAAAAAAGAACTATGACTCAAGACTTAAACTGGTTATAGGCTTCAACCAAAGCGAAGTGGATACCAGGACTGCTTACCAGATGGGTCCTGTTGCGGTTTCCATCATACAAATAGTATCGACACCTATATTAATATTTTTTTATTATATCATTTTATATTAAAACGGCCAATGTATTCTGTCGGAGCAGTCACATGCCATATTAAATTCAAAAGAGCAATTCTAATTTAATGGTTAATGTATTGTTATGTCTAAAATGAAAATACCAAACGAAAACAGAGTCATAATTTGTATTTACCCAATGAATAATGGATGTTCCAATTGCTAAATGTAAACTAAGGTTTTTGGAATAAATTGTCGTTTCTAAGTTTGTGACATGTAGTCCATCAACTAATTGTATTATATTACCATGTCTAATTTGTAAGTGCAACGGGCAATCAATTTCACTTGATTTGAATTATCAAGGTGGGTTGTACATAATTTATAACCATTTTAGACATTGTGTTCCCAATAGCTTCATTTGAAGGATATATGATTGTTATCCCATTGCAACGCACGAGCCCTTTTGCTAGTACTTGGTAAAGGGTGGAAGGCTCGGCCTTTTTCCTAGTGTTTCATTTCACTCTTGCCGCCCTAGTTTCCGCTAAACCGGTGTTATGTTCCTTGATTTGGCGTTCCTAACATGGTCGTTGTTTATGGGCCCCCCTTGACAGTTCGCTTTGAAAAAACTCCTCTAGCAAGGCCCAACTTTGGTTTTACCATTTGCCTAATAACTAAAACTTGCATAGGGACTTTTCGGACCAGGTGGATTCTTAATCAACAACCCGGGCCAGTGCTCCACACGAGTGTTGGTCCAAAACAGAGCCACTTGCAGTGCCACCCAGTTAACTAGGGCTTTTAGTTGTCGTACGTAGTGTTGATCCGGTCGTGGCCTGAGACAAGATACACGCGGCTACTATCAGGGTGTCGACATGCAGGGAGGTATTGCTGGAATTTTTTACCATTGTCGAAATGCCTTGTGCACCGGGATTCCAAGTCTGATGGGGTTGTTCCCAAGATGGAGGTTTTACCTCTACCGATTATGAGAGTTTGTGATAGACTAAGTTGGGACACCCCTGCAAGGTTTGATCTTTCGAAAGTCGTACCCATAGTTATGTGGAAAATAGCAAATTTATGATATCTGGTTGTAGAGAACTTGACACCAGATCCAAAATAAAATATACCAACCGTGTGCATAACTGTGATAGTCTCTTTTCGAGTAAGTTCGGGAAGAGAACACGGTCAGGATATGTTTGACCCATAGGTAGTTCAGGATCACTTATTGACCATTACTAGTTTGCGACCGTATGCGTAGTTTATCTTACTCTTGAAATCGTAAGTTAGCCACCATACAGATGCTTAGTCGCTTGCTGCAACCTCACCACTTATCCATTCCATACCCATTAAGCTTTGCTAGTCTTGATACCCATGGTTATGGTATTGCTGAGTCCTCGTGGCTCCAATATTACTACAATAACAGTTGCAGGTATATGTTGTGTGATGATCCGGCGTGAGAGCGATGTTTGCTTGTTTGGAGTTCTTTCTTCTTTGTCGATATTGGAATAGGTTCCTGGTCGGCAGCCTAGGCTAGTAGGGTGGATGTCGTTTGTGCTTTCATCTGTTTTCATCCGTAGTCGGATGTCTCTCTTGTGTATGATGTTTGTTGTATTAATGTGGCAATTGTATGCCTTTTGTATGAATCCCCATCTATTATGTAATGGTACGATGTAATGATCCATCTTGCTAAGCGCGCGAAATGCGGTTGTACCCCAATCACGAGGTTATTAAATGATTGCGATATAATTGCATATTGGGTGTGATAGCGGTGCTCGGGCACGCGCAATAACGGCCATTGGAGAGAGAAGGAGGAGGGGGCCAACCAGCTGCCGTGTTCCGTATGCTGAGGCGGTCTCGGGGGACACACTGGGGAGGCCCAAGGTGGCTGTGGCGCATCGGGATGGGGGCGGCTATAGTGCGAGTGCGCACTGTAGCGCGCTCTAGAGCACGCCTATTGCATGCCAGGGCATGCCCTTGGCATGTTTGGCGCGACCATTAGTGTCTAGGGGGTTGAGAGGGTAGTAAAGAAAGGGGAGGCAGCTTTGGATGCTCTGGAAGTGCTCTGGTGTGAGGAGGGGATGAGAGGGAAGAGGAACAATGGGTGTCCAGAGAAGAAAAATGAGATTTTAACCCACCAATGATTGAGCAAGGTCATGGGAGTCTTACTGGAGGTAGAAGTAGGTTATAATGATCTATGGTGAAAAGTTGAAGCAAAGGAGAATAGTGAAAGGGGGCAAAATGGGGGGTTTTGGAAAAATTCCAAAAGGTGTTTGATGTTGTTTGGGCAAGCAAATGACCTCATCTTGACTTAAGATTTAACAAGATCAACTAGCACATTGGAATAAGGTTGATCACCAATTTTTAGTCCATTTGTAGAAAGTTAACAATGTAGGTTTGGTAAACCCTAGAAATTTACAGAACTTAGTTTTCCAAGATTTAGATATGCAAATCTTATCTTCTTGATTCACCACTTGGTATAGTGTCATCATTTCAGGATTTGAGCATGCCCACAAAAATGGAGATCAGAAGGAGGCAGTTGACAATGTAAAGTTGCTCAAACTTGGATCTAGATGGAGAGGGTTTTGGGACACTTTGATCAAGATACCCTTCTCTGCAAGTTGTGCCATTTAGTCTAGATGCATAATTAGACCACTTGAGAATGTGCAAAAAGTTTAATAGCATTTGGACATATTTGGTAATGCAAAGTTTCTCAAATTTCAAAATGGACAAGATTAGTTTTGAGAAGTTTTGATGATGTTACCTTCTTCTCCAAGACATGAGACTTGGCAAGATCACCAAATAGGGCATTTGTGACATGCTAGAATATTCTTGGAATTTACAAAGAAAATTTCCTGTGTAAATATTTCAAAAGCTTGAAATATCCAGAATGGGTTTTGAGGGATTTGACCAAGATTTTGAACATGACCATGTGTTGAAACTCCAATATATGGAGAATATATGTCCACTAAGCTTCACTAATTTTCTCAAATACTTTTGAAACATTAAAATAATTTTAACCTATTAAAGACCATTTCTTGCCTTAATAAAAAGCCTTTAAAAATAGGAAAATAATTTTAAAATAATATTTTTGTGGTTTTTGGGAGTCCTATATCTATTAGGAGTCAAAAATAATTTTTGAAATTTTTTTCACACCTTTAATTAAGTACTTGTAGTTCAAGTCTCAATTCATGGGGTTTTGGAAGACCTAATTTAGAAAATACTTTTTGGCCAAAATATTTTTGTAATAAAATAGTATTTTGTCCTATACACATGGCATGATCATCGAGCAAAGTTTTAGATCAAGGAGAAGGAGTATAAGAGTTGGAGGATTTATTTGATTTTTAGAGCACTTGCGAAGAACAAATGAAAATGAAATCAAGCAAAGTCCAAAACACTCAAAAGTTTTTGTCAAACCACATTTTATCATGATTTATTTGCTTGAGTGGAGTGGCATGAGAATCAGGGTGTGACAGACCTAGCCCCCTTAAAAGATTTTCGTCCCCGAGATTCCTCAACTAGGCGCAAGAAGGAGTACGGAAACTTAGAAGTGGGTTAGTCTTCCCATCCTCATATTGCTTCTGCTTCCGTTTGGTGCTCCATTCAATCTTAAAGTACTTGAAAGTGTGGCTTCGTGAATAACGTTCTTCTTGATCCAGTTTGCAAAGGGGTCTCTGATGACCCACAAGTATAGGGGATCTACCGTAGTCCTTTCGATAAGTAAGAGAGTCGAACCCAACGAGGAGTAGAAGGAAATGACAAGCGGTTTTTAGCAAGGTATTGCCTACAAGTACTAAAATTATCGGTAACATATAGTTGTGTGATAAGATAATTCGTAACGGGTCATAAGAAACAAAAGTAAACAAGGTGCAGCAAGTTGGCCCAATCCTTTTCGTAGCAAACAACAAGCCGGGACAAACTCTTATATAAAGCAAAGTGCTCCCGAGGACATATGGGAATTGTTGTTGCTAGTTTTCATCATGCTCATATGATTCATGTTCGTTACTTTGATAATTTGATATGTGGGTGGACCGGTGCTTGGGTGCTTCCCTTCCATGGACAATCCTCCCACTTATGATTAACCTCTCTCGCAAGCATCCGCAAATACGAAAGAAGAGTTAAGATAAATCTAACCATACCATGAAATATATGGATCCAAATTAGCCCCTTACGACGGAATGCATAAAATAGGGTTCATGCTTTTGTCACTCTAGCAACCTATTATCTCCTTATTACTTCCCAATGCCTTCCCCTAGGCCCAAATAATGTGAAGTGTCATGTAGTCGACGTTGACATAACACCACTACAGGAAAGATAACATACATCTCAGCAAAATATCGAATGAATACCAAATTCACATGATTACTTATAACAAGACTTCTCCCATGTCCTCAGGAACAAACATAACTACTCACAAAGCATATCCACGTTCATAATTAGAGGGGTATTGAATAGCATTAAGGATCTTAACATATGATCTTCCACCGAATAAACCAACTAGCAACAACTACAAGGAGTAATCAACACTAGTAGCAGCCCATAGGTACCAATCTGAGGTTTTCAGACAAAGATCGGATACAAGAGATGAACTAGGGTTTGAGAGGAGATGGTGCTGGTGAATATGTTCATGGATATTGACCCCCTCTCGATGAGAGGATCGTTTGTGATGATGATGGCTTCGATTCCCCCTCCCGGAGGGAAGTGCCCCGCACAGAATAGCCTTGCCGGAGCCCTAGATTGGTTTAGCCTAGGTTCCGCCTCGAGATGGTGGCACTTCATCCCGAAAACCTCCTTATGATTTTTTCCAGGTAAAAACACGTGACATAGCAGAAGTTGTGCTTCGGGGGCCTGCCAGGCTGTCCACAAGGCAGGGGACGCGCCCCCACCCTTCTGGATGACAGGTGGCCACCCTATGGTGTTTTCTTCGCCCAATATTGTTCATAGTTTCCAAAATAAATCTCCGTGAAGTTTCAGGACTTTTAGAGTTGGGCATTATAGGTCTCTCAGAATGCTTCCTTTTCCAGTCCAAAATTCCAGCTACCGGCATTCTCCCTCTTCATGTAAACCTTCTAAAATAAAAGTTAAAATGCATAAGTATTGTGCCATAATGTGTAATAATAGCCCATAATGCAATGAATATTGCTACAAAAGCATGATGCAAAATGGACGTACCAACTCCCCCAAGCATACAGTACAAAAAAACACTTTTGTCATAATACATGTTTGTCACAGTAGGTCACATTTTCTGTCATGCATGTACATCCATGACGATTTTATGACAGAATCAAGATAGTCATACCCGTGCTGTCGTAGAAGTGTTCCATGAAAATACTAAAATTATCATCATAGAAGTGTTCACTTTCATGACGATAAATGGCACATCATGGAAATGCTTTCGTCACGGGTAACTAACACATGTCATCAATCGTAACGGGTTGCCGTTAAGCTATCGTGTCCGGTTTTGGATCCGATATTCCGCTAACAGCGAGGACCAACGGAAATTTCCACGTGTAAAATTCTCATTGGCCGAAGGAACCACGTGTCAGCTCCACGTGCGGATAGATGTAAACCAACCAATGAATAGGAGGCGCCAATGATACGTCGACACATGGCACAGCCCAACAGGGGCCATTCAGGTCGAAAGGCCGGCCCATTTGACTTGGTCAAAGGATAATGGGCCAGCCCATCGAAAGCCTGCTAACGACCTGCTCTCATATAGCCCATTTAGGCTAGATAACTCACGGCCCATCATGGCATTTCCTAATTCAGCCCACTAGCTTCATCTGGGCCATCCAATAACGTTCCTTCCCGTTGTAACTTCCAGCCCATGTATGGTCCATGACGTCTTTCGGCCTATATGAGGCTCATTATAACTCTTGGCCCATTAATGGCCCGCAGTGAAACTGTCCCACAATGAATAGTATATCGCTTCATACCCATTAACGGACCATTACTCCATTAGGCCGCTCCCAGCCCGTGTTATCTTTCAGCCTTTTAAGGGCCCATTTATTCTTGGGCTGATTTGTAGCATTCAGTAGCTTATGGTCCGTTACTGGCCTTTTCTGCTTGTGGGCCAAATTCAGCCCGTGGTTAAAGTCGACACATTTGTGGCCCGTTAACCCGTTGGGCCGTTTTCATAGCGTCATCAAATACGGCCCATTAACAACCCGTTATGTTTGTCGATGGAATTAAGCCCGATATACTCCTTAGCCTCTTAAAGGCCCATTATGGTCGGCCCATGAACGGACGGTTCCCAGTCTAGCCCGTTTATGTCCCATAATGCGGTCCATTATTGGCCCATGTTTGGCCAATTGACCATATGGCCCGTAGAAGGCCCATCGATTCTACGACTCGTAGAAGGCTGGTGACAATGGTCTGCATGTTGCTCATGGTTATTGTGGCCTAGTTTAGAAAATGGATTATTGCGGCCACTAGCAAACCGTGCAAAAAGAACTCCACTGTCTACAAGCAAACAAATAAACAAGACAAGGAAATAAATAAGCAAGCAACATATGCTAGGCTATTACATCTATTACACATATTACAACTACTGGGCATAAAAGTTCGCCACCTGTGTAAATAAGGGGAACAAAGCATATTACATAGACTGGTTGTCAAAGTTGGCGACCAATGCAAATAAACGCCGCAAATGTCCGATTTCGGGCTCCGCAAACCCTAAAGAGATTCGAACTCTCGGGTGCGCACGAAGAACACTCTCTACCCAGCGCGCTCGCCCTATGATTCCACGGCCTAGCTCGACGAACTCAGGGAACAAGAGACACTGGGGTTTTTACTAGTTCGGGCCACCTTGCGATGTAATAACCTACTCCAGTGTGTGTGGTGAATTGCCTCGTGGTGCTGCAGATGAACCAGTACAGTGGATGAACAGCCTCAGTCGGCGAGGTGTTCTTGGGCTCGATGAGCTGGTGAGGGTGAGGGTGATCTGGGTGATCCGCCCCTCGCTGTGGTGGAAGGCTCTGTTATCGTGTCCCCTCCAGAATGCACCTCTATGGTGGTGGCTAGGTCCTATTTATAGTGGCCTTGGTCCTCTTCCCAAATGTTGGCGGGAAGGGATGCCACAATGGCCAAATTTGAAGGGGAACAACTAGTACAAGCTATCCTGACAAAAATGGTCTTCGCCTACCAAAGGCTCTGGTGGTGATGCCGTGCCGGGCTACAGGGTGACCTTCGTCCTGCCGTCTTGGCGGTCCTTGGTCTTGTAGCGCCGATATGGAAACCTTTGGTTGATTCCTCGGGACTCTGCGCTTGCGCTTGCCCCCTTGGCACCAAAGGGGAAACTAGTACACTGCGCCCGCTGGCGCCCGCCTTACCTTGGTCATCATGGATCTCGTCACGTGAACCTCGCGAGGTGTACCTTGCAGAGATATCTCCGCTCCTAGGGAGCCAGCCTAGAGAGGCTGCCCCATGGAGGTCATGCCATCGTCCGCCTCGCGAGGTTCCTGAGCTGTGGTTGCTGAAGCTGGGCCGTACAAGGCCGTCGATGGAGTCACATCATGGGCTGCAGGCAGGCAAGTCTGGGTACCCCCTTTCCCAGGACGCCGGCAATAGCCCCCGGGCCCAAGGCGCGCTCGAACTTGGCTTCGAGGTGAAGCCAAGGGGCAAGTGCGGAGCGCCCCGGCCCCAATCGCCTGCGTCCTTGATCAACATGTGACGACTGATTTGATGTAGGCTCCTCCGCTTCCCCATGCTGCCTTGACAACTGCCTTCATGTGACAAAAGGCTGGTGCACGCTGCTGGGATTTTATTGCCTTCCTTCATCTGGTTCCAAATCCCCTTCTCCTTCTTGCCCGAGGAGACTCCAGACCCGCCTAATCTCTCCCCCGAGCTCGCAGCCTATGGCGTCCGACAAGGCGAAGGCCGCGCGATCGCCCTCCTGGTTTGAGCCTGCCTTGAGCGTGCCTACAATTGCGGAGAAGAACCTCGCCGCCATTCCCCTGATGACGGCGAACGACAGTAATGAGGAGAAGGAGCCCGAGCTCCGTGCCGGCTCCTCCGCATCGAAGGCCTCAGGCAGTACTTTTTACCCTTTCTTCATGCAAATCATCTTCGCGGGGCTGGTCCCCCTTTCTCCGAATTCTTCTACGCCGTCCTCCGCCACTACAAGCTTCACGCCCTCCATCTTCATCCCAACTCTATCCTTGTTCCGTTGATCTTTGACTTTTATTGCGAGGCATTCGTGGGGGTTATGCCGTCTGTGGTGTTGCTTCGGATCAAGGAGGGCCAACGCTCTAGGTGCGCCATCTTCATCGCGGCCAATGGGACCAATACAATCTCAAGAGCCGGGAATAAGGCGGAGGGCTTCAGGAACAAGTGAATTCTCATGGATGCGAAGATATCCCAACCTCGGCTGGCGCTCCTGATACGTCTCCAACGTATCTATAATTTTTGATTGTTCCATGCTTTTATATATGATGTTTTGGATGTTTAATGGGCTTTATCATACACTTTTATATTATTTTTGGGACTAACCTATTAACCCAAAGGCCCCGTGCAGATTGTTGTTTTTTTGCCTATTTCAGGGTTTCACAGAAAAGGAATATCAAACGGAGTCCAAACGGAATAAAACCTTCGCGAGAGTTAATTTTAGAACAATACCAACACAGAAGACTTGGAGTACACGTAAGGGAACGAAGGAGGCGGCCACGAGGGTCTAGGGCGCGCCCCCTCCTACAGGGCGCGCCCCCACCCTCGTGGGCCACCTCTGGCTCCCCCGATGCCCTCCTTCCTCCTATATATACCCATGTACCCTGAAAACATCGAGGAAACAGAGAAAACCCTAATTCCACTCTCGCAACCTTCTGTTCCCGTGAGATCCCATCTTGGGGCCTGTTCTGGAGCTCCGCCGGAGGAGGGGGGGGGGATCTTCCACGGAGTGCTTCTACATCAACACCATTGCCTCACCATGAGTTGTGAGTAGTTTACCACAAACCTTCAGGTCCATAGTTATTAGCTAGATGGCTTCTTCTCTCTTTTTGGATCTCAATACCAAGTTCTTCTTGGCCTTCGAGGAGATCTATTCAATGTAGTCTTTTTGAGGTGTGTTTGTCGAGATCCGATGAATTGTGGGTTTATGATCAAAATTATCTACGAGAAATATTTTGTTCTTTTCTGAATTCTTTTATGTATGATTATAATATCCTTGCAAGTATCTTCGAGTTATCGGTTTGGTTTGGCCTACTAGATCTATTGTTCTTGCAATGGGAGAAGTGCTTGGCTTTGGGTTCAATCTTGCGGCGTCCTTTCCCAGTGATAGTAGGGGCAGCAAGGCACGTATTGTATTGTAGCCATCGAGGATAAAAAGATGGGGTTTATATCATATTGCTTGAGTTTATCCCTCTACATCATGTCATCTTGCTTAAAGCATTACTCTGTTCTTATAAACTTAATACTCTAGATGCATGCTAGATAGTGCTCGATGAGTAGAGTAATAGTAGTAGATGCATAATCGCTCCGGTCTACTTATCATGGACGTGATGCCTATATATAATGATCATGCCTAGATATTCGCATAATTATTCGCTTTTCTATCAATCGCTCGATAGTAATTTGTTCACCCACCGTAGAATTCTGCTATCATGAGAGAAGCCACTAGTGAAACCTTTGGCCCCCGGGTCTATTCTCAACGTATTAATCTACAATCTACTTTACTTTGCTGTTTTTAGGTTCTGATCTTATATCCAAAAATACCAAAAATATCAAACTATACTATCTATCAGATCTCACTTTCGTAAGTGACCGTAAAGAGATTGACAACCCCTTATCACGTTGGCTACGAAGTTCTTATTTGTTTGTGCAGGTGCGAGGGACTCGCGTGTGGTCTCCTACTGGACTGATACCTTGGTTTTCAAAAACCGAGGGAAATACTTATGCTACTATGCTGCATCACCATTTCCTCTTCGAGGGAATACAACACAAGCTCGGGAAGTAGCAAGAAAAATTTCTGGCGCCATTGCCGGGGAGGCTTATGAAAAAGTCATATACCAAGTACCTATCACAAACCCTTATCCTTTGCATTACATTTATTTGCCTCTCGTTTTCCTCTCCCCACTTCACCTTTGCCGTTTTATTTGCCCTTTTTCCGTTCGCCTTTCTGTTTGCTTGTGTTGCCATGTGCCCTCTATTTGCTTGCATCTTCGCTTGCTAAATTATGGATCCTCATCCACTTGCTAATCTTTTTAAGAGATCCAATTATGATGAACCAATTGCTAGTGAGCTGCGTGCACTAGATTATCTTTATGGGGTTTTGCTTGAAATTCATGAATTTGAAATTTGTGAGGAATTGTAAAAAGAAAAAGTGATTCATGATAGCTACTTAAATAAAAAGCATGATTGCAATGTTGTTATTGTAAATTCTATTAATATCAATTGTGTTAATGACATGCAAAACCCTAAGCTTGGGGATGCTAGTATTGCTATGTCCAATACTTGTTGCAATGATCATGATTGGGGTGATTCTTCTTATGATCTTGAAAATTTATTTAAGCCCCATGATATATATGAGATTGATAATAACGTTTGGAAAAATATTGAATGTGGATTTGGAAGAGTCTCAACTTTAGATTCCACATATTTGGAGAATGATCAATCTTATGAAATTTTTGATAAAAGTGGGTTTGGAGAGGTCATGACTTTGGTTAATGTTGATCCCACTATTTTGGAAGAGTGTCAACTTCGTATGCATGAGGATCGTGTTGATAATATGTTTTGTGAGAGCTATATTGTTGAACTTTCTTATGATCCTACATGCAATTATTATGAGAGATGAAAATATGGTTTTAGAATTCTCCATGTTACTAAATTACGTCTCGTTATGTTGAGATTGATCTTGTTTCTTTCTTCTTCCTTGCTTATGTTAGATCTTGCTTGTCTTGCTAATTTGTTTTCCTATAAAATGCCTATGCATAGGAAGTATTTTAGACTTATATGTGAATTTTCACATGCAATATGATGCTCTCTTTGTGCTTCAATTCTTATCTTTCACGTGAGCATCATTGAATTCTCAAGCCTATCTTAATGGCTGTAAAGATAGAGCTTGTTGGGAGGCAACCCAATTTTATTTTCTCTATTTTTGCTTCTGTTTAGGAATAAATATTTCATCTAGCTTCTATTTAGATGTGGTCTTATGTTTTAATTAGTGTTTGTGCCAAGTAGAACCTTTGGGAAGACTTGTGTGAAGTTTATATGATCTTGCTGTAAAAAACAGAAACGTTAGCACTCACGAGAATAGTCACCATATTTCACTGGAGAGTGATATTTAGTTGATTCTTTTGGCAGATGATTAATAGACAAATTCCTCACGTTTACCAATTTATTTCAATTTTTTTAGAGTTACAGAAGTATTCGAAAGTTACAGATTACTACAGACTGTTCTGTTTTTGACAGATTCTGTTTTTCGTGTGTTGTTTGCTTATTTTGATGGATCTATGAGTAGTATTGAGGAGTATGAATAACAGATAAGTTGGAATACAATAGGTTTAACACCAATATAAACAAAGAATGAGTTCAGTACAGTACCTTTGAGTGGTGGTTTGTTTTCTTATACTGACGGAGCTCACGAGAATTTTGGCTAAGTTTTGTGTTGTGAAGTTTTCAAGTTTTGAGTATGGCTTTGATGGACTATGGAACAAAGAGTGGCAAAATCCTAAGCTTGGGGATTCCCAAGGCACCCCAAGGTAAAATTCAAGGACAACCAAATGCCTAAGCATGTGGATGCCCCGGGAAGGCATAGCCTCTTTCGTCTTTATCTATTGGTAACTATACTCCGGACTATATTTTTATTCACCAGCTGATATGTGTTTTGCTTGGAGCGTCATGTATGATTTGATTATTTGCTTGTTAGTTTGCCACAATCATCCTTGCTGGACACACCTTTTTGAGATAGGGAATTATGATCTAGAATTTGTTAGAATACTCTATGTGCTTCACTTATATCCTTTGAGCTAGATAGTTTTGCTCTAGTGCTTCACTTATACCTTTTAGAGCACGATGGTGATTTTATTTTGTAGAAATTGCTGATCTCTCATGCTTCACTTATATCCTTTTGAGAGTCTTTTAGAACAGCATGGTAATGTGCTCTGGTTATAAAACTAGTCCTAATATGATAGGCATCTAAGATGAATATAGTAAAAACTTTCATATAAAGTGCATTGAATATGATGAGAAGTTTGATACTTGATAATTGTTTTGACATATGAGGATGGTGATATTAGAGTCATGCTAGTGGAGTAATTATGAATTTGAGAAATACTTGTGTTAAAGTTTGTGATTCCCGTAGCATGCACGTATGGTGAACCGCTATGTGACAAAGTTAGAGCATGATGTATTTATTGAGTGCCAACCTTTGTCTGGAGGTCGGGGGCGCGCGATGGTTAACTCCTACCAACCTCCCCCCTAGGAGCATGCGTTGATTGCTTTGTTTTGATGACTCGTAAATTTTTGCAATAAGTATATGAGTTCTTTATGACTAATGTTGAGTCCATGGATTATACGCACTCTCACCCTTCCACCATTGCTAGCCTCTCTTGTACAGCGCAGCTCTCGCCGGTACCATACACCTACAATATGCCTTCCTCAAAACAGCCACCATACCTACCTATCATGGCATTTCCATAGCCATTCCGAGAGATATTGCCATGCAACTTTCCACCATTCCGTTCATATGACACGCTTCATATTGTCATGCATGATCATGTAGTAGACATCATATTTGTGGCAAAGCCACCATTCACATTTCATTGATACATGTCACTCTTGATTCATTGCACATCCCGGTACACCGCCGGAGGCATTCATATAGATTCATATTTTGTTCTAGCTAAGTCAATAAAAGTGTGATGATCTTCATTATTAGAGCATTGTCCCATGTGAAGAAAGGCCAAATAAAAAAAAGAAGAGTTGGCCCAAAAAAAATTATAGAGAGGGGCAAAAAAAAAGAGAGAAAAGCCCCTCCAAAAAAATGAGAGAAAAGAGAGAAGGGACAATGCTACTCTCCTTTTCCACACTTGTGCTTCAAAGTAGCACCATGATCTTCATGATAGAGAGTTTCTTGTTTTGTCACTTTCATATACTAGTGGGAATTTTTCATTATAGAACTTGGCTTGTATATTCCAACGATGGGCTTCCTCAAATGCCCTAGGTCTTCATGAGCAAGCAAGTTGGATGCACACCCACTTAGTTTCTTTTCATGAGTTTTCATACACTTATAGCTCTAGTGCATCCGTTGCATGGCAATCCCTACTCACTCTCATTGATATCTATTGATGGGCATCTCCATAGCCCCTTGATACGCCTAGTCGATGTGAGACTATCTTCCTCCTTTTTGTCTTGTCCACAACCACCACTCTATTCCACCAATAGTGCTATATCCATGGCTCACACTCATGTATTGCATGAAAGTTTAAAGTTTGTAAAAAATTGAGTATGAAAACAATTTCTTGGCTGAAATTGGGATTGTGCATGATATGAATATTTTGTGTGATGAAGAGGGAGCATAGCCAGACTATATGATTTTGTAGGGATAACTTTCTTTGGCCATGTTATTTTGAGAAGACATGATTTCTTTGTTAGCATGCTTGAAGTATTATTATTTCGTATGTCAATACAGACTTTTGTCTTGAATCTTTCGGATCTGAACATTCATGCCACAATAAAGAGAATTACATTGAAAATTATGTCGGTTAGCATTCCACATCAAACATTCTATTTTTATCATTTACCTACTCTAGGACGAGCATGAATTAAGCTTGGGGATGCTTGATACGTCTCCAACGTATCTATAATTTTTTATTGTTCCATGCTTTTATATATGATGTTGTGAATGTTTAATGGGCTTTATCATACACTTTTACATTATTTTTGGGACTAACCTATTAACCCAAAGGCCCTGTGCAGATTGTTGTTTTTTTGCCTATTTCAGGGTTTCGCAGAAAAGGAACATCAAACTGAGTCCAAACGGAATAAAACCTTCGCGAGAGTTATTTTTGGAACAATGTCAACACAAAAGACTTGGAGTACACGCGAGTGAACGAAGGAGGCGGCCACGAGGGTCCAGGGAACGCCCCCTCCTACAGGGCGCGCCCCCCACCCTCGTGGGCCACCTCTGGCTCCCCCGATGCCCTCTTTCCTCCTATATATACCCATGTACCCTGAAAACATCAATGAAACAGAGAAAACCCTAATTCCACCGCCGCGACCTTCTGTTCCCGTGAGATACCATCTTGGGGCCTGTTCCGGGGCTCCGTCGGAGGGGTGATCTTCCATGGAGTGCTTCTACATCAACACCATTGCCTCACCATGAATTGTGAGTAGTTTACCACAGACCTTCGGGTCCATAGTTATTAGCTAGATGGCTTCTTCTCTCTTTTTGGATCTCAATACCAAGTTCTCCTCAGTCTTCGAGGAGATCTATTCGATGTAATCTTTTTGCGGAGTGTTTGTCGAGATCCGATGAATTGCGGGTTTATGATCAAGATTAATTATGAATAGTATTTGATTCTTTTCTAAAATCTTTTATGTATGATTATAATATCCTTGCAAGTCTCTTCAAATTATTGGTTTGGTTTGGCCTACAAGATCTATAGTTCTTGCAATGGGGAAAGTGCTTGGCTTTGGGTTCAATCTTGCGGTGTCCTTTCCTAGGGCAGCAAGGCACGTATTGTATTGTTGCCATCGAGGATAAAAAGATGGGGTTTATATCATATTGCTTGAGTTTATCCCTCTACATCATGTCATCTTGCCTAAAGCATTACTCTGTTCTTATGAACTTAATACTCTAGATGCATGATGGATAGCGGTCGATGTGTGGAGTAATAGTAGTAGATGCAGAATCGTATCTGTCTACTTGTCACGGACGTGATGCCTATATATAATGATCATGCGTCGATATTCTCATAATTATTCGCTTTTCTATCAATTGCTCGACAGTAATTTGTTCACCCATCGTAGAATTTTGCTATCATGAGAGAAGCCACTAGTGAAACATATGGCCCCCGTGTATATTCTCAACATATTAATCTACAATCTACTTTACTTTGCTGTTTGTACTTTCTGTTCTTATATCCAAAAATACCAAAAATATCAAACTATCCTATCTATCAGATCTCACTTTCGTAAGTGACCGTAAAGGGATTGACAACCCCTTATCGCGTTGGCTACGAAGTTCTTATTTGTTTGTGCAGGTGCGAGGGACTCGCGCGTGGTCACCTACTGGATTGATACCTTGGTTCTCAAAAACTAAGGGAAATATTTACGCTATTGTGCTGCATCACCCTTTCCTCTTCGAGGGAATACAACACAAGCTCGAGAAGTAGCAGCTGCCGCCGGGGATGCTGACACGTCTCCAACGTATCTATAATTTTTGATTGTTCCATGCTGTTATATTATCATTCTTGGATGTTTTATAATCATTTTATAGTCATTTTATATCATTTTTTGGTTCTAACCTATTGACATAGTGCCAAGTGTAGTTGTTGTTTTCTGCATGTTTTTTACATCGCAGGAAATCTATATCAAATGGATCCCAAACACCTCGAAACTTTTTGGAGAATTTTTATGGGCCAGAAGACACCTGATGGGCCAAGGAAGCACCTGGTGGGTGCCCTGAGGGGGCACAACCCACCAGGGCGCACCAGCCCCCCCTAGCGCGCCCAGGTGGGTTGTGCCCACCTCGGTTGCCTCCCACACCGCCTCTTTGCTCTATAAATACCCCAATATTCCAGAAACCCTAGGGGAGTCGACGAAATATTCATCCAGCTGCCGCAGAGTCTAGAACCACCAGATCCAATCTAAACACCATCTCGGAAGGGGTTCACCACCTCCATTGTTGAGTAGTTCTTTGTAGACCGACGGGTCCGTATTTAGTAGCTAGATGGCTTCCTCTCTCTGTTTGTATTCTCAATACAATGGTCTCTTAGAGATCCATATGATGTAACTCTTTTTGCGGTGTGTTTCTTGGGATCCGATGAACATTGAGTTTATGATCAAATCTATCTTTTTGTATCCATGAAAGTTATTTGAGTTTCTTTGATCTCTTAAATGCATGATCTCTTATAGCCTCGTATTTATTCTCCTATATTTGTTTTTTTGGCCAACCATATCTATTTATCTTACAATGGGAAGACGTGCCCGGTAGTGGGTTCGATCTTACGATGGTTAATCCCAGTGACAGAAAAGGAACCAACACGTATGTATCGTTGCTACTAAGGATAAAACGACGAGATCCATATCTAACGCCATAGATAAACATATCTTGTCTACATCATGTCATTTTTCTTAATGCATTACTCCATTTTTCCATGAACTTAATACAATTGATGCATGCTGGATAGCGGTCAATGTGTGGAGTAATAGTAGTAGATGCAGACATGAGTCGGTCTACTAATCTTGGACGTGATGCCTATGTAATGATCATTGCCTGGATATCGTCATAATTATTTGAGGTTCTATCAATTGCCTAACAATAATTTGTTTACCCACCGTTTGCTATCTTTCTCGAGAGAAGCCACTAGTGAAACCTACGGCCCCCGGGTCATCTTTTTCATATATTTGCCTTTGCGATCTACTTTTTCCTTGCATTTATTTTTAGATCTACTAAACCAAAAATACAAAAATACCTTGCTGGAATTTATTCTTATTTATTTTATTTGGCGTTCGATCTATCAATTTACTACAAATTCCTCACGTCCGTTTTGCCTTTCTTGAGGCACCGTACCCCGAAAGGGATTGACAACCCCTTTAACACGTCGGGTTGCTATGCATGTGCTATTTACAGTGTGTTGCTTGGTTCTCCTACTGGTTCGCTAACCTCGGTTTCACATCTGAGGGAAATACCTACCGCCGCTGTGCTGCATCATTCCTTCCTCTTTGGCGAAATACCGACGTAGCTTTAAGCGACATCAAAAGGAATTTCTGGCGCTGTTGCTGGGGAGGATCTTCAACATATACCAGCTTCCTAATCACAAATCTCCTCTTCTCGCAATTTACATTATTTGCCGATTGCCTCTCGTTTTCCTCTCCCCCACTTCACCAATATTTGCCATTTTTCTCTCTTTTTCCGTCCGCCGTTCTCTCGTCGGATCTATTCTTTGCTTGTAACCATGAATGATTTCGGTATGGCACCAACAAATGATGGCATTACTCCTGAAGTTGGATGTACATGCAATCTGGATGCTAATACTTTTATCTTGGGGCAAGGGAACATTACGGGAAAATAATGTTTCCAACAATTTTTCAATTGTGTTGGAAATCCTAGCCTTGATGATGCTCCTATACTTAAAACTACTAAATCTTATGCGGATGCTATTTCAGCACTAGTTCTGAAACTTGGTAAATTTATCCGCACTCATCCTACTTTGCAAAGATTGTTTTTTGAACTTCCGGAAATAAAGAATCCTAGAGCCAAAAAGTTGGTCAGTCTCATTCTTATGGATGAGTTTGACTACATAATTCGGGAACCAAGATAAATCTTTGTTTTTTATGGCATGAATCGTGAAAAACACGTGATAGATGAAATTCTTTACAATAGTGACTATGAACTAAGGCATTCTCTTGGGGATAATAAGATCTTTGATGAAAATCTTAAAAAGGAAGTCCCCGTTCTAGACATAATCCAACAAGTTTTTAATAATGTTCATCAACACTACTCTTGGATTGTTGCGGGAATTTAAAGGGGTTATGATGAAAACCAACTAAGGACTGCTAAAGTTTCCATGGATAATATGTTTTATCTCGTGTTTACAAAACCCCATGATGAAAACACCTCTAAGAAAATTAATAAGAAGAAAGATGACAAAACTTAGATCCTTGGTATTATGCCTAGCTAAGGGCGTAAAATGACAGCGCTTGTTGGGAGGCAACCCAATGAATAATTTTTTTTTGCTTTTTCTTTCTGTCCTTGAGTGTTAGCACAATTATGCTACTGGTATGATTGTGTTTTTTGTGTATTAATTAGTGTTTGTGCCAATTAGAACCATTAGGATCTTCTTGGGTGATAGTTGTTTGATCTTGCTGAAAAACGCAGCAACTTTTGCGCTCACGAGAGAAATTCTCATTTTTAACAGAAATGTTTTTTTAGTTGATTCTTTTCACAGAAGATTAATATACAAATGTCCCACGTGGACCTAGTTTTTTCAATATTTTTAGAGTTCTAGAATTTTCCAGATTACTACACACTGTTCTGTTTTTTACAAATTCTGTTTTCTTTGTGTTGTGTGGTTATTTTGATGGTTCTATGGTTTTATTTGATGAGTTTTTGCCAAAGAAAAGTTGGAACACAGTAGATATAATACATAAACAAAATATGAATTGGTTTGATACAACACTTATAGTATTGGTTTGCTTTCTTATACTAACGGATCTCACTAAGGTTTTGTTGAAGTCTTGTGTGATTGAAGTTTTCAAGTTTTAGGTTATCTCACGATGGATGAAGGAAGGATAGAAGATCCTAAGGTTGGGGATGCCCCGGCATCCCAAGTTATTATCCAAAAATGAGAAACCAACTAAGCTTGGGGATGCCCGGAGTGGCATCCCCGCTTTCTTCCAACAACTATCGGTATTTGACTCGAGGCTATATTTTTATTCATCTCATGTTATGTGTTTTGCTTGGAGCGTCTTGTATGATATGAGTCTTTGCTTGTTTTGTTTTGATTTTTAATTCATCAATCCTTGCTGTATACACTCATTTGAGAGAGCCAAAATTATGCCATGACTTGCTAGAATTGCTCTCTATGCTTCACTTAAATTTTTATGAGCAATGGACTTGCTCTAGCGCTTCACTTATATATTTTCGAGCACGATGTGCTTAGTAATTTTGAAGAAATACTCTCTTGCTTCACTTAGATTTATTTGGGAGTTAGTAAAATTTTGAAGAAATTCTCTCTTGCTTCACTTAAATTATTTTGAGAGAATGAAGAAAAATTATGCTCATGATGTTCACTTATATTTGTTTGAGCTTATTAAAAGAAACACATGAAAATTAGTCCTAAACTGATAGATATCAAAAAAGGATATAATAAAAACTTTCATGAAGATCATTGGACAAAATAAACTTGATTCATTTTAATAGTTTTGAGACATGATGATAAGATATGTGAGTCATGTTAATGAGTAATTAGGATTTAGTAAGAATATTCATGTTAAGGTTTGTGATTCCTGAAACATGCACATATGGTCTCTCGTTATGCCTGGAAATCAAAGCACAATTAACCTTACTTTTCCTATCTTTGTGTGAAGGTCAGGGGGCGCGCGATGGTTAACTCCTACCAACCTCACCCCTAGGAGCATGCGTAGTATTACTTTGCTTCGTGGGCTATTAAACTTTTGCAATAAGTTTGTGAGTTCTTTATGACTAATGTGAGTCCATGGATTATACACAATCTCACCCTTTCATAATTGCTAGCCTCTCTCGTGCCGTGCAACTTTCGCCGGTGCATAAACTTTATTAAACCTTCCTCAAAACAGCCACCATACCTACCTATTATGGCATTTCCATAGCCATTCCGAGATATATTGCTACGCACTTCCATCATATAGTTGACTTGAGCATTCATTTTTCATCATATAGAGTCATGCTATGTCATAGGTATCGAGTTGTAATCTTTATCTCTTTTTGAGTTATTAATCAATAGAAGTGCGATGATCAAAATTATCCATTATTAGAGCATTTCCCAGTGAGGAAAGAATGATGGAAACTATGATTACCCTACAAGTTGGGATGAGACTCCGGACAATGACAGAAAGAAAAAAATATTAAGAAAAAAAGGAAAAAAAAAGAAAAATAAAAAAATAAAAAGGGGGGGAAGAAAAAAAGAAAAAAAAGAAAAGAAAAGAGAGAAGGGGCATGCTAGTTCCACGCTTTTGCTTCAATGTAGCACCATGTTTTTTTATATAGAGAGTCTCCTATGTTGTCACTTTCATATACTAGTGGGAATTTTTTCGTCGAAGAGTTTCATGCATACCCACTTAGTTTCATATTGAGGGTTCATACACTTATAGCTCGTAGTGCATCCGTTGCATGGCAATCTCTACTCCTCACAATGATATCGATTGATGGACATCTCCATAGCCCATCAGTTTGCCTATTTGATGTGAGACTTTCTTCCCTTCTTTTTTCCTACTACCATCGCATTCTATAACACCTATATTGCTATATACATGGCTTACGCTCATGTATTGCGTGAGAGTTGAAAATGCTGAAGCGCGTTCAAAAGTATGGACCAATTGCTTGGCTGACACCGGGATAGTACATGATGTATAATTTGAGCAGGGAAGACAGATCATCACAAGACTATATGATTTTGTAGGGATAGCTTATTTTAGCATTGATATTTTGAAAGACATGGTTGCTTATTGATATGTTTGAGTATCTAAATTATTATGTCAAAACT
The DNA here is from genome assembly GCA_902687465.1 of Secale cereale. NCBI lineage: Eukaryota > Viridiplantae > Streptophyta > Magnoliopsida > Poales > Poaceae > Secale > Secale cereale. The sequence continues at coordinate 236,439,229 of LR738713.1, read as the reverse complement.
AGAATATTGCTTTGAACCATATAAAAGTCCAAATGTCCATTCTATAAAGAAAAGAATATGACATGACATGATAGGCAACATTCCATATCAAAAATTCTGTTTTTATCACTTACCTACTCAAGGACGAGCAGGAGTTAAGCTTGGGGATGCTGATATGTCTCCAAAGTATCTATAATTTTTTATTGTTTCATTTTGTTATATTATTATTCTTGGATGTTTTACAATCATTTTATAGTCATTTTATATCATTTTTTGGTACTAACCTATTGACATAGTGCCAAGTGCCAGTTGCTGTTTTCTGCATGTTTTTTACATCACAGGAAACCAATATCAATGGAGCCCAAACACCGCGAAAGTTTTTGGAGAATTTTTATGGGCCAGAAGACACCTGATGGGCCAAGGCAGCACCTGGGGGTGCCCCGAGGGTAGCACAACCCACCAGGGCATGCTAGGCCCCCTAGCGCGCCCAGGTGGGTTGTGCCCACCTCGATGCCCTCCTGCACCGCGTCCTTGCTCTATAAATACCCCAATATTCCGGAAACCCTAAGAGAGTCTACGAAATATTCATCCAGCCGCCGCAGAGTCCAGAACCACCAGGTCCAATCTAGACACTATCTCAAAAGGGGTTCACCACCTCCATTGGTGCCTCTCCGATGATGCGTGAGTAGTTCTTTGTAGACCTACGAGTCCGTAATTAGTAGCTAGATGGCTTCCTCAAGCTCTCCGAGTACAAGAGCACCTCTCCTCAGGAGGCGTTCTTCCCTTGTACTAGTTCATCCTCAGCCTGCAAGGCAATCCACCAAACCACACTGGATTAGGGTATTACACCACAACGGTGGCCCGGACCAGTATAAACCCTTGTGTCCTTTGTTCTTCGAGTTCGACGAGCTAGGCCTAGGAATCGGTGCGAGAGCGAGCTAGAGTGGAAAGGAGAAATCTTCGTGCGCACCCCAGTTTTTAAAAATCAAGGGTTTTTCCGGAACCCTAGATCCGACAGGGTGTGGTTGGGCTGTAGGTGGGGTTAGTGGGCTGTGAAGAGGAGGTGGGCTGCAGGGAGAGAAGAGAGAGAGAGAGAGAGGCCTGGTGGGGGTTTTTGGAGACTAAAAATGTCCGACGTCAGTCCGGCAATGGTGCCGCTCTATGTTTAATAGTTGGGCTATCAAACGAACTCCGAATGCGACGAAATATGATAGGCGGTCTACCTACGCTATAATCAGATCGCACATGAAATTTCATCTCATTCCGAGAACATTTCCCAGCAACTTACAAAAGAAGGTTTCGGAGGTGCCGCGGGCGCGTGTGAGTGTGTGTGGTCTCAGAACGGACAACGGAGAGAACGGGGTATCGAGAAACTTCAAATGGATGCAAGTTTTGAAAAATATGCAGATGCAATGCACATGATGACATGGCAAAATGCAACACGCAAGCAAATGACATGGCAAAGACAGCGAATAAGAGGAAGACACCTGGCACATCGGTCTTGGGGTCTCACACTAGGTCCTATTTATAGTGGCCTTGGTCCACTTCCCAAATGTAGGTGGCAAGGGATCCCACAACGGCCAACTTTGAAGGGGAACAACTAGTACAAGCTATCCTGACAAAAGCGGTCTTCGCCTGCCCAAGGCTCTAGTGGTGACGCCGTGCCGGGCTCCACAGTGACCTCCGTCTTGCCGTCCTGGCGGTCCTTGCTCTTCTTACACCGATATGGAAACCTTTGCTTGATTCCTCGGGACTCCACGCCTGCGCTTGCCCCCTTGGCACCAAAGGGGAAACTGGTACACTGCGCCCGCTGGTGCCCGCCTGGCCTTGGTCGTCATGGCGCACGTCATGTGAACCTCACGAGGTGTACCATACATAGATATCTTCGTTCCTCAGGAGCCAGCCTAGAGAGGCTGCTCCAGGGAGGTATATGAAACTCATTTTGGTAAACCAGCTCAGTTCTAAGGTGGACAGGATAGCAACATGAAACAAACATATATCTATGTAGTATGGTCACTGTATAGTCTATATCATTCTAGTTTATGTTGCCAAATCAAGATAGAGATAGTTCAAATGATATCTGTTTAAGAAAAAGCAACATAGAAAGAATATAAGTATGAGAAACTACATTGCACTAACAACAGTTGTAATGTGCATACCATGAGAACATAACTGTTTATTCAATTGAAACTGAAATTAACATAGAGCAAGTTAAACTAGCAAACCAGTTAAAGAAACAGGTTTAAAACACACCTTTTGCACCATTGGAGTTTCAATTGCATCCTTCAAATTTGAAATTAGTTGGTATGAGTAAATACAGTGATGCTAGAGAAAAGGAGTATGAACCATAGCTATGAAACCTGACCTGAGAACAATTCTTCATCTGCTTTAAGCATTGACTTGGGATTCGGATTGGTGGGCCTCGTGATTTGGGCACTGCACTTTCCATACTAACTGCTCGTGTTTGGGTGCTCTGTGGTGGAGATGGTGTTGTGTCAATTGGAACTGGATTATTGTCTGCTAGGGTTGCAGTAAGAAGGGGTGTAGCTGGTGTCGGTGTCAAAACAGGCAAATCTCAGGTAGGGAGTTTCGAACTATGCGTCTGAGCATTGATCGTAACAGGAGACTGGGACATGATGTTTTTACCCAAGTTTAGGCCCTCTCGATTGAGGTAATACCCTACTTCCTGCTTGATTGTTCTTGATGAATATGGGTTACAAGAGTTGATCTACCTCGAGATCATAATGGCTAAACCCTAAAAGTCTAGCCTATGTGATTGTTACGATTGTTCTCTCTACGGACTAAACCCTCCGTTTTATATATGCACCAGAGGGACCTAGGGTTGTAGATGACGATCTTGCAGAGGAAGGAAAGTGTCACAACCCTAGTTCTAGTATGCACTAGGCTAGTCTTGATGTTTGCATCATGTTTAATTTTTCAAATGAAATTGAATTGAGGACATGTGAAGGCCTCAGAAATATTTTTGGAAATGACCCAAATAAAAATTGCTCCAAAAAGGGGCCAAGAAAATGTTCATGTTGCTCTCTGAAAATATTGGATAGACATAAAAAATCAAACCAGTATTATTAAGATCTCATAAATATTTATTTTGGGCTTTTAGGATTAATGCAATAAATATTTGCATTGGATATATATATTTATTATATATTTTATATATGCCCAATAATTCTGGATTTTGTGTGGGGCTTTGGAATACTCCTTCTAACCCCTGCACAATTGTCAGAATATTTTAAATGATTTTCTTTAAAATCAAAAGAAATGTCAGAATTAGAAAAGAAAACAAAAAAAGGAAAGAAACCTTACCTGTGCTGGCCTAGCACTGTGCTGCCTGGCCGGCCCAATTGGCCAGCCGGGCCCACCTGCCCTCCCCTGTCGTCTTCCTCGCGCCAGTAGGCGAGGCGCGTGGCCGACGCGCGCGCACGGCGAGTGCGCCACGCCTCCTGCCTGCCTGCCCTCTCCCTCGCCGCTCTGGACGCCTGGAAGATGCCACACGACGTGCTGGACCCCTCTCGCACTCTCCCGTGGTTTCCCCTCCTCTCCCTCGCTCTCTCTCTCTCGCACCCCCGAACGCCGCCGTCGCCATCGCTCGCCGCAGCCGTGGCCACAGACCACCCCACGCCTAGCCAATGTGCCCGAGAGCTCCGCCACTTCGTCCCCGTCCTCTACGTTGAGCCATGAGTCGCCGGACGCTCTGAGGAGCTGCCACCGCCATCTTCTTCATCGCCTGCCACCGGAGATCCCCTCCGCTGCCCTGCTCGCTCCGGCCCTCCTCCGAGCTCTCCGCCTGCACCGCTGCGACCGCCGTGAGCATCTCCCTCAAACCCCGCCCTCTGTTTCGCCGTTCTCACGCTGTAGCCATGCCACCCACCGGACCCGAGCGGTTGCGCCACCGTGTTTCCTCTCCGCCGTGGCCAGAGCCACCGCGGCCTGCAACTTGGCGCGTCTCCGCGTTTGCCACACCGCCAGGAGGCCGTAGAGCCCCTCGGCTGGCCTTCCCGTGCCCCGTAACGCCGTTTCCGACGAGGCCCGAACTCCGGCGCCGCCGCGAGCTTCGTTCCGGCCAGCTCCGGCGCCCCCGCAACCTCCCGTTGGCGTGGATGGATGCGGGCGAGCCTCCGCAGCCTGCTGATGGCCTCGGCCGTCCATTTGGACGCCGGTGGCCCAATCCCGATGCCCTCCGTCGTGTTTGCTATCGCCGGCGGCTAAACGCCGGCGTGTTAGCCGCGGGTTGACCAAGGATTTGACCCCCTGGGTCAATGACAGGTGGGCCCGACCCCCCAGTTAGTTGACCAGATTAGTTTAGTTAGTTAAGTGGAGCCACTGACATGTGGGCCGAGCCCTGCTGTTTTCGTTAGGATTAGTTTTAGTGTTTTTTTTCACTCAGTTAATTAACTGAGTACCTGACCAGTGGACCCCATTGTCAGGTTTGACTCTGGTCAACCTGGTTGACCTACTGACATCATGCTTGGGTCATGCTGACGTAGTATTTGTTTCTGGGATTTTAAATAAATCAGAAATGATTTATTTATTTCAGAAAATAGCTAAAACTTCTAAAATTCTTATAAAATCAACCGTAGCTCAGATGAAAATAAGTTATATATGAAAAATTATCAGAAAAATTCAATCTATCAATCTGTACCATTTTCATGCATGACAAATGAAGTTATACCCTCTGTTTATATGAAAACACATAAATGGCACTTATAAATATTTAATTTGGAGTTGCATTTGAACCTTTGGTCCAAATGGACTTCAACCAAATAAGTGCTAGTTGCATTAACTCAAACAACATCATATCTTCATGCCATATTCATGCATCATATTGTTGCATATGCTTGTGTTTGATTGTTGGCACCGTCCTTCTCGATAGGTCCTGCTCCGGAGTCCGTTCCAGAGTACCTATCCGAGGAGTAGTGCCCCCCCTTTTGATCTATCAGGCAAGCAAAACCCCTTTGTTCATTCCGATACAATCCTACTCTCTCGCTCCTACTCCCTGTTATTGCATTAGGACAACAATGATTCAACTACTACTTTATGCTGCGGTAGTTGAACCCATTCCTCTGCATGACCTATCATTGTCACAATAAATAGTTGAAACCCACTAGCATGTGTAGGAGTTGATTGAAGCCATGTTGTGATCTTACCATGCCTTGCTTGCTATTGCTTAGAGTGTGTCAGGTCTGATTCATTGGGAATGAATTGGAGTGCAGTGATACGTTCTGATGCTGAGTGTTAAGTGTGTGAACACGATTTGGTAAAGGTAGCGGTGAGAGGCCATGTAGGAGTACATGGTGGGTTGTCTCACTGGAACCGTCCTTAAGCACTGAGTTCTGTGTATGTTGTCCAATGACTAGCTACTACCACACATTGGGTTCCGGTAACTCGACCCCTCTCGGCTTATTAATCAACTTGATCTCTGTCCAGGAGTCGCAACTAGTTTCTGGTGTTTGTAGGTAGTGTTATTTCTCGACCAAGTGGCACCCCGGCAGGGTGGGCTTGGGACAGACTAGGCACACGTGGCCCGGTGTACCGAGTGGCACCCGGATGGTGGGCTCGGGAACCCTGTACACATCGTTTGGGGCCGTGATGGAAACCTCGGCCGGACTCCCTTGCGGATGGAACCCGAATGGGCGATAAACCTGGACTAGAGTCTTGTGTGGTTAGTCAGGTCGTGGCCGACACCCTTGCCAGGCTTCCGCTTGAAGGTTGCCGAGATACACGTCGTGTACATGGCGGTAAGTGGCGGTAAGTGTATAGGGTTAACATGATCTATTCGAATAGCCGAGTCCACGGTTATGGACTTCTTGGATGCTTACGTGGTACATAGACAATTGAAAGTGGATACTCTAAAAATACTCAAGACAAGTGTGAGTGCTATGGATGGCCTTCTCGTAGGGAGACAGGGATGAATCCATAGTGGTGTATTTGGTGGTGATTAGTGGACTCGTGTGCGCCACCTCAAAAAGTTACCAACAATCGTAGTACAGGATAGCCACTGAGTCAAAGCTGGCTTACTGCAACTAAACCCCACTATGCCTTCTTGATACAAATGCATGTATGATAGGATCTGATGTAAGTCTTGCTGAGTACCTTTGTACTCATGTTTGCTTAATTTATGTTTTGCAGACGAGACTTCTGTCTCTCTAGTAGTTCCGCTTGGACTTCGACAAGTAGCTTGTTACCTCAGCTACGATCTTGGACGAGTGTTGTAGATAGTCAGGCTCTTCAGCCTTTTTCTTTTGTAGATGTATGTACTCAGACATGATATGCTTCCACTTGTTGCTTGTATGCTCTGAATGTTGGGTCATGAGACCCATGTTTGTAATATCTGGCTCCTCGGGGCCTAATGAATAAATACTTTGTTTCTTAGAGTCTTGTTGTGATGCCATGTTGTATTTGCACATATCGAGCATATTGTGTGTATGTTATTGAAATGCTTGGTATGTGTGGGATCCGACACCTAGTTGTTTACCCTTGGTAGCCAATCTTACAGGGAAATGTCTCCTAGTGCTTCCACTGAGCCTTGGTAGCTTGCTACTGCTCCAGAACACTTAGGCTGACCGGCATGTGTCCTTCTTCGTTCCTGTGTCTGTCCCTTAGGGGAAATGTCACGCGTTGTTCCTTAAGTCCTTGTAGCTTGCTACGACTTGGGTTCATACGTTGATGACCGACACATTCGTTGCTGGGTCATGTATGCCTGTCTCTGTAATTTAGTGCCACTTTTGGTTTATAACTGGTCACGTCGGCCCGGGTTCTCTGTCATATGGATGCTAGCGACACTATCATATACGTGAGCCAAAATGCGCAAACGGCCCGGGCCAGGTAAGGTGGCACCCGTGGGGATACCGTGCGTGAGGCTGCAAAGTGATATGGTGTGTTACATGCTAGACCGGTGTGACTTAGGATCGGGGTCCCGACAGAAAGTATTACACCCGGACTCTAAACTTGCTATTTTACACATATGGGAGTCCTATCCGGACACGGGAGATAGTCTTCAGCAATAATCTTCACGGCCCATCAGTCCGGCCCATAGCAAGCGATCCAGCCACCTGAGGACCCCTTAATCTAGGACTCCCTCGGTAGCCCCTGAACCAGTCTTTGATGACAATGAGTTTTGCTCGCGTACTGTCTTTGGCATCTCAAGGCGGGTTCCTTCTCCCGAACACATTGAAGCAATATTCCCTACACAAAGGTACTATGTCCAGCTCTGCATGGTTAGTACAACCCTTAGTCTCGAAGGAAAGGTATCGAAAAAATAGATACTATGTCTTTACTGACAACTTTTCAGCGAAGCGTCATGTCCGTCCCTTTAATGTATCGAACCATTTTCTTGGCTCCAGTTTCGCGTTTTGAGGTATATCTGTCGGTGTCCTGGGAACCGGGGTACCCAGACTTGCCTGTCTGCGGGCCGCGACGCGCACGTACAAGCGGCCTGGTACGACCCAGCTGATCGACCAGCTGCTCAAGACCCCCTCGGCCAGGCCTCGCGAGGAGAATGATGCCAAGACCCCCTCGGGAGCGGCCTCGGCAAGCCGTTCCGGAGGGGCGGAGAATCCAAGGCCAAGCCTGCCTCAAGAAGAGGCAGTGAGGTCAGTAGTGACGCATCGCGCCAGTGAGTGCCAGCGTCTGCCAACAGCATAGTTGCCATTTCGGTGCAAAGGAGACAGCGCAGCCGTTGGTTCCCAAGGAGCGGGGCAAAGGTTTCCTCTTTGGTGCAACAAGACCGAAGACCGCAAGGACGATAAGGAGGATGTCACCGTCGAGCCCACCACCATGTCACTGCCTCATCCTTTTGCAGGAGATGACTGCTTTTGTCAGGGTAGGAACGTCCTTGTGTTCCCGCTCAAAAATGGCCGTTGTGGAATCCGCCTAAACATTTCGGGGGAAGACGATCGTGGCCGCCTATATAAGTAGCTAGGACCTCCACTACAAGGGGATCGACTCACACACACTTGACCACCATACAAGGAGCAAGAACAATAGCCTCCTGACCCTCCTGAGCTCGCCTCCCGAGCTCAGGAACCCTTGTACCAGTTCATACTCTAGCTCACCCGGAGCCAATCCACCAAAGCAGAAAGTAGGGTCATACACCTTGCGGTGGCCCGAACCTGGATAAACTCTTGTGTGTTTGTTCGTTGTTCGCTTGAATCCTTATACCGAGACGAGAGCGAGGCGCCAGGTAGACGTGAGTGGGAGAGATCTTCGTTCACGCCCCTGTGTTCGAACTTAATGGGTTTTGCAGAGCCCTGAATCCGACATCTGGCGCGCCAGGTAGGGGGCGTGTCGTAATCTCGCCTCTCCGACGACCTCGTCGCGTTCTTGTCATCGACCCTGCTCCACAGCCATGGTGGAGACACGCCGAGCTCGCGGCGCCCGCTGTGCTGCGAACGTCGCTCAGACGGTGCTCGCGAGGAACGGCGCACCGCTCTGCCCCAACTCGCCGGTCGCCAATGCCACCATCGACCCGACTGTCCACGAGCAGCAGGACTCCTCGCTGCTGCTGTCCGTGTGGCAGGATGGCCGCACGACAACGCCTTCACCCTTGCCAGCCGCAGCGTCGTCCTCGCTGGTCCGCTGCTGGCCGTTCTACCAGCAGCCTGCGCTACTGATGGCGCGGGAGCTCTTGCGCTACCGCCCGACAGATGATTTCTACGACGAGTGGCTCCACTGCATCACCAAGCTCGTCAACGCAGCTGGTGAAGCGCCTGCACCAATGCACTCTTTGCGTCCTCCGTCGCCCCCGGCGGCGAACGAGGGCCGTGGGGTCGTAGGGTCCCGGCTCCACCTCACCTTCACCCCGCCGGCCAGGAGGTCCGGCGCGAGGCCCCTCGATGTGAACAACCCCGCAGAGCCCACGCCCGCAACGAGGAGAGTTGCCAGGTGATCCCGCACCCACATGCAGGGGCTCGCGGGCCCCCTGACCCACAACGCCCGGATCACGCGCCACAGGAGGTCGTGGCGCCAGCACCTCAAGAACCAGAGTCACAGGTGCAGAGGGCGCCTGTGATCATGAGCGTACGTGGGTGTGGCGCCCTAGCTCCCGAGCTACGACGCCTCGTCTGGCCCGGCAAGTTCAAGCCGGACCTGCCTCCACTCTACGACGGCACCACCTACCCCACGGTGTTCCTCCAACTCTACGAGCTGAGCATCGAGGCGGCCAATGGCACTGAGCAGGTCATGGCGAACTGGTTCCCCATGGCTCTAAAGGACGGCGTGCGCTGCTGGCTCCTGAACCTCCCGGTGGGATCCATCTCCTCCTGGGGAGAGCTCCGTGAGCACTTCGTCGCCAACTTCCAAAGCACCCGAGACCGAGCCCCGGCAGCTGCTGACCTGCGTCGCGTGAAGCAGTAGCCGGGAGAAACCCTGCAAAAGTACATCCAACGCTTCAACACCATGCGCCTCTGTATCCCAAGGTCTCAGACGAGGCCATCATCTCTGCGTTCTCCGATGGCGTCCGTGACGTCAGGATGAGGGAGGCGCCCGCCATCCACGAAGACCTGTGCACCGCCCTGGAGATGTTCAAGCTCGCGGCAAAGTGCGCCAGGCTAGAGGAAGGCCGCCTCTCCCTTCAGGAGATGCCTGAGGTGGAGGCAGAAGACAAGAAGAACAAGGCCAAGGAGTCGAAGCGCAAGGGACCCGCCGTGCTAGCTGCTGAGCCAGAAGTGAAGCGTGGCTGCGGCTACGATGACCTCCCCAGAGACAACCGACCGTATTGCGTCTTCCATAACGTCCATAGCCACAACACCAAGGATTGCCAGGAGCTCAGGGCGATGCGCGGCGGGCGCGTCGGGCAGCGGCCTGAGCGCGACAACCGCGGCTACGGCTGTGGAGGAGGCTAGGAGGAGGACGTTGGGACGGCAGGAACTCGCGCCAAGGGTGGCGTGAGCAGCCTCGTGAAGACCACAAGCTGGAGTAGCCTCGTGAGGCCCCAGGCGCGACCAGCCTCGTGATGGTCGCCCTCAGGGCCACAGAGGCCTGCCTCCGCTGCCACCGCCACCAAGGAGGAACGACGACGATCGCCAGGGAGACGGGGTAGGGGGCTTCCAAGAACCGCGTGCAGTCGTGTGCATTCTGGGAGGACCTCATGCCCTGGCTTCTCACCGCATCTTCAAGCAGTTCTCCCGTGAGGTGAACGCGGCGCTTCCCAGGCCTGACGCCGCGCGCAACCTCAGGTGGACCAAGCAAGTCATCGCTTTCGACCCCAAAGACCAGCTCAAGTGTACTGCGGCCCCAGGCGCACTCCCGATGCTCTGCTCCCCGACCATCAGCAACGTCCTCATGACCAAGACCCTCATCGACGGCGGGGCGGGGCTCAACGTCCTCTCCGTCCAGACCTTCGAGACACTCCAGGTTCCCTACGATCAGCTCCACCCCACCAAGCCATTCTACGGAGTCACAGATGGCTCCACGCTCCCGATGGGGCAAGTCCGCCTCCCCGTCACCTTTGGAGACCGCGACAACTACCACACCGAGCTCCTCGACTTCAACGTTGCCAACATCCACCTCCCGTACAACGCCATCCTGGGGTATCCAGCCCTTGCCAAGTTCATGGCGGCGACCCATCAAGGCTACAACGTCCTCAAGATGCCCGGAAGTGGCGGAGTCATCACGATCGCCTCCGACGAGAAGCAAGAAGTGCGCTCCCAGGAGCGTACCTACCAGATCGCGGCGGTTGAATACCCCGGTGAGGATGAAGCCGTCCTCGCCCTGCAGACTGCCCCCAAGAAGAAGAAGAACCTACCCTTCAACGGACCTCAGGACGCGGGGGCTCCCGACGACCTGGCCTCAGGACTCGCGCCTGCTGACGAGGCGCCTTCCACCCTCGCATAGGGAGGCGCGCTCGACGCCCCTCTCGTGACGGCCTCGGGGGCTCTCCTCTGGAGTGTCCCTGAGCAGACCCGTGCCCCGAGGGAGCTGTTCGAGCACCACCTGCAAGCGTATCTTGATGCGCGTTTTTGTGAGCCCAGCGCGATCTGTCCAATGCTAGGGGCTCAGGACTTCATCGACCAAGTTACAGAGGAACTTCAATACGCATGACTCATCCGCGGTGGGCATAACCGCACAACCCCAAGTACACCTGCTCGCAGCCCGAGCGACTGCTTCCGCGTCTGCGTCGACATCGCGGGTCTCAACCGAGCCGCTTCTCAGGAGCCCTTCAGGCCGACGGAGGTCGGCCGGAGGAGGGCCCTCCCCTGCAGGTACGTCCGCATGCTCTTCGGCTTCCGCAACGCAGCTACCACATTCCACCATCTCGCGCAGCAGGCCTTGGGGGCTAAGGAGGCTCAGTGGCAGGCGGTCCGGACAGAGCGGGAGCCGAACCCGCGCGACCACTGAGAGCCTCAGGAGCCCCTGGGCCTTAGGAGCCCGACCATCCTCGGGAGCGACTCGCACAACTCACGTCTTCAAATACCCCAACTCTCCTTCGGCAAGTATCAGGTGACACTTCAGGTATCAAAACGAAGGCGCCTCTCGGGCTGCACCATCCTCGGGCCGCTGGGGGCTATTCCCCCGCGGCTGTCTCCCTTTTTGCATCATCAAGGCCAGATATTTCTTTCCATTTGCATTATCTATATGCTTGGCGTCCTCACCGCCACTAAGGTCATGAGACCTTGTGAGCCCACTCACGACCGCCCCATGATTAAGGACTGGCACGACGTCTGTGCTCGGGTCCGTCCCTGCAGCATCGATAAACCCAAGGGTAGAGCTCTGCCTAGCGAGCCATTTCCGCGACGGCACCTCCCATGGTCCTTGGTGCCTTGTTCTCGCATGGGCTAATCGTGGATGGGTAAGTAGGGGGCTGTGGCAGGTGCCTCGCTCACGCGGGAACCGTGCGCCAGCTGTTTTTCTTTTGGATCGTGGCATGAGAAGACTGGGCACGGCGTCTGTGCTCGGGTCCGTCCCTGCCGCGTCGATAAATCCAGCAGCTGAGCCCTTTCTTACGGGCCGGTCCCACTAACGTCACCTCCTGGGGTTGCTGGTGCTGCGGCCTTCTCATGCAATATCCCCTAGAGATGCACTCGGCGTAGGTCGACACAAGACCTCTCTTTTCACATTTTGCAGAAGAAGACACAGGCGCAACCCACCTCAGGGTAGGGTCTCGTGAGTGATGCGTAAGCTCACGAGAACTTCCTCAGAGTCATTCAGCTCGTCCTGAGGAGGGCCCATATACACCTTGGCTGTCCTACCGTGCTAGCCACGCATCAGGACGGGGCTGTACATGCCCCGGAGTCTCCCGGTGGGAGGCTGCCACCCACGGTCCAGTGGAAGTACCAAGCTCCGCGCTGGCAGATCCAACTGAGGAGTGGTTATGCCCACGAACCAGTGGAAGCACCAAGCTCCGCGCTGGCCGATACGACCGAGGCGGTTATGCCCACACTCCGCACAAGTGTGGCAGCTTTATGCTCCGCGCTAGTTATAAACAACTGAGGGTGGCCCCCAGTGGTCGCACCAACCTCAGGGATCTTTTCAGCTCATGACGCTCACGGCTTCTCCTTGGATGGGTGTCGCGAGGGGGGCTAGGCACGGGGGCTATGCTCAGGTCACGCCTGGTAGACGCCACCTTACCAGGTGCCCAGACACCTGACCTTCTCGTGCCCCCATCCCAGGCGAAGGCTCGTGGGCAAGGTATGGTGCTTGTTCTCCTTCATGAATAGCCATTCGTACGTTAAGGGGGACCTCTGGGCATCACGACCCAGGGGCCTAACTGGCCACGTAGCCCCTCATCCCTTGAGCCAAGTTATGACGATAACCCCGGTCCTCCGGAGGGCTCAATGGTGATCGAGGTATGCGCGGGGTTGGGCCATGCCGACGCAGAACGAAAACGGGATCGCTTGAACTTCAAGGGGGGACCCTTTGGGCATCGCGATGCAAGGGCCTCACTGGCCACATAGACCCTCACCCCTTGATTCTAGTTACTAAGGGAACCCTGGCGTCCGGATGGCTCAGCAACGAGTCTAGTTACTACTGTAACCCCGGTCACCCAGAGGGCTCAGCGGCGGTCGAGGTATGCGCTGGGTTGGGCCCTGCCGACACAGAGCACCCAAAGCAAACATGACAGGTAGCAAGCATGGAATCATCTAGCTATTACAATAACGTCAAGTTTTTCAAATTCAACCAAGATCTTACGCCTCCCCGAGGCACTTCTCTCACTGAACAGGATGAATCAAGCATCGCCGGGCGCAGCAGTACCGGTCGTCTCCCCTTCGACCGCGGTAACGGTAGACTGGAGGAACGCATCCACCAATGACGTGACCTTCGCCCTCGGCAGCCGAGTTCTCCATGAATGTGGTCGCGGGCTTGGACAGCGAGGCTAGGTCAAGGGTGGGGTCGCGAAGGCTTAGGTGGCCGCACACCTGCGTCAGGACCAAGGTAAGCAGCGTACGGTCTTCAGCATCGGCTAATTGGCCAATCGCGGCCGTAACACCAGTTAGGGACTCCACGAGCGCAGCAAGGAGCCCGGTGGGGCCTCCTTCAGGGGCGGCCAGTGGCTCCTTGAACCCTTCCCCATAGGCGGCATGCAGCGCCTTGCGGGTCTCAAGGTCAAAGGCGGCAAGGTGCTCAGGACTCACCGTCGCCAAGGCCGCGAGAGCTTCCTCCTGGGCACGAGTGGCTTGGGCCACCCTCGCCTGCTCAACTTCAACCATCAGCTTCTCCAGGGCGGCGAGGTTAGCAAGCTGCTCTTGCTGCAGCTAGGATGTCGCGGCCTTCTCCACCTCGAGCTCCTTCTCCAACCCCTTGAAATCCAGGGCGCGCTTAATGTCTTCCTCACGGAGGGCCCCCATCTCGCTCTCTGCCTTGAGGCGGCGCTTCTCGAAGGACTCTACATCAGCTCGCGCAGCGTCGCGAGCCAGCGTGGCCGCCGCAGCTTCCTCACGCCCCTTGGTAGCAACCGCCAAGGCCTGATCCTAGGAGGTCCGCGCAGACTCGTCTGCCAGGAGCCACCCGTGGATCAGCCCCAGGCGCCCTTCTGTCAAGTGGCCATCATTGTTTTGCAGATCAGCGCGAAGGCGACCCAGCGCAGCGGAGGCAGCATCCAAAGCCTCGGGACCAGGCTGCGCCGGCTTGTGCAAGGGCATTGACAAGACTGGTTGCTCGGCCAGGGGCTCGGGGGCTCCGGCCCCCCTCGCCACAGCAGCAGGAGCAGAAGCCAACTCTGCAACCTCATCGGAGACAGGGGCGTCTTCGGGTGGCACCGTCAACACACTCGCGGTGGACCGGCCAACCGAGGTGCCCAGCGCCGCGGCATCCTTCCTCGAGGTTGCACCAGTAGCCGAAGGAGCAGGGCATCGCGGCAGGACCTCCCCCTTCACCCTCTTCATCACGCCTCCCAGGCTGCAACATCAAAGGAGACGGCATCAGGGGCATGGGAAATAAAAATGAGTGTGAAATTGCACACTTAATCGTGGGAGGCGAGCGAGTCAACAGCAACCCCTGGCGCACTGGGCGTGCCGACAGCCCGGGCCTGGGCAAGATGCGAGACCACGGTCCTAGGCACGGCCGCGGTCGCCAGGTTCGCCCGCGTGGGGCCCTTCGGCGGGGTCGCCACCTTGCTTCCCCCAGACGCAGTGCATCCGGACCGACGCGGAGTGGTCGCCTAGGACCGTCCGACGGCACCTGCGTGTGCGAACACTTCGAAGGAGTCCCCATCGTTGTCCAGGGTATCCTCCGAGCCCCCGTCGTCGCCCTCGCCGTCACCAGAAGACATATCGAATGTGTGCGGGGCGCCCACGGGCACACCAATGTCCGGCATGGCCTTCAGCAGCTCGGCCTTGTCAGGGCGGCTGTACAGCGGCAGGAAGGCCCCAGCAAGATCCTCCGGAACCATCGCCAGGAGGGCCCTCGAGGTGAAGTCCAGATCTTCTTCGGCCAGCATCCCTGGGTGCAGCCGGAGCCCGTCGTCGTCACCCATCAGCTCCCACATGGGGCGTGAGTGAGCCTGCAGCGGAGCCAGATGCTGCCTCAGGAACTCCTTCACGATTTGGCCTCCTTCGAGCTTTGAGCTCAGGTCGGCTGTAACACCCCAAATTTTTGAGTTGGTTTTCCTTCCAAATTTTTGGCCTTTTTGGAAGGGGGTTGTTTGATCTTCTCTTAAAACCCTTCTAAACTCCCTTCTGGCCAAAGTTTGTGTGTCTTCTCAAGCTTGGTTTTTGTCCTTGAAGTTTTTCTCTTGTGTTTGGCTCCAGCACAAGTTGAGTTTCAAAAGTGGTTGTTTGAATTCTCCCCTTCTTGATTTAAACTTCTCAAGTTTAATCTTGGACTTATCCTCCCCTCCAACCTTCATCTTGCCATGACCCCAACAGAAATACTTCTCTCCAAGACTCTCTTCACACCTTAGGACAAGTCCTTCATCAATTCCAGTAAGTTTTAACCTTATTGGGATTTTTCTTCTATTTATTTTACTCCAAAAACTAATTCTGTCTTTTATAGTGGACCTTGGTGATTTACAAAGGAGCCACCATTTCCATCTAGTTATTTGACTCCAAACTAACTCCCCTAGATGGTCCTTAGTACCCACAACCTAGATCCATCTTGTTCCACTGGTCCATAGTTCAAAAATTTCAAATTTCACCTGCTGCAAGTTTGGACCAGATTTGCAAAATTTGTTGAAATTCATATCAATCTTCTTCCAAAAATCCTGTGAAAAATCAGGCAGCCTCTAGATACATCAAGAGGCCACTCCACCAAAAATCAGCCCCAGAAACATTGCACACATACCAGAAGCATTTCATCAAACACTTGGCATACACTGTACTGTCAGCTGTTAACTCAAACTGTCGACAGACAGTTCGACAGTTCGTCAGTTTCGTCAGTTTCATCAGGCGCAGCAACAAAACCTCGCCAGTACCGCTTGGCTCGACGCTGCACTGCACCTTCTTCTTATCCAGTGCGCCGCATGCTCGCTTGGCCGCCTCTGGGCGTCGGTGGCGCTCTGGCCCGACCATGTCGGCGCTGCCACGGCAACAGCGCCGCCCGTAGCGGCTGACAGAAGCAACCCTGCGGCTCAACGCCGTTTGGCGCCGCCCAAACCACCCCCGCGCTCCGCGTGTCCATCTCCACTGCCAACGCACGCCTGCCGCACCGTCGCCGTGGCCTGGCGCGCGCAGAGCGCGTTTTCTGCCGCCGACGTGCCGCGCGGCCGTTCCATCGAGGGCAGCCCGTAACTCCCTCTCCCCTCCTGAGTTAGGTGCGGGAATGGAACCACTACACCCCCTAGACTACGCTCAAGCCCCTAACTCCGCCGTTCGACCACTGCAGCACCGTAATCGACTCGCTGGACTTATCTGTTCACGACAGCCACCTCGGGCCTGCTATATAAGGCACCCCGAGCTCGTTCTCAAGCCCGCACACCTTCACTACCTCCCTAGACCACGCCCAACCTCTGGAAGAGCCTTGAGGGGCCCTTCTTCCCCAACTCCGGCCAACTCCCTCCGCCTCGGGCTCCAGTTCCGTTCACTCCGGTGAGAGCTTCTCCGCCGCCGTGGACTCGAGCGTAGCACCCTGGCACCCACCTAGACCTAACTCCCACCTTAATTTGATCCCAGGAACCCTCTCCGACGAGGCCCACGACCACCCGAGCCGCCGTCCGCCGGAGACAGGGTCGCCGTCGACGTGGGGCTCGCCGACACTCAACTCCACCACCGTTCGACGCGGAAGACCACCGAGAAGCCATACGTATCACTCCCCTCCCCTAACTCGCAGTGGATCGACGCCGGCGACCACCGCAGCACCGGCGCCGGCGCGGCTGTGTTTCCAGTTTTCAAACCCGACAAGTGGGGCCCCTTGTCAGCCTCACACCTCTCCCCTCCGAACCGTTTTCTGTAAGCGCATTCTTTTTATTTATAAGCCCTTTATGCGATGTCGCTCAGACGTCCGACTGAGGCATTCTTGTTATTTAGTTTTGCTATAAGCCCTTTATGTGGTGTCGCTCAGACACCCGACTGTGGCCTGCTATCAGTTATTATTTTTGCTACGAGGCGTCACTAAGACACTCGTTTGGTCTACTTCCATTTTATCTTATGGATTTCGAGAGGATTACCGCCCGACTTCTATCGTTGCATACAGCACATTAATATTCTATTCTGGTCGCAATTTGCTGGAATACTCATATGCATCATGTTGGCATTTGTTATACCTTAAGTCCGAACTGTCTTGCGAGTACATTCAAAGTACTCACCTGGCTTGTTGATTTGGCCAGATGTGGACGAAGGCGATCTCATGGATGAAGAATTCGATAGCGAATCCGACGCTTAGTGGAGTCCCAGTCAGTCCCTTACGATCCTGGAGATGATCACTATTTTATAACCGCTTCCGCCTACCACCAAATAAATTCATCGGGTCTCACTCCGATACTCGATGAGCTGTAATATTTTGGATTCACACCACCCACTTCACTGTGACATATTCCACCACCTTTTATTACGAGTTAGTAGTATGCCACCCTGCCTTGTGTCATATCCACCTCTATGTATTATATTAGCACGCTTGTAATAAAATTGTTGAGCAACCCCCAGCTCAACCTTGTATAATATTCAGTGTACTGGAATTCTGTGCCAAGGATTTGTCTGCCAGCTGGTAATAATATAACTCGCTGCTTTAATAAAAGGTCGGTCTTCCGGTAATTATTTTACTGAAGGACCGGTCCTGACAACCTTGGTATCAGAGCCAGGCTGACTGTAGGAAGCCACTAGGTGCGCTCGCTAATCGGTTATTAGCGAAAAATTTGATTTTCAACATTTTTACATCTGTAGCAATTTTCTGTTGGTCAGCATAAATTTATGACTTGACTATTCGGAATTTTTGTCTACTTTTGTAGATGGCCAGCAACGACTGTGATGCACAGGTGTTCGCCAACATTCCTGAGGGGTTTGTCAAGCTCCTCTTCGCCATCACCAAAGTCACGATCGGGCCATCCACCCGTCCCGAGTTTACACTCTACCGTCACAAGCTCAACGACAGCGTGTCTATGCATCAGGCCGTGGTGCACTTCAAAGGTGGACGTTCTGAAGCGCGCCGCCTCCAATTTGTGGGCAGAGCCATGCCTACGGAGAGGCATGCCATGCAGATGGCTGACCATGAGGCGAGAGCTCGTCTCCGGGACATTCTTCCTTCGATGAAGACTCGTCGCTTCCGTTACCTCCCATGCCATGTGCCATATACATGTCACTATGCATTTGCATGCGGAAATGGGGACCGTGACGAAGCCATTGAATCAATGGTTGAGTACCTCAAGGCACTTGAGGCAGCCTTTGATAATCTGGTGGATGACCTGGTGGCCACCCGTATGGAGTTGGTCCAGAATGGCTCCGCCAACAGGAGGGAGCTGCTCCATACTGCACCACCAATGACATTTGTCTCGTCCGCCGCATCCTATGCACCTTCCATCTTAGCCACCGCTCGCCGTCTGCCTACTACTGAGGAGTTTGACCAAGTAATTGCTCCTACTCCAGTCAGAGCTGCACCGCCTGCTGCACCTGCTTCGACACCTCGTACCCTTACTCCGCGCCTGGAGCCCATCAGTGAGGAGGAAGTCGAGTCTCCAGCACCACTAGGCCTTACCCTCGGCAGGCCGAGGGAAATCTTCAACATCTCCGACTAGCACGTTATTCCGGGACGCACCGCGCTCGCTTGTAATATTTGTGTGTTTTGTAAAATAGGTTGATGGGAGTAGTCTGTTTGCGCATCATGTAGGATCTTGGAGGAGTGCACTAGTTTTAATAACATGTCAGGATGTGTACGCACACCCTGAGTGACGTATGTATAATTAGAACCTGCATGTAAAATATGTACTAGCAGCCTTTCTCCGTGCACAATCAACTAGTTATTTTCAAAAATCTCTTTCGAGCTCGTGTTTAGTCGCATTGCAAAATCTTGGTTTATTTTTGCTGCTCGGTTCTTCTCGGTTCTTCTGCTTTATTACACCAGAATAAGAAATGACTCATCCCTGGACACGTTCCATGCCAAGTCCGCCGGAAGAAAAATATGGCACACGGTCAGACAACAATTTCACACAGGGGCAGTCAAGTCAGCAGGGCAGTGAGACGGCATTTTCTCAAGTGTGCCGTCTTTACGAGCAAAGTCAGCAAGAACACCAAGAAATGATGAACCATGTCATTAACATGGGAAATCACCGTGAGCCATACCAACAGCACTCAAAATTGTCTAAATTTCAGAAGACATGTCCAACAACATTTTCGCACACAGACAAACCTCTTGAGGCCGATGATTGGTGTCACACCCTGCATTTTGTAACATGTTATTTGTAACTTTTAAGCATGAAAATTTGGACCAGCAAATTTTTTTAGCATCATTTGGCTTTTATTTGGAATTGAGTTTTCTTCATGTGCTTTTTCTTGTGCTCATTAAAGTCAACTATGATCTCTTGTAGATTTCATCTCCATACCCAAAACATCTGCCCAATGATCATGCCAAGTGTTATATAACAGTATAGTATTTTCTTACAAAATTATTTTGGCCAAAAACTATTTTATAAATTTAGTTTTCCAAAAACCCCTGAATTGAGATTTGCACTGCAAGTACTTGATTTAGGGTGAGAAAATTATTTCAAAAGGTTTATTTGAGACCTAGTAGTCATAGGACTCCCAGAAACCTCAAAGGTATAATTTTAAAAGTTATTTTCCTATTTTATTTAAAAGATTTTTCTTAAGGCCAGAAATGGTCTTTAATAGGGGAAAATTATTTAACTATTTCAAAAATATTTGCCAAAATTCAGAGAGACTCAGAGGACATATATTGTCCATATGTAAGAGTTTCAACACTTGGTCGTGTTCAAAATAATGGGCTAAACCCTCTAAAACCCTTTCTGGATATTTCAAGCTTTTGAAATATTTACAAAGGAAACTTTCTCCAAAAATTCCAGGGAAATTCTATCATGTCATATATAACATATTTGATGATCTTGCCAAGTCCCATGCCTTGGGAAGCAAGAAAACATCCTCAAACCCCTTCATAACCATTCTGTCCATATTTGAAGTTTGAGCAACTTTACATTGCCAAACTTGTCCAAATGCTCTCAAACTTGGTGCACATGCTAGAATGACCTAATAAGGCATCTAGAATAAATGGCACAAGATTTGGAATAGAGCAACTTGATCAGATCACCTCAAAACCCTTTCTGTTCAAATGCAAATTTGAACAACTTTACATTACCAACTTTTTATCTGGAGCTTCAAACTTTGTGGGCATGATCAATACCCCAAATGATGATGCTACACCAAGTGGTGCATCAAGGGGAGATGATTAGCTTGACTCAATCAAGATGAAACTGTTTCTGTTGATTTCTAGGGTTC
The DNA here is from genome assembly GCA_902687465.1 of Secale cereale. Classification (NCBI taxonomy): domain Eukaryota; kingdom Viridiplantae; phylum Streptophyta; class Magnoliopsida; order Poales; family Poaceae; genus Secale; species Secale cereale. Next base: position 236,418,923 of record LR738713.1, on the reverse strand, counting down.
ACCAAAGTTACATTGGCTAGTTTCTTCAAATGAGCCCAAGTTTGGTGAAGCACCCTATTTTCTCATGTCTTTCAACCCTCTTAAGTGCCATGTCAAGTGGAGTTCATTTACTTGACCAAACACTGATCAAACACCTTCTGCAGAATTGCTAAAACCTCAAACTTGATCAGTTTTACTTTTCTCCATGGCCTCAACTTTTTACCACCTGATCATTGAGTTACTAGCTACCTCCAGTAACTTCCCCAGCACCCCAGCTCCATGATTGAGGGGTGAAAGCCCTGTTTCACCTTGCTGGACAGCAGGTTTTCACCATTTCACCAGCATCTCCACTCTCTCTCAGCATCTCCAGGGCATCCAAGGCCTCAGGCCAATTCTTTACTCCCCCCTGACCTTCTAGACGGTACTGGACACGTTGGGTTTGACCAGGACGGCGAGAGCGCGGCGATGCCAGCCAAACGCGCGCTCTGGAGCACGCAACAGTGCAGACAAGCACTGTAGCTTCGGCCAATCGGCCTCCCCCGACAGCCTCGGGCCTCCCCCTCGCGCCAGTCGAGGCCTCTCGACGTCCGCAACCTCCCCGGCGCTGTCCCCCCTCCTCCTGCGCCCTCCAGTGGCCGTCGTCGCACGCGCGCTAGCCGCCCGCGGCGGCCACTCCTCTGCCTCGCACGCGCGCACGCTCCTGACGCTCCCCCGCTTCTCTTTCTCCCTCAGCTGGACGTGGAGATCGTCCAGGAACTCCACGGACCAATTCCCTTGGCCTCCCGTGCGCTGTAGCCTCGAGCCGGAGCTCGCCGGCGCACTAGACCACGGGCCTCCGTCGAGCTCCTATAAATAGCCCCTCCCGAGCCTCTCCAACAGCATCAGCAGCTCCACCACACTCCACTGAGTCTCCCAGCACCACCCACTCCTCCCTAGGACGTCCCAGTGCTCGGGATCGACCGGAGCTCCGCCGCGTCGGGCCGCCGGTGATCCCGCAGTACGGGCCTTCCCCGCTCTTCTTCTTGCCCGATCTAGAACCACCGAGCCACACTGACCATTTCCCCCTTGTTTCCCCTCTCTGTGGCAGTCGGAAACAACCAGAACCACGACCCTCCGACGAGCTCCCGCCGTCCCACCTCGCCGCCGGTGAACCAGACCTCCCCGCCGTGCCGCACCACCACCCCTGCATCCGCGACACGACGATGATTCCATCCCTGCCCTCCGTTGCCGTCGCCGTGGCCGGGAACCTCGCCGGTGAGCTCGCCGTCGCCGTGGCCGTGGGGTTAGAGATGACAGGCGGGCCCCGCCTGTCATCCCCACACCTCTCTCCCCCTCCTCTTTGTCACTGACCCACGGGCCCCGCCAGTCAGGTTTAAAAACCTGACGTGCGCGCGCAGGCTCCCGTGCGGCTGGGCTGGACCGCCCTGGGCTGTGCACTGTGGCCCCCCTGGCCCAGTTGCACAGGTCTTTTTATTCTTTTTCTTTTCTGTAAATGTTTCAAACATTTCTACAGAAAAGAAAAATGGTCCAAATTAAATAATTCCAACTCCTAAAATCTTGTACTATTCCAACCTATTTAATGGTACCACTTTCACTCAAATCCATGAAACTTTGTTGTACTGTTCAAATTTAAATTCAAATTTGGGCAGTAATACTCCTGCTCAAAAATCAATAAATTCTATTCTGTTACTCCAAAACTCCAACTAAGAATTTTCCCCACCTTAGAAACTCCTCTAGTATTTTACAAAAGTGAGTTGACATTTTTCTGAGCACTTTGATTTTTCTGTTTTGTTTGTATTCTTATTTTCCCGTGGTTATTATGCGACGTATAGATCCCGTATTTGACGAAGTTGCTGTGGAAGAAGAAGGAGAAGGATTTGAAGACTTTGAAGACCAAGCCAATCCAGGCAAGCAGCCCTTTGACCATGATATACTTGTTCTTCGGAACCCGTATGTTTCCGATGCATGATGTTAGGGTTACGATAGTGACCTAGTTGATTCCACCATATGATGCATGCCATGATCTTGATCTTGCTATGTGCAAGATGACTTGCATATGGTTAGTGGATATGATTAGTGGTGCATGTGTGACATGAACCTTCATGGTTGAAGTCTTTGCATAAAACCCCGTCGGGTGCCATTTATGCCCGAGGGAGATGATGATGATGAGTTGGGTGACCACTTGATGACGAAGTGGTGTACCAAGGCAAGTGTGTGTGTTTTTCTAACGGATTGGTTGAAGTTGCGACCGTTATTCCAACCATACATGTGTAACCACACTACCCCTTATGGGACGGGGCTTTATTAATTACTTAGGTCGATACTAGCATGGTGCCCGCATTACTAGTGACGGGAAGACTTGAGGTCTTTCCTGGGACGGGGTCGTGCTTGGATAGACGGCCATGACTGTTTTTACAGGGCACCGGACACACCGTTGGTCCCTTCGGGTACGCGTGACATTGAAATTAGGGCAAGTCCCGTGATCTATTGTTTGTACCCGAGGGCCGTGTACCAACGAGTGGACTCTATGTTAGTGTTGTCTAAGGAAAGATAATGACCGGGTGCTTACCCCGGGTACTTGAGGTACCGCGGGTCGTGGATGACACGGAAGTTCCCCGGATCTTGTGGGTAAAGTGTACAACCTCTGCAGAGTGTCAAACTATTCGAATAGCCGTGTCCACGGTCATGGACAGTTGGGTAACCGCTCTTGGGCTACGTCCAACGTTTGTGAAACCATGCGTGTGTATGTGAGTCAAGGTGGTGACTTGACTCGATGAGTTGAACCATATTCATGTTGATATCGGTAACCTGTCTTCGAGGTTACGCGAATTTATTGATGCATTAACTTGATGGTAGAATATTTGTTCTAGCCTTGCTAGATTGATCATGATTATTCAATTGCATTGTTACTTTGAACCACATCATGGGTTGCTTGCGAGTACATTCAAAGTACTCATTGGCTTGCCATTGGTTATTTAATTGGCCAGGCATGGAAGAACAGGATTATGAGGAAGAGTTCTTTGGAGACGAACATGCGAACTAGGACGCTATCCCAGTCAGAATGCCTGTAGGGTTAAGGCAGATGGCATGGGTTCTACCCGTTTATCGAAGACTTCCGCTACTTGAGTTATTTGCTATTCAGCCCGTGAGGCTCTATCTATGTAAGACTTGGCCATAATGGCCATAATTCATGTAAGACTATTTGTATGGATGTAAGACTCTTGTTATTTCAGCTTCTGTGTGTTCAGTGAGCATTGTTCTATGGGATCACTGTACACGTGCATTCGGTGATCTCGACTTCTAAGTCGGGGTCCCCACAGAGCTGGTATCAGAGCCATCCTGACTATAGGAAGCCTTAGTTAGCATGGGCGTTAGTTAGATGAGACCCTTTTTCAAAAACCTTCTGGACCTCTCTTCTTTTCTAAACCTGAGATTTCATCAGCTTATTAACCCCTCCTATTCCACCTTTGTAGATGGCCGCTGTTCCCGAAGAGCACCTGACCACTGGGTTTCCCTTACTTCTCGAGGATAGCCTCCAGGAGTGTCAGTTCCACCGAGCACCCATCCTCACCTACCTTGAGCATTGGGTGAGCGATACTAAGGTGGAGTACCATGTGGAAGTGATCGTGAAGGCAAACGATCCTCCCACAAGTTGGTTCTTCGAGGGACCCCAGATGGCAACACTACCACTCGCTATCGAGGCTGCTGCACTCAAGGCATTAACCCGTCTCCGCGAGCTTCTTCCGGAGATGGCAGCCAAGATGACAACTCACTTCTTACCTTATCGGAAGGAAGGTGACGAAGAAAGCAGCGCACTAGCCCCTCCACTGAAGGAAGGACTCTTGCTTCGGTTCCAGACCTACTTCAGTCTATGTGCCGACAACCTGGCACAAGACTTGGCCTCGGAATCAATGAAGCTTCGAGAAGAACTTCACAAGACCAAGGCACTTCTTCGTCGAGCTCAAGAGAAGGCAAACAGGATCAAGAAGGAAGGAGCACCTTCTGGACAATCCGCTATCGCATATCGGAGGCGGAAGGCCCTCCGAGGATGTATCTTCCAAAGGTGAAGAACCACCTCGGCGACGCCGGATGACATCAAGGGAATATCGCAAGCTTTTCCCTGCACCACCGACGAAGCACCGTCGAATCCAACTCCTCCACTCCCCTACACCCTCAAGTGACAAGGGAGCCCAGACAGATGAAGACAAGGAGGAAGACCCAGAAGAGCCGGAATACGCGACTGAGCATTCCGCCGCTTAGGCATTATTCGCTACTCGGATATGCCAGTTGTAACCTCTACGGTAGGATAGGTCGTGTAACCCCTATGCGTAGTCGAGTCCTTGTATGGTTCATATGAAACCATCTAGTGTTTGCTTTTGTTGTGTCTGGATGTATGTCGTATTCTTCCTTCGGGAATGTGTAAACGACTACATCACCCATTTGGATTTTTAATGAATGTGTTTTGGCCTTACGGCCCCTGCATGATTTGATTTAGTGTCACACCCACCCCCTTACTAGGCACCTATCTATCCTGCTTCCCTCTTCCAAGTCATGAGACCTTTTACCGCTCCAACAGGATGCCTGTTGTAACTCGTACTGGTACCTCTACCCAGCAGCTCGAAGCCGGAGCATCCTCTCAGCCAGAGGAAGGCCACGACCAAACCAACGACCAAGCTCCACCACCACCTCCTCCAAGCATGGACATGGCTCAGCTTCTCCAAGCTTTCCGAGAGGAACGCCAAGCCAACACTGCAGCTCTTCAGCTGATTGCTCAAGCTGTCACCAACAACCGCCAGCCGGCGGGGAATGGCAATGGACGTTCCACGTTGGCAGAGTTCAAGAAGCATGCACCGCCAACCTTCATCGAGACTGCTGAACCCCTGGATGCAGATGACTGGGTCCGTTCCATTGAGGAAATTCTGGAACTAGTCAGATGCACCAAAGACCGCGAGGAGGTGGCTTATGCAGCCCACTGCCTCAGGGGAACTGCTAGAGCTTGGTGGGATGGATTCAAGGTCATGCATGCTGAACAAGACATCACTTGGGTTAACTTCAAGGCAGAATTCCGCAAGGCCCACATTCCTTCTGGAATCATGGCTATCAAAAAGCGCGAGTTCCGAGCCCTGAAGCAAGGAAGTGGCACTGTCAAGGAGTACATGCAGAAGTTCAGTGTTCTGTCAAGGTACGCCCCTGAAGATGTCAGCACTGATGCTGCCAAAAGGGAGCGCTTCATGGAAGGCCTCAATCAGACTCTGCAATACTCGCTTGTCGTGTGCGACTGCCCGTCTTTCCCTGACCTGGTGAACAAGGCACTTATGCTTGAAGACAAGTGGCGTGCTTTGGAAGACACTCGCAAGCGCAAGTTGGTCAGTAAGGGAAGTTCCAGCAACCAGAAGCCTCGTCCGTGGCAGTCAGCCCCGGCCAAGCCAACCTATCAGCAGCCAAGAGCTCCTGCACCTCGTGCCAATCCTTAGCCTCAGCAGTATGCCAACCCCAGGCCAGCCTTCAACCCCAATACCAGTGGTGGCAACAAGATCAACACTCCAAACCAAGTCACTTGCTTTCGATGTGGTCAGCCCGGACACATCTCAAGGGTGTGCCCCAACAAGAAGCCTGATGCCCCGCGCCCCAATGCGCAGAACCAGGGACAAGGCCGTGGAATGCCACCAAGGAACCCAGCTCCTCGCAATCCACCGAACTATGGGAAGGGGCGTGTGAATCACGTCACTGCTGAAGAAGCCCAGGAAGACCCGGACGTCGTGCTGGGTACGTTCCTTGTCAACTCAGCACCTGCAACTGTCTTGTTTGATTCTGGAGCAACGCATTCATTTGTCACTCAAAGATTTGCATTAAAAAGTGGCATGACCCCTACACCCCTGAATAACCCTATGGTGGTACAAACCCCCGGAGCCGAGATGAGAGCCAAGATAGGCTGTAAAGGAGTCAGTATTACCATTAACGGTGTAGATTTCCTAGCAGACCTTATCGTCCTGAGATCGCAAGGCTTGGATGTGATCCTAGGCATGAATTGGCTCAGCAAGCACCAAGGCTTGTTAGACTGTGCTAATCGGACAGTCACTGTGACCAATGACCAAGGAGTCGAAGTCAAGTTTGCTTCCAACTCCTCTTTCGCTCAAGCCGCTAAAGTCAACTGTCTGTCTGAAGTTGGGCTAGATCAAGTACCGGTGGTATGTGAGTATCCTGATGTCTTTCCGGATGAACTACCGGGAATACCCCCTGACCGTGACATTGAATTCATCATCGAGCTCGTGCCCGGAGCAGGACCCATCTATAAGAAGCCTTATAGAATGGGGACGGAAGAATTAGCCGAGTTGAAGAAGCAGCTAGAAGAGCAGCTAAGGAAGGGATTTATCTGCCCAAGTGCCTCCCCTTGGGGATCTCCTGTTCTGTTTGTGGCCAAGAGGGACGGTACCATCCGCTTATGCATTGACTATCGTTCCCTCAATGAAGTTACAATCAAGAACAAGTACCCACTTCCCAAGATCGAAGATCTGTTTGATCAACTCAGCGGACCCAAGGTATTCTCCAAGATCGACCTCAGATCTGGGTACTACCAGCTGAAGATCAGACCCCAAGATATTCCGAAGACGGCATTCGTAACCAGATATGGCCTGTACGAGTGCACGGTCATGTCTTTTGGATTAACCAATGCCCCAGCTTACTTCATGTATCTCATGAATAAAGTCTTCATGGAATATTTGGACAAGTTTGTTGTTGTCTTCATTGATGACATTCTTGTGTTCTCGAAGTCAGCGGAAGAGCACGAGCAGCATCTGAGGATGGTCCTAGACAAGCTTTGTGAGCACCAACTGTATGCCAAATTCAGCAAGTGTGAGTTCTGGCTGCATGAAGTTGGATTCTTAGGTCATGTCTTGACCGAGGAAGGATTATCTGTTGATCCTGCAAAGATCGAAGCTGTGACCCAATGGCAATCTCCAACGACCGTCAAGGAAGTCAGAAGCTTCCTCGGACTAGCGGGCTATTACCGCAAGTTCGTGGAAGGATTCTCTAGCATTGCACGACCAATGACTCAACTCCTCAAAAAGTACAAGAAGTTCGAGTGGACACCAAAATGCGAAGAGAGCTTCCAAGAGCTCAAGAAGAGATTGACCACCGCCCCAGTTCTGGCAACACCTGATATTCACAAAGAGTTCGTGATATATTGTGATGCCTCTCGAACCGGATTGGGAAGCGTTCTGATGCAAGAAGGCCGCGTCATAGCATACCTCTGCAGGCAGCTACGACCCCATGAGGAGAACTACGCTACTCACGATCTTGAGCTAGCGGCAGTAGTTCATGCCTTGAAGACATGGCGACATTACCTCCTAGGGAAACGGTGTGAGATTTACACAGACCACAAAAGTCTGAAGTACATTTTCACCCAAAAGGAATTGAACATGAGGCAACGGAGATGGTTGGAACTCATCAAAGACTATGACCTCAGTGTTCAGTATCACCCTGGGAAGGCTAACGTGGTGGCCGATGCCTTAAGCAGGAAGGCTTGCTCTTTGAATGCCATTATTCAGAAAAGGCAGCCAGCCTTGTTTAAGGATATCGAACAATTCAGTTTGGAATTGGTCACCCCTGGATTCCTGGATCATTTGGAAGTCAGACCGACCCTGATGGACGACGTCAAGAAGGCTCAAGATGGTCATGCAAGCATCGAAGGTATCAAGAGGAAGATGAAGCTGGGCAAGGCCCCAGGATTCTCCGAAGACGAGCACGGGATTGTTTGGTACAAAGGTCGCCTCTGCGTACCAAACGACACCGAGCTGAAGACGCTGATTCTGCTAGAAGCCCACGACACTCCGTATTCCATCCACCCCGGAGGAACCAAGATGTACCAAGACTTGAAGGCACGATTCTGGTGGCACGGTATGAAGAGAGAGATTGCAACCTATGTTGCAAAGTGTGATGTGTGCCAAAGGGTCAAGGCTGAATATCAGCGACCTGCTGGATTGCTTCAACCACTCAAGGTTCCTGAGTGGAAGTGAGATAAAGTCGGAATGGACTTCATCACTGGGTTACCAAGGTCGAATAAAGGACATGACTCTATCTGGGTCATAGTCGATCATTTGACCAAGGTGGCTCATTTCATTCCTGTCAAGACTACCTACTCAGGCAACCAGCTGGCAACTCTCTATATCAACCGAATCGTAAGTCTTCATGGTGTTCCCAAGGAGATTGTGTCAGATCGAGGCACCCAGTTCACTTCAAGGTTCTGGAAGAGATTCCAAGAAGCCTTGGTGTGGGGACCCCGACTCATAAGTCGTGATCACCGAATGCACGTGTACAGTGATCCCAGAGATCAATGCTCACTGAACACACAGAAGCTGAATAACAAGAGTCTTACATCCTTATATACCGTGTTACACGAATAGGACCATAATGGTCAAGTCTTGGATATATCATCGCAGCGGAAAATCTTCAAAGACAACTGGGACCCATGCCATCTGCCTTAACCCTACAGGCATTCTGACTGGGAAGCGTCCTAGCTCGCATGCTCGTCACCAAGAAATCTTCATCATAACATGTGCTCTCATGCCTGGCCAATAAAATAACCAGTGGCAAGCCAATGAGTACATTGAATGTACTCGCAAGCAACCCAAGTGTGATAACAGAATAAATATGCAAGGCTCTACTGTTAGGTTGGCAGTTTGCGGAAAGCTAGTTTTTCATATGCAAATATGATCAACATATAACAAGGGCATGCATGCGTCTGTAACAAGTATCAGGAGGTCACAGACATCAATATCGAGAAAGAGTTGTAATCAACTCATGCTCAAGCTCATTGTGACTCCCTCAAGAATCACATCATCAACATCGCCGAACCATGTTGCTTCATCGCACACACACACCAGGTTTCGCAAACATTGGACCTAGCCCAAGAGCGGTTACCCAACTGTCCATGACCGTGGACACGGCTATTCGAATAGTTTTACACTCTACAGAGGTTGCACACTTTACCCACTAGATCCGGGGAACTTCCGTGTCATCCACGACCCGCGGTACCTCAAGTACCCGGGGTAAGCACCCGATCACTACCTTTCCCTAGACGACACTAACATAGAGTCCACTCGATTGGTAGCAGCCCCGTGCCAAACATTTCACATCTCAAGGTTTGTGGAGACTCGCTCCGTATTCATCACATATCACAAGCACGGGGTACCAATGGTGTGTCCGGTGCCCTGTAAAGACAGTCATGGCCGCCTATCCAAGCGCGACCCCGTCCCAAGAGTGACCTCATGTCACTCCCGTCACTAGTAATGCGGGCACCATGCTAGTATCGACCTAGGTAATCAATAATGCCATTTCCCATATAAGGGTAGAGTGGTTGCGCATGTAAGGTTGGAATAACGGTCGCAACTTAAACCAATCCGTTTTCAAAACAACACACACACTTGCCTCGGTACACCACTTCGTCATCAAGTGGTTACCCATCTCACCATCTCCCTCGGGCATAAATGGCACCCGACTAGGTTTTTGAAAAGTCTTTTGAAAGTATCCTGCCTCCGTCACCATGCATATACCCGTCCCATTTGCGTAGCCACTATTAAAGCATCCTAACTATTCCCACCCACATAACCCTCATAGGAAGGTAGGGTCATGTTTGATGCAAGTTTCAACAGTAAAGTAACAAAGGTGGCAACCAAAGTGGTTTCCACCTCAACATGATTCCGATGCAATGAATAATAAGGTGGTATGAGACATGCATAAAAAGGTCTCTTGAACATGGTCAAAGGGCTGCTTGCCTTATTCTTCTGAGTCTTCAAATCTTCTAGTCCATGTCCGAATACTCCGTTTATTACGTCAACTAACGATGGAAACAATCATAATAAGCAACACAATCAAAAGCAAAAATAAAAGTGCTCTAAAAATAGGAGTTGGACTTTTCTAGGATACCTCTGGTCATATTAGGAATGACTAAGGTGGTTTCATAGGTGTTGGATCAATAGGTAGTTGGGAACATTCCAATATGATGGAACCAAAGGGTTTATGGATTTGGAAGAAGTATACAAAAATATTTCCTTGAATGATGAGCAAAGGTACCCATCATCAAGTCATGATTTTAGAAGCATTTAGGAGTTGGTTTCAATGGATTTGGAATTGAAATGAATTTCCTAGGATTTTCCAAAGCTGATAAATAGGAAGAAATGGCTCATTATTTGGTGGGGTACAGAAACTATTATTAAAAATGTTCCAAAACTAAGTTTGGACATGACAAGCATCTAGGAACTTGAATCACTGCATTTGGATCAAAAATGAGCTCTCTGTGATTTTCTAAAGTTAATCACAGAAAGTGGAAAATGGGCATTTGATAAATATTTGTGTAGGAAAAGATTCTGGAATAATGTGCATGTAGCACCAACAGGTAGAGCATGATTTATGGAGTCATAGGAATTTTGAATCATGCAATTTGGAGTTCATATGAATATTCTAGGCATTTTTTATGTTGGCAGAATAAAGTAAAAGGAAAAGAATAGGGGTTATACCCTTATGCAGCGCTCTGGGCGAAAGATAGCTTGCGGGCCGGCCCAGCGGCTCGGCCGCACGTGAGCAGGGGAGCCACGCCGGAAACGTCTTTCGGTGAGGCGCTTTCGCGCGGGGGAGGCGGGCTGCGCCTGAAGCCGCCTCCACTTAAAACGGGTGGGCCTGCTGGCCGGGTCGCTGCCAGGTGGGCCCCCTCCGCAGGGTCGTCTCCTTCCTCCCGCTCCCGCAACAGAGGGGAGGGGAGGCCTGAGCCGCGCGGCGCCGGCGCCCGTCCCCGGCGGCACAGGCCACCTCCGGCCAAGGCGCGGCCACCGGAGGGATCCCCGGGGAGCGGCGCATCCAGGAGGACCCTCGGGGCGGCAGGGGAGGGGCCGGAGCTCCTCCTACATCGGCCATGGCGGCGGCCTCGGCGGTTGCTGGTGGGGCGAGCACCACGGGGCTCGGGAAGGAGCGGCGAGGGTTGGGGGAGCTTCGTGCTCCAGTGGCCGTTCCCCTCCTGGTGGCTAACATGGACGAGGAAGGCCACAGGGAGCAAACCAGGGAGGATACAGACGGCGGCTCGACGGCCATGGAGGGGCAAGGAGAGCACTAGGGGAAGAGGGAAGATGTCCGGGAGGTGCACGGGAGAGAGGAGGGTCCAGCAGAGGCGAGAGGTGCTCGGGGGGAGGCCTCTTATAGGGGCAGCTGCGGTGCATCATGAGCACGGTCCAGGGCGCGCACGGGCGAGCTCGTGGAGAGAGAGGAGGAGGGCCGGAGAGTATAAGGTCGACCGTCCTGCAGGTCGTGGACATCGAGGGGACCTCGGGGGACACGTACTCTCTGCCCAAGGTTGTCTGGAAGCGTCGGGAGGGCCGAGCTACAGTGCCACGGTGCACTGTAGCGTGCTCCAGAGCGCGCCTTTGGCCGGCATGCTTGTGTCTTTGCTGTCCAGGCCGTGTCCCCCAGTGTCCAGTAGTGCTAGGGAGTAGTAAACAATGGGGAGGCAGTCTTGGATGCTCTGTTGAGCCACTGAAATGAAGAGAGAGGTGAAGAAGAGGGTGAAAACTGCTGTCCAGCAGTAGAAATTGGGGTCTTACCCCCTCCAATAATTGAGCTGAGGCCATAGAGGAGTTACTAGGGGTAGAGGATGATCAGGGGAAGGTGTGGTAAGAATTTGGGGTAAAGGGAAATTGTAAAAGGGGTCCAAACACTTGTTTTGGCAAACTTGCAGAAGGTGTTTGATCAGTGTTTGGTTAAGAAAATGACCTCCACTTGACATGGGACTTAACAGGATCAAATGTCACATATAATCAGGCCCCTACACCAAATTTGAGCTTATTTGGGCAAAGTGGCCAATGTAACTTTGGTGAACCCTAGAAATGAACAGAAATGGTTTCACCTTGTTTCAGTCAAGCAATTCATCTCCCCTTGATGCACCACTTGGTGTAGCATCATCATTTGGGGTTATGAACATGCCCTCAAAGTTTGAGGCTCCAGATAAAAAGTTGACAATGTAAAGTTGTTCAAATATGAATTTGAACAGAAGTGGTTTTGGGGTGATCTGATCAAGTTGCTCTATTCCAAATCTTGTGCCATTTGGTCTAGATGCCTTATTAGGCCATTCTAGCATGTGCACCAAATTTGAGAGCATTTGGACAAGTTTTGCAATGTAGAGTTGCTCAAACTTCAAATATGGACAGAATGGTTTTGAGGGGATTAGAGGATGTTTCCTTGATCTTCAAGGCATGAGGCTTTGCAAGATCATCAAATATGTCATATATGACATGATAGAATTTCCCTGGAATTTTTGGAGAATATTTCCTTTGTAAATATTTCAAAAGCTTGAAATATCCAGGAAGGGTTTTGGAAGGATTTGTCCAATATTTTGAACATGACCATGTGTTGAAACTCTTATATAAGGACAATATATGTCCTATGAGTCTCCCTGAATTTTGGCAAATATTTTTGAAATGATTAAATAATTTTTCCCTATTAAAGACCATTTCTGGCCTTAAGAAAAAGATTTTAAATAAAATATAAAAATAACTTTTAAAATTATACTTTTGTGGTTTCTGGTAGTCCTATATCTAATAGGATTCAAATAAACTTTTTGAAAGATTTTTCACACCCTAAATAAGGTACTTGCAGTGCAAACCTCAATTCAGGGGTTTTTGGAAAACTAATTTTAGAAAATACCATTTGGCCAAAATATTTTTATAAGAAAATTTTATACTGGTCTATACACATGGCATGATCATTGGGAAAAGGTTTTGGGTCAAGGAGATGAAGTATAAGAGTTGGGGGATTTATTTGATTTTTAGAGCACTAGCAAACAGCAGACAAAAGTCAAATCAAGCAAAGTCAAAAACACTCAAAAGTTTTTGCAAATCCACATTTTTAACATGAAAATTAGCTTAAGCAATGTGACATGAAAATCAGGGTGTGACAGACCTACCCCTCTTACAAGAATCTCGTCCTCGAGATTCCCAGACTAGGCGTGGAAAGAAAGGCGGAGTCTTGGATACGGGGTAGTCTTCACTTCTTCTTGTGGGTTCTGCTTCCGAGCGGTGCCCCTTGGAATCTTGAAGTGCTTGATGGTATGGCTTCTTGCTTGATGCCTTCCTTGATGGAGGTTGCTGAGGGGTCTCTTGCATAGGTTAGGTTGGGTTAGCTGCCAAAGGCTCGGTGATCGATGTCCTTGCGGGCATCGGGCTAGCTAGGAGGTAAGAAGCACTTCCAGAGTGGGGGCTCGTGGAAGATTTGGTGCACGGAGGGTATCTCAGGTGGCAGATCTAGCTGGGGAGCCGTCTACCACATGACTTGCAGTGATCTCAAAGGGTCCAATGAACCTTAGTGCGAGCTTCCCCTTGACGTGGAAACGCTTGTTTCCCTTCAGAGGAGTTACTCGCAGGTGTACGTGGTCCCCGATATGGAAACTCATGACCCGACGGTGAGTGTCAGCATAGCTCTTTTGCCTTGACTTGGCTGCCTCCAAACGTTCTCTGACTAGTTGGACATGCTCTTCCGCTGCGCGGAGAATATCCGGTCCAAGGACTAGCCTTACTCCAGTCTCTGACCAATTGAGGGGTGTGCGGCATCTGCGTCCGTACATCATCTCAAATGGTGCCAACTGAAGGCTCGACTGGCTACTGTTATTATAGGAGAACTCGGCAAAAAGGGAGACAATCCTCCCACTTGGCTCCATATGCCAAGACACAGGCTCGGAGTCAGGACTTGAAGAATCTGATTGACTCGTTCAGTCTGACCTCCGGTCTGGGGGTGGAAAGCCGTGCTGAAAGATAACTTGGTTCCCAAGGCTTCTCGGAACTTCTTCCCGAACCTTGAGGTGAACTGGGTTCCTCGATCTGACACAATCTCCTTGGGAATGCCGTGAAGACTTACGATTCGGTCGATGTAGAGAGCTGCCAGCCGGTTGCCATCATAAGTGGTCTTGACAGGAATGAAATAGACCACCTTGGTCAGATGATCGACCATGACCCAGATAGAGCCATGTCCTCTTATCCGACCTTGGTAATCTAGTGACGAAGTCCATTTCGACTTTATCCCTCTTCCACTCAGGAACCTTGAGTGGTTGAAGCAATCCAGCGGGTCGCTGATATTCAGCCTTGACCCTTTGGCACACATCACGCTTTGCAACGTAGGTTGCAAAAATCTCTCTTTTCATCTCGTGCCACCAGAATCGTGCCTTCAAGTCTTGATACAATCTTGGTGTGAGCGTTCCTTCGACACGCAATTGCTCGGTTCCTCCGGGAGGAGTGGTTTGCAAATACGCCCGGTCTTCGACGCGGATGTTTACTTCTTGATGACGGTGGTCGGTGTAGATCTTCCTTCTTGACAGGGTGGTCTTCAAACGTCTTCTATCCAGCTGTCCGTCGCTTCTTGTCGTCGGGCAGACAAGTAGGCCACCAAATGATGATGTTACCCAACTCGTCCAATAGCTTCATGAGGTCTAAGGGGCACGCAAGGTAAGCTGGGGTATTGGTGGTGGTCTCGGTTGAGTATTTGCAGAGGCCTTCCTGACTCTGAGTCAAGGCCCGTGGTCAGAATCTGACCAGGTGGTGGCTCGGTGGGGCTTAAGGGTTTCAAGGATTCTAGTGAGTGAGTGAACTTATATCATCTTATCCTTAAGCACAGTTTCTGAGATGCCAATAGCTCTATCTAGTACTCCGAACGGAGAAGCGTTTCTCGCAGAGACCAACTTCAATCACCACTCATGCCATGCATATCCTCAGGATTCTCAAGAGACGGTCTAACAAAATTATACTTGTCTAAGATCTCCAAATCTATATGCACGTCTACCTCTAAAACCCAAAGGTAGATCATACATCCTGCTGAGCCTAAATTAATCTCCACAATCCAAGCACTCAACCTAGTCTTGCAAGGCTCAAGATAATGCATCTCTATTCTAAGGAAAAACGTCATATGCCACTCCAAGATTTGTTTCCTTCCTATAGGTCAACTCCAATAGCCCGGTAATTCCATCAATCACCACATAATCCAACAATCCTACAAATCCGATGTCTACGGTGATCCACAAGATCTCAATACCCTATGATATCCAAACACTGGGAAGGACTACGCATCATGACAGTATGTCCAACAAATTCCCATCCTCCGGGTCAAGTAAACTCCAAGATCATGACTAAATAAATCCCTAAATCAACTCCGACAAATAATCCAATCTCCTAGGTTATTGTCCACCGAGAAGCATGATATCATAATCAGGATCATAGGTCTAAATCCAATCTTACTCCGAATCATGCAGAAATATCCAGCATCTATACCAACCAGAATCACCAACATAAATCCAAGTCTCATGCCCAACGGGCACTTCTACATACTTCCCCAAAGTCATGATCCCACCAACATGAAAACCTCACAATCCATCAAGGTCTCAGATAGTTCCTCGAAGTCACTGATATAAACCACCAAGTCATCTGTCCAATATCCTCGAACTGGTCTATCTATGGCATCGTCAGACCTCGTGCTTTTTCAGGATGAAAACGTGCTCACTCATCGTGTCCACTAGCTCCTTTACGAACCCAGTGTTGTGCAAGGTTATAAAGGCTTAACAGGTTTTCTTGCTTACCATGGGTGAGGCATATGGCTAAGGATTCGTGCTGGAGTGTCTCGGGAAGTCTCAAAGGGTCTAGGAAGAGGGTCACTGGTCTAGAGGGTTAAACATAACTCTACGGGGTTGCAATTGATCGTGGAGGTTTTAGCAGAAGTCTTCAGTGCCAGTTGGTTGCCGAGGTAGAGTCCTTGGTGCATCTTGTCTTGCGGGTCTTCAACTGGGGAGAGAGAGAATAGAGGGAAGAAGCAGCGTAGAGGAGGGAAATGCCTAAGGGGGGTCCTATAGTGCAGGTGCAACAAACAGGTGCAAAAAGGCCGAAACAAAAGAAACAAGGCAAGGAAGGTGATATAGCCATGCACTTGTTGCCTGGGGCAAAAGTGCGACTTATATCAAAACACAAACGAATAAAAGCAAACAACACACAATCATGGTTCTATTCGAACCATCATATGGACTCGACTGCGCATAGGGGGTACACGACTCATCCTACCCTAGGGGTTCTCGGACTCTGTGTCGTGACTTGTGCCTCGTGCAGTCTTCTGAGCTTCCTCAGGTGTTGCTATGTCCCTTGTAGTTGCTTGATGAACGATCCGGGTTGAGCCTGAAGAATCTTCAACAACTTCTCGCCTGATGAAGGTGCCTCCTTGTAGCTGGCGTTGACTTGTCTCCTCTTGTCCCTTCAATCATGACGATCCTTGTGCCTTCTGGGACGTCGAGGGTACCAGGTAGGCAATCCATATGTAATGATAATAACAAAGCATAATAGAGGTCCAACATGTCGATTTCGTTGATGAAAACATCGACACCAAGAGCGGGGAATGAAGAGAACCGTTTTTCTGCTCACTATAGTGAGGCAGACCAAATGGCGAGGTTCTCATCCACCGGTGGTTGTCGAAACAACAACGGTAGTGACATGATTTCTCTATTAGCGATACATATCATGATTTTGCATAACCTATACCCTGGTCATCATAGGCCAACGTTGCATCTTCTTGGGACACTGTCAAGGGTACCACCATCTTCTGGGTCTTCATGTCCTCACTCATCGAGGTTGTAGTTTCTGTTGGTACCGTCATGTTGTGGTGTCACCAATCTTGTGTGCAAAAGTGGTGGGTGAGTATTTGCCAAGGTGCACTCCACGAGGATTACAGAAAATCCAGTGGTCTGGGGCATAAGGGTTCTAGCGACCAAGGTTTTGAAGGGGGAGAGATCAAGCGTAGCCTAGTTTTCGAAAAACTGAGAAGGGAAGAGAAGTATAGATAGTTTTGAAAACTAGTAGTAGTTTTGAAAATAGTTTTACCCTAACTAACGACCATGCTAACTAGGGCTTCCTACAGTCAGGATGGCTCTGATACCAGCTCTATGGGGACCCCGACTCATAAGTCATGATCACCGAATGCACGTGTACAGTGATCCCAGAGATCAATGCTCACTAAACACACAGAAGCTGAATAACAAGAGTCTTACATCCTTACATACCGTGTTACACGAATAGGACCATAATGGTCAAGTCTTGGATGTATCATCGCAGCGGAAAATCTTCAAAGACAACTGGGACCCATGCCATCTGCCTTAACCCTACAGGCATTCTGACTGGGAAGCGTCCTAGCTCGCATGCTCGTCACCAAGAAATCTTCATCATAACCTGTGCTCTCACGCCTGGCCAATAAAATAACCAGTGGCAAGCCAATGAGTACATTGAATGTACTCGCAAGCAACCCAAGTGTGATAACAGAATAAATATGCAAGGCTCTACTGTTAGGTTGGCAGTTTGCGGAAAGCTAGTTTTTCATATGCAAATATGATCAACATATAACAAGGTCATGCATGTGTCTGTAACAAGTATCAGGAGGTCACAGACATCAATATCGAGAAAGAGTTGTAATCAACTCATGCTCAAGCTCATTGTGACTCCCTCAAGAATCACATCATCAACATCGCCGAACCATGTTGCTTCCTCGCACACACACACCAGGTTTCGCAAACATTGGACGTAGCCCAAGAGCGGTTACCCAACTGTCCATGACCGTGGACACGGCTATTCGAATAGTTTTACACTCTGCAGAGGTTGCACACTTTACCCACTAGATCCGGGGAACTTCCGTGTCATCCACGACCCGCAGTACCTCAAGTACCCGGGGTAAGCACCCGATCACTACCTTTCCCTAGACGACACTAACATAGAGTCCACTCGATTGGTAGCAGCCCCGTGCCAAACATTTCACATCTCAAGGTTTGTGGAGACTCGCTCCGTATTCATCACATATCACAAGCACGGGGTACCAACGGTGTGTCCGGTGCCCTGTAAAGACAGTCATGGCCGCCTATCCAAGCGCGACCCCGTCCCAAGAGTGACCTCATGTCACTCCCGTCACTAGTAATGCGGGCACCATGCTAGTATCGACCTAGGTAATCAATAATGCCCTTTCCCATATAAGGGTAGAGTGGTTGCGCATGTAAGGTTGGAATAACGGTCGCAACTTAAACCAATCCGTTTTCAAAACAACACACACACTTGCCTCGGTACACCACTTCGTCATCAAGTGGTTACCCATCTCACCATCTCCCTCGGGCATAAATGGCACCCGACTAGGTTTTCGAAAAGTCTTTTGAAAGTATCCTGCCTCCGTCACCATGCATATACCCGTCCCATTTGCGTAGCCACTATTAAAGCATCCTAACTATTCCCACCCACATAAGCCTCATAGGAAGGTAGGGTCATGTTTGATGCAAGTTTCAACAGTAAAGTAACAAAGGTGGCAACCAAAGTGGTTTCCACCTCAACATGATTCCGATGCAATGAATAATAAGGTGTTATGAGACATGCATAAAAAGGTCTCTTGAACATGGTCAAAGGGCTGCTTGCCTTATTCTTCTGAGTCTTCAAATCTTCTGGTCCATCTCCGAATACTCCGTTTATTACGTCAACTAACGATGGAAACAATCATAATAAGCAACACAATCAAAAGCAAAAATAAAAGTGCTCTAAAAATAGGAGTTGGACTTTTCTAGGATACCTCTGGTCATATTAGGAATGACTAAGGTGGTTTCATAGGTGTTGGATCAATAGGTAGTTGGGAACATTCCAATATGATGGAACCAAAGGGTTTATGGATTTGGAAGAAGTATACAAAAATATTTCCTTGAATGATGAGCAAAGGTACCCATCATCAAGTCATGATTTTAGAAGCATTTAGGAGTTGGTTTCAATGGATTTGGAATTGAAATGAATTTCCTAGGATTTTCCAAAGCTGATAAATAGGAAGAAATGGCTCATTATTTGGTGGGGTACAGAAACTATTATTAAAAATGTTCCAAAACTAAGTTTGGACATGACAAGCATCTAGGAACTTGAATCACTGCATTTGGATCAAAAATGAGCTCTCTGTGATTTTCTAAAGTTAATCACAGAAAGTGGAAAATGGGCATTTGATAAATATTTGTGTAGGAAAAGTTTCTGGAATAATGTGCATGTAGCACCAACAGGTAGAGCATGATTTATGGAGTCATAGGAATTTTGAATCATGCAATTTGGAGTTCATATGAATATTCTAGGCATTTTTGATGTTGGCAAAATAAAGAAAAAGGAAAAGAATAGGGGTTATACCCTTATGCAGCGCTCTGAGCGAAAGATAGCTTGCGGGCCGGCCCAGCGGCTCGGCCGCACGTGAGCAGGGGGGCCACGCCGGAAACATCTTTCGGTGAGGCGCTTTCGCGCGGGGGAGGCGGGCTGCGCCTGAAGCCGCCTCCACTTAAAACGGGTGGGCCTGCTGGCCGGGTCGCTGCCAGGTGGGCCCCTTCCGCAGGGTCGTCTCCTTCCTCCCGCTCCCGCAACAGAGGGGAGGGGAGGCCCGAGCCGCGCGGCGCCAGCGCCCGTCCCTGGCGGCATAGGTGTCACAACCCTAGTTCTGGTATGCACTAGGTTAGCCTTGTTGTTTGCATCATGGTTAATTTTCAAATGAAATTGAAATGAGGACGTGTGAAACCCTCAGAAACCCTATTGAAAATGACCCAAATAAAAGTTGCTCCAAAAAGGTCCAAGAAAATGTTCATGTGGCCCTCTAAAAATATTGGTCAGAGATAATAATCAAGGCAATATTATGAGGAGCTCATAAGTATTTATTTTGGGCATTTGGAATTAATGCAATAGTTATTTGCATTGGATATATATATATTATATATTATATATATGTCCAAAATTCTGGTTGTTTATTTTTAGGGGCTTGGGTTAATTTCTAGGTCCCTGCAAAATAAATAAGTCAGAAGAAAATAGTTGATTTAATTTAGATATTAAATCAAAACAAATGTCAGAAAAAAATAGAAAACAGAAAAGGAAATAAAAAGGATAGAGCCTTACCTGGGCCACTTGCTGGCCTAGCACTGGGCCGGCCCAACTGGCAGCCCAGCCCACCGAGCTTTCCCCTGTCGTCTTCCCCGACGACAGGAGGCCGAGCGTGTGGCCGGCGCGCGCGCACGGCGGGAGCGCCACGCGAGCTGCCTGCCTGCCCTCCCCTCGCCGCCTGGTCGTTCCGGAGGCGCCACGCGATTCCCCCGAACCTCCCTTACTCTTCTGGATCCCTCCCCTCTCCTCTATCTCCCTCTCTCGCAGCTCCCGAGCGCCGCCGTCGCCGTCGATCACCGCTGCCGTGGCCATAGGCCACCCCTCGCCCCTCCGAGTAGCCCGAGAGCTCCGCCACTTCACCCTCGTCCTCTCCGTCGAGCCACAAGACGTCGGGTGCCCTGGAACACCGAAAACACCGTCGTCTTCTTCCTCTGCCCCGACGATCGCCGCCGACGATTCGCCGCCTTCAGCGCCTCCCCGAGCCCGCTAACCTCCCCAGCAGAACCGCGGTGAGCCCCCGGTTCTTTCCCACCTATCCTCGCCGTCGTCTGTGGCCTCTAGCCCCTACCACCGCAGTAGCCCGACCTCACCGCCGCCGGCGATGCCGCCGCCGTGGCCACAGCCACCCACACTCCAAGCGGAGCACGCCACCGCGTCCGCCGTCTCACCAGGAGCCCGTAGCGCCCCTCCGTAGCTCTCCCCGTGCCCTGTAGCCCCAAACCCGACGAGGGCCGAACTCCGGCACCGCCGCGAGCTTGTTTCCGGCGAGCTCCGGCCGTCCCAGCTGCTGCTGCTTGCGGGAATGGACGCGGATGAGCTCCAGCAGCTCGCCCGTGGTCTCAGCTGCTCAAAAGACCCCCGGAGCAGGATTCTCGAAGCCCTCCGCCGCGTTTACTGCCGCCGGCGGCTAAACGCCGGCGTGCTAGCCGTAGTTTGACCAGGATTTGACCCCCTGGGTCAATGACAGGTGGGCCCCACCCTTTTAGTTAGTTGACTAATTAGTTAAATTAATTAAGTTTTGTTAATTAGTTTAGACACTGACATGTGGGCCCAGCTCTGCTAATATTTCTGTTAGAATTAATTTAGAGTTAATTAACTCAGTTAATTAACTGAGTCACTGACCAGTGGACCCCACTGTCAGGTTTGACTCTGGAACAGCCCCTTTGACCTGCTGATGTCATGCCTGTGTCATGGTGACGCAGTAATTCAGTTCTGGTTTTTAAATAAATCTTAAATGATTTATTTAATTCAGAAATTGGCTTAAACTTCAAAAAATCACAGAAATTCAACCGTAGCTCAGAATGAAATTATTTATATATGAAAAATTATCAGAAAAATTCAATCTATCCATCTGTACCATTTTCATGCATGACAAATGAAGTTAAACCTACTGTTTATTTGAAAACACATATATGGCAATTTATAATACTTATTAAAGAGTTGCATTTGAACCTTGGTTCAAGTGGAGTTCAACCAATTAAAATGCTAGTTGCATTAGCTCAAACAACATCATAACTTCATGCCATATTCATGCATCATATTGTTGCATATGCTTGTGTTTGATTGTCGGCACCGTTCTTCTCGATAGGTCCAGCTCCGGAGACAGATCCAGAGTACCTGTCAGAGGAGCAGTGCTCTGCACGTTGTTTTACCAGGCAAGCAAACCCCCTTGTTCATTCCGATACAATCCCTCTCTCGCTCCTGCTACCTGTTATTGCATTAGGACAACAACGACTTCAACTACTACTTTATGCTGCGGTAGTTGAACCCATTCCTCTGCATGACCTGTCTTTCCACAGTAAATAGTTGAAACCCACTAGCATGTGTAGGAGTTGATTGAAGCCATGATGTGATCTTACCATGCCTTGCTTGCTATTGCTTAGAGTGTGTCAGGTCTGATTCATCGGGAATGAATTGGAGTGAAATGATATGTTCTGGTGCTGAGGGTTAAGTGTGTGAACACGATTTGGTAAAGGTAGTGGTGAGAGGCCATGTAGGAGTACATGGTGGGTTGTCTCACTGGAACCGTCCCTAAGAACTGAGTTATGTGTATGTTGTCCAATGACTAGTTACTACCACACATTGGGTTCCGGTAACTCGACCCCTCTCGACTTATTAATCAACATGATCTCTGTCCAGGAGTTGCAACTAGTTTCTGGTGTTTGTAGTTAGTGTTAGTAGTCTACCAAGTGGCACTCGGCCAGTTGGCTTGGGACAGACTAGGCACCGTGGCACGGTGTACCAAGCGTAGATCCACTCGGCGAGGTGGGCTTGGGAACCCTGCGCACATCATTTGGGGCCGTGAGCGACACCCCGGCCGGATCTCCCCACGGATGGAACCCGAATAGGCGATAAACCTGGACGAGAGACTTGTGTGGTTAGTCAGGTCGTGGCCGACACCCTCGCCAGGCTTCCGCTTGAAGGTTGCCGAGATACACGAGATGTACCTGGCGGTAAGTGGCGAGAGCGTGTGTGAAGCAGTACACCCCTGCAGGGTTAACATGATCTATTCGAATAGCCGGGTCCACGGTTATGGACTTCTTGGATGCTTACGTGGTACATAGGTAACTTGAAGTGGATACACTAAAATACTCAAGACAAGTGTGAGTGCTATGGATGGCCTTCTTGTTGGGAGACGGGAATGAATCCATAGTGGTGTATTGTGTGGTGCTTAGTGGACTCGTGTGCGCCACCTCAAAGTTACCAGCAATCGTAGTACAGGATAGCCACTGAGTCAAAGCTGGCTTGCTGCAACTAAACCCCACTTTGCCTTCTTGATACAGGTGCATGTATGATAGGATCTGATGTAAGTCTTGCTGAGTACCTTTGTACTCATGTTTGCTTAATTTATGTTTTGCAGATAGGATTGATGTCTCACTAGTAGTTCCGCTTGGACTTCGACAAGTAGCTTGATACCTCAGCTACGTTCTTGGACGAGTGTTGTAGATAGTCAGGCTCTTCAGCCTTTTTCATTTGTAGATGTCTGTACTCAGACATGTAGTGCTTCCGCTGGTTGCTTGTATGCTCTGAATGTTGGGTCGTGAGACCCATGTTTGTAATACTTGGCTCCTCGGAGCCTAATGAATAAATACTTTGTTTATTAGAGTCTTGTTGTGATGCCATGTTGTATTTGCACATATTGAGCATATTGTGTGTATGTTATTGAAATGCTTGGTATGTGTGGGATCCGACACCTAGTTGTTTACCCTTGGTAGCCTATCTTACAGGGAAATGTCTCCTAGTGCTTCCACTGAGCCTTGGTAGCTTGCTACTGCTCCGGATCACTTAGGCTGACCGGCATATGTCCTTCTTCGTTCCTGTGTCTGTCCCTTAGGGGAAATGTCACGCGTTGTTCCTTTAAGTCCTTGTAGCTTGCTACGACTTGGGTTCATACGTTGATGACCGACACGTTCGTTGCTGGGTCATGAATGCCTGTCTCTGTAATTTAGTGCCACTTTTGGTTTATAACTGGTCATGTCGGCCCGGGTTCTCTGTCATATGGATGCTAGCGACACTATCATATACGTGAGCCAAAATGCGCAAACGGTCCCGGGAAAGGTAAGGTGGCACCCGTGGGGATACCGTCCGTGAGGCCGCAAAGTGATATGGTGTGTTACATGCTAGATCGGTGTGACTTAGGATCGGGGTCCCGACAGCGTTGGTATCAGAGCCTGACTGCCTGTAGGATTACCAAGCCAAACTGGTCGAAGTTGAGTCTAGAAATTCCTTAGTTATATAAGGGAATTGATTGTGGAAGGGAATGTAAGGCTCTTTTTACTCCTTATACCTCATGTCTTGTGATCTGAGTCATCTTACCTTTCCTACGGGGTTAAGGAACTAGGCTTTCTCTTCCGTCTATCAGGATCACGAGTTACTACTCCGTAGTTCCTTAAGATTGGTTGATCAGAGTCCTAATCTTGTTTCGAGCTCTTCCGATGAAGTTGTATTAGTACTATCACAGTACCTTGAGTGATGATGTTGAGATGTTGAACTATCCTTTGTTAGCAGGATGTCTCATTCTAGGCATTTTACTGCCGTTATGCTGCCGGAATTATCCTAGTAGTTCGAGAGATACTAATTTCTTGTTCTACCTTATGCATTCTATAGTTGTTGATGTTTCCGTCTTCGGTTTCGCCTCTCAGGATGTGTTCAGTTAAGCGAAGCTCAGCTGCTCGTAGACAGAACCACGGAGATGGTAGGGATGAGGAGGATCCTCCCGACCAGCCTTCGTTGGCAGAGTTAATGATAGAGATGGAGAGAAACAAGCGTGAGTCTAACCGCCTGTTGGCACGTATTGAGGAGAACACCGCACAACAGTGCAAGGAATCAACAACCATCCATGACTTCATTCGTCTGAAGCCACCCACCTTTCATCATTCCTTTGAGCCACTCGATGCAGATGACTGGCTCCGTAGTATCACTCACAAGCTGCGTTCTGCGAACGTAGCTGAAGATGACAAGGTCATCTATGCCACTTATCACCTGTAAGGTCCTGCTAGTCTTTGGTGGCAGAACTATGAGGCCATGATTCCAGCTGACCAGATTCCTATCTGGAGAGATTTCACCGAGGCTTTTCGTGAGCATCATATCCCTCAAGCCCTTATCGATCGTAAGAGAGAAGAGTTCTGTAATCTTACACAGGCTAAGATGGCTGTTGATGCTTATAGTCGAGAGTTTGAGAACCTCGCCCGCTATGCTACAGAAGAAGTGTCCACGGACGCCAAGAAGCAGGCTAGGTTCCGGAAGGGTCTCAACCCCAAACTGCGTCGTGATCTCCACTTGCATTATTGCAACACCTTCCAGGCTCTTGTGAACAAGGCCATCAACGCAGAGACAGCTCAGCTCACTTACGATGAGTCTCGTAAGCACACCCTTGAATTGGGAACTTCTTCCGGTTCTAGTTCCCAGAAGCGCCGGATTTGGGTTCCGAACTCTGTTCTTCCACCCATCTATCTTTCGAGGGCATCTCGTGTGGTACCTCTTCTAGTTCAGCAGTTTGCTCCACCCAGGTCTATTGATGGACCGTTTGTCAATACGGGTCCACGTCCTAATCCCAGGATTTGTTACAAGTGCGGAGAGCCGGGCCACATTGCTCGTGTTTGCACCCAGACCCGTGTTGCTCCATCCCAGTCCGAGAAATCTGTTAGACGTGATAAATCATCACGCAAGATGACCAGTGTTAAGTCAGCTCCCATCGAACATGGACGTGTGCATCACGTCTCAGCCAATGACGCTCATGATGATCCAGATATCGTTCTTGGTACACTCCTTGTCAATTGTCATCCGGCATCGGTTCTATTCGATACTGGAGCGTCTCATTCTTTCATTTCCAAAAGTTATGCCCGTTTGCACGACATGTCATTTTGTGATATGCCCTCCCCACTACTTATTCAAACTCCTGGATCCAAATGGCAAACTTCTAGTGTAAGCCATGGTAATGAAATCCTTGTCGACAGACTTGTGTTCCTTGCATCACTTGTAGCCCTCAAGTCTTCAGATATTAATATCATCTTGGGTATGGACTGGATGACAGCTCATCATGCCAAGATTGATTGCTTCACTAGGTCTGTTCAGCTTACACACCCATCTGGCAAGACAGTCACCGTCACCACTAGAGTTGCAAAGCGTCAACTCTATTCTCTTAATGCCAGCCCTCTTCCAGATCTTGAAGATGTTCCGGTAGTCCGTGACTTTCCGGATGTCTTTCCAGAGGAACTGCCAGGTGTTCCACCCGACCAAGATGTAGAGTTTGTTATAGATCTGATTCCAGGAACCGCTCCAATCTCTAGGAGACCCTACAAAATGGCACCCCTAGAACTAGCTGAGCTTAAGAAACAACTTGATGAGTCCTTGCAAAAGGGTTTCATCCGTCCTAGTTCTTCTCCTTGGGCTTGCCCCGTCCTCTTCGTTAAGAAGAAGGATGGTACGGATCGGATGGTTGTAGATTATCATCCCGTTAATTTGGTCACGGTAAAGAACAAGTATCCGCTTCCCAGGATCAACGACCTGTATGATCAGCTCGCTGGATCCTCAGTCTTCTCCAAGATGGATTTGAGGTTAGGATACCATCAAATCAAGATTAGAAATGGGGACATACCCAAGACGGCTTTCGTCACTCGTTATGGTCAGTACGAGTACACCGTCATGTCCTTCGGTTTAACAAATGCTCCAGCCACCTTCTCCCGCTTGATGAACTCGATCTTCATGGAGTACTTAGATAAGTTCGTCGTGGTTTACCTCGATGATATTCTTATTTACTCGAAAAACGAGAAAGAGCATGCCGAACATCTTAGACCTGTTCTAGAAAAACTCAGAGAGCACCGCCTTTATGCCAAGTTCTCCAAGTGCGAATTTTGGTTACCATAAGTGACCTATCTCGTTCATGTAATCTCTGGTAAGGGCATTGCTGTCAACCCCAAGAGAGTTCAGGCCGTTCTTGATTGGACTCCGCCTGAAACAGTTAAACAAGTTAGGAGTTTCCTTGGTCTAGCCAGTTATTGTCGCCGCTTTGTTGAGAACTTCTCTAAAGTGGCCAAACCTCTCACGGAACTTCTTAAGAAAGATAAAAAGTTTGAGTGGTCCCCACAGTGTGAGCACAGTTTTCAGGAGCTGAAAAGACGCCTGACTTCTGCTCCCATACTTGTGCCACCGGATTTCACTAAGGACTTTGTTATCTACTGTGATGCCTCACGACAGGGACTAGGTTGCATCCTTATGCAGGATCGTCGTGTGATTGCCTATGCATCTCGACAGTTGCATCCACATGAGGAGAATTATCCTACACATGATCTAGAGCTTGCAGCCGTAGTCTATGCACTTAAGACCTGGCGGCATTACCTCCTTGGTAATCGTTGCGAGATCTACACCGATCACCAGAGTCTCAAGTATATTTTCACCCAACCAGATTTGAACCTTAGGCAAAGACGTTGGTTGGAGTTGATCTCAAATTACGACTTAGGGATTACCTACACCCCGGGCAAGGGAAATGTCATGGCTGATGCGGTAAGTCGTAAATCCTATTGCAACAATCTCATGTTGCAGCAGGGCCAACCACTTCTCCATGAGGAGTTATGTAAGCTTAACCTTCACATCGCTCCTCACAGATTCCGTTCTACCTTGGTGGCGAAACCTACTCTTTTGGATCATATCATAGAAGCCCAGAAGCATGATACCGGAATTACCCGGATAAAGAGAAACATTGCCAAGGGTATTGCTGGTAGTTTCTCTATGGATGATCGAGGTGTTGTTCTCTTCCAAAACCGGCTGGTGGTTCCCAAGAAACAACATCTTCGGCAATTGATTCTTAAAGAGGCTCATGAATCCCCTCTCACGATTCATCCCGGTAGTACTAAGATGTATCAGGACCTACGCCGGAGGTTCTGGTGGACTAGGATGAAGAGAGAAATTGCTGAGTTCATTGCTAAATGTGACGTTTGTCGTCGCATTAAGGCAGAACATCAAAGACCTGCTGGCACCCTTCAGCCTCTAGCTATTCCTGAGTGGAAATGGGATAAAGTTGGTATGGACTTCATCACCGGCTTTCCCAGGACCAAGAGAGGGAATAATGCTATCTTCGTAGTCATTGATCGTCTCTCCAAAGTGGCTCACTTCCTACCTGTTCGAGAGAGTATCACTGCTAGTCAGCTTGCTGACTTGTATATTTCTCGGATAGTGTCACTTCATGGTGTCCCACTAGAGATCAATTCAGACCGTGGTAGTCTTTTCACTTCTCATTTCTGGGAGAGTTTCCAGACTGCCATGGGCACCCATCTTTCTTTTAGTACCGCTTTCCACCCTCAGTCAAGTGGTCAGGTGGAACGGGTTAATCAAATTCTCGAAGACATGCTTAGAGCTTGTGTTATCTCATTCGGTATGGATTGGGAGAAATGTCTTCCTTTCGCCGAATTTGCTTATAACAATAGCTATCAATCCAGTCTCAAGCAAACTCCTTTTGAGATTCTTTATGGACAAAGATGTCGAACACCTTTGAACTGGTCAGAAACCGGTCAAAGACAATTCTTTGGACCGGATATGATCCAGGAAGCAGAAGAGCAAGTTCGCATCATTCGTGAGAATTTGAAAACAGCCCAATCTCGTCAGAAGAGCCAATATGATCGTCATCATAAGGAAGTGGCTTATGAAGTTGGTGACAAAGCTTATCTTCGGGTTACTCCTTTGAAGGGTACCCATCGTTTCGGTATCAAGGGCAAGTTGGCTCCTCGTTACATTGGTCCTTTTCGCATTCTCGCAAAACGAGGAGAGGTTGCCTACCAATTGGAACTACCCCCACATCTTTCTCGAGTTCATGATGTCTTCCACGTCTCTCAACTCAGGCGTTGCTTCTCGGATCTCATCCGCGGAGTGGACCACGAAACGCTTGATCTCCAAGATAACCTCACATATCGAGAGTATCCCGTTCGCATTCTGGATGAAGCAGAGCGTGTCACTCGACGTCATAACATCAAGTTTCTCAAAGTTCAATGGTCTCATCATTCCGAGAGAGAAGCTACTTGGGAGCGAGAAGATCGTCTCCGACTGGAGTACCCCACCTTCTTTCCGCCTACTCCTGAATCTCGGGACGAGATTCTTTCGAGTGGAGGCGAGTTGTCACAACCCTAGTTCTGGTATGCACTAGGTTAGCCTTGTTGTTTGCATCATGGTTAATTTTCAAATGAAATTGAAATGAGGACTTGTGAAACCCTCAGAAACCCTATTGAAAATGACCCAAATAAAAGTTGCTCCAAAAAGGTCCAAGAAAATGTTCATGTGGCCCTCTAAAAATATTGGTCAGAGATAATAATCAAGCCAATATTATTAGGAGCTCATAAGTATTTATTTTGGGCATTTGGAATTAATGCAATAGTTATTTGCATTGGATATATATATATATTATATATTATATATATGTCCGAAATTCTGGTTGTTTATTTTTAGGGGCTTGGGTTAATTTCGAGGTCCCTGCAAAATAAATAAGTCAGAAGAAAATAATTGATTTAATTTAGATATTAAATCAAAACAAATGTCAGAAAAAAATAGAAAACATAAAAGGAAATAAAAAGGATAGTGCCTTACCTGGGCCACTTGCTGGCCTGGCACTGGGCCGGCCCAGCTGGCAGCCCAGCCCACCGAGCTTTCCCCTGTCGTCTTCCCCGACGACAGGAGGCCGAGCGTGTGGCCGGCGCGCGCGCACGGCGGGAGCGCCACGCGAGCTGCCTGCCTGCCCTCCCCTCGCCGCCTGGTCGTTCTGGAGGCGCCACGCGATTCCACCGAACCTCCCTCACTCTTCTGGATCCCTCCCCTCTCCTCTATCTCCCTCTCTCGTAGCTCCCGAGCGCCGCCGTCGCCGTCGATCACCGTTGCCGTGGCCACAGGCCACCCCTCGCCCCTCCGAGTAGCCCGAGAGCTCCGCCACTTCACCCTCGTCCTCTCCGTCGAGCCACAAGACGTCGGGTGCCCTGGAACACCGAAAACGCCGTCGTCTTCTTCCTCTGCCCCGACGATCACCGCCGACGATTCGCCGCCTTCAGCGCCTCCCCGAGCCCGCTAACCTCCCCAGCAGAACCGCGGTGAGCCCCCGGTTCTTTCCCCCCTATCCTTGCCATCGTCTGCGACCTCTAGCCCCGACCACCGCAGTTGCCCGACCTCACCGCCGCCGGCGATGCCGCCGCCGTGGCCACAGCCACCCACACTCCAAGCGGAGCACGCCACCGCGTCCGCCGTCTCACCAGGAGCCCGTAGCGCCCCTCCGTAGCTCTCCCCGTGCCCTGTAGCCCCAGACCCGACGAGGGCCGAACTCCGGCGCCGCCGCGAGCTTGTTTCCGGCGAGCTCCGGCCGTCCCAGCTGCTGCTGCTTGCGGGAATGGACGCGGACGAGCTCCAGCAGCTCGCCCGTGGTCTCAGCTGCTCAAAAGACCCCCGGAGCAGGATTCCCGAAGCCCTCCGCCGCGTTTGCTGCCGCCGGCGGCTAAACGCCGGCGTGCTAGCCGTAGTTTGACCAGGATTTGACCCCCTGGGTCAATGACAGGTGGGCCCCACCCTTTTAGTTAGTTGAATAATTAGTTAAATTAATTAAGTTTTGTTAATTAGTTTAGACACTGACATGTGGGCCCAGCTCTGCTAATATTTTTGTTAGAATTAATTTAGAGTTAATTAACTTAGTTAATTAACTGAGTCACTGACCAGTGGACCCCACTGTCAGGTTTGACTCTGGAACAGCCCCTTTGACATGCTGATGTCATGCCTGTGTCATGCTGACGCAGTAATTCAGTTCTGGTTTTTAAATAAATCTTAAATGATTTATTTAATTCAGAAATTGGCTTAAACTTCAAAAAATCACAGAAATTCAACCGTAGCTCAGAATGAAATAATTTATATATGAAAAATTATCAGAAAAATTCAATCTATCCATCTATACCATTTTCATGCATGACAAATGAAGTTAAACCTACTGTTTATTTGAAAACACATATATGGCAATTTATAATACTTATTAAAGAGTTGCATTTGAACCTTGGTTCAAGTGGAGTTCAACCAATTAAAATGCTAGTTGCATTAGCTCAAACAACATCATAACTTCATGCCATATTCATGCATCATATTGTTGCATATGCTTGTGTTTGATTGTCGGCACCGTTCTTCTCGATAGGTCCAGCTCCGGAGACCGATCCAGAGTACCTGTCAGAGGAGCAGTGCTCTGCACGTTGTTTTACCAGGCAAGCAAACCCCCTTGTTCATTACGATACCATCCCTCTCTCGCTCCTGCTCCCTGTTATTGCATTAGGACAACAACGACTTCAACTGCTACTTTATGCTGCGGTAGTTGAACCCATTCCTCTGCATGACCTCTCTTTCCACAGTAAATAGTTGAAACCCACTAGCATGTGTAGGAGTTGATTGAAGCCATGATGTGATCTTACCATGCCTTGCTTGCTATTGCTTAGAGTGTGTCAGGTCTAATTCATCGGGAATGAATTGGAGTGAAATGATATGTTCTGGTGCTGAGGGTTAAGTGTGTGAACACGATTTGGTAAAGGTAGTGGTGAGAGGCCATGTAGGAGTACATGGTGGGTTGTCTCACTGGGACCGTCCCTAGGAACTGAGTTCTGTGTATGTTGTCCAATGACTAGTTACTACCACACATTGGGTTCCGGTAACTCGTCCCCTCTTGACTTATTAATCAACATGATCTCTGTCCAGGAGTTGCAACTAGTTTCTGGTGTTTGTAGTTAGTGTTAGTAGTCTACCAAGTGGCACTCGGCCAGTGGGCTTGGGACAGACTAGGCACCGTGGCACGGTGTACCAAGCGTAGATCCACTCGGCGAGGTGGGCTTGGGAACCCTGCGCACATCATTTGGGGCCGTGAGCGACACCCCGGCCGGATCTCCCCACGGATGGAACCTGAATAGGCGATAAACCTGGACGAGAGACTTGTGTGGTTAGTCAGGTCGTGGGCGACACCCTCGCCAGGCTTCCGCTTGAAGGTTGTCGAGATACACGAGATGTACCTGGCGGTAAGTGGCGAGAGCGTGTGTGAAGCAGTACACCCCTGCAGGGTTAACATGATCTATTCGAATAGCCGGGTCCACGGTTATGGACTTCTTGGATGCTTACGTGGTACATAGATAACTTGAAGTGGATACACTAAAATACTCAAGACAAGTGTGAGTGCTATGGATGGCCTTCTCGTAGAGAGACGGGAATGAATCTATAGTGGTGTATTGTGTGGTGCTTAGTGGACTCGTGTGCGCCACCTCAAAGTTACCAGCAATCGTAGTACAGGATAGCCACTGAGTCAAAGCTGGCTTGCTGCAACTAAACCCCACTTTGCCTTCTTGATACAAGTGCATGTATGATAGGATCTGATTTAAGTCTTGCTGAGTACCTTTGTACTCATGTTTGCTTAATTTATGTTTTGTAGATAGGATTGATGTCTCACTAGTAGTTCCGCTCGGACTTCGACAAGTAGCTTGATACCTCAGCTACGATCTTGGACGAGTGTTGTAGATAGTCAGGCTCTTCAGCCTTTTTCATTTGTAGATGTCTATACTCAGACATGTAGTGCTTCCGCTTGTTGCTTGTATGCTCTGAATGTTGGGTCGTGAGACCCATGTTTGTAATACTTGGCTCCTCGGAGCCTAATGAATAAATACTTTGTTTATTAGAGTCTTGTTGTGATGCCATGTTGTATTTGCACATATTGAGCATATTGTGTGTATGTTATTGAAATGCTTGGTATGTGTGGGATCCGACACCTAGTTGTTTACCCTTGGTAGCCTATCTTATAGGGAAATGTCTCCTAGTGCTTCCACTGAGCCTTGGTAGCTTGCTACTGCTCCGGATCACTTAGGCTGACCGGCATATGTCCTTCTTCGTTCCTGTGTCTGTCCCTTAGGGGAAATGTCATGCGTTGATCCTTTAAGTCCTTGTAGCTTGCTACGACTTGGGTTCATACGTTGATGACCGACACGTTCGTTGCTGGGTCATGAATGCATGTCTCTGTAATTTAGTGCCACTTTTGGTTTATAACTGGTCATGTCGGCCCGGGTTCTCTGTCATATGGATGCTAGCGACACTATCATATACGTGAGCCAAAATGCGCAAACGGTCCCGGGCCAGGTAAGGTGGCACCCGTGGGGATACCGTGCGTGAGGCCGCAAAGTGATATGGTGTGTTACATGCTAGATCGATGTGACTTAGGATCGGGGTCCCGACAACAGGCCACCTCCGGCCAGGGCGCGGCCACCGGAGGGATCCCCGGGGAGCGGCGCATCCAGGAGGACCCTCGGGGCAGCAGGGGAGGGGCCGGAGCTCCTCCTGCATCGGCCATGGCGGCGGCCTCGGCGGTTGCTGGTGGGGCGAGCACCACGGGGCTCGGGAAGGAGCGGCGAGGGTTGGGGGAGCTTCGTGCTCCAGTGGCCGTTCCCCTCCTGGTGGCCAACATGGACGAGGAAGGCCACAGGGAGCAAACCAGGGAGGATACCGATGGCGGCTCGACGGCCATGGAGGGGCAAGCAGAGCACTAGGGGAAGAGGGAAGATGTCCGGGAGGTGCACGGGAGAGAGGAGGGTCCAGCAGAGGCGAGAGGTGCTCGGGGGAGGCCTCTTATAGGGGCAGCTCCGGTGCACCGTGAGCACGGTCCAGGGCGCGCACGGGCGAGCTCGTGGAGAGAGAGGAGGAGGGAGGAGAGGATAAGGCCGACCGTCCTGCAGGTCGTGGACGTCGAGGGGACCTCGGGGGACACGCTCTCTCTGCCCAAGGTTGTCTGGAAGCCTCGGGAGGGCCGAGCTACAGTGCCACGGTGCATTGTAGCGTGCTCCAGAGCGCGCCTTTGGCCAGCATGCTTGTGTCTTTGCTGTCCAGGCCGTGTCCCCCAGTGTCCAGTAGTGCTAGGGAGTAGTAAACAATGGGGAGGCAGTCTTGGATGCTCTGTTGAGCCACTGAAATGAAGAGAGAGGTGAAGAAGAGGGTGAAAACTGTTGTCCAGCAGTAGAAATTGGGGTCTTACCCCCTCCAATAATTGAGTTGAGGCCATAGAGGAGTTACTGGGGGTAGAAGATGATCAGGGGAAGGTGTGGTAAGAATTTGGGGTAAAGGGAAATTGTAAAAGGGGTCCAAACACTTGTTTTGGCAAACTTGCAGAAGGTGTTTGATCAGTGTTTGGTTAAGCAAATGACCTCCACTTGACATGGGACTTAACAGGATCAAATTTCACATATAATCAGGCCCCTACACCAAATTTGAGCTTATTTGGGCAAAGTGGCCAATGTAACTTTGGTGAACCCTAGAAAGGAACAGAAATGGTTTCACCTTGTTTGAGTCAAGAAATTCATCTCCCCTTGATGCACCACTTGGTGTAGCATCATCATTTGGGGTTATGAACATGCCCACAAAGTTTGAGGCTCCAGATAAAAAGTTGACAATGTAAAGTTGTTCAAATATGAATTTAAACAGAAGTGGTTTTGGGGTGATCTGATCAAGTTGCTCTATTCCAAATCTTGTGCCATTTGGTCTAGATGCCTTATTAGGCCATTCTAGCATGTGCACCAAATTTGAGAGCATTTGGACAAGTTTTGCAATGTAGAGTTGCTCAAACTTCAAATATGGACAAAATGGTTTTGAGGGGATTAGAGGATGTTTCCTTGATCTTCAAGGCATGAGGCTTTTCAAGATCATCAAATATGTCATATATGACATGATAGAATTTCCTTGGAATTTTTGGAGAATATTTCCTTTGTAAATATTTCAAAAGCTTGAAATATCCAGGAAGGGTTTTTGAAGGATTTGTCCAATATTTTGAACATGACCATGTGTTGAAACTCTTATATATGGACAATATATGTCCTATGAGTCTCCCTGAATTTTGGCAAATATTTTTGAAATGATTAAATTATTTTTCCCTATTAAAGACCATTTTTGGCATTAAGAAAAAGCTTTTAAATAAAATATAAAAATAACTTTTAAAATTATACTTTTGTGGTTTCTGGGAGTCCTATATCTAATAGGATTCAAATAAACTTTTTGAAAGATTTTTCACACCCTAAATAAGGTACTTGCAGTGCAAACCTCAATTCAGGGGATTTTGGAAAACTAATTTTAGAAAATACCATTTGGCCAAAATATTTTTATAAGAAAATTTTATACTGGTCTATACACATGGCATGATCATTGGGAAAAGGTTTTGGGTCAAGGAGATGAAGTATAAGAGTTGGGGGATTTATTTGATTTTTAGAGCACTAGCAAACAGCAGACAAAAGTCAAATCAAGCAAAGTCAAAAACACTCAAAAGTTTTTGCAAATCCACATTTTTAACATGAAAATTAGCTTAAGCAATGTGACATGAAAATCAGGGTGTGACAGTTGGGAACCAAGTTGTCTTTCAGCACAACTTTCCACGCACAGACCGGAGGTCAGACTGAGCGAGTCAATCAGATTCTCGAATATATGCTCCGAGCCTGTGTCCTGGCATATGGAGCGAAGTTGGAAGACTGTCTCCCTTTTGCCGAGTTCTCCTATAACAACAGTTACCAGTCAAGCCTTCAGATGGCACCATTTGAGGTATTGTACGGGCGCAGATGCCGCACACCCCTCAATTGGTCGGAGACTGGAGAAGGACTAGTCTTTGGACCGGATATTCTCTGCGCAGCAGAAGAGCAAGTCCAACTAGTCAGAGAGCGATTAAACGCAGCCAAGTCAAGGCAGAAGAGTTATGCTGACACTCAACGCCGAGACATGAGTTTCCGTGTCGGAGATCTTGTGTACCTGCGGGTAACTCCTCTGAAGGGAACCAAGCGTTTCCACGTCAAGGGGAAGCTCGCGCCAAGGTTCATTGGCCCTTTCAAGATCACCGACCGACGAGGAGAAGTGGCTTATCAGTTGGAACTACCACCAGAGCTATCCGATGTGCACAATGTGTTCCATGTGTCACAACTCCGGAAATGTCTCCAAGTTCCAGACAAGCCCAATCTCTACAAGGATGTGGATCACCAAGCCATTGATCTGCAGCCTGATTTGACCTACCGCGAGAAGCCCATTCGCATTCTGGACGAAGCAGAACGACGTACGCGAAGCCGTACCATCAAGTACTTCAAGGTCTAGTGGAGCAACCACACCGAAGCAGAAGCAACCTGGGAACGAGAAGACTATCTTAGATCCAAGTTTCCCGATCTCTTTTAAGCCCTAGTTTGGGAATCTCGGGGACGAGATTCTTGTAAGGGGGGTAGGTCTGTCACACCCTGCATTTTGTAACATGTTATTTGTAACTTTTAAGCATGAAAATTTGGACCAGCAAAATTTTTTAGCATCATTTGGCTTTTATTTGGAATTGAGTTTTCTTCATGTGCTTTTTCTTGTGCTCATTAAAGTCAACTATGATCTCTTGTAGATTTCATCTCCATACCCAAAACTTCTGCCCAATGATCATGCCAAGTGTTATATAACAGTATAGTATTTTCTTACAAAATTATTTTGGCCAAAAATTATTTTATAAATTTAGTTTTCCAAAAACCCCTGAATTGAGATTTGCACTGCAAGTACTTGATTTAGGGTGAGAAAATTATTTCAAAAGGTTTATTTGAGACCTAGTAGTCATAGGACTCCCAGAAACCTCAAAGGTATAATTTTAAAAGTTATTTTCCTATTTTATTTAAAAGCTTTTTCTTAAGGCCAGAAATGGTCTTTAATAGGGGAAAATTATTTAACTATTTCAAAAATATTTGCCAAAATTCAGAGAGACTCAGAGGACATATATTGTCCATATATAAGAGTTTCAACACTTGGTCATGTTCAAAATAATGGGCTAAACCCTCTAAAACCCTTTCTGGATATTTCAAGCTTTTGAAATATTTACAAAGGAAACTTTCTCCAAAAATTCCAGGGAAATTCTATCATGTCATATATGACATATTTGATGATCTTGCCAAGTCCCATGCCTTGGGAAGCAAGAAAACATCCTCAAACCCCTTCATAACCATTCTGTCCATATTTGAAGTTTGAGCAACTTTACATTGCCAAACTTGTCCAAATGCTCACAAACTTGGTGCACATGCTAGAATGAACTAATAAGGCTTCTAGACCAAATGGCACAAGATTTGGAATAGAGCAACTTGATCAGATCACCTCAAAACCCTTTCTGTTCAAATGCAAATTTGAACAACTTTACATTACCAACTTTTTATCTGGAGCTTCAAACTTTGTGGGCATGATCAATACCCCAAATGATGATGCTACACCAAGTGGTGCATCAAGGGGAGATGATTAGCTTGACTCAATCAAGATGAAACTGTTTCTGTTGATTTCTAGGGTTCACCAAAGTTACATTGGCTAGTTTCTTCAAATGAGCTCAAGTTTGGTGAAGCACCCTATTTTCTCATGTCTTTCAACCCTGTTAAGTGCCATGTCAAGTGGAGTTCATTTACTTGACCAAACACTGATCAAACACCTTCTGCAGAATTGCTAAAACCTCCAACTTGATCACTTTTACTTATCTCCATGGCCTCAACTTTTTACCACCTGATCATTGAGATACTAGCTACCTCCAGTAACTTCCCCAGCACCCCAGCTCCATGATTGAGGGGTGAAAGCCCTGTTTCACCTTGCTGGACAGCAGGTTTTCACCATTTCACCAGCATCTCCACTCTCTCTCAGCATCTCCAGGGCATCCAAGGCCTCAGGCCAATTCTTCACTCCCCCCTGACCTTCTAGACGCTCCTGGACACGTTGGGTTTGACCAGGACGGCGAGAGCGCGACGATGCCAGCCAAA
Source organism: Secale cereale (assembly GCA_902687465.1). NCBI lineage: Eukaryota > Viridiplantae > Streptophyta > Magnoliopsida > Poales > Poaceae > Secale > Secale cereale. The sequence continues at coordinate 236,381,758 of LR738713.1, read as the reverse complement.
CTTGCGCTCTGGAGCACGCAACAGTGCAGACAAGCACTGTAGCTTCGGCCAATCGGCCTCCCCCGACAGCCTCGGGCCTCCTCCTCACGCCAGTCGAGGCCTCTCGACGTCCGCAACCTCCCCGGCGCTGTCCCCCCTCCTCCTGCGCCCTACAGTGGCCGTCGTCGCACGCGCGCTGGCCGCCCGCGGCGGCCACTCCTCTGCCTCGCACGCGCGCACGCTCCTAACGCTCCCCCGCTTCTCTTTCTCCCTCAGCTGGACGTGGAGATCGTCCAGGAACTCCACGGACCCATTCCCTTGGCCTCCCGTGCGCTGTAGCCTCGAGCCGGAGCTCGCCGGCGCACTGGACCACGGGCCTCCATCGAGCTCCTATAAATAGCCCCTCCCGAGCCTCTCCAACAGCATCAGCAGCTCCACCACACTCCACTGAGTCTCCCAGCACCACCCACTCCTCCCCAGGATGTCCCAGTGCTCGGGATCGACCGGAGCTCCGCCGCGTCGGGCCGCCTGTGATCCCGCAGTACGGGCCTTCCCCGCTCTTCTTCTTGCCCGATCTAGAACCACCGAGCCACAATGACCATTTCCCCCTTGTTTCCCCTCTCTGTGGCAGTCGGAAACGACCAGAACCACGACCCTCCGACGAGCTCCCGCCGTCCCACCTCGCCGCCGGTGAACCAGACCTCCCCGCCGTGCCACACCACCACCCCTGCATCCGCGACACGACGCTGATTCCATCCCTGCCCTCCGTTGCCGTCGCCGTGGCCGGGAACCTCGCCGGTGAGCTCGCCGTCGCCGTGGCCGTGGGGTTAGAGATGACAGGCGGGCCCCGCCTGTCATCCCCACACCTCTCTCCCCCTCCTCTCTGTCACTGACCCACGGGCCCCGCCCGTCAGGTTTGAAAACCTGACGTGCGCGCGCAGGCTCCCGTGCGGCTGGGCTGGACCGCCCTGGGCCGTGCACTGTGGCCCCCCTGGCCCAGTTGCACAGGTCTTTTTATTCTTTTTCTTTTCTGTAATTGTTTCAAACATTTCTACAGAAAAGAAAAATGGTCCAAATTAAATAATTCCAACTCCTAAAATCTTGTAATATTCCAACCTATTTAATGGTACCACTTTCACTCAAATCCATGAAACTTTGTTGTACTGTTCAAATTTAAATTCAAATTTGGGCAGTAATACTCCTGCTCAAAAATCAATAAATTCTATTCTGTTACTCCAAAACTCCAACTAAGAATTTTCCCCACCTTAGAAATTCCTCTAGTATTTTACAAAAATGAGTTGACATTTTTCTGAGCACTTTGATTTTTCTGTTTTGTTTGTATTCTTATTTTCCCGTGGTTATTATGCGACGTATAGATCCCGTATTTGACGAAGTTGCTGTGGAAGAAGAAGGAGAAGGATTTGAAGACTTTGAAGAACAAGCCAATCCAGGCAAGCAGCCCTTTGACCATGATATACTTGTTCTTCGGAACCCGTATGTTTCCGATGCATGATGTTAGGGTTACGATAGTGACCTAGTTGATTCCACCATATGATGCATGCCATGATCTTGATCTTGCTATGTGCTAGATGACTTGCATATGGTTAGTGGATATGATTAGTGGTGCATGTGTGACATGAACCTTCATGGTTGAAGTCTTTGCATAAAACCCCGTCGGGTGCCATTTATGCCCGAGGGAGATGATGATGATGAGTTGGGTGACCACTTGATGACGAAGTGGTGTACCAAGGCAAGTGTGTGTGTTTTTCAAACGGATTGGTTTAAGTTGCGACCGCTATTCCAACCATACATGTGTAACCACACTACCCCTTATGGGACGGGGCTTTATTAATTACTTAGGTCGATACTAGCATGGTGCCCGCATTACTAGTGACGGGAAGACTTGAGATCTTTCCTGGGACGGGGTCGTGCTCGGATAGACGGCCATGACTGTTTTTGCAGGGCACCGGACACACCGTTGGTCCCTTCGGGTACGCGTGACATTGAAATAAGGGCAAGTCCCGTGATCTATTGTTTGTATGTAATGCCCAGGATGGGACTATACCTCCTACGTGTCGAGGCACGACTTAAAGGTATAAGCCCATCCTAGAATGATCTCAAGTTTGGTATCTTTGCACAACTCATGTAAAAGAGGGATTAAATTGCAAAAGGAGATAGTTGGCTTACACTCGCCACTTCACACAATACATTACATAAACAATCATCATTCAAAACATCACAGCCCATCTAAGGGTAAGATCCAAAAGCAAGATACCAAAACAACAAAAGCCACAGGTCAGGAACGAAACCTAGTAGAAGCCACTACTGAACATCGAAACGTCACAAACAAACGGTCACTCTCTTCAACGAGCTCCTGGTGAAGCACTGAACCAGCTTCTGCATCGTACACGGCTGAACCTGCAACTGGTGTGGTGAAGTAACTGTGAGCCACAGAGGACTCAGCAATCCCGTTCCCGGGTAACAAGACTATTTAAGCCCTGGGTGTGGATAAGGCTGAAGAAAGAATATGAGGTGAAGGAAAACAAACGAGAGTCTGCAGCAGCAACTAGCACTAACTTACGCAAAAGAGAGCGAGAAGAGAAGTGCATCGGTCGAAAGATGATCACGAAGTGATCCTAACTAAAACCGGTCAAACATAACCCCACCGTGTTCAACTCCCGAATCCCCATTCGGAAATTGACAGTCACGGTACACACGCTGGTAGTGTATTGAAACATTGTGTCAAGTTATCTACAACCGGAATTAACAAGCTCCCATCTGCCACATAACCGCGGGCACGGCTTTCGAAAGTTCAAACCCTGCAGGGGTGTTCCAACTTGACCCATTACAAGCCCACGATCCGCGGAGTCGCAACTCCATAGGTGGGAAGACCCGAGTATTCTCGGAATCCCGTGCTCAAGTTAAACCGAACTAAGGTAAGGCTAATCCAGCAAATCCTCCCGGCGTGTCGACACCCTGATAGTAGCCGCGCGTATCTAAGTCTCAGGACACGACCGGATGGGCGATGCTACAGGTATACCAAATACCTCGGGTTGCCCCAAGGCGGCCCTGCAGGACCCCCGTTTGGGACCAACACCATCAGCGCTGGCCCCCCCTGCTATGTAGAATTAAGAATCCTCGGGGACGCGACCCCCTATGCAAATTTAATTAATTAATTAAGTTGTTATTATGAGGCAAATAGTACCAAATGTTGGGACTTGCTGGAAAAGACTTAGCACTTAGCGGTTTATCAAGGGGGTCCCATACACCCCAACCGTGTTAGGAACGCATAATCAAGGAACATAACACCGGTTTATACGGTTCCTAACGGCATGAGCGGAACAAAACACCAAGCAAAAGGCTTAGCCTTCCACCCTGCCAGTATATAGATGATTTCATTTTTAAGCATATATATAGTGTGATATAACCCAACCAAACTTCAACATGAAGCAAGCATCTTCGATCTTCACCTGCAACTAACAATGCTATAAGAGGGGCTGAGCGAAGCGTACTTAGCCAAGCAACGGTTTGCGTAGGTAGGGTGGTTAAACATGGCAATGGTTACAAGTAGGAGGCTGACAAGAAGAACATGGGCATCGAGGCAAAACTAAAGATCGAGACTACTAGCAATAGGCAAAGATAGTAATGGTATCCGGGTTCGGTCATCTTGCCTGGGATTCCACAAGGGAGAAGAACGGATCCAAGAAGAAGACGGAGCAACAGTCGAGCGGATCCTCACAACTCCGGAACGAAACCGAAGCTAACAAGAGAAGCAACCGGAAAGAAAGAACAACACGGTAAACACACACATAAACATGGCATACGATGCACAAACAAGTATGATGCATGTCCGGTTTAAATATGCATGGCATGGCAAAGTGCACAAACAATACTACAAGTTAAGTGGAGATCAATATGCAACGAGTTGCATATTGACGAAACACCACATGTTATTATTTAGTTGACTCTCGTTATTTACAAGACAAGATTAAATGTTTTAGCATGGCAAGAGGTGAAACATAAAGAAACTACACTATTAAGACATTTTAAATGAGGCCGGAAAACAACAACATATCCGGAAAATCCCCATGAGCATGTTTAATAATTATAAAGCAACAACAATTAAACATATATAATGTTGTTAACATGATGCGGATGACATGATCAAGTTTATGCAAGTTTTATTAAAAGGGGTTGACTTAAGAGGAAGACATGAATTGTTTGTCACCGTGGTGGAAAAAAGGTGCCACGGCAACGATCCGAAAATGATGCAACGACATCATATCGGTACCGGTAACTCGGGAGAGACCGGTGCAAAACAAAAGGTGGAGTGAACGAGTTGAACAAGATGATGGGGTGATCCCGTTGCCGGGTTCCCACGAGTCGGTGGCGAGGCAACCGAGGAACATGACAAAAGGTGGAACGGGCACGAAGCACACAAGGGAACATTTCATACAACACAAGCAAGCATCACACGGTTCACGTCTCGGGGTCGCGTCTCGGGGTTATACCTTCGAAGCGTTCTCTCTCGAAGCGGTTCGAGAGCGTCGAGGAAGTAGCCGTAGTAGAGGAAGTAGTGGTACACGGGGCGACGGTAGTGGTACACGATCGTAATGGGAAGTAGTTGTTCCGTTCGTCTTGGCGGTTCCACGACGGCGGTAGTTGTTCACGGTCATCGGTAGTCGTTCGGGGCGTCGTGGTACTCGGGGTTCCCGTTTGCGGCGGTAGTGGAAGTAGTGGAACTTGACGCATCCGAAGAGGTACTTGACGAGTCGGTCGCGGTACTTGTCGTTCTCGAGTGCTCCGGGCGTCGAGGTACTTGTACATGTAGTGGTACTTGTCGGGTCATGTAGTGGTACTCGCCGTAGGGGTACTTGGTCGGGTCGCCGGTAGTCGTTCGCGTAGTCGTACATGGAGCTCGTAGACGTAGGCGTACAAGGGTCCAAAAGTAGAAAAACTTGCTGTCTTCCTGGTTAACTGAGATTAACAAAAACAGCACAGCAAAAAAAAAACAGGAAAAAGAAGGACTGCGGGGGTTGCGGCTCGGGACGAAGGAAGCCGGCGACGAGGCTTGCAGGGGACGGGCAGAGGAGGAGGATGCAGCGCCTGGCCGCGCGTTGGACGGCGGCACGGTCGGAGGGAGAGGGCCGGCGCGGCGGGGTCGCTGCCCTGGCAACGGAGGCGAGGACGGGGTGAGGCCGCGGAGTTCTCGTCGCGGGGATGGGAAGGAGGCCAGAGGGACGAGGCCGGGCGAGTGGGGCTCGGGGCCGCGGCTCCCGCGCGTCGGAGATGGGCGCGAGGAAGGAGCCCGGATCGGGGCGAGCGGCGCGGTGAAGGTGGGCGCTCGGGCAGCGGCTGCCTGGCGGGCGCGCGCGAGAGATCGGGCAGAGGGGGGTGAGTAGCGAGGGAGAAAGGCGCTGCGGGAGAAGAAGGGAATCGGGATCGGGGCGAGGGGAGCGAGGGACGTCGGTCGAGAGAGAGAGGGGAGTCGCTCGAGCGAGGGGAGAGGAAACTGGCGGCGGTCGAGGGGGAACGAGAGGGACTCGCTGCGGGCTAGGTAGCGCTAGGGTTTAGAGGAGTGCGGGCCTAGGCCTGGATTCGGTGTTGGGCCAAAGGGAGAAAAATGGCCGGCTGGGCCAGGAGGAGAGGGAGGAAGGAGAGGCCTGGGCTGCACTCTTATTCTTCTTTTTATTTTCTTTAGCAGAAAATAAAAGAGAAGAAAGAAAAGAGGAGGGAAGAGGAAAAAGATAGCACACACGGGAACATTTTTCTCGGGCATCATAAAATGAGCAAGGACCGAGAAAAATAAGAAAGGCATGATTGGAAAAAATAATTCAACATATTTGAATTTAATTCAAATAGGTTGAACTAAGACGAGATTATTAAAGTGTCCAAAAATGTTCAAATTTTTGGAGGAACCTCGAAACAACGGAAAGAATTAAGACAAGGTTCAGAAGTAGCAACTCGAAGTGGAATAACATGGGGAATTATGCAAGTGTGTTATGGTGATTCCGAAGCAATGGAATAATTAATAATATAGCTCCATAATATTTAGGAGGCTTTTATATGTTATAAAGAGAAGACATCTTCCCTCGATTTAAATGGACCGAAGGTCCACACGATTTATTTAGGTTGAGATGCAAAAATAAAATATGACATGGTGGCATGATGCAATGCAAAAAAATAAATAACACAAGCACAAAAGAACACACGGGCAACCCTGAACATCTGGAATCTTCTGGAAGCTTCTGGAATCTTCTGGGACGTCGGTCTCGGGCGTCACAACTCTCCCACACTAACAGAGGATCTCGACCCGAGATCCTAGAGATATCACCGGGTAAAAACGAAAGAGGAAGAGGAAGAGGTAAAACATAGTTGCTTCTTTGACAGACGAGTGAAACCAAAGAACCTTGAGAGGTTGAACAAGTTGAAAGAAAGAATGCAACGGAGATGAACGAAGTTAAGAGCACTCCGGTAAGCAGGAGGAACAAGGAACACTAAGAGAACCTTGTAGGTTGAAAGACATGAACAAGAGCTTAGGAACCAAAAGAATATGAAACTGCAATGGTATGGCCAAGGAATAAGAATGACAGAATTCGGACAGCACTCCGTCTGAAAATGGAAGGAATAGAACAGAACTTGAGGAGATGGAATGATACTTGATGAAAACAACAACATATTGCCTCCGAAACAATTGAAAGAATGGCACAAGGGGTAAGAAAGATTCAGACAGCACTCCGGTTAAGAAGAGAGGCAAAACTAGAAAAAAGACGGAACTTGAATGAAGAATACAACACTCCGGTTAAAAGACTAGAAAAGAAAAGGACATGATCTTGAAAAGAAAACAAGATGATGGTTAAAGAGAGCAATATCACAAGGCCTCCGGAATGAAAGAATAGCATATAGATCAATGAAAGAAATGAATGGAGAAGAAAAATGGCAACTTCTCCCATGGATGAATAAGAAAAACATCCTTACAAGGAAGGGTTGAACGGAGTTGTTGGAAAATCAACAACGAAAGAATAAGCTCGTTGTGGGCTTTAGGAAAGCATCTCAAAATTATGAGGTGACAACCGGCCACTAACGGAAATGAAAAGCTTGGATTGAGAACAACAAGGAGACGATAAACTTATTCCACCGGAAGGATAAATGAAGAACTTGGGACATTTATAAGCACCATAATAACAACAATCCTTAGGGAAAGCTTTTGGTGAATTATAGCCCAAGATAACTCCAATGAATAAATTGAAGGGTTGGAAAGATCTCTTGAACAAGAAAAAAATGATGGATTTAAATATCTCATTCTTGACAACTCGTGAATCATGAAACATGAAGGAATTGTCAAGAATGACATAACACCATCTGAAAAGATAAGGTAGAAAGAATTGCACTAGGAAAGCATGATGAAGAATGCTTGAGCTCCAACAAAATCTTGATGAAGACTTCGAGGATGAATTAAAACATGATGAACCACCATGAGAACTCCGGTAACAAAAGCATGAGAAGTGAAAGATGAAAAGAATAAGATTCAAGGTCTGCGGTGAATAGATTGAGCTTTGAAATGATAATTGAAATAACTTGAAGCTCCGGAAAGCAAGATGAAGAAATTTAGAACAAAGGATATGATATGATGAACAAGCTCCAGAGAAAAGAATTAAAACAGGTTGAAGGAATAAGAATAAGAATTATGTTATGCATCTCCTTCACCAATTTAAATTGATGACAACCAAAGGATTTGGCATACTACTTATTCTCGTTGCAAAGAATTAAAGAGAGATCTTGCACAAACTCGGATAATTATTCAACAAGGCACCGGTAGGATTAAGAAAAGAACAAATGAATTAAAATGATAACAACGGAAGAGTAAACTTGAATGAACCACCTTAAGAATAGGGAGACGAACGAAGAGGCATCAATGAAGAATATTTGGAGGATGAAGTTGAAAACTGAGAACGAAGAAATATTCTGAATGATGGCCTTCGGAGGATCACAAAGAAAAGAATTCATGAAATGCTTCGGATGATATAAAAGAATTCCTCACAATCGGGACAATAATGAGGATGGCAAGAAGCTAGAACCACGAATCTTCAAGAGAACGGGCCAAGATTTAAGAGAAACTCTTCTCCGGTCTCCAAATGTTGAAAATGGAGACGAGATATGCCATGAAGAATTGTTGAGGCACTCCGGAATGAAGAATTAAAAGGTTGAACCAACGATGGAAAGAATTTGAAAGCGATCTTGGAGAAGGCATGTGACTGATGGAAAACATTCTTACATCACACTTTGAAAAGAATTCTCCGGAGAAAGAAGAGTCAGGTAAGATCCTGGGAAAAGACCTGTGGGTTAGGGCCCACTCAAAGAAATCACCATTGGAAAAGATTGCTTGAGATATTGCACCGGTTGAATTAAATGACTTGAATAAGGAGACAAAGCTCAAAATAGCTTGAACGGATTAAGAATGGAATTATGAATCTTCAGCACTCCGGATATGAATAGCAGGAGGAGAATGATTAATTGGTGCACCGGAATAAGAAAGCATTGTGAAAGAGGAAAAGGATAAGATCAACACCGAAATCTTGAATTACATCCACCGGAAGAATTAGAGAACAAAAGAATGATGAACTTGAAGCTCTTGAGCATCTTGACGATAAATCACCGGATAAGAACATTGAAGGAAAAGAATGAAGAAATATCGCATGAATAAAATGGATATTTCATCTGAGAATTTTGGCTCCAAGAAGAAGAAGGGTGGGAGGGTGGGGAAAAACAAAGACAACTTGAGATGAATGAAACAGACAATCGTCAGATTTCTCAACGACGTCCGTATGAAATAACTTGAAGAGAAGGCACACCGGTTGAAAAGAATTTAACATGACCATCTTGATGGTCAAGAGGAATTAGCACTTCCATAGAAATATGAGAACACCGATTAGAAAGGTATGGAATCAACACTTGACATCGAAGCAACTCGAATACCAGAATCAAAACTAGAACAAAGGATAGATATGTAGCAGCCTAATCTTCACAACATCATTCGAACAGAGGATTGAACGAATGAATTCTGCAGGTACATCAACTTGACGAGAAGCCACTTGGAGAGCAAAATGAAAATAAAAAGGAACAAGGAACAGATAGAACAAATACAAGATAGAAGCTTCGTTCGACATCTTCGTGCTGAAAGCTCATGGAACATGTTACAAAAGGGTTTTGCAATCCCCGGATCAGCATAGCCAAGGACCCTTTAAGATGCAACTCCCGATCAGAACAAGTCCATAAAACCACTTCACTCCATGTAGAACCCCAAACTTCATATCGAGCATCCGTTGGAAGAAAGCCTAGAACTACTTGATGAACCCACCTATAGATTTCCGAAAGATTCCAGTTATGCAATCAGGTGTTGGGGATACACGGGAAGCACCGCGCAATCAACTCTAAACCTACATCCAGGTGTATCCATCCTTCAACACATAACCAGCCTTTCTCGGAAACTGTTTACCTCGGACCTTCGAAAAGCATCCACTATAACAAGCTATGGCAATACTCTCGAACTACCTTCCCAGTACTGGGTGATGTCGGGGTTATCTTGCCACTGGCCGTATAGGAGAGATTTTCGATGTCGGCCGTCTTAAGTATTTAGTACTGCCGCGATATGCTTGTTTCAATGATACCCCGAAGCACAACTCCTCGGTAACAGGAGGCATCGAGAACAATATCCTTGTCACAAGAACATCGAAACAATCCCAGAATACTCGCGGGATCCTAAAAAAAATTTGGTGCAAATTTTGAAAGTAGAAGAGGCAAGAGTAATCGTCAGGAGTCCTCACCAGAGAGAAAAGAGATGAGAAGCAAAGAAATCCTACTCTCCGATATAATATAGGACTCAAAAAGTTTTCAGTGTGTGCCTAGACTCAACCGTCAACGATTCGATCAAACAGTGGGGGCTTCTAGGTCGGAGAAGGCTCTGAATACCAACTTGTAATGCCCAGGATGGGACTATACCGCCTACGTGTCGAGGCACGACTTAAAGGTATAAGCCCATCCTAGAATGATCTCAAGTTTGGTATCTTTGCACAACTCATGTAAAAGAGGGATTAAATTGCAAAAGGAGATAGTTGGCTTACACTCGCCACTTCACACAATACATTACATAAACAATCATCATTCAAAACATCACAGCCCATCTAAGGGTAAGATCCAAAAGCAAGATACCAAAACAACAAAAGCCACAGGTCAGGAACGAAACCTAGTAGAAGCCACTACTGAACATCGAAACGTCACAAACAAACGGTCACTCTCTTCAACGAGCTCCTGGTGAAGCACTGAACCAGCTTCTGCATCGTACACGGCTGAACCTGCAACTGGTGTGGTGAAGTAACTGTGAGCCACAGAGGACTCAGCAATCCCGTTCCCGGGTAACAAGACTATTTAAGCCCTGGGTGTGGATAAGGCTGAAGAAAGAATATGAGGTGAAGGAAAACAAACGAGAGTCTGCAGCAGCAACTAGCACTAACTTACGCAAAAGAGAGCGAGAAGAGAAGTGCATCGGTCGAAAGATGATCACGAAGTGATCCTAACTAAAACCGGTCAAACATAACCCCACCGTGTTCAACTCCCGAATCCCCATTCGGAAATTGACAGTCACGGTACACACGCTGGTAGTGTATTGAAACATTGTGTCAAGTTATCTACAACCGGAATTAACAAGCTCCCATCTGCCACATAACCGCGGGCACGGCTTTCGAAAGTTCAAACCCTGCAGGGGTGTTCCAACTTGACCCATTACAAGCCCACGATCCGCGGAGTCGCAACTCCATAGGTGGGAAGACCCGAGTATTCTCGGAATCCCGTGCTCAAGTTAAACCGAACTAAGGTAAGGCTAATCCAGCAAATCCTCCCGGCGTGTCGACACCCTGATAGTAGCCGCGCGTATCTAAGTCTCAGGACACGACCGGATGGGCGATGCTACAGGTATACCAAATACCTCGGGTTGCCCCAAGGCGGCCCTGCAGGACCCCCGTTTGGGACCAACACCATCAGCGCTGGCCCCCCCTGCTATGTAGAATTAAGAATCCTCGGGGACGCGACCCCCTATGCAAATTTAATTAATTAATTAAGTTGTTATTATGAGGCAAATAGTACCAAATGTTGGGACTTGCTGGAAAAGACTTAGCACTTAGCGGTTTATCAAGGGGGTCCCATACACCCCAACCGTGTTAGGAACGCATAATCAAGGAACATAACACCGGTTTATACGGTTCCTAACGGCATGAGTGGAACAAAACACCAAGCAAAAGGCTTAGCCTTCCACCCTGCCAGTATATAGATGATTTCATTTTTAAGCATATATATAGTGTGATATAACCCAACCAAACTTCAACATGAAGCAAGCATCTTCGATCTTCACCTGCAACTAACAATGCTATAAGAGGGGCTGAGCGAAGCGTACTTAGCCAAGCAACGGTTTGCGTAGGTAGGGTGGTTAAACATGGCAATGGTTACAAGTAGGAGGCTGACAAGAAGAACATGGGCATCGAGGCAAAACTAAAGATCGAGACTACTAGCAATAGGCAAAGATAGTAATGGTATCCGGGTTCGGTCATTTTGCCTGGGATTCCACAAGGGAGAAGAACGGATCCAAGAAGAAGACGGAGCAACAGTCGAGCGGATCCTCACAACTCCGGAACGAAACCGAAGCTAACAAGAGAAGCAACCGGAAAGAAAGAACAACACGGTAAACACACACATAAACATGGCATACGATGCACAAACAAGTATGATGCATGTCCGGTTTAAATATGCATGGCATGGCAAAGTGCACAAACAATACTACAAGTTAAGTGGAGATCAATATGCAACGAGTTGCATATTGACGAAACACCACATGTTATTATTTAGTTGACTCTCGTTATTTACAAGACAAGATTAAATGTTTTAGCATGGCAAGAGGTGAAACATAAAGAAACTACACTATTAAGACATTTTAAATGAGGCCGGAAAACAACAACATATCCGGAAAATCCCCATGAGCATGTTTAATAATTATAAAGCAACAACAATTAAACATATATAATGTTGTTAACATGATGCGGATGACATGATCAAGTTTATGCAAGTTTTATTAAAAGGGGTTGACTTAAGAGGAAGACATGAATTGTTTGTCACCGTGGTGGAAAAAAGGTGCCACGGCAACGATCCGAAAATGATGCAACGACATCATATCGGTACCGGTAACTCGGGAGAGACCGGTGCAAAACAAAAGGTGGAGTGAACGAGTTGAACAAGATGATGGGGTGATCCCGTTGCCGGGTTCCCACGAGTCGGTGGCGAGGCAACCGAGGAACATGACAAAAGGTGGAACGGGCACGAAGCACACAAGGGAACATTTCATACAACACAAGCAAGCATCACACGGTTCACGTCTCGGGGTTATACCTTCGAAGCGTTCTCTCTCGAAGCGGTTCGAGAGCGTCGAGGAAGTAGCCGTAGTAGAGGAAGTAGTGGTACACGGGGCGACGGTAGTGGTACACGATCGTAATGGGAAGTAGTTGTTCCGTTCGTCTTGGCGGTTCCACGACGGCGGTAGTTGTTCACGGTCATCGGTAGTCGTTCAGGGCGTCGTGGTACTCGGGGTTCCCGTTTGCGGCGGTAGTGGAAGTAGTGGAACTTGACGCATCCGAAGAGGTACTTGACGAGTCGGTCGCGGTACTTGTCGTTCTGGAGTGCTCCGGGCGTCGAGGTACTTGTACATGTAGTGGTACTTGTCGGGTCATGTCGTGGTACTCGCCGTAGGGGTACTTGGTCGGGTCGCCGGTAGTCGTTCGCGTAGTCGTACATGGAGCTCGTAGACGTAGGCGTACAAGGGTCCAAAAGTAGAAAAACTTGCTGTCTTCCTGGTTAACTGAGATTAACAAAAACAGCACAGCAAAAAAAAAAATAGGAAAAAGAAGGACTGCGGGGGTTGCGGCTCGGGACGAAGGAAGCCGGCGACGAGGCTTGCAGGGGACGGGCAGAGGAGGAGGATGCAGCGCCTGGCCGCGCGTTGGACGGCGGCACGGTCGGAGGGAGAGGGCCGGCGCGGCGGGGTCGCTGCCCTGGCAACGGAGGCGAGGACGGGGTGAGGCCGCGGAGTGCTCGTCGCGGGGATGGGAAGGAGGCCAGAGGGACGAGGCCGGGCGAGTGGGGCTCGGGGCCGCGGCTCCCGCGCGTCGGAGATGGGCGCGAGGAAGGAGCCCGGATCGGGGCGAGCGGCGCGGTGAAGGTGGGCGCTCGGGCAGCGGCTGCCTGGCGGGCGCGCGCGAGAGATCGGGCAGAGGGGGGTGAGTAGCGAGGGAGAAAGGCGCTGCGGGAGAAGAAGGGAATCGGGATCGGGGCGAGGGGAGCGAGGGACGTCGGTCGAGAGAGAGAGGGGAGTCGCTCGAGCGAGGGGAGAGGAAACTGGCGGCGGTCGAGGGGGAACGAGAGGCACTCGCTGCGGGCTAGGTAGCGCTAGGGTTTAGAGGAGTGCGGGCCTAGGCCTGGATTCGGTGTTGGGCCAAAGGGAGAAAAATGGCCGGCTGGGCCAGGAGGAGAGGGAGGAAGGAGAGGCCTGGGCTGCACTCTTATTCTTCTTTTTATTTTCTTTAGCAGAAAATAAAAGAGAAGAAAGAAAAGAGGAGGGAAGAGGAAAAAGATAGCACACACGGGAACATTTTTCTCGGGCATCATAAAATGAGCAAGGACCTAGAAAAATAAGAAAGGCATGATTGGAAAAAATAATTCAACATATTTGAATTTAATTCAAATAGGTTGAACTAAGACGAGATTATTAAAGTGTCCAAAAATGTTCAAATTTTCGGAGGAACCTCGAAACAACGGAAAGAATTAAGACAAGGTTCAGAAGTAGCAACTCGAAGTGGAATAACATGGGGAATTATGCAAGTGTGTTATGGTGATTCCGAAGCAATGGAATAATTAATAATATAGCTCCATAATATTTAGGAGGCTTTTATATGTTATAAAGAGAAGACATCTTCCCTCGATTTAAATGGACCGAAGGTCCACACGATTTATTTAGGTTGAGATGCAAAAATAAAATATGACATGGTGGCATGATGCAATGCAAAAAAATAAATAACACAAGCACAAAAGAACACACGGGCAACCCTGAACATCTGGAATCTTCTGGAAGCTTCTGGAATCTTCTGGGACGTCGGTCTCGGGCGTCACATTGTACCCGAGGGCCGTGTACCAACGAGTGGACTCTATGTTAGTGTCGTCTAAGGAAAGATAATGACCGGGTGCTTACCCCGGGTACTTGAGGTACCGCGGGTCGTGGATGACACGGAAGTTCCCCGGATCTTGTGGGTAAAGTGTACAACCTCTGCAGAGTGTCAAACTATTCGAATAGCCGTGTCCACGGTCATGGACAGTTGGGTAACCGCTCTTGGGCTACGTCCAACGTTTGTGAAACCATGCGTGTGTATGTGAGTCAAGGTGGTGACTTGACTCGATGAGTTGAACCATATTCATGTTGATATCGGTAACCTGTCTGCATTAACTTGATGGTAGAATATTTGTTCTAGCCTGGCTAGATTGATCATGATTATTCAATTGCATCGTTACTTTGAACCACATCATGGGTTGCTTGCGAGTACATTCAAAGTACTCATTGGCTTGCCACTGGTTATTTAATTGGCCAGGCATGGAAGAACAGGATTATGAGGAAGAGTTCTTTGGAGATGAACATGCGAACTAGGATGCTATCCCAGTCAGAATGCCTGTAGGGTTAAGGCAGATGGCATGGGTTCTACCCGTTTATCGAAGACTTCCGCTACTTGAGTTATTTGCTATTCAGCCCGTGAGGCTCTATCTATGTAAGACTTGGCCATAATGGCCATAATTCGTGTAAGACTATTTGTATGGATGTAAGACTCTTGTTATTTCAGCTTCTGTGTGTTCAGTGAGCATTGATCTATGGGATCACTGTACACGTGCATTCGGTGATCTCGACTTCTAAGTCGGGGTCCCCACAGAGCTGGTATCAGAGCCATCCTGACTGTAGGAAGCCTTAGTTAGCATGGGCGTTAGTTAGATGAGACCCTTTTTCAAAAACCTTCTGAACCTCTCTTCTTTTCTAAACCCGAGATTTCATCAGCTTATTAACCCCTCCTATTCCACCTTTGTAGATGGCCGCTGTTCCCGAAGAGCACCTGACCACTGGGTTTCCCTTACTTCTCGAGGATAGCCTCCAGGAGTGTCAGTTCCACCGAGCACCCATCCTCACCTACCTTGAGCATTGGGTGAGCGATACTGAGGTGGAGTACCATGTGGAAGTGATCGTGAAGGCAAACAATCCTCCCACAAGTTGGTTCTTCGAGGGACCCCAGATGGCAACACTACCACTCGCTGTGGAGGCTACTGCACTCAAGGCATTAACCCGTCTCTGCGAGCTTCTTCCGGAGATGGCAGCCAAGATGACAACTCGCTTCTTACCTTACCGGAAGGAAGGTGACGAAGAAAGCAGCGCACTAGCCCCTCCACTGAAGGAAGGACTCTTGCTTCGGTTCCAGACCTACTTCAGTCTATGTGCCGACAGCCTGGCACAAGACTTGGCCTCGGAATCAATGAAGCTTCGAGAAGAACTTCACAAGACCAAGGCACTTCTTCGTCGAGCTCAAGAGAAGGCAAACAGGATCAAGAAGGAAGGAGCACCTTCTGGACAATCCGCTATCGCATATCGAGGCGGAAGGCCCTCTGAGGATGTATCTTCCAAAGGTGAAGAACCACCTCGGCGACACCGAATGACATCAAGGGAATATCGCAAGCTTTTCCCTGCACCACCGACGAAGCACCGTCGAATCCAACTCCTCCACTCCCCTACACCCTCAAGTGACAAGGGAGCCCAGACAGATGAAGACAAGGAGGAAGACCCAGAAGAGCCAGAATACGCGACCGAGCATTCCTCCGCTTAGGCATTATTCGCTACTCAGATATGCGAGTTGTAACCTCTACGGTAGGATAGGTCGTGTAACCCCTATGCGTAGTCGAGTCCTTGTATGGTTCATATGAAACCATCTAGTGTTTGCTTTTGTTGTGTCTGGATGTATGTCGTATTCTTCCTTCGGGAATGTGTAAACGACTACATCACCCATTTGGATTTTTAATGAATGTGTTTTGGCCTTACGGCCCCTGCATGATTTGATTTAGTGTCACACCCACCTCCTTACTAGGCACCTATCTATCCTTCTTCCCTCTTCCAAGTCATGAGACCTTTTACCGCTCCAACAGGATGCCTGTTGTAACTCGTACTGGTACCTCTACCCAGCAGCCCGAAGCCGGAGCATCCTCTCAGCCAGAGGAAGGTCACGACCAAACCAACGACCAAGCTCCACCACCACCTCCTCCAAGCATGGACATGGCTCAGCTTCTCCAAGCTTTCCGAGAGGAACGCCAAGCCAACACTGCAACTCTTCAGCTGATTGCTCAAGCTGTCACCTACAACCGCCAGCCGGCGGGGAATGGCAATGGACGTTCCACGTTGGCAGAGTTCAAGAAGCATGCACCGCCAACCTTCATCGAGACTGCTGAACCCCTGGATGCAGATGACTAGGTCCGTTCCATTGAGGAAATTCTGGAACTAGTCGGATGCACCGAAGACCGCGAGAAGGTGGCTTATGCAGCCCACTGCCTCGGGGGAACTGCTAGAGCCTGGTGTGATGGATTCAAGGTCATGCATGCTGAACAAGACATCACTTGGGTTAACTTCAAGGCAGAATTCCGCAAGGCCCACATTCCTTCCGGAATCATAGCTATCAAAAAGCGCGAGTTCCGAGCCCTGAAGCAAGGAAGTGGCACTGTCAAGGAGTACATGCAGAAGTTCAGTGTTCTGTCAAGGTACGCCCCTGAAGATGTCAGCACTGATGCTGCCAAAAGGGAGCGCTTCATGGAAGGCCTCAATCAGACTCTGCAATACTCGCTTGTCGTGTGCGACTGCCTGTCTTTCCCTGACCTGGTGAACAAGGCACTTATGCTTGAAGACAAGCGGCGTGCTTTGGAAGACACTCGCAAGCGCAAGTTGGTCAGTAAGGGAAGTTCCAGCAACCAGAAGCCTCGTCCGTGGCAGTCAGCCCCAGCCAAGCCAACCTATCAGCAGCCAAGAGCTCCTGCACCTCGTGCCAATCCTCAGCCTCAGCAGTATGCCAACCCCAGGCCAGCCTTCAACCCCAATACCAGTGGTGGCAACAAGATCAACACTCCAAACCAAGTCACTTGCTTTGGATGTGGTCAGCCCGGACACATCTCAAGGGTGTGCCCCAACAAGAAGCATGATGCCCCGCGCCCCAATGCGCAGAACCAGGGACAAGGCCGTGGAATGCCACCAAGGAACCCAGCTCCTCGCAATCCACCGAACTATGGGAAGGGGCGTGTGAATCACGTCACTGCTGAAGAAGCCCAGGAAGACCCGGACGTCGTGCTGGGTACGTTCCTTGTCAACTCAGCACCTGCAACTGTCTTGTTTGATTCTGGAGCAACGCATTCATTTGTCACTCAAAGATTTGCATTAAAAAGTGGCATGACTCCTACACCCCTGAATAACCCTATGGTGGTACAAACCCCCGGAGCCGAGATGAGAGCCAAGATAGGCTGTAAAGGAGTCAGTATTACCATTAACGGTGTAGATTTCCTAGCAGACCTTATCGTCCTGAGATCGCAAGGCTTGGATGTGATCCTAGGCATGAATTGGCTCAGCAGGCACCAAGGCTTGTTAGACTGTGCCAATCGGACAGTCACTGTGACCAATGACCAAGGAGTCGAAGTCAAGTTTGCTTCCAACTCCTCTTCCGCTCAAGCCGCTAAAGTCAACTGTCTCTCTGAAGTTGGGCTAGATCAAGTACCGGTGGTATGTGAGTATCCTGATGTCTTTCCGGATGAACTACCGGGAATACCCCCTGACCGTGACATTGAGTTCATCATCGAGCTCGTGCCCGGAGCAGGACCCATCTATAAGAAGCCTTATAGAATGGGGACGGAAGAATTAGCCGAGTTGAAGAAGCAGCTAGAAGAGCAGCTAAGGAAGGGATTTATCCGCCCAAGTGCCTCCCCTTGGGGATCTCCTGTTCTGTTTGTGGCCAAGAGGGACGGTACCATCCGCTTATGCATTGACGATCGCTCCCTCAATGAAGTTACAATCAAGAACACGTACCGACTTCCCAAGATCGAAGATCTGTTTGATCAACTCAGCGGAGCCAAGGTATTCTCCAAGATCGACCTCAGATCTGGGTACTACCAGCTGAAGATCAGACCCCAAGATATTTCGAAGATGGCATTTGTAACCAGATATGGCCTGTACGAGTGCACGGTCATGTCTTTTGGATTAACCAATGCCCCAGCTTACTTCATGTATCTCATGAATAAAGTCTTCATGGAATATTTGGACAAGTTTGTTGTTGTCTTCATTGATGACATTCTTGTGTTCTCGAAGTCGGAGGAAGAGCACGAGCAGCATCTGAGGATGGTCCTAGACAAGCTTCGTGAGCACCAACTGTATGCCAAATTCAGAAAGTGTGAGTTCTGGCTGCATAAAGTTGGATTCTTAGGTCATGTCTTGACCGAGGAAGGATTATCTGTTGATCCTGCAAAGATCGAAGCTGTGACCCAATGGCAATCTCCAGCGACCGTCAAGGAAGTCAGAAGCTTCCTCGGACTAGCGGGCTATTACCGCAAGTTCGTGGAAGGATTCTCTAGCATTGCACGACCAATGACTCAGCTCCTCCAAAAGGACAAGAAGTTCGAGTGGACAATAAAATGCGAAGAGAGCTTCCAAGAGCTCAAGAAGAGATTGACCACCGCCCCAGTTCTGGCAACACCTGATATTCACAAGGAGTTCGTGATATATTGTGATGCCTCTCGAACCGGATTGGGAAGCGTTCTGATGCAAGAAGGCCGCGTCATAGCATACCTCTCCAGGCAGCTACGACCCCATGAGGAGAACTACGCTACTCACGATCTTGAGCTAGCGGCAGTAGTTCATGCCTTGAACACATGGCGGCATTACCTCCTAGGGAAACAGTGTGAGATTTACACAGACCACAAAAGTCTGAAGTACATTTTCACCCAAAAGGAATTGAACATGAGGCAACGGAGATGGTTGGAACTCATCAAAGACTATGACCTCAGTGTTCAGTATCACCCTGGGAAGGCTAACGTGGTGGCCGATGCCTTAAGCAGGAAGGCTTGCTCTTTGAATGCCATTATTCAGAAAAGGCAGCCAGCCTTGTTTAAGGATATCGAACAATTCAGTTTGGAATTGGTCACCCCTGGATTCCTGGATCATTTGGAAGTCAGACCGACCCTGATGGACGACGTCAAGAAGGCTCAAGATGGTCATGCAAGCATCAAAGGTATCAAGAGGAAGATGAAGCTGGGCAAGGCCCCAGGATTCTCCGAAGACGAGCACGGGATTGTTTGGTACAAAGGTCGCCTCTGCGTACCAAACGACACCGAGCTAAAGACGCTGATTCTGCTAGAAGCCCACGACACTCCGTATTCCATCCACCCCGGAGGAACCAAGATGTACCAAGACTTGAAGGCACGATTCTGGTGGCACGGTATGAAGAGAGAGATTGCAACCTACGTTGCAAAGTGTGATGTGTGCCAAAGGGTCAAGGCTGAATATCAGCGACCGGCTGAATTGCTTCAACCACTCAAGGTTCCTGAGTGGAAGTGAGATAAAGTCGGAATGGACTTCATCACTGGGTTACCAAGGTCGAATAAAGGACATGACTCTATCTGGGTCATAGTCGATCATTTGACCAAGGTGGCTCATTTCATTCCTGTCAAGACTACCTACTCAGGCAACCAGCTGGCACCTCTCTATATCAACCGAATCGTAAGTCTTCACGGTGTTCCCAAGGAGATTGTGTCAGATCGAGGCACCCAGTTCACTTCAAGGTTCTGGAAGAGATTCCAAGAAGCCTTGGGAACCAAGTTGTCTTTCAGCACAGCTTTCCACCCACAGACCGGAGGTCAGACTGAGCGAGTCAATCAGATTCTCGAAGATATGCTCCGAGCCTGTGTCCTGGCGTATGGAACGAAGTGGGAAGACTGTCTCCCTTTTGCCGAGTTCTCCTATAACAATAGTTACCAGTCAAGCCTTCAGATGGCACCATTTGAGGTATTGTACGGGCGCAGATGCCGCACACCCCTCAATTGGTCGGAGACTGGAGAAGGACTAGTCTTTGGACCGGATATTCTCCGCGCAGCAGAAGAGCAAGTCCAACTAGTCAGAGAGCGATTAAAGGCAGCCAAGTCAAGGCAGAAGAGTTATGCTGACACTAGACGCCGAGACATGAGTTTT
>LR738713.1:236344736-236361186 GCA_902687465.1 Secale cereale | reverse complement strand
GTGTCGGAGATCTTGTATACCTGCGGGTAACTCCTCTGAAGGGAACCAAGCGTTTCCACGTCAAGGGGAAGCTCGCGCCAAGGTTCATTGGCCCTTTCAAGATCACCGACCGACTAGGAGAAGTGGCTTATCAGTTGGAACTACCACCTGAGCTATCCGATGTGCACAATGTGTTCCATGTGTCACAACTCCGGAAATGTCTCCAAGTTCCAGACAAGCCCAATCTCTACAAGGATGTGGATCACCAAGCCATTGATCTGCAGCCTGATTTGACCTACCGCGAGAAGCCCATTGCATTCTGGACGAAGCAGAACGACGTACGCGAAGCCGTACCATCAAGTACTTCAAGGTCCAGTGGAGCAACCACACCGAAGCAGAAGCAACCTGGGAACGAGAAGACTATCTTAGATCCAAGTTTCCCGATCTCTTTTAAGCCCTAGTTTGGGAATCTCGGGGACGAGATTCTTGTAAGGGGGGTAGGTCTGTCACACCCTGCATTTTGTAACATGTTATTTGTAACTTTTAAGCATGAAAATTTGGACCAGCAATTTTTTTTAGCATCATTTGGCTTTTATTTGGAATTGAGTTTTCTTCATGTGCTTTTTCTTGTGCTCATTAAAGTCAACTATGATCTCTTGTAGATTTCATCTCCATACCCAAAACTTCTGCCCAATGATCATGCCAAGTGTTATATAACAGTATAGTATTTTCTTACAAAATTATTTTGGCCAAAAAGTATTTTATAAATTTAGTTTTCCAAAAACCCCTAAATTGAGATTTGCACTGCAAGTACTTGATTTAGGGTGAGAAAATTATTTCAAAAGGTTTATTTGAGACCTAGTAGTCATAGGACTCCCAGAAACCTCAAAGGTATAATTTTAAAAGTTATTTTCCTATTTTATTTAAAAGGTTTTTCTTAAGGCCAGAAATGGTCTTTAATAGGGGAAAATTATTTAACTATTTCAAAAATATTTGCCAAAATTCAGAGAGACTCAGAGGACATATATTGTCCATATATAAGAGTTTCAACACTTGGTCATGTTCAAAATAATGGGCTAAACCCTCTAAAACCCTTTCTGGATATTTCAAGCTTTTGAAATATTTACAAAGGAAACTTTCTCCAAAAATTCCAGGGAAATTCTATCATGTCATATAAGACATATTTGATGATATTGCCAAGTCCCATGCCTTGGGAAGCAAGAAAACATCCTCAAACCCCTTCATAACCATTCTGTCCATATTTGAAGTTTGAGCAACTTTACATTGCCAAACTTGTCCAAATGCTCTCAAACTTGGTGCACATGCTAGAATGACCTAATAAGGCATCTAGACCAAATGGCACAAGATTTGGAATAGAGCAACTTGATCAGATCACCTCAAAACCCTTTCTTTCTAAATGCAATTTTGAACAACTTTACATTACCAACTTTTTATCTGGAGCTTCAAACTTTGTGGGAATGATCAATACCCCAAATGATGATGCTACACCAAGTGGTGCATCAAGGGGAGATGATTAGCTTGACTCAATCAAGATGAAACTATTTCTGTTGATTTCTAGGGTTCACCAAAGTTACATTGGCTAGTTTCTTCAAATGAGCCCAAGTTTGGTGAAGCACCCTATTTTCTCATGTCTTTCAACCCTGTTAAGTGCCATGTCAAGTGGAGTTCATTTACTTGACCAAACACTGATCAAACACCTTCTGCAGAATTGCTAAAACCTCCAACTTGATCACTTTCACTTTTCTCCATGGCCTCAACTTTTTACCACCTGATCATTGAGATACTAGCTACCTCCAGTAACTTCCCCAGCACCCCAGCTCCATGATTGAGGGGTGAAAGCCCTGTTTCACCGTGCTGGACAGCAGGTTTTCACCATTTCACCAGCATCTCCACTCTCTCTCAGCATCTCCAGGGCATCCAAGGCCTCAGGCCAATTCTTTACTCCCCCCTGACCTTCTAGACGCTGCTGGACACGTTGGGTTTGACCAGGATGGCGAGAGCGCGACGATGCCAGCCAAACTTGCGCTCTGGAGCACGCAACAGTGCAGACAAGCACTGTAGCTTCGGCCAATCGGCCTCCTCCGACAGCCTCGGGCCTCCCCCTCACGCCAGTCGAGGCCTCTCGACGTCCGCAACCTCCCCGGCGCTGTCCCCCCCTCCTCCTGCGCCCTCCAGTGGCCGTCGTCGCACGCGCGCTGGCCGCCCGCGGCGGCCACTCCTCTGCCTCGCACGCGCGCACGCTCCTAACGCTCCCCCGCTTCTCTTTCTCCCTCAGCTGGACGTGGAGATCGTCCAGGAACTCCACGGACCCATTCCCTTGGCCTCCCGTGCGCTGTAGCCTCGAGCCGGAGCTCGCCGGTGCACTGGACCACGGGCCTCCATCGAGCTCCTATAAATAGCCCCTCCCGAGCCTCTCCAACAGCATCAGCAGCTCCACCACACTCCACTGAGTCTCCCAGCACCACCCACTCCTCCCCAGGACGTCCCAGTGCTCGGGATCGACCGGAGCTCCGCCGCGTCGGACCGCCGGTGATCCCGCAGTACGGGCCTTCCCCGCTTTTCTTCTTGCCCGAGCTAGAACCACCGAGCCACACTAACCATTTCCCCCTTGTTTCCCCTCTCTGTGGCAGTCGGAAACGACCAGAACCACGACCCTCCGACGAGCTCCCGCCGTCCCACCTCGCCGCCGGTGAACCAGACCTCCCCGCCGTGCCACACCACCACCCCTGCATCCGCGACACGACGCTGATTCCATCCCTGCCCTCCGTTGCCGTCGCCGTGGCCGGGAACCTCGCCGGTGAGCTCGCCGTCGCCGTGGCCGTGGGGTTAGAGATGACAGGCGGGCCCCGCCTGTCATCCCCACACCTCTCTCCCCCTCCTCTCTGTCACTGACCCACGGGCCCCGCCCGTCAGGTTTAAAAACCTGACGTGCGCGCGCAGGCTCCCGTGCGGCTGGGCTGGACCGCCCTGGGCCGTGCACTGTGGCCCCCCTGGCCCAGTTGCACAGGTCTTTTTATTCTTTTTCTTTTCTGTAATTTTTTCAAACATTTCTACAGAAAAGAAAAATGGTCCAAATTAAATAATTCCAACTCCTAAAATCTTGTAATATTCCAACCTATTTAATGGTACCACTTTCACTCAAATCCATGAAACTTTGCTGTACTGTTCAAATTTAAATTCAAATTTGGGCAGTAATACTCCTGCTCAAAAATCAATAAATTCTATTCTGTTACTCCAAAACTCCAACTAAGAATTTTCCCCACCTTAGAAATTCCTCTAGTATTTTACAAAAATGAGTTGACATTTTTCTGAGCACTTTGATTTTTCTGTTTTGTTTGTATTCTTATTTTCCCGTGGTTATTATGCGACGTATAGATCCCGTATTTGACGAAGTTGCTGTGGAAGAAGAAGGAGAAGGATTTGAAGACTTTGAAGACCAAGCCAATCCAGGCAAGCAGCCCTTTGGCCATGATATACTTGTTCTTCGGAACCCGTATGTTTCCGATGCATGATGTTAGGGTTACGATAGTGACCTAGTTGATTCCACCATATGATGCATGCCATGATCTTGATCTTGCTATGTGCTAGATGACTTGCATATGGTTAGTGGATATGATTAGTGGT
The DNA here is from genome assembly GCA_902687465.1 of Secale cereale. NCBI lineage: Eukaryota > Viridiplantae > Streptophyta > Magnoliopsida > Poales > Poaceae > Secale > Secale cereale. The sequence goes on along the minus strand of LR738713.1, from coordinate 236,357,562 downwards.
GCATGTGGGACATGAACCTTCATGGTTGAAGTCTTTGCATAAAACCCCGTCGGGTGCCATTTATGCCCGAGGGAGATGATGATGATGAGTTGGGTGACCACTTGATGACGAAGTGGTGTACCAAGGCAAGTGTGTGTGTTTTTCAAACGGATTGGTTTAAGTTGCGACCGTTATTCCAACCATACATGTGCAACCACACTACCCCTTATGGGACGGGGCTTTATAAATTACTTAGGTCGATACTAGCATGGTGCCCGCATTACTAGTGACGGGAAGACTTGAGGTCTTTCCTGGGACGGGGTCGTGCTTGGATAGATGGCCATGACTGTTTTTACAGGGCACCGGACACACCGTTGGTCCCTTCGGGTACGCGTGACATTGAAATTAGGGCAAGTCCCCTGATCTATTGTTTGTACCCGAGGGCCGTGTACCAACGAGTGGACTCTATGTTAGTGTCGTCTAAGGAAAGATAATGACCGGGTGCTTACCCCAGGTACTTGAGGTACCGCGGGTCGTGGATGACACGGAAGTTCCCCGGATCTTGTGGGTAAAGTGTACAAGCTCTGCAGAGTGTCAAACTATTCGAATAGACGTGTCCACGGTCATGGACAGTTGGGTAACCGCTCTTGGGCTACGTCCAACGTTTGTGAAACCATGCGTGTGTATGTGAGTCAAGGTGGTGACTTGACTCGATGAGTTGAACCATATTCATGTTGATATCGGTAACATGTCTTCGAGGTTACGCGAATTTATTGATGCATTAACTTGATGGTAGAATATTTGTTCTAGCCTTGCTAGATTGATCATGATTATTCAATTGCATTGTTACTTTGAACCACATCATGGGTTGCTTGCGAGTACATTCAAAGTACTCATTGGCTTGCCACTGGTTATTTAATTGGCCAGGCATGGAAGAACAGGATTATGAGGAAAAGTTCTTTGGAGACGAACATGCGAACTAGGACGCTATCCCAGTCAGAATGCCTGTAGGGTTAAGGCAGATGGCATGGGTTCTACCCATTTATCGAAGACTTCCGCTACTTGAGTTATTTGCTATTCAGCCCGTGAGGCTCTATCTATGTAAGACTTGGCCATAATGGCCATAATTCGTGTAAGACTATTTGTATGGATGTAAGACTCTTGTTCTTTCAGCTTCTGTGTGTTCAGTGAGCATTGATCTCTGGAATCACTGTACACGTGCATTCGGTGATCTCGACTTCTAAGTCGGGGTCCCCACAATTGGCTTCGAGATATTGAAAGGAAATTAATTGTGGCACAATGCTTAGACCGTGAAAAAGTGCTGTACGCACCACATTATCTTACTGGAGCAGCCGCGTCATGGTGGGAAAATTTCCTGCTTATGCATCCCGACATAAATAATATCACCTGGGAAGATTTCAAGGAAGGCTTTCGTGGGGCACACATTCCTAAGAGTATTATTAAGATCAAGAAAAGATAATTTGATGATCTCAAGCAAAGAGGCATGACAGTACAGGAGTACAACAGTTAGTTTGCGCAATTATCGCGTTATGCCAACGAAGAGCGAATGACGGAAAATAAGAAGATGGAGAAATTCCTGGACGGACTAGCACCAGCACTAAAATGCCAGTTAATCGTACACACTTTTCCAGATTTCAAGACACTGGTAGACAAGGCCATTACATTGGAAAATGAACGTCGCAGTCTGGAAGACATTCGCAAGAGAAAAAGGGATCAGATTAACCACCCCCGCAACAACAAGAATAAGGTGAATTTCCAGAGGAATTGGGCGAACGGACCCACGACCAATGACACACGACCAAATAAGAATTTTCATGCAATAGACAAGGATTTCACCTATCGCCCGGGTGTTACCTGCTACGCATGTGGAGAAGAGGGACACTATGCTAAACAGTGCCCAAAGCCAAGAAACTCGGCACCGAAGCCAAACAGCAACGGAAACAATTCCGCGCTGAAGCGTAACAATTTCAACCCCAATAACGATCACAGGAAAGGCCACCTGAACCATGTGATCAAGGAGCAAGCACATGATGCCCCAGATATCGTACTTGGTACGTTCCCTGTCAACACAATACCTGCCACGGTTTTGTTTGATTCTGGAGCTTCTCATTCGTTCATTTCGAAGAGTTTTGCTTTGCAACATGGTTTTTCAATGCTTCCCTTGGGAAAATCAATGACCATCAAGTCCCCCGGAAGTAAGAAGATCACTCAGAATTACTGCCAAGGTTTGACCATTGAAATTGAGGGATTAAAGTTTCACGCAAACCTCATCATGTTGGAAAACAGAGGACTAGATGTTATCCTGGGTATGGATTGGCTAACCACGAATAAAGGATTTATCGACTGCTTCAACAGGACAGTGATTCTTACTCATCATCATGGAAAAACAATAAGATTCACAGCTCAGGAAAGACCGGTGTCGGGACAACCAAAATTAAACAAAGTTGATACATTTGAGTTAAGCAAGGTTCCAGTTGTATGTGAATTTCCGGACGTATTTCCCGAGGAACCACCAGGCATGCCGCCAGACAGAGAAATAGAATTCATTATTGAGCTAGCACCGAGAACCACCCCCATATATAAGAAACCATACAGAATGGCACCATCCGAGTTGGTTGAATTAAAGAAGCAAATAAAGGAACTGTTAGACAGAGGATTTGTACGGGCCAGCTCCTCACCTTGGGGTTCGCCGGTATTGTTTGCCAAAAAGAAGGATGGGACCATGAGGTTGCGTATAGACTACCGAGCGCTCAACATGGTCACAATTAAGAACAAATATCTGATGCCACGGATAAATGATTTATTTGACCGGCTCGCGCAAGCCAAGGTTTTCTCAAAAATTAACTTAAGGTCAGGTTATCATCAACTGAAGGTACGAATAGAAGATATCCCGAAAACATCATTCACCTCAAGATACAGACTTTATGAATTTACAGTAATGCCATTTGGACTGACCAACGGCCCCGCATATTTCGTCCACCTCATGAACAAGGTATTTATGAAATTCATGGACAAATTTGTGGTGGTATTTATTGATGATATCTTGGTATATTCAAAGACACCAGTAGAACATGTTGAACACCTCCGCATTGTATTGGGAGAATTAAGGAAACACCAACTTTACGCCAAATTTAGCAAATGTGAATTTTGGTTGAGACAAGTGGGTTCCTAGGACACATATTAACACAAGAAGGAGTTGCTGTGGACCCAGATAAAGTCAAGGCTGTACTTGGCTGGAAGTCGCCAGCCAGTGTAACGGATATACACAGTTTCCTCGGTATGGTCGGATATTACAGAAGGTTTATTGAGGGATTTTCCACCATAGCCAAACCAATGACACAGCTACTCAAGAAGGATAAGAAATTCGTGTGGACCGAAGCATGTGAGAAAAGCTTCCAAGAGCTCAAAAAGAGGTTAACAACAGCCCCAGTATTAATTGTACCAGACATACACAAGAGTTTTGAAGTATATTGCGACGCATCCCGGAAAGGCCTCGGATGCGTACTGATGCAAGAAGGCAAAGTAGTCGGCTACGCTTCCCTGCAACTGCGAAAACATGAAGAAAATTATCCTACTCACGATTTGGAGTTGGCAGCATTCATTCATGCACTCAAGGAGTGGAGGCACTTTTTGCTGGGAAATCGCTGTGAAATATATATGGACCATAAGAGCCTCAGATATATTTTCACACAGCCAGAGCTCAATTTACTACAACGACGCTAGCTGGAACTGGTAAAAGATTACGACGTTGGTATCCACTATCACCCAGGAAAAGCAAACATGGTAGCAGATTCCCTCAGCCGTAACCCCAGCCAGAACAGCGACAGCATACAGAACCTGAGACCTGAATTTCAGCAAGAATTCGCCAGACTCAACCTAATGATGGTCACGAAAGGCGAAGTATCCAAGCTAGAAATACAGCCTACTCTAATAGAGCAAATAAAGAAGGCTCAGCTTGGACACCCCAGCATCGAAGGGATAAAAAGAAAAGTAAGTCAGGGCAAGGCCTCAGAATTCACCATAGACAATGAAGGAATATTATGGTTCAGAGACAGACTTTGCGTACCGAATAGCAGCGACCTTAAACAGCAAATTCTAGCAGAAAGCCACACCGCTCCATACTCAATTCACCCTGGAGGTACGAAAATGTACAAGCATATTCAGGAAAGATTTTGTTGGCACGACATGAAGAGGGATATAGCCACATTTATTGCATGCTGCGATTCATGTCAACGCATTAAAACCGAGCACCAAAAACCCGTAGGGCTATTACAGCCAAACAAGATACCAGAATGGAAATGGGACAATATTGGAATGGATTTTATTGTTGGACTACCACGGTCACAACACGGTAACGATGCCATATGGGTCATCACAGATAGACTGACCAAGGTGGCACATTTCATACCAGTCAAGACAACCCATACCACTCAAAAGCTCGCCAAGCTTTACCTCGCCCGGATAGTATGCCTACATGGTGTTCCCAAGACTATAATATCCGATAGAGGCACTCAGTTCGTCACCTAATTTTGGGACCAGTTGCAGCAAGCCCTTGGAACGCAACTAACATTCAGTACAGCTTATCACCCCCAGACTGGAGGACAAACGGAACGAGTAAATCAAATACTCGAAGACATGCTAAGGGCATGTGTCCTCACCTATGGGACCAGTTGGGAGGAAAGCTTACCATATGCCGAGTTTGCATACAACAATAGTTACCAAGCTAGCCTGCAGACGGCACCTTTGGAAGCATTGTACGGATGAAGATGCCGTACTCCATTGAATTGGTCGGAAACAGGGGACAGTCGTATATTCGGCCCAGATATGTTAAAAGAAGCTGAGGAGAGAGTAAAAATAATACGAGATCGACTCAAAACCGCTCAAAGCCGACAAAAGAGCTATTACGATCAAAAGCATCGGGAAATAAGTTTTGAGCCCGGTGAAGACGTATACTTACGTGTATCACCTATGAGAGGACTGCACCGATTCAAAGTCAAAGGGAAACTAGCACCACGATTCATCGGACCCTTCCGTATAGTTGCACGGAGAGGCACAGTAGCTTATCAGCTGGACCTTCCCAAGGAACTGTCCGACGTCCACGACGTGTTCCACGTCTCGCAAATACGAAAGTGTGTAAGCAACCCAGAGAAACATGTGTCACATGAAAACCTTGATGTGCAACCAGATCTCACCTACCGAGAACACCCAGTAAAGATTTTGGAGGAGTCTGAAAGGAGAACCCGTCAGAAGTCAATTAAATTCCTCAAGGTTCAGTGGAGTAATCACACAGAGGATGAGGCAACGTGGGAAAGGGAAGATTTCCTTCGGACAGAACACCCACACCCATTTGAGGATCAGCTGAAATCTCGGGGACGAGATTTTTCCTAAGGGGGTAGGTGTTGTAACACCCCAAATTTTTGAGTTGGTTTTTCTTCCAAACTTTTGGCCTTTTTGGAAGGGGGTTGTTTGATCTTCTCTTAAAACCCTTCTAAAATCCCTTCTGGCCAAAGTTCGTGTGTCTTCTCAAGCTTGGTTTTTGGCCTTGTAGTTTTTCTCTTGTGTTTGGCTCAAGCACAAGTTGAGTTTCAAAAGTGGTTGTTTGAATTCTCCCCTTCTTGATTTAAACTTCTCAAGTTTAATCTTGGACTTATCCTCCCCTCCAACCTTCATCTTGCCATGACCCCAACAGAAATACTTCTCTCCAAGACTCTCTTCACACCTTAGGACAAGTCTTTCATCAATTCCAGTAAGTTTTGACCTTATTAGGATTTTTCTTCTATTTATTTTACTCCAAAAACTAATTCTGTCTTTTATAGTGGACCTTGGTGATTTACAAAGGAGCCACCATTTCCATCTAGTCATCTGACTCCAAACCAACTCCCCTAGATGGTCCTTAGTACCCACAACCTAGATCCATCTTGTTCCACTGGTCCATAGTTCAAAATTTTCAAATTTCACCTGCTGCAAGTTTGGACCAGATTTGCAAAATTTGGTGAAATTCATATCAATCTTCTTCCAAAAATCCAGTGAAAAATCAGGCAGCCTCTAGATACATCAAGAGGCCACTCCACCAAAAATCAGCCCCAGAAACATTGCACACATACCAGAAGCATTTCATCAAACACTTGGCATACATTGTACTGTCAGCTGTTAACGGACACTGTCGATAGACAGTTTGACAGTTCGTCAGTTTCGTCAGTTTCATGAGGCGCAGCGACAAAACCTCGCCAGTACCCCTTTGCTCGACGCTGCACTGCACCTTCTTCTTATCAAGTGCACCGCACGCTCGCTTGGCCGCTTCTGGGCGTCGGTGGCGCTCTGGCCCGACCACGCCGACGCCAGCCACGGCAACAGCGCCGCCCGTGGCGGCTGACAGACGCAACCCCGCGGCTCAACGTCGTTTGGCGCCGCCCAAACTACCCACGCGCTCCGCGTGTCCATCTCCACTGCCAACGCACGCCTGCCGCACCGTCGTCGTGGCCTGGCGTGCGCAGAGCTTGTTTTCTGCCGCCGACGTACCGCGCGGCCATTCTGTCGAGGGCAGCCCGTAACTCCCTCTCCCCTGCTGAGTTAGGTGCGGGAATGGAACCACTACACCCCCTAGACGATGCTCAAGCCCCTAACTCCGTCGTTCGACCACTGCAGCACCGTAATCGACTCGCCGGACTTATCCGTTCACGGCAGCCATCTCGGGCCGGCTATATAAGGCACCCCCGAGCTCGTTCTCGAGCCCGCACACCTTCACTACCTCCCTAGACCACGCCCAACCTCTGGAAGAGCCTCGAGGGGCCCTTCTTCCCCAACTCCGGCCAACTCCCTCCGCCTCGGGCTCCAGCTTCGTTCACTCTGGTGAGAGCTTCTCCGTCGTTGTGGACTCGAGCGTAGCACCCTGGCATCCACCTAGACCTAACCCCACCTTAATTTGATCCCAGGAAACCTCTCCGACGAGGCCCACGATCACCCGAGCCGCCGTCCGCCGGAGACAGGGTCGCCGTTGACGTGGGGCTCGTCGACAGTCAACTCCACCACCGTTCGACGCGGAAGACCACCGAGAAGCCGTACGTATCACTCCCTCCCCTAACTCGCCATGGATCGACGCCGGCGACCAACGCAGCACCGGCGCCGGCGCGACTCTGTTTCCAGTTTTCAAACCCGACAAGTGGGGCCCCTTGTCAGCCTCACACCTCTCCCCTCCGAACTGTTTTCTGTAAGCGCATTCAGAAAAATACGTCTCCCCTCTGCGGTTGACGTACTGCGTACCCGTTCGCTTTGCTGTTTTCTGTTCTAGCCCCTGGAACTTTTCTATTTCATTACAGATGAGTCCCTGGACAGAAACTCTAATATCTTTTAAACTAAAATTGATTTTTAGTTGATTCCTTTTCTGTCCTCTTCAGTTTTCTGCCTAGTTTTTTGTCATATTTATGAGGAAATTTTTGGAGCAACTTTATTTGCACGTGAGGTATTTATGTGAGTATGTATTTGCTTGAATACATAGATACCAGAGGCCGTGACGGAGAGGCGAACCACACCAAGTTAGGCTCTGACTTCTCAGAACCAGGAAAGCATGTTTGAACTTTTGATATGATGAGTGTGTTGCATGTTTGCTCGAGTAGTTCGTTTCCTAAGCATGATCATATTGGCATATGTGTATGGTATATTTCATGCAAGTAAGCTTCGGGTGAGCCCCGAAAGATGATGTTTGAACCACCTCGATCATATGGTGATATGATTGGTGGAATGCTGGTATTGTTGGAGCATGCCAGTAGTTGGTTAACTTAGTATCAACAGGGATCATATCAAAAGGGCTTATGAAAAAAGGGCTTATAAATAACAATAGTGCCAGTAGTTGATATAATGTCGCTCAGACGTCCGACTGTGGCATTCCCTTTTTTCATAAGCCCTTTATGTGATGTCGCTCAGACGTCCGACGGTGGAATTCTTTTTATAAGCCCTTTATGTGATGTCACTCACACATCCGACTTTGGCATTCTTTTTTATTTATAAGCCCTTTATGCGATGTCGCTCAGACGTCCGACTGAGGCATTCTTGTTATTTTTTTTTGCTATAAGCCCTTTATGTGGTGTCGCTCAGACACCCGACTGTGGCCTGCTATCAGTTATTATTTTTCCTACGAGGCGTCACTCAGACACTCGTTTGGTCTACTTCTATTTTATCTTATGGATTTCGGGAGGATTACCGCCCGACTTCTATCGTTGCATACAACACATTAATATTCTATTCTGGTCGCAATTAGCTGGAATACTCATATGCATCATGTTGGCATTTGTTATATCTTAAGTCCGAACTGTCTTGCGAGTACATTCAAAGTACTCACCTGGCTTGTTGATTTGGCCAGATGTGGACGAAGGCGATCTCATGGATGAAGAATTCGATAGCGAGTCCAACGCTTAGTGGAGTCCCAGTCAGTCCCTTACGATCCTGGAGATGATCGCTGTTTTATAATCGCTTCCGCCTACCACCAAATAAATTCATTGGGTCTCACTCCGATACTCGATGAGCTGTAATATTTTGGAGTCACACCACCCACTTCACTGTGACATACTCCACCACCTTTTATTACGAGTTAGTAGTATGCCACCCTGCCTTGTGTCATATCCGCTTCTATGTATTATATTGGCGCGCTTGTAATAAAATTGTTGAGCAACCCCCAGCTCAACCTTGTATAATATTCAGTGTACTGGAATTCTGTGCCAAGGATTTGTCTGCCAGCAGGTAATAATATTCCTCGCTGGTTTAATAAAAAGGTTGGTCTTCCGGTAATTATTTTACTGAAGGACCGGTCCTGACATCGGCCTCAATCATCGCCAAGACCGGCCCGGCGAGAGGGCCGGTGAGCTTCGCGTGGTGCCAGCTGTCAAGTTTCTCCGGATGGGCAGTAGGCAGTGCCAACAGAGGATGGGTACTCTGGGCATCCAGATAGACCCACCTCTTCCGGTGGGACTCTACCTTCTTCCCGGCCGTCATCAAGCGACAACCCTGGCGTTGGAAGAGAAAGGAAATGGAGCTCGAGCACGGGCCCTCGTCGTATTGACGCATGGAGAAGAAGTGGCGGAAGAGGGCGACCGTCGGCCTCACCCTTACGCACGCCTCACAGTAGAAGGCGACGAGCGACAAGACGAAGATGGAGCGGGGTTGGATATGGAGAGCGTGCACCTGGTAATGTTCTAGGATGGCATAGAAGAACTCGGAGTAAGGGGGCAAAAGCCCCACAGAGATGCTATGGAGGAAGAAGGAGTAGCACGACTTTGGCAAGGTCCGCGCCACGATGGATCCAGCCCAGATCTGCGTCCGGCCGTGCTCATTGTGGGAGCTCGACAGGAACGGCTGAACCTTTGAGTAGTCCTCCTCCCTGATAATGGAGGACTCCTCGAGCGCCGCATCAAGAGAAGAAGCAGATCCAGGTGCCGACGCGGTGCCCTTGTTCTTCTTCGCCATGGTCAAGGAGGGATGAAGGATGCAGAGAGGCAAGAGGCGCAAAGGGAAGAAATCCAAGCAAGAAGGAAGGAGGGCGATAACTCCCTCGGCGGAGAAGGCCCCTTTTGTCAAGACGCACGGTTACCGAGACGGCGTGGTGAGCGGAATCGCTCGCGTCCCATCCAACTGTCATGCGCCAGCCTGGCCCGCAGCCTTTTTGGGGCCCACGGCGCTTCGTCCTCGACTAAGGCTTCGTCCCGAAGCCAACTTCGCGCGCGCCTTGGGCCCGGGGGCTACTGTCGGCGTCCTGGGAACCGGGGTACCCAGACTTGCCTGTCTGCGGGCTGCGACGCGCTCCTACAAGTGGCCTGGTCTGGCCCAGCTGATCGACCAGCTACTCAAGACTCTCGCGAGGGGTCAGGCATTGCGAGGAGAACTACACCAAGACCCCCTCGGGAGCGGCCTTGGCAAGGCGTTCTGGAGGGGCGGAGAATCCAAGGCCAAGCCTGCCTCAGGAAGAGGCAGTGAGGTCAGCAGTGACGCATTGCGCTAGCGAGTGCCAACGTCCGCCAGCGGCACAGTTGCCATTTCGGTGCAAAGGAGACAGCGCAGCCGTTGGTTCCCAAGGAGCGGGGCAAAGGTTTCCTCTTTGGTGCAACAAGATCGAAGACCGCAAGGACGATAAGGAGGATGTCACCGTCGAGCCCACCACCATGTCACCGCCTAATCCTTTTGCAGGCGAAGAATGCTTTTGTCAGGGCAGGAACGTCCTTGTGTTCCTGCTCAAAAATGGCTATTGTGGAATCCCTTCCCGCCTAAACATTTCGGGGGAAGAGGACCGTGGCCGCCTATATAAGTAGCTAGGACCTCCACTACAAGGGGATCGACTCACACACACTTGACCACCGTACAGGGAGCAAGAACACTAGCCTCCTGACCCTCCTGTGCTCGCCTCCCGAGCTCAGGAACCCTTGTACCAGTTCATACTCTAGCTCACCCGGAGCCAATCCACCAAAGCAGGAAGTAGGGTCTTACACCTCGCGGTGGCACGAACCTGGATAAACTCTAGTGTGTTTGTTCGTTGTTTGCTTGAATCCTTCCACCGAGACGAGAGCGAGGAGCTAGGTAGACGTGAGTGGGAGAGATCTTGGTTCACGCCCCTGTGTTCGAGCTTAACGGGTTTTGCGGAGCCCTGAATCCAACAATATCCACATTGGCACGTCTTGTCAAAAACAGAGATCGTGCCAGTTTATTACGGGATCCTTATCAATGTGACGTGAGCATCCAAATCGCGCCTTATGCATGACTATGTTGGGAACCAGCGAGTTTTACAGCTGGAGTGGGGGGGGGGGCATTTAGCATTCACCGCTTATAGAAGGACTCAAATCTCTCCCATGAACTCCATGCTCTCCTCAAGCCCTAGCTCTACAATCTCCCTAGCCCCAGCGCCCACAGCTCTCGACTCCTCAACCACCGCTCCCTTCCCAGACATGGCCGGATCCGGTTCTAAGGGCAAGTGGGAGGCTTCCACGGTCACGGAGAAGACCGTGAAGAATATCTGGATTGTGGGCTATCTCGCTGACGATATTGTGCACTGGGTCCCCAAAAAGGACCAACTGATCCCCGTCCCTAAGGTGGGTGAGAGGGTTGTCTTCCTCTCCCACTTTATGCAGGGGATGGGATTTCCTCTCCACCCGTTTGTATGGGGTCTCTTATTTTTCTATGGGCTAGATTTCAATGATCTAGCCCTAAACTCAATTCTCCACATATCCGTTTTCATAGTGGTATGTGAGGGGTTCCTCCGCGTGCCCCCACACTTCGGCATATGGGTCAAAACCTTCAATTTGAAGCCGAAGGTGGTCGATGGGGAGCATGCGGAGTGCGGTGGAGCCATGGTGAGCAAGCTCGCCAACGCCACCTGGCCAAAGGGGGCCTTTGCGGAGCCGAAGGTGGTTTTACATCACTGAGCCATGTGAGGCCAATCGGGCGGCGGCGCCCGCATTCAGATCGTGACCCCGGGAGAGGCTGACCTCTTGGATCGATAAGAGTCCGGATATTTCGTCTCAACCGGAGGTGCTAGCCCTCCAAAATTGCATCTCTTGCATGATAGCCAAGGGCACCCTCCTCAAAAATGTGATTCAGGTAATGCTCGTCCTTCCCTTCCAACGCCGGGACTCCCATTTATGGGAGTTCAATCCGGAAGGGCCCCGGCCCTTTAAGCATCTCTTCGGCACCACACACGAAGACATCTGGAAGTATCTCTTCAAGGCCCAGAAGGGGTGGCCGACGGAGACCGAGGAGAAGGGCTTCAGCGGAGTGTTCACTGCTTCAGAGGTAATCAAAATTTCTGCCGAATATACACCCCGTCCATACCTCAATTATAATAGGAGTTGGAATTTTTGCGTTCTATGCAGGCCTGGACGAAAAAGGTGGAGTGGATCAATTGTCCGGCTCCCTTGCCAGAAGACACAGAGACGCCTCAGCTGACGGTGATGTTGGTTCCGGTGCCGTACAAGGCGCCGGAGAAGTAGGCCAAGAAGAAGGGCAAGGAGGTCAAGAGCGCACACAAGGTCCCGCGGACACAAGGTCCGGGGAAACTGGCTCCCACCTCTCCCCCGAAGAAGAAGAGGAGGACGAGGAAGAAGAAGATGACTCCCACGTCCAGGTAAGAGGGAGGAAAAGTGCTGCCCCTGCTGACGCAGGCAAGGCCACGCCCAGGAGGAAGCTAAATCTTCCAGATAGTTCGGACTCAACGTCCGAACAAAGCTTCCGAGTTCAGCCCAGGATTAAGCCCCTGGCCGAATCGTATGTATTTAGACAATGATTGCTTATGTTCGGATAATTTTTCTTTTCAGCATCTAAAGTCATTTTGCCTTTATATAGTTCTCCGCATGACATCCCCGTGGCTTCACTAACATCGGGGAATTCCCTATCGCCGGGGATGGTGGAGAGCGATACGCCTCCGTGGGGTTCGTCGCCCATTGTAGGGGATGCTGAGGTGTCCTCTCTACAAACTCCCCCTGCTCCAGTAGGTGGGAGTGGGGTGGACGAAATGGATCCCAAGGTCAATCCCTCTGCCACCATCAACAAAGGAGGAGAAATCCCCTTGGTGACCAAAGATGGGGGGCCCCAGAAATCCGGGCCCTTGCCGACCACCGTTCCAGAGCCTAGTGCGGCTCGAGAATTGGCAATCAGGCCCCTGTAGTGGGGGAGGGAGCAACTGCTCCACCGGCGCCCACCGTCAATCCAGAGGCGCCGAATACTCTGGAAGAAGCACTGCAAGGTGCTTCCATCGTAAAGGAACACCGCACTCTAATGAGTGTGGTCATGAAAAAGATTCAGTCCGTTAAGGGCGGACTGAACGAAGCCTTCAACAGCCTACTGAAGGGCT
>LR738713.1:236327651-236344726 GCA_902687465.1 Secale cereale | reverse complement strand
TACAAACTCCCCCTGCTCCAGTAGGTGGGAGTGGGGTGGACGAAATGGATCCCAAGGTCAATCCCTCTGCCACCATCAACAAAGGAGGAGAAATCCCCTTGGTGACCAAAGATGGGGGGCCCCAGAAATCCGGGCCCTTGCCGACCACCGTTCCAGAGCCTAGTGCGGCTCGAGAATTGGCAATCAGGCCCGTGTAGTGGGGGAGGGAGCAACTGCTCCACCGGCGCCCACCGTCAATCCAGAGGCGCCGAATACTCTGGAAGAAGCACTGCAAGGTGCTTCCATCGTAAAGGAACACCGCACTCTAATGAGTGTGGTCATGAAAAAGATTCAGTCCGTTAAGGGCGGACTGAACGAAGCCTTCAACAGCCTACTGAAGGGCTTTGAGGTATGTGATGTAATGTTCTAAGGATCCGTGCAATAGAGCTAACTTGTGTGCTATCTTTGCGAATAGGCATCGCTATTAGCGGCCTCCATCCAGGCCGTAGAGGTTTCCGAGCTTAATCGGAAGCTGAAACTAGCTGACGAAGAACTTCAGCGCGTCAACAAATGTTTTGATGAAACGCTAGGTGTGCCAATTTCAAAAGAATTGAAAATTTAACACACTATATGTGTGAGCGTGGGCTTATTTGTGTTATATGTTTTGTGAAACAGCTGACACAGCAATGGTCGCGGCCCTTAAGGGCGAGCTTGCAAAGGCCAAGTAAGAGGCCAGGGCGAGCAAAGCAGTCGCTGACAAAGCAACTGCCGACCTGAAGGCCAGACAGGCCATGCATCAACAGCATGAGTCTCGGGTGGCCGAAGTCGAGGACGAGCAGCGAGATGCCATTCGCAAATGCGAGGCATTGGAGCAGACGACTTCGGAACAAGCATCCGTACTCACCACGTCAGTTATTGCTGCCAAGGAGGCACGGAGTGAGTCGCGTAGTCCTCACGAGGAGATCAAGCAAGCGCGACAGATAGCAGCTGGTAAGACGTTTATCTTGCAGAGCATCTTCGGAGATCAGAGGTACCTTGGGCTGACACGATTATGGATTTCTCTAGGTGTGTTTGTCGATCTTCCGAGGAGCATCGCCGATGCTGCCGACTACTTCCAAGCCCAAGAGGGGAACAACACGGAGAAGTTGTTCTGGTCGTAGTTTCTTGTGCCAAATCATGCGGTGCCTCTCAATGACCAAATGAAGCAGCTGGTCGAGCTGCACAATATGGCGGGTTTGGCCATGAAGGACTTGATAGTCCGGCTATGGCCCACTGATACATTCCCAAGATGCTACTTCAGATTGGTGAAGAAGCTCTGTTGACGCCTGATTTTGGCAAGATGCAGAAAGCAATGAAGATGGCCTCAAATGAAAAAGTTCTCAAGATGTGAAAGTTCTGTATTGTCAAAATGAGAAACTTTGATGTTCGGGTCATTACCGTCCGACCTCATCTTAGGAGCTGAAATAGTATTCAAAGTTCTAAAATTTTGTGTTCAGATCACTGTTTGGCTCATTACACCCAAGACATCATTGTATGGAGAAATGGTCCACACGGATTGTCTTCGTCTCGTCAAAGCGATTGATTTTGATATAACAATCATCCCAATCCCAGTTTGTATGCAAAAGTTAGAGCTATCGGAGTGCAGCCCTGTCACGAGGCGAGATTTGGCGCGCCCCACCAGACCTATGTCTGATGGGTATCGCGAGCGAACACGTGTTCTGTGTGATCATTTTCGCACAGAAGATGGATTCGAATCGAAAAACGTTCAACATGAAAGTTATTCGTCTCGTCGGAACGGTCAAGATTGCTTTTGTGCTCATTTCCATTCGAAGTAGTTTACTACCACAAACAAGACCCGCAAAGTGCAGCCAGTTTAAACCAAACAGTTTTAGAAAGTTTGTCGGGCAAAGAGCTTGCCGGGTGAAGAGCTTGCCGGGTGAAAAGCTTGCCGGGTGAAGAGCTTGCCGGGGTGGAAAACTTGCCGGAACAAGCTTGCCGGGGTGGAAAGCTTGCCGGGAAAAGCTTGCCAGGATGGAAACTGCCAAGGCCAATCCGACCGAAAGTTGAAGATGGGCTCAAATAATTATCTAGATGGCCTCAGAGCAAAAAGTGTTCAACATTAAAGTTATTCATAACGTCGAAGAAGTTAACTTTGCTTTTGGAGTCATCATCATCCGACGTAGTATCCGACCCGCAGAGACACTACAAGAGTCGGACAGTCCAGTCAGCTACATGACCGAGTCTAACTCAAAATTAAAGATGACCCTCTGGAGTATTCAAGATGGCCTTATTTGGAGAAAAAAAAATGATCTTCCCAATCAGAAGTCATATGCAAATTCCACGGCCCGCGCAAGAAGCAGGACAGAAGTTTGGACCAGATTCGGGCTGAATTCGAGTTGGAGTAAAACTAGGACTCTAGGACGTGAGTTGATGTAATTTTCTTGTAAGGAAAGCCTACATGAATCCTTTACTTGTACGAGAAGTCTAGCCGCCTCTTATATATGTTGGGGGTGACGGCCGATTGAACAACACACAATCGAATAAATCAATATACTACTTTTTCATCTATGTTTTATCTCTTCACCGTTTTTCTCTCTCGTTTTGTGATGTTCTTCGTGTTTGAGAGCTGCGAATCCCGAGGCTCTAGGAGTGAGCGAATCGACCTAGGGCAGGCCATTGCCGCCGCACTCCCTGACGGGGTCCCTCCCGGGGGTGCGGGGTTTCGGGTCTCAAAACTACCCGCCGACTGTCTTGCATACCGCGCTGTAGGTCGGGCCTCCTTCGACGTGAGCTGCGATGCATCACCCCTGGCGTCGAGGGTACACGTGACGTGTTCGTGTGTCAACACACTTTTTCGTAACTCTGCTAGGGATAGAAGATTAATCATCATCATCCACCATGTCTGATCTTCCCAAGCCATCTGAGGTAGACGCCGATAACATCATTAAGCCCACTCTTGAAGAGATATCAGCTGATCATCGCCAAGTCTATGAGGAGTACAAGAAGGTGCACGAAGAGAGGGATTTGCAGGAGTTCCTCGCAAATTTCAAGAAGGATCGTCAAGGCAACGTCACTCCGATTGAAGAAATCAAGTTCCCTCCTCTTCAAGCCGAGCAGGATAAACACTCTGTGAGTACTACCTTTTCTCCTGAGCAGTGGGCTGAGATTGAGAGTCGTATTGCTGATGGTAACAATCTAGTCTATCAAACTTTCATAAAAAATACTAATGCTCAGAAAAATATATCTCAATCGTCTAGTGGTAATTATGGTATAGCTGCTAATGTGCAAAACCCTAAACCGACTTTACCTATTTCATCGGCACCTCCTATGCCGATGGCTTATTTACCTACCCAAACAAATCAAATTGTGGCTGCACCTATCAATTCTATTATGAGCATGACAGGTTCGGTGGCAACGCCGAACAAAACTATACCTAAAGCTACAACCACTCGACCACTACAAAATTATGGGTCAACATACATGCCTCAATTCCTACATACTGCTAGTAACCCTACTCCTCCTATACCACTGCCACAAGCTTCATCGTCCACTATGGATGATGGTCTAGCTAACCTTAAAGAGGAGATGGCTAAAATGCTTTGAGAGAATTTTGGAGTTGAGTTACCTCGGAATCGGATTTACCAAAATCCGCACCCTGAGTACTTCGATGCCATCCAGTAACCTCCAGGATATAAAATTCCATATTTTGTTAAATTTAATGGAGAAGGCACAAAAACCACATGGGAGCATCTTAGTCAATATTTAGCGCGATTGGGTGAGGCAGGTTCATTGAATGAATTGAAAGTGCGTTTGTTTCCTTTATCATTAACTGGTACCACATTTTCATGGTTTTCTTTTTTACCACATGGTTCCATTCGGGTTTGGTCGCAGCTGGAGCAAAAATCTCATGATCACCTTTATAGCAGCGATAATGAACTTAAGTTGTCACATTTGACATTGGTTAAACAAAACCGTGATTTATCGGTCTCCGATTATGTCAAGAGATTCAGAGAAACAAAAAACTGGTGTTATAGTTTGGTGATAACCAAGAGAGACTTGGCAGACCTAGTGCTGAGTGGTTTAAAGACTCCCATTAGAGAAAAGATAGAAGGCTATGAGTTCTTAAATATTAACCAAGTCTTACAAAGGGCTTTGGCTCAGGAAAGCCGAAGCAAAGATCTCAAAGAAGTGCATAGGTATAAAGCTGATCGTCCAAAGGTGAACATGGTTGAATATGATAGTGATCACTCGGACGATGAGGGTGATATATATTCTACTGAATTTGTTTGGTCGTCTAAGGCCAAACCATTTACTTGCAATGACTTGAAACCGATTCATAAGAATCGTGACGAAGAGATGAAGTTTACTTTTAACATTGCCAAGTGTGATAAAATATTTGATGCTTTGCTGCAAGCTAAAATTATTAGAATATCTCATACTTTACCGTTGTTTGAAGAACTGAAACGGTGCGCTTATTGCAAGCATCATAATTCCTTTTCTCATGCTACTAACAATTGCAATGTTTTTTGACGACGGATACAATCGGCCATTAATGATGGACGATTGAACTTTTTGGAGATGCAAGTTGATAAAAAGCCTTTTCCAATGAATGCCATGGATTTGGAGGGTAAGAAACTACTCATTCGGCGGGAGGTAGCCGAATCAGCTAATAAAACTAATATCATTGTTCGTGAGCCTAGGAAAGACAAGAAGGGCAGCAAGGTCTTGCGGAGACAGATTGTGCTTGACAAGCAACCAGATGGCATGGAAGTAATCAAGATCACCATCAAGAATCCTACACCTGGGGGGCAACCGCAAGTGCAAGAAAGTACTCGTGTTAAATTCATCAAGTCAAAGAGTCTAGAAGTTGGCAAGTGGAAGAGGAATGAAGCTAAAGTGTAGCGCAAGAAAATCAAGCAGACTTTTGATATGTTGTTGTCCAAATATGCCAATCAAGCAGCCGGTTCTAGCTTTAACCGGTCATCAAATTTGAAGCGTTCAAGATCACCTCCTCGGGAAGAATTTTAGCATCATGCAAGGCTATATGGGTCGTGGGCGCCGGGACGATGGATGCCTCCACCCCCTATGCACCACACTACATGGGAGACTTCAATAGAGTATGGTGGCAGCCCCAAATGGCCCCTTATGCTTTCCATTCGAGTTGGGAAGAATCAAGGAGGCCCGTTCATAGAGACTTTCTTATCCCACACGAGGCCGTTCGAACAAAGGTGTCACTCGGCCAATGCAAGATAATAAAAAAAGGGGATGGCAAGCAAGTGTGGCGTGTGAAGTAACCAAGTGCTACAACAGCTGAGTCAGGAAAAGGCAAGGAGAAAATAGATGTCGACTCACTTATCTTGGGCACCAAAACATTCGCCATACAGCAGCCGATTATGCATAGCAATCCGACTAAGCCGATACTTGCTATCAAGCCAAAGCACTTGGCTAATGACAATGAAGCTAGCACCAGCCAGGTGAAAACGAGGGATCTTAAATACACTCAGCCAAAGTGGTGTCCTCCAGGGCTAACAAAGACAGAAAAGAGGAAACTACAGAGGTTAAGGAGTGAAGAGATGGTTGAACAAGAGGCCGAGAAGCTAAGAGATAAATTGTTCAATGACATTCGGCCTATGGTACCTATGAAACAAGTATGGATGCCTAAGAAAATACAGGGTGTAGTGGCTCCTACATCCGTCACGGCAGCACCTACACCACCAGAGAAGGACGTTGCCACCGCTATTACATCGTCCCCACCATCTATTGATTCCACTTCGATAAACACGCCCGAGGAGGAAGATGATATGTTAGATTATGAGCCTACACCAGTCCATGAAGGTATGGATATCAATATGGTGTATTACTTACCTGCTGAATTTCATGCTATAGATGAAGAAGGGGAAGTGGCTCAGCTGGATTTTGGCCCAAAAATGTAATATTTGAGAAGCCAAAAGACCCAGTAACGCATCTGAAACCATTGTATCTCAGAGTTTATATCAATGTATCAGCACTCAATCGGATGCTTGTTGATCGCGGTGCTGTGGTAAATCTTATGCCCTATTCGGTCTTCAAGAAATTGTGTTTGCCTGATGAAGAATTGATCAAGACCAATATGGTGCTCAATGGATTCGAAGGCAAAGAGAAAACTGAAGCCAAAGGTGTGATGTATGTGGACCTTACAGTCGGAAGCAAAACTTTGGCTACTGCATTCTTTGTCACTGAGGTGCAAGGTAACTACAACGTCATACTAGGTCGTGATTGGGTTCATGCAAACCAGTGCGTGCCTTCCACTATGCACCAGTTTTTGATCCAGTGGGTTGATGATGAAGTGGAAGTCGTTCATGTGGATAACTTGGCCTGTGTTGCTTTGGCCGATGCATCAGTGGATTGGCAACATCCCAATGCTACTTGCTTGACGGGGCATGGCTTGTCACAGTTTGATTTTCTCAGGGCAACCAAGAAAGGTTTCATGCCCGTTTCATTAAAGCCGACTGAATGCGGTCGGCTCCAAGGTATGATATGTTTAAAAGGATTCTAGTTCCGAGTGGTTAGAAAAACGTCTTGTAAAATATCGGTCCAGCAAGAACGATATGTATGAGTCTATAGAGGAGATGGATGACATGGATAAACTTGGACAAGGTTTTACATCAGCTGATCCATTAGATGAGGTAGACATAGGAGACGGTTCAGTTCCTAGGCCAACATTTGTAAACAAAAATTTCAAAGCCGATCATAAAGCTAAGTTGATCGAGCTATTAAAACAATATGTTTGTTGCTTTGCATGGGAATATCATGAAATGCCAGGTTTAAGCAGAGAGCTAGGGGAGCATCGGTTACCTATAAAGGCTAGCTTTAGGGAATATAAACAATTGACTAGAAAGTTTGATCCAAAAACATATGACCGGATCAAGGAAGAGATCGGTCGCATTCTTAACGCTAATTTTATTCGACCTTGCAGGTATGCCGAGTGGATTTCTAACATTATCCTGGTGGAGAAAAAAGGATCCGGCAAGTTAAGGGTATGCATTGATTTCAGAGATTTGAATAGGGCTACAGCCAAAGATGAGTATCGCATGCCAATAAACGATATGCTTATTAATGATGCTTATGGACATAAAGTCATTAGCTTCCTTGATGGTAATGCGGGATATAACCAAATTTTTATGGCCGAAGAGGACATGTCCAAAACGGCTTTCCGATGCCATGGTTTCCTTGGTTTATTCGAATGGACAGTGATGACATTCAGATTAAAAAATGCTGGCACCAGATATCAAAGGGCTATGAATTTGATTTTTCATGATTTACTCGGTGTCATACTTGAATTTTATATTGATGATATTGTTGTCAAATCGAATGCTTTTGAATCTCACTTGGCCGATTTGCGCTTAGCTTTTTAAGGAATGAAAAAGTATGGACTGTAGAATCCTTGGAAGTGTGCATTCGGCATGTCAGCTGTTAAATTTTTGGGTTTCGTTATTCATGAAGATGGCATAGAGATTGATCCCAAAAAGATAGAAGCTATACAGAAAGTGGAAGCTCCAACATGCAAGAAAGATATGCAAAAGTTCCTTGGCAAGGTTAATTATTTGAGAAGATTCATAGCTAACTTATCAGGGAAAGTTGATGCATTTATTCCTATCCTTCGGTTAAAGAATGATGTTGATTTCACTTGGGGGGAAAACAACAAGAAGCCTTTGATATGATCAAGAATTATTTGTGCACTCCTCTGGTAATGAAAGCACCCAAGCATAAGGAGCCCTTTAAGCTTTACATGGTAGCAGAAGAAGGTGTTATTGGTGCTGTTTCAAGTCAAGAAACCAAAGGAAAAGAGCATGCTATTACATATTTGAGCAGACGCTTATTGGACGCCGAGACAAGTATTTCTCATCTATCTAGGCATGAAAATTGTAAAGCAAATGAGTTGGTACAACAAGCGTCTGGATATCATGTTGATCGTGGCATGTTTCATATCTCTCAAATACCGATGTCTTGTCTTGCCCGTATGGGAGAGGCCGAACCAGAACCCACCGATTCGGCCATTAACAAAAAAAGCTAGTACATGTGACAATCCCGACTGGAGGAAGCCCATTGTTGATTACTTGTGCAATCCGAGTGAAACGGTGGACATGGTTGTTCGGCGTATGGCTTTCAAGTATACAATGGGAGATGATGGTCTTTATCGCCGGACATTCGACGATGTTCTTCTAAAGTGCTTGGATGAAGACCAGGCAAGAGTTGCTATGGGAGAGATACATGAAGGCATTTGTGGCACTCATCAGTCGGCTCCTAAGATGAAGTGGTTATTGCGACGTGCTGGGTTTTATTGGCCGACTATGATTAATGATTGCTTCAAATATTATAAAGGGTGTGTAGCTTGTCAAAAATTTGGGTATATTCAATTCACTCCTACTGCTATGTTACATCATATTATCAAGCCGTGGCCTTTCAGAGGATGGGGTTTATACTTTATTGGGCAAATTCATCCATCTTCTTCAAAGGGGCACCGGTTCGTATTGGTGGCAACCGATTATTTCACTAAATGGTCTGAAGCAATACCTCTCAAGAACATGACACATACAGAGGTAATTCAATTCAAAACTGAGCACATTATTCATAGATTCGGTATTCCTCAAACGTTAACTACATATCAAGGTTCATCTTTCATGTCACACCAAGGCAGAGAGTTTGCCGAATCTTATAACATAAAGTTGCTCAATTCCTCTCCGTATTACGCCCAAGCCAATGGACAAGCTGAGTCTAGCAATATATTTTTAATCAAACTCATCAAGAAGAAGATTGAGGATAATCCAAGGAGATGGCATGAGTTGTTGTCTGAAGCTTTGTGGGCACATAGAATCTCAAGGCATGGTGCTACGAAGGTGACTCCATATGAGCTAGTGTATGGTCAAGAAGTTGTTTTACCATTGGAAGTCAATTTGAATGCCCGAAGAATAGCCAAACAGAATGATTTATCGGTAATGGATTTTTATAACTTGATGATGGACAATATTGATTAGGTTGTCGATAAATGCTTGGCTGCTTTAAAGGCCATAGAGAGAGACAAGTTGAGGGTGGCAAGAGCTTAAAATAAGCAAGTTAAGTTGAACAATTTACAAGTTGGTGATCTCGTGTGGAAAGTTATTCTGCCGACTGGTTCAAGAGATAGAAAATTCGGGAAGTGGTCTCCAAGTTGGGAAGGTCATTTTAGGGTTACAAGAATAGTTCCTGGAAACTCATATTTAGTGGAATCCGTACAAGGGATATTGTTACCTCCAGCTCTCAATGGCAAGTACTTGAAGAAATACCACCCGAGTGTGTGGCAAGAAGCCTGAGTAGGCAATGGCCGATATACGATTATCGCCCTTATCACAAACATGGTCGATACATACTTATCGCCTTGAGAAATACAAATGGCCGATGGAGTGTTTACATCGCCCTTAGGACAAAAAACCGTGCATATTATTTTTCGTCATGCAAGCGTTGCCGAAAAACAGGGGGGCATGTGTTGACACCTGATTTTGGCAAGATGCAGAAAGCAATGAAGATGGCCTCCAATGAAAAAGTTCTCAACATGTGAAAGTTCCGTATCGTCAAAATGAGAAACATTGATGTTCGGGTCATTACCATCCGACCTCATCTTAGGAGCTGAAACTGTATTCAAAGTTCCAAAATTTTGTGTTCAGATCACTGTTTGGCTCAGTACACCCCAAGACTTCCTCGTATGGAGAAATGATCTAGACGAATTGTCTTCACCACTTCGAGACGGTCGATTTTGGTGTATAAATCGTCCCAATCCGAGTTTATATGCAAAAGTTATAGCTATCGGAGTGCAGCCCTGTCACGAGGCGAGATGTGGCGCGCCCCACCAGACCTATGTCTGATGGGTAGCGCGAGCGAACATGTGTTCTGGCTGACCGTTTTGGCTGAGAAGATGGTTTCAAATCGAAAAACATCCAACATGAAAGTTGTTCGTCTCGTCGAAGCGGTCAAGATTGCTTTTGAGCTTGTTTCCATCCGAAGTCGTTTACTGCCACAAAAAAGACCCACAAGGTGCAGCCAGTTTAAACATAACAGTTTTAGAAAGTTTGCCGGGAAAAGAGCTTGCCGGGTGAAGAGCTTGCCGGGTGAAAAGCTTGTCGGGTGAAGAGCTTGCTGGGGTGGAAAGCTTGCCGGGGTGGAAAGTTTGCCGGGAAAAGCTTGCCGGGATGGAAACTGCCAAGGCCAACCCGACCAGAAGCTGAAGATGGGCTCAAATAATTATGTAGATGGCCTCGGATCAAAAAGTGTTCAGAATAAAAGTTGTTCGTAACATCGAAGCAGTCAACTTTGCTTTTAGAGTCATCATCATCCTACATAGTATACGACCTGCAGAGATACTACAAGAGTCGGACGGTCCAGTCAGCTACATGATCGAGTCTGACTCGAAATTAATGATGACCTCGTGGAGTATTCAAGATGGCCTTATTTGGAAAAATATTTTGGTCTTCCCAATCGGAGGTCATATGCAGATTCCACGCCCCGCGCAAGAAGCAATACAGAAGTTCGGACCAGATTCCGGCTGAATCCGAGATGGAGTAAGACTAGGACTCTAGGACGTGAATTGATGTAATTTTCTTGTAAGGAAAGCCTAGATGAATCCTTTACTTGTACGGGAAGTCCAGCTGCCTTTTATATATGTTGGGGGTGATGGCCGATTGAACAACACACAATCGAACAAATCAATATACTACTTTTTCATCTACGTTTTATCTCTTCACTGTATTTTCTCTCTCGTTCTTCGTTGTTCTTCATGTTTGAGAGTTGTGAATCCCGAGGCTCTAGGGGCGAGCGAATCGATCTAGGGCAGCCCATTGCCGCCGCACTTCCTGACGGGGTCCCTCCCGGGTGTGCGGGGTTTCGGGTCTCAAAAGCGCCCGCCGACTGTCTTGCGTACCGCGCTCTTGGTCGGGCCTCCTTCGACGCGAGCTGCGGTGCATCACCCCCGGCGTCGAGGGTACACGTGACGTGTTCATGTGTCACCAATATCGTCAATAGGAGTCTGCGGGTCGACGCTACTAAGTGTTCGGCCTGCATAGAGGGTGCACGGATGGCCTTCGCCCGCGTCAAGGTGCATTGAGCGAAGATGAAGGCCACAGTGATAGCAACTGCTAGCCCGCCGGAGGGCAAGGATCACCGGAAGTCAGAAAGGTACTTTGGCGACGTCCTAGAAGGATCCCGCCTTGTAGAGGGCCAGTGCTTAAAGGACGTAATCTCTGAATAATTGTATTCGGAATGTAAGGACTAAGCCTGTGTGCCGATATATATAATTTTTGCGCTTCTGTATTGGAAGCGACTTTTTCCTCCTATGCGACTCTTTATTTAAATTTGAAAGTTTCCAGTTGTTGGCTTCAACCCCCATGTAAATATTAGAGGGGTGTTCGGTAATGCGCCTGAACACTCTTTATCCAACGTCTTGGTGCATAGAGGAGGTGTCTGCGGAGCGAACCAAGCAATCAGACAATGCGGCTTTATTGCTTTCACTTAGCCATAGGAGCTTGAGTAGTGGGGCTAAGTACTAGCCCCTGGTGCGTGTAGCGCTTTCCGAACTACGGTGCCCGTTTTACGCAGCTGGGCGAAGACCATCCCCTCGTATAACATGGAGTGGATCGCTATCGATTGTAGTAGAACACTAGGTCACCGAATCGCTTGATCTGCTCTCGCTTCATCATGACAGTCAGTTTTCGGCTTTCTCTAGTGAGGTATTGACCGGACGAACCAGAAGTACAATCCAGTAGTTCTCCCTTTAGTACCTTAGCCAAACAATGCGGAACATAAGGTGGCAAGCACAGGAGCCGGGTAACCCAACTATTGACCAAAGACATGATTCAGAGCCGATGCATGTAATGCAATATCCGGGACGCCAAACAGTTCCCTACATGTGTTCGGACTTTTTGGAGGTGTGCCAGGACGAATACAGCCCCTGTAATTAAGTCCAGGAATTAAGGCACATGCGGCGATTTGACTTGGGGAGAGAACACACGTGGTAAATAAAATAAACTCCAAGCGAATTGGAACCAAACTGCTTCTTTTATATCCCTTTTAATTCGGCAAGCTGTGTGGATACAGATAATGCCAATAACATTCTTGGGCATTTTACATGCCAAAAAGTAAAAAATAATAGAGAGAAAGAAGGTTTACATAGAGCCTGCATCGAAAAAGAAATCTCAACACGTGGCCCTGCTGCACATGTGCTCCTTTTTCTCCTTGGTGATATGTCCTTGAAGAGGAGAATTATAATGGCCGCCTGTAAAAAAGAAAACATGATTTTGGAAAAGAGTGCCTGCACAGCTGTAAACAATGTAGGTTCTTGTAAATGAACCTGAAAAATAAAATGTATTTTAGAGTCCAGATAGGGTCAAGCCGAACTATGGACTATTTGTTTGCAGTGTGCCCCCGGCGCCGCCCAAGGTATTTTTAGGGCATAAGTGTGTACGCGAGGTACGTGTGTGACCGCCTTATGGGGTAGTCGACAGGGGCGTAACTGCTAATCAAGCTCAGGTTCCTCTGAGTCACCGCATTGTAGTGCGGACCGGACACGTTTAACCGTGTCTGTGGTCAAGACGACCGATGAACTGTTTGGCTTAAATAAGCCGCTTTGGACCTTGGCTTCTAGGGTTGCAGTGTCTTACAGAGGGAGCGCTCCATGTTTCCGTTGACCGTGATGACGCCGCGTGGTCCAGGCATTTTGTGCTTTAAGTAAGCATAACGCGGGACCGCATTAAAGTGGGCGAAGGCCGTTCTTCCGAGTAGTGCATGATAGCCACTTTGGAAAGGAGCGATGTCGAAGAATAACTCTTCGCTTTGGAAGTTATTAGGATAGCCGAACACGACTTCCAATGTTAATGAGCCCGTGTAGCGAGCTTCAATGCCTGGTATTACTCCTTTAAAGGTAGTGCTGCTCGGCTTAATTCTTGACGGGTCTATCCCCATCTTGCGGACAGTGTCTTGGTATATCAGATTGAGAGTGCTGCCACCGTCCATAAGGACTCGAGTAAAATGGTATCCGTCGATTATAGGATCGAACACTAAGGCCGCCGATCCTCCGTGACAGATACTAGTTGTATGATCCCTACGATCAAAGGTGATCGGACAAGCTGACCATGGGTTGAACTTGGGGGCATCAGGCTCGACGGCGTAAACGTCCCTGAGTGCTCGCTTGCGTTCCCTCTTGGGGGTATGGGTGATGTAGATCATATTCATGGTTTTTACCTCTGGTGGAAATTTCTTCTGTCCCCCCTCCCCCGTGTTTGGCTAGCGAGGTTCATCCTCGTCTTTGCTTTGAGGTTCTTTCCCCTTGTGTTCAGTGTTTAGCTTGCTGACCTGCTTAAAGACCACACTAGATGGACTGTCTCTGTTGCCTTTGAATAGCTTCTTCCATTGACCGGGCCTGGAGCCACTGAATCTGACGTTAACTGCCATGAAGTCTGTGCTTCCAGTATTGTTTCGATGCTTGTTTTTATTGCGCCATGGCTTTCCATTGCCATCCCTGACTTCTGAGGTGCCAGGGTCACTGGTGCTATTGCTGCTATGAGCCAGCCAGCTATCCTTGCCCGCACAAAAGCAGGTCATGAGTGTGGTTAGGGCTGCCACTGTCCTCGTCTTTTCTTAATCGAGGTGTCTAGTCAGCCACTCGTCCCAAACAATTTGTTTGAAGGCCGCTAAGGCCTCGGATTCTGGGCAGTCAACAATTTGGTTATTTTTAGTTAAGAACCTATTCCAAAGCTTGTGGGCTGACTGTCAGTGTCAAAACCGGCAGATGTCGGGTAGGGGGTCCCGAACTATGCGTCTGAGGATCGATGGTAATAGGAGACAGGGGACACGGTGTTTACCCAGGTTCAGGCCCTCTCGATCGAGGTAACACCCTACTTCCTGCTTGATTGATCTTGATGAATATGATTACAAGAGTTGATCTACCTCGATATCGTAATGGCTAAACCCTAGAAGTCTAGCCTATGAGATTCCTATGATATCTTGTCTCTACGGACTAAACCCTCCGGTTAATATTTGCACCGGAGGAACCTATGGTTGTACATGATCACATTGCAGAGGAAAGAAAGTATTATACCCAGACTCTAAACTTGCTATTTTACACACGGGGAGTCCTATCCAGATACGAGAGATAGTCTTCATCGATAATCTTCACGGCCCACTAGTCCGACCCATAGTAAATGCTCCGGCCACCTGAGGACCCCTTAATTCAGGACTCCCTTATTAGCCCCTGAACCAGTCTTCGACGACGACGAGTTCGGCTGACGCACTGTCTTCGGCATTGCAATGCGGGTTCCTCCTCCCGACCATATTGAAGAAATATTCCCTACAAAAGGTACTGTGTCCGGCTCTGCATGGTTAGTACAACCCTTAGCCTCGAAGGCAAGGTATCAAAAAATGGATATTGTGTCTTTACTGACAACCTTTCAATGAAGCGTCACGTCTGTGCCTTTAACACATATCAAACCATTTTCTTGGTCCTGGTTTCGCATTTCGAGGTATAGCCTCATTGGCACGTCTTATCACAACATATAGCATGCCCGCTTATTATGGGATCCTTATCAACGTGACTCGAGCATCTTAACCACGCCTTATGCATGACCTCGTTGGGAACCGACGAGGTTTACGGCTGGTGTGGGGGGGCGTTTAGCATTCACCACTTATAAAAGGATCCAAAGTTCTACCATTTAACCCCATGGTCTCCTCAAGCCCTAGCATTCCAATCTCATCAGCCTCCAGCATCCACATCTCTTGCGCCCTCAATCCTCAACACCTCCACCACCGCTGCCGTATCCAGCTATGGCTGGTTCCGGCTCCAAGGGCAATTGGGAAGCATCTTTGATCACAGAGAAGACCGTGAAGAGCCTCCGGAGCGCGGGCTATCTAGCCGATGATGTGGCGCATCGGGGCCCCGAAGAGGACCAAGTGATCCCCGTCCCTAAGGCGGGTGAGAGGGTTGTATTCCACTCGCACTTCATTCGGGGGCTAGAATTTCCCCTTCACCCCTTTGAATGGGGCCTTCTATTCTTCTACGGGTTGGATGTCCATGATCTATCCCCGAATTCAATCCTTCACTTATCCGCTTTTATAGTGGTGTGTGAATCATTCCTCCAAATCCCCCCACACTTCGGCCTCTGGCTCAAAACCTTCAATCTGAAGCCGAAGGTGGTCGTCGGGCAGCATGCTGAGTGCAGAGGTGCTATGATAAGCAAACTCCCCAATGCTACCTGGCCAAAGTGGGCGTTCGTGGAGACGAACAAGATTTGGCAGTACGAGTGGTTTTATATCACAGAGCCCCGCGACACCAAGTGGGCGGCCGCTCCTGCATTCAGATCTGCACCCCCGGAGAGGCTAACCTCCTGGACCTATAAGGGTCTGAATTGGGGATCCCAGACGGAGGTGCTAGCCCTCCAAAAATGCATCTCCGATATGATCTTCAAGGTCACCCAGCTCACTAACATGGTCCAGGTAATGCTTGCCCGTCTCTTCCTCGCTTGCCAACACCGGGGCTCCTATCTATGGTAATTCAGTCCGGAGGGGCCCCGGCCCTTGAAGCGCCTCTTCGTCTCTACGCACGAGGACATCTGGAAGCACCTCTTCAAGGCTTAGAAGGGGTGGCCGGTGGAGACTAAAGACAAGGGCTTCAGCACTGAGCTCGGTGCATCAGAGGTATTTGAGATTTCTGCCAAACATATATCCCTTCCCTGTTTTAATTATAACAAGAGCTGTATTTTTTGCGTTCAATCCAGGTCTGGACGAAAAGGCGGAGCGGATCAGGTGTTCGTCTCCCCGGCCAGAAGACCCAGAGATGCCTTAGGTGACGGCGATGTTGATTCCGGCGCCGTATAGGGTGCCGGAAAAGAAGACCAAGAAGAAGGCCAAGGAGGTCAAGAGCGACCCCTACCCCGCTGGCCCTACAGACACAAGGTCCAAGGAAATAGGATCCCAACTTTCTCCCGAAGAAGAAAAGGAGGAGGGACAAGAAGAAGACTTCCTGATCCTAGCCAAGGGGCGGAAAAGAGCGGCCCCTACTGATGCAGGCACGACCGTGCCCAGGAAGAAGCTAACTCTTCCTGTTAGTTTGGACTCATCGTCCAAACACAGTTATCGGGTTCAGCCCAGGATCAAGCCTCCAGCCGAATCGTAAGTAGTCAGCACTGCCTATGTTCAGAAGATTTTCTTTCTTTTGGCATCTAATATGTATTTTACCTTTACATAGCCCTCCATGCGACATCCCCGTGGCTTCACTGTCCTCGGGGAATTCCCTGGCGCCCGGAGAGACAGAGAGTGGTACACCTCCGCGGGGCTCATCGCCCATCGTAGGGCATACCGAAGTATCCTCCCTACCAACTCCCCCTGTTCCAGCTGGGGGGAGTGGGGCAGATGAGAGAGCGGTCGAGGTCAATCCCTCAGCCGCGGTCGACCAGGGGGGAGCGATCCCCATTGAGACCGAAGTCGGGGGGCCCAAACAATTCGGGGCCCCACCGAACACTGCTCTGCAGTCCAGTACGGCTCCAGAATCAAGGGTCCAGCCCCTATAACGGGGGAGGGAGCGACTGCTCCTGCGGTGCCTACCGCCAATCCAGAGGCACCGAACACTTTGGAGGGAGCACTGCAAAGTGCTTCCATCGTGGAGGAACACCGCACTCTGATTAGTGCAGTCATAGGGAAGATTCAGTCCGTTAAAGGCGGACTGAATGAAGCCTTCAACAGCCTACTAACAGGCTTTGAGGTATGCAATGTAATGTTCTATCAAGAGAACTATTATTTGGTTTTAGACATAAATACACATATACATACATACATACACACACACACACACACACACACACACACACACACACATATATATATATATATATATATATATATATATATATATATATATATATATATATATATATATATATATATATATATTCTCATAACACCCCTTAAGACCTTATTCTCCTAACAAAAGGCCTTATTCTCATAACATCCCTTAAGACCTTATTCTCCTAACAAAAGGCCTTATTCTCATAACATCCCTCCCCCTCCACTCCCCGCCTCCTAGCGCCAGCGCCCCGACGCCG
>LR738713.1:236270320-236327483 GCA_902687465.1 Secale cereale | reverse complement strand
CCGCCTTATTCCGCGCTACCGCCCCGGCGGCCGGCGGCCACCCCCCACACCTCCCCGTCTTCTTCCGCGCCACCGCCCCGGCAGCCGGCGGCCACCCCCCACACCTCCCCGCCTTTTTCCGCGCCAAGCACCACGGATAGCGAGCCGAAACGACCGGCAATGCAGTCCGCCGGCGACGATATTTCCGCGGCGGCGTTAAGGAAGCGACGGCGCACCTCACCTTCGCCCCAAGACCACCGGGGGGATCCGCCGCCTGCCTCATTCATGCATGACAGGCGGAAGCGAACTGCAAAAGATGACTACTACATCGCATTCGTTGTGGATGCGAACTGCAGTACACGATCTGAGAAGAAGCACTGGGAAAAAGGACGTAGATCAACACATATGCAAGTTTTACATTTTAAAAAACATATTAACTTGTAAGATGTTTGATAAAATGCAGTTCTCTTCTGTACGAAAAAGAAAATAAGATCTCAGAATGCGGTTCTCTTCTATATAAGAACTCTGAGATCGGAATGTCATTTGCATAATAATGCAGTTCATACAGGCTCGTATTGCATAATAATGCAGTTCGCCGCACTACAAAAAATTCAACGCGCATTTGCATATTACTGCAGTCCACCGCTCTTGGCCGCGATTCACAGACGAAACACACAGCCTGCGATGCAGTTCTAACAACTATATAGTGCAAAAAAACTCAAAGAACATCTTTTGATAAACGACCAGAGCCAGTCGCGCCGCAAAAAAACATGGACAGAAAACTTAAAATTCTTCCAAAATAACAACTTAATCCGCTCCAATTCATACGGATGACATCAAAAGCAGCCCGTAAAATGTCGAAAACAACAGAACATACAAACAAAACGCAGCAATTTCGATCCGCACTGGGGAGAACAGAGAAACAGAGAAAGGCGGACGAACGGACGCAGATCCGCCAAAATCCAAGGATTTCCGTCGTTTTCTCGCAGAATTCAGTGCTTAACCGCAAATTAAATCAACGCAAGCGTGAATAAACCAGCACAAATCAGTGAAACTAGCCAGAGAGGAAGCTAGATGAACGTTTCCTGCTGCACCTCTATGTGGTGCACAGCAGAAGACGGAAGCAGTGGGCATAGCTCTCCAATGCAATTCTGCAATGCAGTTCTGAAGTGTTATGAGAATATTATTCTCATAATGTTATGAGAATAGACCGGCTGTATATATATAGGGTGGGTCTATTCTCATAACACCCCTTAAGACCTTATTCTCATAACAAAGGCCTTATTCTCATAACACCCTAACCACACAGTCAGCCAACCTGCGCTGACCGACCAAATAAAAAAAACACCCCTCTCACCACCACCACCCACCACTCTCCCCCGATCCCCACTCCTCCACCAACCTCCCTGTGCGGCAATAACACCCAAACCCACCACCACCTGCCTGCTGCCCCGCCGCCGGCCACCACCTGCCCGGCAGCCGGCGACCACGGCGATGGCTTCGATCACCCCAGCGCCACACCCCACCACCTCCTCTCACTCTCGGCCGGCACGCTTCCCTCTCCAAACCCATAGCGTCACGCAGCCACACCTCCCACTAGCCGCCGCCGACAACACCACCTCCCACCGCGCCTGGTTTCCCTCCACCGGGCTCCGCGAGCAATAGAAGGGGATCCGGCCACCGCGGGCGCAGCCGCCAACAGTCTCCACCGACTCCCGCGGCCACAATCTACTACCTCGATCTGGCCCCTCCTCCCCCGATCTGATCTTCTAGACGACCATGCAAGCTTCCATGCCTCATCAGCCAACCACACAACCCCCGTGCCGACGACTCCCTCAGGCTTCCAGTTCGTGCGGTTCGTTTGTGCTCCGTGTGCGGTTCTTGCGAGATCCCTGGCCGCCTCGATCTGGATCCAGCACCTCCGCCCTGACCCGCTCCCCCGGCGGCCTTGCAATCATCGTCGGCTAGGTGAGAAGCAGCTCCACCAAGACCCTTTCCCCCTGTCTCTATCCCCGTCGTCCTCTCTCTCATCTCTCTGTCACCCATCACGAATGAGCCTCCATGGCTGCCGATCTGGGACTCGTCTGCGCCGAGTGGGATGGAGCACAGGCCGCACCGCTTGCAGTTCACCGAGCACCAACACGAGAACGACAGCAAGCCATTCGACAGCATGCCCACTAGCAGTTCCTTCGACAGCACGCCCTCGGGGATAAAATGCAACCGACCATGACATGTGAAGACGACGAATCAAGATCACTAGTGCAAGAGCGCGGTGGGGCGCGAGTCAAGGCCGCCACGCTCCCCTGTCCTCTGACCTCTCTCTCCACTGTCTTGGGCGGGATGCCTATGACACCTAGAGCTGAGCAACTGTGGCGTCCGGCTCTGGTGTGTAGCCAACATCGCCGATGAATGGCGTGCTCCCTGTTCCTCCTCACCGGTATGAGCAATTCAAGGTCTTCGCTGGAGCAGTCCGCTTGCCTCCTCTCTCACAAACCGCTGCATCCTCGCAAAGTGGTTCGCTATGTTTCTTTCTTCAGTTATTTTTGTATGAAAAATGCTAAATTTTCGTTTGTAGTTTGACCTTTCATGTTTCAGATTTTTGTTGTGCGCCTGGATGTGAAGTGCAGTGCACCCGGATCCCGCGAGCAGTGCGCCGCATGCCCTGGTGTGGTTCATCCACGGCCACCGCCAAATGAAACTATAGTTTCTGCACCTTGTTGACACTTTGCTTGAAATTTTTGTGTGCAAGTCGCGTGCGTGCCGAGTCGAGATGAAATGTGTTGTGTTGGCTGAGATGCAGTACGGATGGTGCCGCTGTGCAGCTCATTGGCGGCATACATGTGGTTTGGCAGCTAGCAGTGTGCAGTTTGATACATCTATTTTACAGTCCTTTTGTTTTGTCCTGTGATCTCTGTGTGCTGTGTCGGGCCAAAGTGTGCAGGGCAATAGGGCTTGCGTGCAGTCCAGAGCTCCTTTTTTCCTGATGGCATCTACCTTGGATTCGAAACAAGGTTCGAATGGCGTGCGTGTGCCACTCGTCGCATAACACATGCACTTCACTATTGTGGGAATTGTTTTTGTTGTAAATGTGTGTAATTATTCTGTTGAGAAGTTCATTTTAAGATGCATCGATGGCTTCATTTTCATGGAAAAAATGTCATGATTCAGTCCACTTTGAGGAGCCCCGAGGTTCATTTTGTTCTGTACGAAAAAGTGGGATTTACTAGTTAAAGATTTGATGCAGTTTGTTCTATTAAACTTTGTGATTTGTTGCACTAATATCATAACCACATTTATTTGTAATTTATTGGTGAAAACTCTATTTTTTTCCTTGCAGACCACTTGTCTTGTCTATGTAGTCAAAATGCATTAAATAAAAAAGTGAGAAAAAGACAAAAGAGATGCAGCTCACTTTGTTTATCGCAGTTCCCTTGTTGCCAAAAAACCAGCAAAAATTTTGAAGTTTTTTTATACAATTCACTTTGTTCTCATAGTGCAATAAAAAAACCATGAAGGAAATGAAGTGCACTTGGGTAAAAAAGAAGTCCACTACGAACGACTCTTTAGTACATTCCATTTCAAGCAAAATGCATTTAAAAACATGCAAAAATGCAGTGCGCTTTGGCTACAAAAAAGTCCACTATGAAGGATTATAAAGTACACACCTTTTAAGAGAAAAGACAATTAAAAACCCATGCAAATGCGGTGCACTTTGGTCTTGAAAAAGTCCACTACGGAAGACTTTTTAGTACAATCCATTTCAAACAGAATGCTTTTAAAAAACTTGCAAAAATGCAGTGCGCTTTGGTCTACAAAAAATTCCACCGTGAAGGACTTATCAGTACACACCTTTTAAAACAAAATGCATTTACAAAATCATGCAAATGCGGTGCACTTTGGACTTCAAAACAGTCCACCAAGAAGGACTTTTCGTACAATCCATTTAAAAACAATATGCATTTAAAAAACATGCAGTTCCCTTGCACGCCTGATGGAGTGCGGTTTGCACTCTCAAGCAGTGCGCTCTTCTGTCTGATGAAGTATGCACGTCGATTTGAGTGTCGTGAAAACAGAGTGTTCCGCATTTCGGTAATTTTAAAACTGCTCTTAAACCGTAAGAAATTAGAGAGAGTGTTCTACATGAAAAAGTTGCGTCTCGTCGATATCTTTCCAACGGCGAATATATTGAATCATTTCAACCAGCTGTTTGTAAATTTTTTGCCAAAAACTTCTGCTGCCCTTCGTAGTCAGCCGCAAGATTTTCAAAATTAACTAAAAACCGTAAGGAATCTCAAAAACATTTTCACATATGAAAGTTGTGCCTCGTCCATAGCTTTTCAATGGTATATTACACGCCTTGTTTCGGCAAACGGTTAGAAAACTGGAGTGAAAACAGTACCGAAAATTTGAAAAAATTCGAAAAACAGAATTCCATGATTTAGTAAATTTGAAACTGCTTTTAAATCGTAACGAATTAGACAAAAAATTATATATGAAAAAGATGCGCGCCGACGATATCTTTCAAACGGTGTATCATATGCTTCATTCCGACGAGCGGTTTAGAAAAAAAAAACACGAAAAAACGCTTGCTGCCATTATTCGTCGATCGCACCCTTTTTAAAACTGCTCTTAAACCGTGCGGAATCTCGAAAAGTGTTCAACATGGCGAAGTAGCGCATAATCCATACCTTTTCAACGGTATATTACATGCATTGTTATGACAAACGGTTAAAAAACTAAGCAAAAAAGGTACCGAAAAAACAACACGTACAGCTTTTTCAACATGAAGTTCACTGGTCTCTGTGTTGCAGTAAGAGTGCAGTGCCCTCGCGTTATGCGTGCAGTGCGGAAGTGTTATGAGAATATTATTCTCATAATATTATGAGAATAGACCGGCTGTATATATATATATATATATATATATATATATATATATATATATATATATTTATATATATATATATATATATATATATATATATATAGTAGCCCCTGATGCTTTATTTGAATCTGAACAGAATCAGACAAAGCATCCATGTTATAACAAATGATAGAGCTGAACTATGAATTTGGTGCTTGAGTAGGCTCTGCTAGTTACAGCGTCTGCCCATGCCGCAGAGGTTTCCGAGCAAAATTGGAAACTTAGACTAGCCAATGAGGATCTCGATCGCATCAACAAGCATTTTGATGAAACACAAGGTATGCGAGTTTAGAAAATCGGAATTTTGACGCACTATATGTCCGAACATGAGCTAATACATGTCATATACTTCTTGTGAAATAGCTAACGCAGCTGTGGTCGAGGCTCTGAAGAGCGAACTTGCCACGGCCAAGGAGGAGGCCAGAGCTAGTAAGGTAGCCGCTGATAAAGCGGCTACCGACCTAGAGGTCAAGAAGGCCCTGCGTTAACAGCACAAGACGCGTGTGACCGAAGTCGAGGCCGAGCTCCAAGATGCAATTCTCAAATGTGACACCTTGGAGAAGGCAAATTCGGAGCAAATGGAAGGACTTGCTACGGTAGTTAATGCTGCCAAGTAGGCATGAACGACATCGCGCGGTGCTCAGGAGGAGATTAAATAAGCACGTCAGATATCAGCTGGTAAGGTTATTCTCTTGCAGAGCATCTTTGAAGGTCAGAGGTATCTTGGGCTGACGCGATTGTGAAGTTCTCCAGGTGTGTTTGCCGATCTCCCAAGGAGCATCGCCAACACCGCCCAATATGTTCGACTCAACAGGGTAATCGCACGGAGAAGATGTTTTGGTCATAGTTCCTTGCGCCCAATCATCTGGTGCCCCTCAACGACCAAATGAAGTAGCTGGTCGAGCTGCACAACATGGCGAGTTCGCCCATGAAGGACCTGATAGTCTGGCTATGGCCCACTGATATGATCCCGAGTAGTTACTTTGGATTGTTGAAGAGGCTGTCAAGCGCTCGGCCTGCATAGAGGGTGCTCAGATGACCTTCGCCCGCGTGAAGGTGCATTGGTCGAAGATAAAGGCCGCGGAAATAGCCATAGCTGGCCCTCCAGAAGACAAGGATCATCGCAGACCGGAAAGGTACTTTGATGATGTCCTAAAAGGAGCCTGCCTTGTAGAGGGACAATTCTCAAAGGATATATCATTTGAGTGATTTGTATTCGGGTTGTAAGGACTAAGCCAATGTGCCGATGTATATAAATTTTTCGCTTTTAAATTAATGAGCAACTATTCCTTCCTATGCGGCTGTTTATGTAAATCAGAAAGGTTTCAGTCATCGGCTTCAGCCCCCATGTAAATTTTACAGGGGTGTTCAGTAAAACGTAGAAACACTCTTTATCCAACGTCTTGGTGCCTATAGGAGGTGTTTGCGTAGCGAACCAGGCAACCAGACTATGTGTATTTATTGCTTTCACTTAGCCATAGGACCTTGTCTAGTGGGGCTAAGTACTAGCCCCTAGTGCGTACCAGGCTTTTCGAAATATAGTGCCTTTTTGAGGCGGGTAGGCGAAGAACAGCCCCTCATATAAGAAGGAGTGGATCGCTATCGATCATAATATAACACTAGGTCTTCGAATCGCTTGACCCACTCTCGCTTCATCATGACAGTCGGCTTTCCTCTTTCTCTACTGAGGTACTTGACCGGATGAACCAGAAGTACAACCGCAGTAGTTCTCCCTTTACTACCTTAGCCGAACAATGTAGAACATAAGATAGCAAGCACACGAGCCAGGGAACCCAACTATTGACCAAAGACATGATTCGGAGCCGATGCATATAATGAAATATCCGGGACGTCGAACAGTTCCCCGTAGGTTTTCAGACTTTTGTAGGCATGAAAAGCTGAATACAACCCTT
Organism: Secale cereale; assembly: GCA_902687465.1. Classification (NCBI taxonomy): domain Eukaryota; kingdom Viridiplantae; phylum Streptophyta; class Magnoliopsida; order Poales; family Poaceae; genus Secale; species Secale cereale. The sequence goes on along the minus strand of LR738713.1, from coordinate 236,320,670 downwards.
GGTATGAAGTCCCGCTATTAGGGCATACGCGACGATCTGTCATGGGGGTAGAGAATACATGTGGTGAAAATAAACAATAGCCCAAACGAATTGGAACCAAACTGCCTCTTTCATATCCCGTTTAATACGACGAGCCATGAGATTACAGATAACACCGATAACAGCCTCGGGCATTTGACATGCCAGCGCAAATTAAAAAATAGAAGAGTAAAAAGGTTTACACAGATCCCTAATCTATGGGAATGAAATTTCAACTAGTGGCTGATATGTCTCCAACGTATCTATAATTTTTTATTGTTCCATGCTATTATATTATCCTTCTAGGATGTTTCATGGGCATTATTATACACTTTTATATTATTTTTGGGACTAACCTATTAACCCAGAGCCTAGTGCAGTTTATGTTTTTCTCCTGTTTTAGGGTTTTACAGAAAAGGAATTTCAAATGAAGCCCAATTGACCTAAAAATCAACAGAGGTTGTTTTTGGACCTAAAGAAGCCCAGGAAGTGCCGGAGGGGGACGACAGGACCCACGGGCTGCCCACGAGGGTGGGGGGCGCGTGCCCCCCCTTCCCTCCCCCCCGCTCGTGGACAACCCGTAGCCCCGCTTTGCTTGGCCCTGACTCCAACATCTCCTATATATACAGAAACCTCCGGAAAATAACCTAGATCGGGAGTTCCGCCACTGAAAGCCTCTGTAGCCACCAAAAACCAATCTAGACCCTGTTCCGGCACCCTGCCGGAGGGGGGAACCCTCACCGGTGGCCATCTTCATCATCCCGGCGCTCTCCATGACGAGGAGGGAGTAGTCCACCCTCGGGGATGAGGGTATGTATCAGTAGCTATGTGTTTGATCTCTCTCTCTCTCTGTCATGTTCTTGAGATGGCACGATCTTGATGTATCGCGAGCTTTGCTATTATAGTTGGATCTTATAATGCTTCTCCCCCTCTACTCTCTTGTAATGGATTGAGTTTTCCCTTTGAAGTTATCTTATCGGATTGAGTCTTTAAGGATTTGAGAACACTTGATGTATGTCTTGCACGTGCTTATCTGTGGTGACAATGGGATATCATGTGATCTACTTGATGTATGTTTTGGTGATCAACTTGCGGGTTCCGTGTCCTTAGGAATCTATGCATAGGGGTTGGTACACGTTTTCGTCTTGACTCGCCGGTAGAAACTTTGGGGCACCCTTTGAAGTTCTATGTGTTGGTTGAATAGATGTTTATGAGATTGTGTGATGCATATCGTATAATCATGCCCACGGATACTTGAGGTGACAATGGAGTATCTAGGTGACATTAGGGTTTTGGTTGATTTGTGTCTTAAGGTGTTATTCTAGTACGAACTCTATGATAGATTGAACGTTACTACGGACTCTTGAATAGATCGATCCGAAAGAATAACTTGGAGGTGGTTTCGTACCCTACCATAATCTCTTCGTTTGTTCTCCGCTATTAGTGACTTTGGAGTGAATCTTTGTTGCATGTTGAGGGCTAGTAATATGATCCAATTATGTTATCCTTGTTGAGAGAACTTGCACTAGTGAAAGTATGAACCCTAGGCCTTGTTTCCTATCATTGCAACACCGTTTATGCTCACGTTTACCACTTGCTTCCATGCTGTTTTATATTTTCTTATTACAAAAACCTATATCTACCATCCATATTGCACTTGTATCACCATCTCTTCGCCGAACTAGTGCACCTATACAATTTACCATTGTATTGGGTGTGTTGGGGACACAAGAGACTCTTTGTTATTTGGTTGCAGGGTTGTTTGAGAGAGACCATATTCATCCTACGCCTCCCACAGATTGATAAACCTTAGGTCATCCACTTGAGGGAAATTTGCTACTGTCCTACAAACCTCTGCACTTGGAGGCCCAACAATGTCTACAAGAAGAAGGTTGTGTAGTAGACATCAAGCTCTTTTCTGGCGCCGTTGCCGGGGAGGTTAGTGCTTGAAGGTATATCTTTAGATTTTGCAATCGAATCTTTTAGTTTCTTTGTTTATCACTAGTTTAGTTTATAAAAGAAAACTACAAAAAATGGAATTGAGGTTAGCTCATATGCTTCATCTCTTTAATATCTTTCGTGGAAATGATGTGCTCAAGTACTAGAAGAAGAATTACATAGAATGCTTGGCATTAAAGACTTGAATGATGAGCATGCTTGCAATATTGTTAGTGTGAATCCTTTGAATATCCATGGTACTAATGATGATTGCACCAGTCGTGATGAAAATATCTCTTATAAGAATGTTCATTTTTGTGGAGTGCATAGAGTTTGCAAGTACCTACCAAATAGAGAAGATAGATTTTGCAAGAGGCATAAGTATTTAGAAACTAAATGGTTGCTATAGATGCTAGATGATTGTGCTGAAAATTTAAAATATCTTAGCCGTACTTGTGAACTTTGCAATGAACGTGGTAATTTCATTACCAATGCGAATTGTTTCATGATCGAATTGTATCCAAAAATTGTGATGACTTGATTTCCCTCACACATCATAATGAACTTATCTTGCTTTTGGGTTATGAAGAAATCAAATGTAGAACTAAGCATCTTCCTGGATTTAATCTTGATAAACTTCTTTATTTTGATACAGAGGAAATATATATGTATTGTGCCGTGAATTGCATTGAAAATCCTTACATTGCCAATTACCTTAAGTCAAGAAAACAAATAGGAGATGAAGAGAATACTAATTAAAGGGAAGAGATTTCCCAATATCCTCCTATTATTTCTTACGATGAATCAGGTAACGAGGAGGAGCCTTCTATTCAACCAATCTCATTAATAAGGAGCTCCAAAACGAAGATTAAACCCATAACTAATGTGAAGAAGAAAAAGAAAAGACAGAGAAACAAAGATAAAAAGGTATCCCTCCCAAATGATGTTGCTCCTATTACTCATTGGTGATGATGATAATTGCTATTCTATCCGTGCTATCCATACTATTAACAATGAGAGTGATTTTGCTTATGATATGAAAAGGCCCAAGCTTGGGGATGCTATGTTTGATGAAGATGATATTTTTGAAAATTTATTTGCTACAATTAATGTTTGTCCTAAGCTTGGGGATGCTACACTTGATGAAGATGATATTTTTAGCCTCCCAAGTCTTGATATGCAAATCTATTATGATGAAAGCATGCCTCCTATTTATTATGATTATTGTGATGCCACTTATGCTATAAAAAGTAGTGATGATTACACTTATAAAACTTGTCATGATTACCCTTTTTCTGAACATTACTCTTTTAATGTGGAAACAACCTATAGTTATCAAGTCTCTTATGATACTCCCACTATTCTGAATGAGAAGAATTTTGCTTATGATGGGAGTAGTATAATTTCTATGCAAGTAGATCATGAAAAGAATGCTTTATGTGCTGGCTATATTGTTGAATTCATTGATGATGCTACTGAAAATTATTATGAGGGAGGAACATATGCTAATACATATTGCGATAATATTAAGTTTCCTCTCTATATGCTTAAAATCTTGAAGCTATGCTTGTTTTGCTTTCCTATTCTAGTTGATTATTGTTCCCATAAGTTGTTTGCTCACAAAATCCCTATGCATAAGAAGTGGGTTAGACTTAAATGTGCTAGTCATATTCTTCATGATGCTCCCTTTATGTTTCAATTCTTATCTTTTATGCGAGCATCATTGAAATCATCATGCCTAGCTAGGGTCGTTAAACGATAGCGCTTGTTGGGAGGCAACCCAACTTTATTTTTATTTTTTGCTTTTTGATTCTGTTTAGGAATAAATATTGCATATAGATTCTGTTTAGATGTGGTTTTGTGTTTTAATTAGTGTTTGTGCCAAGTATAACCTTTGGGAAGACTTGTGTGAAGTTTATGCAATCATGCTGTAAAAAAAATAGAAACGTTAGCCCTCACTAGAATAGTCATCAGATTTTACTGGAGTGTGCTATTTAGTTGATTCTTTTTAAAGATAATTAATAGACAAATTCCTCACGTTTACCAATTTAGATTGAATATTTTTGGAGTTACAGAAGTATGCGAAACCTGCAGATTACTACAGACTATTTTGTTTTTGATAGATTCTGTTTTTCGTGTGTTGTTTGCTTATTTCAATGCATCTATGAGTAGTATTGGGAAGTATGAACCATAGAGAAGTTGGAATACAGTAGGTTTAACACCAATATAAACAAAGAATGAATTCATTGCAGTACGTTTGAGTAGTGGTTTTCTTTCTTATACTAACGGAGCTCACGAGATTTTTGTCTAAGTTTTGTGTTGTGAAGTTTTCAAGTTTTGAGTATTGCTTTGATGGACTATGGAACAAAGAGTGGCAAGAGGCTAAGCTTGGGGATGCCCATGGCACCCCAAGTTAAAATTCAAGGACAACCACAAGCCTAATCTTGGGGATGCCCCGGGAAGGCATCCCCTCTTTTGTCTTCATCCATCGGTAACTATACTCGGAGCTATATTTTTATTCACCACATGATATGTGTTTTACTTGGAGCATCTTGTATAATTGGAGTCTTTGCTTGTTAGTTTGCCACAATTATGCTTGCTGGACACACCTATTTGAGAGATTTAAATATGTCCTAGGAATTGATAGAACACTCTATGTGCTCCACTTATATCTTTTGAGTTGAATAGTTTTTGCTCTAGCGCTTCACTTATATCTTTTAGAGCACGATGGTGATAATATTTTGTAGAAATTTTTGAACTCTCATGCTTCACTTATATCCTTTTGAGAGTCTATTAAAACAGCATGGTATTGTGCTTAGGCTATAAAACTAGTCTTCACATGATAGACATCCAATATCAATGTAGTAGAAACTTTCACACTAAGTGCATTGAATATGAAGAGAAGTTGGATGCTTGATAATTGTTTTGAGATATGAGGATAGTGATATTAGAGTCGTGCTAGTGAAGTTATTATGAAATTGAGAAATGCTTGTGTTAAGGTTAGTGATTCTTGTAGCATGCACGAATGGTGAACCGCTATCTGACGAAGTTAGAGCATGAGGTATTTGTAAAGTGTCAACCTTTGTGTGGAGGTCGCGGGCGCACGATGGTTAACTCCTACCAACCTCCCCCCTAGGATCATGTGTTGATTGCTTTGTTTTGATGACTCGTAGATTTTTGCAATAAGTATACGAGTTCTTTATGACTAATGTTGAGTCCATGGATTATACGCACTCTCACCCTTCCACCATTGCTAGCTTCTCTTGTATCGCACAACTTTCGCCGGTACCATACACCCACTATATATCATTCCTCAAAACAGCCACCATATATTTTCCTCAAAACAGCTAACATATCTACCTATCATGGCATTTCCATAGCCATCCTGAGTTATATTGCCATGCAACTTTCCACCGTTCCGTTCATCTGACATGCTTCATATTGTCATATTGCCATGCATGATCATGTAGTTGACATCGTATTTGTGGCAAAGCCACCATGCATAATGTTTCATACATGTCACTCTTGATTGATTGCACATCCCGGTACACCGTCGGAGGCATTCATATAGGGTCATACTTTGTTCTAGTATCGAGTTGTAAATCAATATAAGTGTGATGATCATCATTATTAGAGCATAGTCTCATGTGAGGAAAGGCTAAATAAAGAAAGCCCCTCCAAAAAAAAGAAAAAAGAAAAAAGAAAGAAGGAAAGGCCAAAGAAAAAAAAAGAAAGGCCCAAAAAAAAGAAAAAGAAGAAAAAAAGAAAAAAAAATAGGGACAATTGCTACTATCATTTTCCACACTTGTGCTTCAAAGTAGCACCATGTTCTTCATGATAGAGAGTCTCATGTTTAGTCACTTTCATATACTAGTGGGAATTTTCATTATAGAACTTGGCTTGTATATTCCAACGATGGGCTTCCTCAAATGCCCTAGGTCTTCGTGAGCAAGCAAGTTGGATTCACACCCACTAGATTCTTTTGTTGAGCTTTCATACATTTTTAGCTCTAGTGCATCCGTTGCATGGCAATCCCTCCTCACTCACATTGATATCTATTGATGGGCATCTCCATAGCCCGTTGATACGCCTAGTCGATGTGAGACTATCTCCCTCCTTTTTGTCCTCTCCACAACCACCTCTCTATTCCACCCATAGTGGTATGTCCATGGCTCACGCTCATGTATTGCGTGAAGGTTGAATGGTTTCAAAGAATAGAGTATGAAAACAAGTGCTTGGCTGAAATCGGGGTTGTGCATGATGTGAATATTTTGTGTGATGAAGAGGGAGCATAGCCAGACTATATGATTTTGTAGGGATAACTTTCTTTGGCCATAGTATTTTGAGAAGACATGATTGCTTTGTTAGTATGCTTGAAGTGTTATTATTTCTTATGTCAATATAGACTTTTGTTTGAATCTCTCAAATCTGAACATTCATGCAACAGTTAAGAGAATTACATTGAAAAACTATGTTGGTTAGCATTCCATATCAAAAATTCTGTTTTTATCATTTACCTACTCGAGGATGAGCAGGAATTAAGCTTGGGGATGCTGATACGTCTCCAACGTCTCTATAATTGTTTTGTTGTTCCATGTTATTATATTATCCTTCTAGGATGTTTCATGGGCTTTATTATACACTTTTATATTATTTTTGGGACTAACCTATTAACCCAGAGCCTAGTGCCAGTTTCTGTTTTTCTCCTGTTTTAGGGTTTAACAGAAAAAGGAATTTCAAACGGAGCCCAATTGACCTAAAAATCAACAGAGTCTGTTTTTGGACCTAAAGAAGCCTAGGAAGTGCCAGAGGGGGACGAAAGGACCCACAGGCTTCCCACAAGGGTGGGGGCGCGAGCCCCCCCTCGTGGATAGCCCGTAGCCCCCCTTTGCTTGGCCCTGACTCCAACATCTCCTATATATACAGAAACCTCCGGAAAATAACCTAGATCGGGAGTTCTGTCGCCCAAAGCCTCTGTAGCCATCGAAAACCAATCTAGAGCCTGTTCCGACACCTTGTCGAAGGGGGGAACCCTCACCGGTGGCCACTTTCATCATCCCGGCGCTCTCCATGACGAGCAGGGAGTAGTCCACCCTCGAGGCTGAGGGTATGTATCGGTAGCTATGTGTTTGATCTCCCGCTCTCGTGTTCTTGAGATGGCACGATCTTGATGTATCGCGAGCTTTGCGATTATAGTTGGATCTTATGATGCTTCTCCCCCTCTACTCTCTTGTAATGGATTGAGTTTTCCCTTTGAAGTTATCTTATCGGATTGAGTGTTTAAGGATTTGAGAACACTTGATGTATGTCTTGCACGTGCTTATCCGTGGTGACAATGGGATATCATGTGATCTACTTGATGTATGTTTTGGTGATCAACTTGCGGGTCCGTGACCTTGGGAATCTATGCATAGGGGTTGGCACACGTTTTCGTCTTGACTCTCCGATTAAAACTTTGGGGCACTCTTTGAAGTTCTATGTGTTGGTTGAATAGATGTTTCTGAGATTGTGTGATGCATATCGTATAATCATGCCAACGGATACTTGAGGTGACAATGGAGTATCTAGGTGACATTAGGGTTTTGGTTGATTTGTGTCTTAAGGTGTTATTCTAGTACGAACTCTATGATAGATTGAACATTACTACGGACTCTTGAATAGATCGATCAGAAAGAATAACTTTGAGGTGGTTTCGTACCCTACCATAATGTCTTCGTCTGTTCTCTGCTATTAGTGACTTTGGAGTGACTCTTTGTTGCATGTTCAGGGCTAGCAATATGATCCAATTATGTTATCCTTGTTGTGAGAACTTGCACTAGTGAAAATATGAACCCTAGGCCTTGTTTCCTATCGTTGCAACACCGTTTATGCTCACGTTTACCACTTGCTACCTTGTTGTTTTTATATTTTCTTATTACAAAAACCTATATCTACCATCCATATTGCACTTGTATCACCATCTCTTCGCCGAACTAGTGCACCTATACAATTTACCATTGTATTGGGTGTGTTGGGGACACAAGAGACTCTTTGTTAGGTTGCAGGGTTGTTTGAGAGAGACCATCTTCATCCTATGCCTCCCACGGATTGATAAACCTTAGGTCATCCACTTGAGGGAAATTTTCTACTATCCTACAAACCTCTGCACTTGGAGGCCCAACAACGTCTACAAGAAGAAGGTTCTGCAGTAGACATCAGTGGCCCTACTGCACGTTTGTGCCTTTTTCTCCATGGTAATTTTTCCTTGACAAGGAGAGTTGTAATGGCCGCCTGTAAAAAAGAAAAAAGGAAAAAAAGGAAGGAAAAGAGTACCCTGTTCGGTCGTAAACAATGTAGGTTTTTATATGAACCTTAAGAAGATATAGGCGAGAGTCCGAATAGGGTCAAGCTGGACTATGGACTAACGAAGTGTTGTATGCCCCTATTGCTGCCCAAGGTATTTTAAGGGCATAATTGTGGACTTCGGCCGCTAGGGCCACAGTGTCTTCCTCCGTACGGAGGGAACACTCCATGTTTCCATTGACCGTGCTAATGCCATGTGGTCTAGGCATTTTGAGCGTGAGGTAGGCATAATGCGAGACTGCGTTGAAGCGGGCGAAGGCCATTCTTCCGAGTAGTGCATGATAGCAACTGTGGAATGGAGCGATGTCGAAGATTATCTCTTCGCATCGGAAGTTATCGGGTGAACCGAATACATCTTCCAATGTTAATGAACCTGTGCAGCGGGTTTCGATGCCTGGAATCACTCCTTTAAAGGTAGTGCTGCTGGGCTTAATTCTTGACGGGTTGATCCACATCTTGCGGACAGTGTCCTGATATATCAGATTGAGACTGCTACCGCCGTCCATAAGGAACCGAGTAAGATGGTATTTGTCTATTATGGGTTCGAGCACTAAGGCAGCCGAACCCCGGTGATGGATACTTGTTGGGTGATCCCTACTATCAAAGGTGATCGGGCAAGCCGACCATGGGTTGAACCTGGGGGATACAGGCTAGATGGCATATAAATCCTAGAGTGCGCGTTTGCGCTCCCTTTTGGGGATGTGAGTGACGTAGATCACGTTCACCATTTTTACCTCCGGGGGAAATTTTTTCTGCCCCCCTGTGTTCGGCTCGCGAGGTTCATCCTCGTCTTCACTTTGGGGTCATTTTCCCTTGTGTTCGGCATTTAGCTTGCCGGCCTGCTTGAGACCCAACAACTACGGTTGGTGTGATTTGTAGGTTTGTCAGGGTGCCATGGGTTTGGCAGGACCTTTCTAGTATCTTGTCCAAGATAGATGGGCTATCCATCTTGCCTTTAAATGGCTTCTTCCATTGACCGGGCCTAGAGCCACTGAATCCGACGTTTACTGATGTATCCTCTGTGTTTCCATTATTGTTTCAGTGCTTATTCTTATTACACGGTGGCTTGCCATTACCATTCCGGACTTCAGACGTGCCAGGGTCGCTGGTACTGTTGCTGCTACGAGCCAGCCAACTGTCATCGCCCACGCAAAAGTGGGTCATGAGTGTGGTTATGGCTGCCATTGTTCTCGACTTCTCCTGGCTGAGGTGTCTTGCCAGCCATTCATCCCGGACACTGTGCATGAATGTCGCTAAGGCTTCGGCGTCCGGACATTCTACAATTTAGTTATTTTTAGTTAAGAACCGCTTCCAAAGCTTGCGGGCTGACTCCCTGGGTTGCTGGATTATATGACTTAAATCATCAGCATCTAGGGGCCGGACATAATTCCCTTGAAAGTTGGCCCTAAAAGCATCCTCAAGCTCTTCTCAGCTTCCCATAGAGTTCTCTGGGAGGCTATTCAGCCAGTGTCAAGCTGTCCCTTTCAGCTTGAGGGGTAAGTATTTAATGGCGTGGAGATCGTCTTCCTGAGCCATGTGTATGTGAAGAATAAAGTCTTCTATCCATACAGCTGGATCTGTTGTTCCATCGTATGCCTCGATGTTTACGTGTTTAAACCCTTCTGGAAATTCATGATCCATCACCTCATCGGTGAAGCACAGAGGGTGTGAGGCACCCCCAGTAGTTTGCGATTTCATGGCGCAGTTCGGACGATATTGTAGCTCAGTGTTGACTTCGAACTGGGATGTAACCGGTTTGTCTAGTTTGATACCCACCGCCCCGTGTGTGTGTACGTTCCCTTGGTCTGGTTGCTGGCGGGTTTGTACTTAGATCGGCTTCGGCATCGTGGTCTATCCCGTCGATGTCTTCGGAAGCGTAATCTAATAGGTCGGTTAAGTCCTCGACCGTGGCTACCAAGTGGGTGGTGGATGGGGAGCGAAATCCCCTATCCTCAGCCCCCAGGTCAAACGTGGCATAATTCGGCAGCGAATCCTCCGTTAGAGAGAGAAATTTCAGTAAGTCCAGTGCTTCGTATAAAGGCATGCGTGTGGCATGTGTTCGTATGTCTGCAGGGCTGAGTTCGGCAACAGCCGCTTGATTGGGCCCAAAAGATGCAGATCCTGAGAGTTCGGAACTTGTGGATGGAAAAAAGTACGGAGATCCGATGAGGGAAGTCCCGCTCAAGGACAGACCTGTGTGCGGCTCAAGTGCCGCTAAGCTTGTGATCTCCATGGTGGGGTTAATCTTTCCTTCCTTGGATGAACTGACCCGCTCTAGATCTAAGGCCGGAGCTATTGCGGGTGTTACACCCAAAACGGGGTCTGATGACAGATCTAGGTCATGTTCATCATGGTGGCAGAGAGTAGCTACCATGGGTGCGAATCCGTTGAAGATCAAATCTCCACGGACATCAGCAACATAGTTTAAGCTTCCAAACCTGATCTAATGACCAGGGGCATAGCTATCAACCTGCTCGAGGTGGCCTTCAGTGTTGGCGCGAAGTACGAAGCCGCCGAACACGAAAAGCTGGCCGTGGAGATTAACTCCCTCGGTGGTGGCGTCGTTGGTGACGAAGCAAGCCATTGATCCTTCCGCCGATGACACAATGTAAATCTCAATGAAAACACCAATGTTGGTGTCAAAACTGGCAGATCTCGGGTAGGGGGTCCCGAACTATTCGTCTGAGAATCGATGGTAACATGAGATAGGGACACGGAGTTTACACAGGTTCAGGCCCTCTCAATCGAGGTAAATCCATAGTTCCATCTTGATTGATCTTGATGAATATGATTACAAGAGTTGATCTACCTCGAGATCGTAATGGCTAAACCCTAGAAGTCTAGCCTATGAGATTGCTATGATATATTGTCTCTACAGACTAAACCCTTCGATTTATATATGCACTGGAGGAACCTAGGGTTGTACATGATCACCTTGCAGAGGAAGGAAAGTATTAAGCCCACACTCTAAACTTGCTATTTTACACACGGGGAGTCCTATACGGATACGGGAGATAGTCTTCATTGATAATATTCACGGCCCACCAGCACGACCCATAGTAAACGATCCGGCCACCTGAGGACCCCTTAATCCAGGACTCCCTCACTGACTCCCCGGGTTGATGGATTATATGACTTAGATCATCAGCATCCGGGGGCCGGACATACGTCCCCTGAAAGTTGGCCCGAAAAGCGTCATCAAGTTCTTCCAGCTTCCTATGGAGTTCTCTGTGAGGCTGTTTAGCTAGTGCCAGGCTGGCCCTTTCAGCTTGAGAGGTAAGTATTTGATGGCGTGTAGGTCATCTCCACGAGCCACGTGGATGTGAAGAATGAAGTCTTGTATCAATACAATGGGGTCTGTTGTTCCATCATATGCCACGATGTTTATGGGTTTAAACCCTCCTGGAAATTCATGGTCCATCACCTCTATCACAGCTTGATTTTTGGCCATTTCTTTTTTCTTTTGTTGTTCTGAGGTTTTTGCTTGAGTTTTCTTTTTATGTGGCTTTGTGGTCTGAAAAATGAAGAAGATGCCCTCTTCTTTCTTTCCAGAGTGGCTTGTCATACCCAAATCATTCCCTAGACCTTTCCATTTCCACCTTGGACCAAATCCCAATATTCCTTTTATTGGGAATATTCATTTTTCTATTAAAGGAATAACCCTGTCTGCCCTAGGTTGTGAAGCAACCTATATTTCCATCACTCCTAAAATTCCCCAATAATTCTCATAAATTGTTTGGGTCATATATTCATCAAATGTGGCAAAATCTTTCCTTTCCATGTTAAAAAATAATCCTCCAATAACTCTTTTCCTATTCTGCCCTAAATGGCACTTTGTGAAGCAAGTGCTATTTTCCTTTTCCCAATTGCCCTCAAACTCCTCGGGCATATTTTCCTGTCCATATAATTGCCACATGGCAAAATTCAACCTCATTTTCCTAGTACTTATTTAATTATGATTTTCCAAATTTTCTGCCCAGAAAGAAACTTTGTGAAGGAGGTACAAGCTAGGCATATACAAATGAGTTGCAATTTTTCATGATCCTCAATATTATCATATCTTAGCCCTCCACCAAAGCTCATCTTCAAATTTGTGTTTCTATCCAAATTTTCAGTTTGTGAAGCAAGTATATTATATCTTGCTCCATTATGGCTGAAAATTTTCCAGGACCTTCTCCCACCCATATAACCTATCTCCACCAAATTTGGGCATATTTTGTTTAGCCATTTTCCCTTAGGAATTTTCCTAAGATTCTGCCCAGAGAGGTGCTGTATGAACGAAGTACCATTTTGGTTTGGCCAAATGGCATGAAAGTTTTACAGCACTCTCATATGCCCAAATCACCCTGCCATGTCCATTTTCAACTCAAGTTGATACTTCATGTGAGTTCATCATCTTAATTTAGTATTCTGACCAGATTTGGCAGTTGCACAACAACTATATTAATCCTTGGTCCAATTATCCTCAAACTCTCCAGAATTATTGTCCTTCCTAAGCTAATAACCCCAGACAAACTATTTGGCTTCAATCAAGTTCCTCTTGATCACTAGTACACGTCCAAGTTTACTACAGTAAACTTCATAGGTTTATTACCATTTAACCACTGCGTCTTTAACAAGTTACCACTTCAGTTGCAACCTACCCAGGAAGGACTCCACCCCAGACATCGTTTGGCCTACCGTGTTGCACTATGTGCACCAGTGCACGTGGTGATGACGAGCTTTGGCATGCAATGCGGGCGCTCTGCTGGCGTTGGCTGCGTCCAGGGCGTCTTCTAGCTCCGAGCCCTCTCCCTCTCATCGTCTTCACGCTCATGAGTATGTCCAATAGCTTCACCGCGTCGGCTCCGTCCTCTTGGAGCCATCTCCCCCTCTGTAAGCCCCTCCGTCAGCGCTCGTCGCCGCGCGCCCACGGGTGCACTGTGGCCGACCGAGCCTTAATGGCCTTTGGCCGCATCTCTCCTATGCCCTCAGCCCCTCCTGCCCTGTGCACCTCTGTAGCTCGTCCGCACCCCCTCTGTCGTGATCTCGTACCACCCCATGCTCGCAGTCCATCGCGAGAGCCTTAGCCGTATCCCCGGGGCGACACCCGAGCTCGGCCTCCCTCGGCCGGCTATATATAGCCATCCCCGGCCTCGTCTGAGCTTACCACAAGCCTCACATCACTCCCAGCTCTCTCCCCGACCCCTCAAAGCATCGCCAGAGCCCCTCCTGCCTCACCATCACCACCATGGCTACCACCTAAATTCGAGCAGCCACGAGCCCTTCTCTTCCTTCTACCACCACCAATAGATCAGCCAGACCCCGGCTCATCTCCCCCACCCCTCCACGAGACGCCGGAGCCCCTTTGGTCGCCGTCCCCATGACCAACCGCCGCCTCCCCTGCTTTCTGTTTCTGGGCAACGCCGCTGCCCTGGCCTTCCCCGCTGTCCGCATATGACCGGGATGGATGCGGTGCTCCGCGCTAAGGCCGCCGGTGCCAGCGCGTCGGTCGGAGATGGCCGGAGTCGCTCGGGCCATCACCGGAGCGCTCTGCCTTGCCTCGTTCTGTTCCTAATCTGGAGGAAGGAGAAGGAACCAGGTGAGAGGAGAGAGAAAGAGAGGATAAGGTGGGCCCCACTCATCAGCTGCACAGCGACACGGGCCCCTAGTGCCATGCTAGATAAGTGGAAACGTACTTCCCAAAAGTATGTTTTCGTCTTCAGAAAGTGTATTCCTCTTGTGCTCCAGCCGTAAGTGCGCTTTCCTAGTTTGAAAACGTATTCTCTTCTTAGGCGTTTTCTGTTTTCTCATTTAGGGGCCTGTTTGTAGAAATCTTTTTATAGATTGGTCCGTGGACTTCGTCGGGCTATAACTTTTTGCTCGACACTTAGTTTGAGGTGAATCCAAAGCCCACATCTTTGTTTCGTCGAGTCCATTCCATTGGAATCATTTTCACCATGTTTTGACATTCTAAAAATGACCATTATGCCCTTGCCCTTATTCAGTCCCCTTCGAGAGAGAAAGGTTTCCGACGGTTCATTCCGCGAACTTCTCGCACTATATCCCGGTGATTTCTTCCACCCCAGGCAAGCCACAACCACCATTTACATGATAGCCATGCAGTAGCATTGGTTTTCAACTTGAATCTTTAATAACGGTATGTTTGTTTGATAATGCTATCGTTGTTTCGGTTATGCTATGGATCTGTGTTTACTTTCACGATATGTTGGTTATCATGTACTAGTAGCTATTATTTCTATCGTATGCCATGCTTGGTAGTAGTACGTGTTGATGTTGGCGATGATCTTCGGTACCTGACTATTGTCTGTTCCGAGTATCGTTATTATACATGTTCCTTTGCATCTAGTTGGTTAAATGCTTGCATGGTAGTATTGTGATATGTTCTTGCATGATATTTATTGTTGATGCTAGTGGTCAGGTTATGCTATGAGTAGTGTTCTACTCATGATATTCATGCTCGTTAGTATGCCATGCTCATCGGGATAAATGTTTAAATGTTATTGTTGTGCTCGTTGATTATGGTTGCACATCCATGCTCATGTTGGAATCATGCTCATGCATTATAGTTGCATCATGTTATTTTAATATGACTCAGCTTATTACATTCAAGTTTAACCTGATAATAATGAACTTGAACAACTAGTGGCTGAGTCATGGTGCCACCATATCGAGCTGACCAGTGCAGCCATACTTACCTTTACGGGAAGGTCCTAACTGGGTCTATTGTCATGCCTCTCGCCGGTGCGTCCAATGAGGGAAGGTTATGGGCGTGCGGTACCCTGGCCCGGTAAGCAGACATAACCTTATGTGCCCGTTGTTGTTGTTGTAAGGATCCTTGTCCCCGTTTGGGACCGTTTATGTTTTGCCACGACGGTGGCAGTTGGTACCTTTGGTAGGCACGGGGCCACCCAGGACTTAGCCCAAAGGGTAGTTGGTCGGAGTGGCCAGGAGACTGTCATGACAGTAGGACGGTTTTGTCGGAACGCCGTTGGTCCACCCAAATGGGAGTGCGAGGCCATGGGTTCTGTGGTGTGGGTAAAGTGCGCTACACCTGAAGAGTGTGTGTGTGTTAAATCTACCGATAGCCGCACCCACAGATATGGGCCCTGTTCGTGTCGGTCACACTATGGGTCAATAGTAATAATAATAATGTACTTAAGAACAACCTCGGTTCGATGATGAGAAAGATGTCGGATGTGATCGTGAGATGAACACTCTGGTATCGAGGATACCAAGTTGTTGTATGATTGTGATGTTACGCGAGAATCACAGGTAAAGGTCAAGCTCCTTGTGGTCATATAATAATTACTACGGTATTGTAATACCAAGCTTGATTTGATCCTGAGATGATCGTGTGATGTCCGTGATGGTAAGCTGATGTATGTGATTGTTACGAGGTAACCCGAGCAGAGTAAGTTGATGCACAAATATGTTAACCTGTTGCATGTAGTATAATCATGTTCATATGCTCATGTCATGCTAAGTTGTTCTGGTGGTATCATGTTCAATTGGTGCATGTCATGCTGTTCTGTTAGTATCATGCTCATGATTGGTTTAACCTGCTAATGCCATGATATTGTTTGTCTTGACTGCATTTGGTTATTGTGAGCTTGCAAGTACATTCAATGTACTGACCTGGCGTGTCATGCCAGCTTGCAGGTCACGCCGGATTTGATTTCTTGTTTGTCGTCGATCACTTGTGTGCGAGCTAGGATAAGCATTCCAGCCAGAGATCCTGTGGAGTGGAGTTCACCACCGCCGTCGTTGCTCCGTTGACAATAGTTATTCCGCTGCGTCGTGTTTTTCCGCTGCTTGCATGGAGCAAATGTGGCACGAGTAGTTTCGCCGTGCCGATGTAACCACTTGTACCCACATAGATTGTAATAAAGAGATGATTTGTTTTATGCTAAGCAGTGACATATTCCAGAAGACTTCTCCTCGATCTCTGGGCTGGAATACAGGGCGTTCCGGTTTCTCTGAGCCGGGGTGCCACAACCTCGTCGGTGAAGCACAGGGGGTGTGCAGCATGCCTGTATTTTGCGATATCATGGCGTAGTTCAGACAGTATTTGTGTTCAATGTTGACTCCAAACTAGATGGTGACCAACCTGTTAAGCTTGATAGCCGCCGTCTAGTGTGTGAGCACGTTCCTTGATCCGTAAATTGATCTGGCCTAGCCAGTCTTTTAATTCAGGTCCCGACGTAGACCGTACTTATGGCCCTGAGCCGCTGTATCCCTTCCTTTAGGGTGAGGTGGTGCGGGCTTGTGTATGGTGTTGTCGGCCACTTTGTCTCGTCACGGGGTGGTCGGTCCGGTTGATTGGACTGATCATACTTTCGTGGAATTGGCGCAAGGGCGTCGTCGTCGAATTGCGGCAGCAGCTTACGCTTGGGGATAGCTCTTTGTCTGGCACTCACGACTGTATCTCTCTTCAACATCTAGCACTTCGTTCCATCTGTCATTGAGCGTATCATGTTCGGCTCTAAGCCATTGATGCTGCTTCTCCAGGCTCCTTGCTGTGGCAATGTACTGCTCTTGAAAACGTTTTTGTTCGAGGGGTTCCTATGGGACAATGAAATCGTCGCCTCCCAGGCTGATGTCCTCTTCGGAGATAGGTTGATAAATGCTATCTTCGGCATCGCTGTGGTCAAGCAGCAGTTCGGGACTATGTTCGACATCTTCCCGTTCGTCCTGCTCCACCATTGGCTCCACGGGGTCATCAGCTTGCTTCGGATCATCATCGTCTTCGCTGACGGTGTTACTCTCTTTTCCTTTACGGGATCGAGATCGACACTTCAGACACCGGCGTTTGGGAGGTTCATCGACATGCTTATCCTATTCTGGATTGGTATCGCCATCGCTTTCCTTCTTGTTGGGTGTGTCCACCATGTATGCATCGTATGTAGAAGTTGTCGTCCATCGCCCGGTTACGGGCGGGTTTGCACTTAGATCAGCTTCGGCATCGCGGTCCATCCCATCGATGTCTTCGGAAGCGTAATCTAATAGATCGGTCAGATCCTCGATCGTGGCTACTAAGTGGATGGTGGGTGGGAAGCAAAATTCCCTGTCCTCAGCCCCCAGTTTGAACTGGGCATAATTTGGTTGGGAATTCTCCACTAGGGAGAGAGATTTTAGTAAGTCCATCGCTTCGTCTAAGGGCGAGTGCTAGACATGTGTTCGGACATCTGTGGGGCTCAGTTCGGTGAAAACCGCTCGATCGAGCCCAAAGGGCGCAGATCCCGAAAGTTTGGAACTCGTAATCGGAGACGAGTCCGGAGCTCCAGCAGCGGGGGGGAATCTCGCTTAAGGCTAGGTCCGTGTGCGGCTCAAGAGTCGCTAAGTTTGCGGTCTCCGTGGCGGGGCTAATCTTCCCGTGCTCGGATGAGCGATCCGCTCCGGATCTAAGGCCAGAGCTATTGCAGGTGTTGTCCCCTGGATGGGGTCCAATGACAAAATTGACACGTCTTCATCATGGTGGCAGGGAGCAGCCGCCATGGGTGTGAATCCGTCAAAGATCTAATCTCCACGGACATCAGCAACATAGTTTAAGCTTCCAAATCTAATTTGATCACCAGAGGCATAGCTGTCAACCTGCTCGAGGTGGCCTTTCGTGTTGGCACGAAGAACGTAGTCGCCGAACACAAAAAGTTGGCTGGGGAGAAAAATTCCCTCAGCAGTGGCACTGTCATTAATGATGAAGCGAGCCATTAGTCCTTCTATCGACGACATAGTGGAACTCTTATTGAAAGCACCAATGTCGGTGTCAAAACCGGCAGATCTCATGTAGGGGGTTCCGAACTATGCGTCTGAGGACTGATGGTAACAAGAGACTGGAACGAGATGTTTTTACCTAGGTTCAGGCCCTCTGGATCGAGGTCATACCCTACTTCCTGCTAGATTGATCTTGATGAATATGGTTTACAGGAGTTGATCTACCTCGAGACCGTAATGGCTAAACCCTAAAGGTCTAGCCTATGCGATTGTTATGATTCTTCTCTCTACGGACTAAACCCTCCTTTTATATATTTACCGGAGGAACCAAGGGCTGTGCATGACCATCTTGCAGAGGAAGGAAAGTATTACACCCGGACACTAAACTTGCTATTTTACACATATGGGAGTCATATCCGGATACGGGAGATAGTCTTCAGCAATAATCTTTACATTCCATCAGTCCGGCCCATAGCGAGCGATCCGACCACCTGAGGACCCCTTAATCCAGGACTCCCTCAGCTGGTTCTCTGTCCAACTAGGTAGGGGTACAATCTGCGTTAGTCTGGTTTATGTGTGGTGGGGCTGGTTCTTGGGCAAGTACAACCGTGGTCCTATCTGCATCGATGGGTAGCACGATCTTTTCTGAAGACCGTGTTTTAAATCCCATATATACTGCCATCACCCTCTCCAATTCAAATGGCTGATAAACAAGAAAAGTAATTGAATGTACATACATTGTATGATAGACAGGTGCAATGGATATTAGGGAAGAAAAGAAGGCATGAAATAATTCACATTTATGTTATCTAACCAAACAGGATAGCATGACACAATTTCTCATATATGATAGCTAATTAAACATGATAGCATGACACAAATTCACATATATGATGGCTAACTTAACAGGATAGAATGACATACTTGAAAAAATGATGACTATGTAAAAGGATGGCATGATATAACTATACGATGTGTCTATTAAAGTGGTTGGCCTGCCATAATTCACATACATGGATGGAAACATGATGGCATGATATAATTCACGTATAGAACGACATAATTCAAAATATTATTACTATGTTAACATGATGAGATGATATAACTATATTATTTCTTTAGAAAATGGGTTAGCATGCCATAATTCAGATACATGTTGTCCATGTAAACATCATGTCATGATATAATTCAAATATATGATTTATATACTAAGCAAGTGAGCAGAGGGCAATCGCATATATGATGTGTCAACTAAGAAGATGAAATTCAATATTGTGTATATGATGTAAAAACTAAGCATTGCAAGACAACATATGCGTGATATGAGTAATATAACCCTGCCAAGTTTGAGCATACACCTCAGGGGGGAAATAGGACTGGTCATCTATCTCTGAATCCTCCTCTAAGGAGCTATCTGTAACCAACAAGACATCTACTTCTGCAGGTAGCATTGTCTCCGCTGAGGACCTTGTTTCACTCCAGATATTTGCATCGCCATTCAAATGGCTGATGCACAGGAAGAGTACTTGAATATAAACATTGTTGGAAAATGGAATACGTAATACAAAACAAGGATGACATGATATAATTCACATATATGATGCTTGGCTAAACATCATGACATTGCATAATTCACATATATAATGCCTTGTGACAAGATAGCATTGCAAAATTCACATATATAATGTCTTGCAACAAGATGGTATTGCATAATTCACATATATGGTAACTAGACACTAAACATGTGGCATTTCGCAAAGCATGTCTAAACTAAGCAAATAACATGGCAACCCAAGACACCATATGCACGATATGAGCAATATAACCCTGCGAAGTTACATCAAGCACCTCAGAGGGGGGGGGATAGGAATGGTCATCTGTCTCTGAATCCTATTCTGAGGAGCTATCCGTAACTAGCAAGACACGTGCTTCATCACATAGCATTGTATGCTCTGAAGACCTTGTTTTCACTCCAGATTTTTTTCCATGACTGTGTCGAATGGCTGATGCACAGGAAGAGTAATTGGATGTACTAACATTGTTGACCAATTTATTACGTAATAAAAAGGATGGCATGTTATAATTCACATATAAGATGACTGGCTAACCAGGATGGCATTGCACAATTCACATATATGATGCCTGGCTAAACAAGATGGCATTGCATGATTCACATATATGATATAGAAACTAAACAGATGCAATTCACACAATACATGTCTAAACTAAGAAGATGGCATATTTTATGTAGAAAGCAAGCAATGCAAGGCACCATATGCATGATATGACCAACATCAGCATGCCAAGTTAGAGCAAAAGACCTGAGGGGTTAAATAGGAGTGGTCTGCTCCCTCTGAATTGCCCTCTGAACAGTTATCTTCCTCTTGATTACAGTCTGAAATGGGGGGAGGGGGTTGCTTTTGCGGCCACCATGTAGCGATGGTTGCATGAAATTTAATTGCCATGCAAGGGTCGTCTCTTTTGCGCTACATGTTCAGTACCATTGTGTATAATAACTGACATGCATACGAATAAAAAATAGTGAGATTATGTAAGGAGTGCATATATGGATAGACCCAAAACCAATGATAGCAGGCAAATAATAGCTTCAGTTAAAAAATACAGATAATGGCTCCTTTAATATTTGTTTCCACCCAACATGAAACTCACAGTAGACACCTTAGATTAATCAGATACTAGACAAATAGTATTGATTGCTGCCCCAACATGTGCCCCACAACCATTTAAAAACTCAAGTTTGAGCATTAGTTTGGACCTAACTCGGAGACTAATCAGTGAACAGGACAATAAAGTTCCATGTCATCATGTTAAGCCATGCATAACATAAGCTGACACGAAAGAGTGTGACCTCTCTTGCGGACCCGTGTAGTCCTCAAGGTCCTATGCTCAGCTGATGATGCGAATGCGGTTGTCGTGGCTACCGGCGGCGAGGAAAAAGATCTGAGGCGACAAAAGACAGTCTAGAGGGCAGATCCCTGTTGTGTTGAACCCTTCCGTCGTTGTAGCAGCTGAGCTAGGGTGGACCACAACGCAGTAGGAACAGGACAAACCACACAAGGTTTTATTTGACACATATTTGTTACAGAATTAATTTTGTAAGGGCTTGTTTGAATTGGAGGATTCTAACGATGCAAGGATAGGAAATACACATGAATAGGATAGGAATGCACGTGAAAAACAGAGAATTTAAAAACACAAGATTTCTGTCAATCTGGGTGTTTAGTTCGAAAGAATTGGAAGATAACATGAATGCAAAGAAGCATGGTGAAATTACGTCAAACCACAAGAAAATGTATATTTATAATGCTATTATGCTACTATCTCATAGTCTTGTGCTTCATGAATAGGAATTTGAAAAGAAGGCTGAGTGGATATTAAAAGTCCTATGGTTTTTCTATCAAGGAGACACTAAAGGAACAAATCCTATATTTTTCCTTTGCTCCATTCCTTTGAACAAAATGCATGAATAGTATTACCATAGGAAACTTTCCAATTCCTATGTTTTTCCTTCATTTTCCTTTCAAGCACTTGCGATTCTAGTAGGTAGTCTTGAACAGGGAAAAGCCTACACCCGAACAATGTTTTTGTGCTACTTCTACTACTTTGGACCCAGGCCACTGCCCTACTAGCTCAACTCGCAGGCCCATATAGAAATGCACAACTCAACCGCACAGCAATAATGATGGCTTTCAAAAGAGTCCACCACGGATAGCTAGGTTGCCTGGTAGCTCACTGCTTGTTATATAGGAGAAACTAATCGTATTTCACGTTACTACGTGTGCTCAGTGGATAATATATATAACATGTAGAGTAAAAAGGCGATGCAACAAGTGTACAACCTCATTGGCGAAGCCATGTCGATCTCAGTATCATTGGGGTGGTCACTGAGAATACTGCGGCTCATGTGGTAGTCGGAGGAGGGGAAGAAGATCTTAGGCGCCTGGAGATGGAGCCAATGGTACTACTCGGCTGTCATGGAGGGTTTCATCGTTGGAGAAGCTCCAGTGAGTTGTACGATGGCGAGGTTGAAGCAGGACAAGAGAGACAACGTTAACCTGAGTGGAATTCTAATAGTATCTCCAATAGATGATGTAAAATACATAACCACAAAGTGCTAGATGAAAATAAATCAGCTGCTCATCGCTGAACATAACTGTAGAAACTGAATTTAAATGTTGAAACTGAATTTTACTAATGAAAATGAATTTTGCTGTCAAAACTTCTTTAACCATCCTAATAGAAGTGTAATGATCAACACTACTAGTTGGAATAGCTTCTACCCACTTCGTAATGTAATAAACAGCAACTAAAATACGTGTATACCCATTCGAGGAAGGAAAAGGTCCCATATAATCAATGCCCCAAACATCAAATGGTTCAATAACAAGTGAATAGTTCATAGGCATTTCCTGACGTTTACTAATATAACCTATTATCTGGCATTCATCACAAGACAAGACAAACTTACGCGCATCCCTGAAGAGAGCAGGCCAATAGAAACCGGATTTCAATACCTTGTGTGCAGTTCTATCTCCAACATGGTGTCCTCCATAGGCCTCGGAGTGACACTTGCGTAGGATCTGTTCATGTTCATGCTCGGGTACACAACGCCTAATAACACCATCTACTCCTTCTTTATAAAGGTGTGGGTCAACCCAAAATTAATGTATTAAATCATAGAAAAACTTTTTCTTTTGTTGGTATGTGAAGCGAGATGGTATAAATTTAGCAATGATGTAATTAGCATAATCAGCATACCATGGAGCATTACGAGAAGCATTTACGACAACTAGTTGTTCATCAAGAAAGCTATCATTAATAGGCAGTGGGTCATAAAGAACATTTTCTAACCTAGACAAGTTATCTGCAACAGGGTTCTCAGCTCCCTTTCCATCTATTATGTGCAAATCAAATTCTTGTCGCAAGAGAACCCATGTAATAAGTCTAGGTTTAGCATCTTTCTTTTCCATAAGGTATTTGATAGCAACATGATCAGTGTGAACAGTTACTTTAGAATCAACAATATAAGATTTGAACTTATCACAAGAAAATACAACTAGTAAAAATTCGTTTTCAGTAGTAGCATAATTTCTTTGGGCACTATCTAGAGTTTTACTAGCATAATGAATAACATTTAGTTTCTTATCAACTCTTTGTCCAAGAACATCACCAACAACATAATCACTAGAATCACACATAATTTCAAAGGGTAGATTCCAATCAGTTGGTTGAACAATAGGTGAATAAATTAAGGCTTTCTTAAGTATTTCTAATGATTCTACACAATCATCATAAAAACAAAAGGAACATATTTTTGCAAGAGATTAGTGAGAGGCCTAGAAATTTTACAGGAGTCTTTAATAAACCTCCTATAGAAACCAGCATGACCAAGAAAACTTCTTATACCTTTGATATCTTTAGGACACGTCATCTTTTCAATAGCGTCTACTTTAGCTTTATCAACTTCAATACCTCTTTCAGAAATCTTAAGCCCCAAGATAATACCTTCATTAACCATAAAGTGGCACTTCTCCCAATTCAAGACAAGATTAGTTTCTTTCCTTCTCTGCAAAACTTGATCAAGGTTGCTTAAGAAATCATCAAAAGAAGTTCCGTAAACGGAGAAATCATGCATGAATACCTCAATAATCTTTTCAAAAAAATCAGAGAATATAGGAGTCATACATATTTTATAGGTAGCAAGTGCATTGTAAACCAAAAGGCATACATCTATGCGAAAAGTACCGAAAGGGCAAGTATATGTGGTCTTTTCTTGATCCTTTTTTGCCACAGGTATTTGAGAGAAACCAGAATAACCATCTAGAAAGCAAAAATGTGTATGTTTGGATAGTCTTTCTAGAATTTGATCAATAAAAGGTAGAGGGTAATAATCTTTCCTAGTAGCTTTATTTAATTTGCAAAAATCAATTACCATTCTATAACCTGTAACAATTCCTTGCAGGATCAATTCATTATTATCATTAGGAACAACAGTAATGCCCCTTTTCAGGGACGCAATGAACATGACTTACCCATTGACTATCAGCAATAGGATAAATTATACCTGCCTCTATAAGCTTTAGTATTTCATTTCTTACCACCTCCTTCCGCTTAATTTTGTGTTGACATAAAGTTGGACTAATGCCCTTGAGATCATCAAGAGTAATATCCAATAACAGCACGCTGCTTCTTCAAAGTTTTCAATAATTTCTTTTCTTCATGCTCTAAAAGGTTAGCACTAATAATAACATGATATATCTTATTTTCATCAAGATAAGCAAATTTCAAAGTATCAGGTAATTGTTTAAGCTCAAACACGGGATCACCCTTGGGTGGAGGAGGATCCCCAAGGATTTCAACAGGAAGATTGTGTTTCAGAATAGGCCCTTCTTAAAAGAATATTTCATCTACTTCCCTAGCAAATATTTTTCTAAAGGACAAGTAGGAGGCACGGCAATAGAAGAAAGACCAATAGTTTCATCCTTACTAGGAAATTCTTTATCATAGGGTTGTGTATGAAATTTAGAGAAATTAAAATCACGAGACATATCCCCTAGACCGACAGTAACAATATCTTTCTCATAGTCTATCTTAATATTAACGTTGTTCAAGAAAGGTCTACCAAATATAATGGGACAAAAATCATCTTGTGGAGAACTAAGAACAAGAAAATCAGTAGGATATCTTATTTTCCCACACAAGACTTCAACATCTCTAACAACATACATCTCAGCAAAATATCAAATGAATACCAGATTCACATGATTACTTATAACAGGACTTCTCCCATGTCCCCAGGAACAAACGTAACTACTCACAAAGGATATTCATGTTCATAATTAGAGGGGTACTAAATAGCATTAAGGATCTGAACATATGATCTTCCACCGAATAAACCAACAAGCATCAACTACAAGGAGTAATCAACACTACTAGCAACCCACATGTACAAAGATCAGATACAAGAGATGAACTAGGGTTTGAGAGGAGATGGTGCTAGTGAAGATGTTGATGGAGATTAACCCCCTCTCGATGAGAGGATCGTTGGTGATGACGACGACTTCGATTTCCCCCTCCTGGAGGGAAGTGTCCTCAGCAGAACAGCCCTGCCGGAGCCCTAGAATGTTTTTGCCTAGATTCCGCCTAGAGACAACGACGCTTCATCCTGAAAACCTCCTTATGATTTTTTTCCTGGTCAAAACACGTGATATAGCAGAAGATGGGCTTCAGGGGCCTGCGAGGCTGGCCACAAGGCAGGGGCACGCCCAGGGGGTAGGTGTAATGCCCAGGATGGGACTATACCTCCTACATGTCGAGGCACGACTTAAAGGTATAAGACCATCCTAGAATGATCTCAAGTTTGGTATCTTTGCACGACTCATGTAAAAGAGGGATTAAATTGCAAAAGAAGATAGTTGGCTTACACTCGCCACTTCACACAATACATTACATAAGCAAGTCATCATTCAAAACATCACAAGCCGACTACGGGCGAAGATCAAAAGAAAGATACCAAAACAACATAAAGCCATAGGTTAGGATCGAATCCTAGTAGAAACCACTACTGATCGTCGAAATGTCACAAGCATACGGCCAAACTCTTCAACGAGCTCCTGGTGAAGTACTGATCCATCTCCTGCATCAAACTCGGCTGAACCTGCATCTGGTGTGGTGAAGTAACTGTGAGCCACAGAGGACTCAGCAATCCCGTTCCCGGGTAACATGACTATTTAAGCCTTGGGTGAGGAAAGGCTGAAGAAACGAACAAGAGGTGAAGGAACAACAAGAGTCTGCAGCAGCAACTAGCACTAGCTTACGTAATAGAGAGCGAGAAGAGAAGTGCCTCGGTCGAGAGATGATCACGAAGTGATCCTAACTAAAGCCGGTCAAACATAACCCCACCGTGTTCAACACCCGAATCCCTATTCGGAAATTGACAGTCACGGTACACACGCTGGTAGTGTATTAGAACATTGTGTCAAGTTTTCTACAACCGGATATTAACAAGCTCCCATCTGCCACATAACCGCGGGCACGGCTTTCGAAAGTTCAAACCCTGCAGGGGTGTTCCAACTTGACCCATTACAAGCCCACGATCCGCTGAGTCGCAACTCCATAGGTGGGAAGACCCGAGTATTCTCGGAATCCCGTGCTCAAGTTAAACCGAACTAAGGTAAGGCTAATCCAGCAAATCCTCTCGGCGTGTCGACACCCTGATTGTAGCCGCGCGTATCTAAGTCTCAGGACACGACCGGATGGGCGATTCTACAGGTTTTTACCAAACCTCGAGTTTCCTTGAGGTGGCCCCACAGACTCCCCGTTTCGGACCAACACTCATGTGGAGCACTGGCCCGGGGTTGTTGAATTAAAATAAAAGGGATAGCTAGTCCACATGCAAGTTTTATTAGTTATTAGGCAAATAGTACCAATGTTGGGACTTGTAGGAAAAGACTTAGCACTTAGCGGTTTATCAAGGGGGTCCCATACACCCCAACCGTGTTAGGAACGCATAATCAAGGAACATAACACCGGTTTATACGGTTCCTAACGGCATGAGTGGAACAAAACACCAAGCAAAAGGCTTAGTCTTCCACCCTTGCCAATATATAGATGATTTCATTTTTAAGCTTTTATATAGTGTGATATAACCCAACCACATCAACATGAAGCAAGCATCTTCAATCTTCACCTGCAACTAACAATGCTATAAGAGGGGCTGAGCGAAGCCTATGTATAGCCAATCGAAGGTTTGCATAGGTAGGGTGGTTAAACAGGTTCATGGTTACAATAGGAGGCTGACAGGAAGACATGGGCATCGAGGCAAAACTATAGATCGCGACTACTAGCAATAGGCAAAGATAGTAATGTTATCGGGGTTCGGTCATCTTGCCTGGGATTCCACAAAGGAGAAGAACGGATCCATGAAGTAGACGGAGCAACACAGTCGAGAGAATCCTCACAACTCCGGAACGAAACTGAAGCTAACAAGAGAAGCAACCGGAAAGAAGCAAACAACACGGTAAACACACAAGCATAAACATGGCATACGATGCACATCCAAGTATGATGCATGTCCGGTTTAATATGCATGGCATGGCAAAGTGCACAAACAAAACTACAAGTTAAGTGGAGCTCAATATGCAACGAGTTGCATATTGACGAAACACCACATTTTAATTATTTAGTTGACTCTCATTATTTACAAGAAAAGATTAAATGTTTTTAACATGGCAAGAGGTGAAGCATAATAAAAATACTAACTAGGCATTTTAAATGAGGCCGGAAAAGAACAACAACATGTCCGGAAAATCCCCATGAGCATGTTTAATAATTATAAGCAAACAACAATTAAACATTCTCATGTTGTTATCATGATGCGGATGGCATGATTAAGTTTATGCAATTTTTATTAAAAGTTGACAAGAAGAAGACATGAAGTATTTGTCACCGTGGTGGATAGAAAAAGGTGCCACGGCAACGATTCCGAAAATGATGCCACGGCAACATATCGGTTCCGGTAACTCGTTGAGAGTCCGGTGCAAAAGATGAAGGGCGGCGTGAACGAGTCAAATGAGATGAAAGGTGGGACGATCCCATTGCCGGGTTCCCACGAGTCGGCGACGAGACAACCGAGGAACAAGAGAAAAGATGAAACGACACAACGGGCACGGAGCACACAAGGGAGACATTTCGTACAACACAACAAGCATCTCACGGGTCATCGTCTCGGGGTTATACCTTCGGGACAAACGTTCTCGGAGCGGTTCGAGATCGTCGAGGGATGTAGCGGTACACGGCCGAAGAGGAAGTAGTTGTTCACGGGTCTTCGGCGACGGTAGTGGAACACGTTGGCGTTCGTCGTGTAGGTGTACTCGGTCGTAGATGTACTTGCCGGTCTCGGTCCCGGTCGTAGTTGTACTCGGTCGTCGTGGTACACGTTTTGTAGATGTTCATCTGACATGTCGTGGTACTTGGCGAGTCATCGTGTAGTCGTGTAGGCGTACTCGGTCGTAGATGTACTTGCCATCGGAGGGGTACTTGGGGACTCGGTCTTGAGTCGTACACGGGTCTTCGGACTTGCCGATCTCGCCAAAAACCTGCTGGACCAAAACAACCACACGAAGCCGACGGAGAACACAACAGCAGGACGAAGTGGAGGCAAGGCCTCGTCGCGGTGGAGCTGCTCGGCAGGCAGAAGAAGTGCCTCGGCGGCGCTGGAAACGAGACAGGCGGCAGGCTGCTGCCTCGGCCGAAGGAGGACGGGGCGCGCTCGCGGGGCTTCGAGGCTCTGGTTCCTGGCCAGCAAGAGGAAGGCCACGGCGGGCGTCTGGCGATGCGGGCGGCTCGAGGAGTCTCGATGAGGGGCGCGTCGAAGGGAGGCCGTAGGAGGGAAGATGGGGCGCGGACCCTGGCCGGGGCGCTCGGGCGCACAGGGTGGCGGCCTGCGAGCTGGAGGGCGCGTCGGTCCGGCCTTGGGGCGCGCTGGCGCGGAGGGGCGAGGGAGGAGTGCGGGGCGGCTCGGCGCAGAGGAGGCCCAGAGGGAGGGGTGCGGCCCTGCTGCTTCCCTGGCTGGCGCGGCTTGCCTGGCCGAGGCGGGGCGGTGAGGTCGGAGGGGAGGCCTGCGAGGCGGCGCTCGGGCCTTCGAGGGGAGACCGAAGGGGCGCTGCGATGAGAGCGGGCCTGGCTAGCGCGAGCGCTGGGGAGAGCGAAGAGAAGGAGCAGGGTCGGCTCGAGGGAAAAAGGTTCGGTCGATCGAACCTGGCGGCGGAGGGAGAGAAAACGAGGGAGCGAGGCTGGGACGAGGGGGAAAGGAGAGTTGCGGGCCAGGGTTAGGAAGAGGAAAACGGGCCAGAGGGAGGTTTGGGCCAGGGAGGAGAAGTGGAGGATGGGCCGCTGGTGGGAGGAGGAGGCCCAAGAGGCTGGCGGCTGGGCCTGAAGGGATGGAGGCTGAGGGACCAACTCCCTCTTCCCTCTATTTATTCTCAGCAGAAAAAAAAACGAAAGAGAAGGAAAAAGAAAAAGAGGAGGGGGGTTAGGGCAAGAATTAGGACAAAGGTTAATTTTCTCGGGCTCGTAAAAATGAGCACGACCGGAGAAAAATATAAAAGGCCAGATCGGAAAATAATTCAAACATATTTGAATTTAATTCAAATGGGTTTGAACTACGACTTGATTATAGAAGTGTCCAAAAATGTTGAGGATTTTCGGAGGAACCTCGAAACAACGGAAAGAATTATTGGCAAGGTTTTTGTAGGAGAACTCGAAGTGGAAAAGACATGGGGAAATATTGCAAGTGTGTTGCGGGTAATTCCAAACAATTGGAATATTTTTAATATAGCTCCCTAATAATATTGAGAGGCTTTTATATGTTATAAAGAGAAGTCATCTTCCCTCGATTTAAATGGACCGAAGGCCCACACGATTTATTTAGGTTGAGATGCAAAATAAATTAATGACATGATGGCATGATGACATGATGCAATGCAAAAATAAATAACACAAGCACAAATGAAACACACAGGCAACCCGGAACATCTGGAATCTTCTGGAATCTTCTGGGACGTCGGTCTTCGGGCGTCACAACTCTCCCACACTAACAGAGGATCTCGACCCGAGATCCTAGAGATATCACCGGGTAAAAATGGAAGAGGAAGAGGTAAAACAAAGTTGCTTCTTTGACAGACGAGTGAAGCCACGAACCTTGAGAGGTTGAACAAAAGAAAGAAGAATACAACGGAGATGAACGAAGTTAAGAGCACTCCGGTAAAAGGAGGAACAAGGAACAATATGAGAACCTTGTAGGTTGAAAGACATGAAGCAAGAGCTTACGAACTAAAAGGATATGAAACTGCAATGGTATAGCCAAGGAATAAGAATGACAGAATTTGGACAGCACTCCGTCTGAAAATGGAAGGAAATGAACAAAAACTTGAGGAGATGGAATGATACTTGATGAAAACAACAACATATTGCCTCCGAAACAATTAAAAGAATGGCACAAGGGTAAGAAAGATTCAGACAGCACTCCGTTTAAAAGACAGGCAAAACATGAAAGGATGATGGAACTAGAATGAAGAATACAACACTCCGGTTAAGTGATAAGCAAGGGAAAATATGATCTTGATAAAAACGAGATGATGGTTTGGAGAGAGCAACATCACAATGCCTCCGGAATAAAAGAATAGCATATAAATCAATGAAGAATTGAACGGAGAAGAAAAAGACAACTTCTCTCAAAATGAATTTAGAAATCCTCACAAAGAAGGGTTGAACGGAGTTGTTGGAAAAATCAACAACGAAAGGATAAGCTTGATGTGGGCTTATGGAATTCATCTCAAAATTATGAGGTGACAACCAGCCACTAACGAAAACAATTGATTGGATTGAGATCAACAAGGAGACGATAAACTTATTTCACCGGAAGGATAAATGAAGAACTTGGGTCATTTATAAGCACCATAATTAGCAACAATTCTCAAGGAAAGCTTTTAGGTGAAATACAACCCAAGATTACTCCAACAAATAATTGAAGGGTTGGAAAGATCTCCTGAACAAGGAAAATGATGGGTTTAAATATCTCATTCTTGATAACTCGTGAATCATGAAACATGAAGGAATTGTCAAGAATGACATAACACCATGTGAAAAGATAAGGTAGAAAGGATTGCAATTGGAAAGCATGATTAAAATTCTTGAGCTCCAACAAGAATCTTGATGAAGACTTCAAGGATGAATTAAAACATGATGAACCACCATGAACAACTCCGGTAATGAAAGCATGAGAAATGAAAGATGAAAATAATAAGATTCACGGCCTGCGATGAATTATATGGAGCTTCGGAATGGAATAATTGAAATAACTTGGAGCTCCGGAAAACAAGATGAACAACTTAGAAGCGAGAATATGATATGATGAACAAGCTCCGAAGGAAGGTATTAACCTCTTGGGAGAAAATAGAATAAGATTTATGTTATGCATATCCTTCACCAATTTAAATTGGCGATAAGCAATGGATTTGGCATACTACTTATTCTCGTTGGAAAGAATTAAAGAGAGATCTCGCACAAGCTTGGGTAAATCTTCAACGAACCACCGGTCGGATTATGAAAAGAACGAGTGAATTAAATGATAACAACGGAAGAGTAATCTTGAAAGAACCACCGTAAGAATATGGGGACGAACGAAGAGGCATCAATGAAGAATATCTGGAGAACGAAGTTGAAAACTAAGAACGAAGAAATATTCTGAAATGATGGCCTTCGGAGGATCACAAAGAAAAGAATCCATGAAAAGCTCCAGATGGGTATAAAAGAATTCCTCACAAACGGAACAATAATGAGGATGCCATGAAGCTAGAACCACGAATCTTGGAAGAACGGCTAAGATTTAAGAGAAACACTTCTCCGGTCTTTAAATGTTGAGAGTGAAGACGAGAAATGCCATGAAGAATTTCGAGATACTCCGGACGAATGACAAGAGGAAGGTGGAGCTAAAGATGGAAATGATTGAAACAAGCTTGGAGAAGGCATGTGACTGATGGAAATCATTCTTACGTCACACATGAAAAGAATTTCAGAATACTCCGGAAAATAGAAGAGGCAGGTAAGATCCTGGGAAAAGACCTGTGGGTTAGGGCGCACTCAAAGAAATCACCGTTGAAAAAGATTTCTGAAGAGATATTGCACCGGTTGAATTAAATGTCTTGAATAAGATGATAATCCTCAAAAATAGCTTGAACGGATTAAGAATGGAATTATGAATCTTGAGCACTCCGGATATGAATAGCAAGAGGAGAATGATTAATTGGTGCACCGGAATAAGAAAGCATTATGAAATGAGCAAAATGATAAGATCAACACCGAAATCTGAATTAAATCCACCGGCAGAATTATGAAAACAAAATAATGAAGAACTTGAAGCTCTTGAGCATCTTCACGATAAATCACCGGATAAGAACATTGAAGGGAATAAATGAAGAAACATCACATGAATAAAATGGATACTTCATTTGAGAATTTCTTGCTCCAAGTAGAAGAAGGGTGGGAGGATGGGGAAACAAAGACAACTTGGGATGAATGAAACAATACACCGTCAGATTTCTCAACGGTGTCCGTATGGAGTAACTTGAAGAGAAGGCACACCGGTTGAAAAGGATTAACACGACCATCTTGATGATCAAGAGGAATTAGCACTCCCATAGAAATATGAGAACATCGATTAGAAAAGGTATGGAATCAACATTTGACATCGAAGCAACTCGAATACCAGAATCAAGACAAGAACAAAGGGTAGATATGCAGCATGATCTTCACAATAACGTCCGAACAAAGAATTGAACGAATGAATTCCGCAGGTACATCAACTTGACGAGAAGCCACTTGGAGAACAAAAGGTAAATAAAAAGGAACAAGGAACAGATAGAACAAATACAAGATAGAAGCTTCGTTCGACATTTTCGTGCTGAAAGCTCATGGAACGTGTTACAAAAGGATTTTGCAATCCCCGGATCAGCATAGCCAAGGACCCTTTAAGATGCAACTCCCGATCAGAACAAGTCCATAAAACCACTTCACTCAATGTAGAACCCCGAACTTCATATCGTGCATCCGTTGGAAGAATGCCTAGAACTACTAGATGAACCCACCTATAGATTTCCGAAAGTTTCCGGTTATGCAATCAGGTGTTGGGGATACACGGGAAGCACCGCGCAATCAACTCTAAACCTACATCCAGGTGTATCCATCCTTCAACACATAACCAGTTGTTCTCTGAAACTGTTTACCTCGGACCTTCGAAACGCATCCACTATACAAGCTATGGCAATACTCTCGAACTACCTCCCCAGTACTGGGTGATGTCGGGGTTATCTTGCCACTAACCGCATAGGAGAGTTTTCGATGTCGGCCGTCTTAAGTATTCTAGTACTGCCGCGATGGATTTGTGACGACAACACCTCGGAGCTCAACTCCCCGGGACACTGCCACAACCCCTAATGACAGGAGGCATCGAGAACAATGTTCTCGTCACAAAGACATCGGAACAATCCAAACAATACTCGCGAGATCCTAAAAAAAATTTCTGCATTTTTTGAAAGTAGAAGAGGCAAGAGTGATCGTCAGGAGTCCTCACCAGAATGAAAGAGATGAGGAGCAAAAGAAATCCTACTCTCCGATATAAATATAGGACTCAAAACATTTTCAAGTGTGTGCCTAGACTCAACCGTCAACGATTCGATCAATCAGTGGGGGCTTCTAGGTCGGAGAAGGCTCTGAATACCAACTTGTAATGCCCAGGATGGGACTATACCTCCTACGTGTCGAGGCACGACTTAAAGGTATAAGCCCATCCTAGAATGATCTCAAGTTTGGTATCTTTGCACGACTCATGTAAAAGAGGGATTAAATTGCAAAAGAAGATAGTTGGCTTACACTCGCCACTTCACACAATACATTACATAAGCAAGTCATCATTCAAAACAACACAACCCGACTACGGGCGAAGATCAAAAGAAAGATACCAAAACAACATAAAGCCACAGGTCAAGATCGAATCCTAGTAGAAGCCACTACTGATCGTCGAAACGTCAGAAGCATACGGCCAAACTCTTCAACGAGCTCCTGGTGAAGTACTGATCCATCTCCTGCATCAAACTCGGCTGAACCTGCATCTAGTGTGGTGAAGTAACTGTGAGCCAC
This sequence comes from Secale cereale, assembly GCA_902687465.1. Taxonomy (NCBI): domain Eukaryota; kingdom Viridiplantae; phylum Streptophyta; class Magnoliopsida; order Poales; family Poaceae; genus Secale; species Secale cereale. The sequence goes on along the minus strand of LR738713.1, from coordinate 236,286,941 downwards.
AGAGGACTCAGCAATCCCGTTCCCGGGTAACATGACTATTTAAGCCTTGGGTGAGGAAAGGCTGAAGAAAAGAACAAGAGGTGAAGGAACAACAAGAGTCTGCAGCAGCAACTAGCACTAGCATACGTAATAGAGAGCGAGAAGAGAAGTGCCTCGGTCGAGAGATGATCACGAAGTGATCCTAACTAAAGCCGGTCAAACATAACCCCACCGTGTTCAACTCCCGAATCCCTATTCGGAAATTGACAGTCACGGTACACACGCTGGTAGTGTTTTAGAACATTGTGTCAAGTTTTCTACAACCGGATATTAACAAGCTCCCATCTGCCACATAACCGCGGGCACGGCATTCGAAAGTTCAAACCCTGTAGGGGTGTTCCAACTTGACCCATTACAAGCCCACGATCTGCGGAGTCGCAACTCCATAGGTGGGAAGACCCGAGTATTCTCGGAATCCCGTGCTCAAGTTAAACCGAACTAAGGTAAGGCTAATCTAGCAAATCCTCCCGGCGTGTCGACACCCTGATAGTAGCCGCGCGTATCTAAGTCTCAGGACACGACCGGATGGGCGATTCTACGGGTTTTTACCAAACCTCAAGTTTCCTTGAGGTGGCCCCGCAGACTCCCCGTTTCGGACCAACACTCATGTGGAGCACTGGCCCGGGGTTGTTAAATTAAAATAAAAGGGATAGCTAGTCCACATGCAAGTTTTATTAGTTATTAGGCAAATAGTACCAATGTTGGGACTTGCTGGAAAAGACTTAGCACTTAGCGGTTTATCAAGGGGGTCCCATACACCCCAACCGTGTTAGGAACGCATAATCAAGGAACATAACACCGGTTTATACGGTTCCTAACGGCATGAGTGGAACAAAACACCAAGCAAAAGGCTTAGCCTTCCACCCTTGCCAATATATAGATGATTTCATTTTTAAGCTTTTATATAGTGTGATATAACCCAACCACTTCAACATGAAGCAAGCATCTTCAATCTTCACCTGCAACTAACAATGCTATAAGAGGGGCTGAGCGAAGCCTATGTATAGCCAATCAAAGGTTTGCATAGGTAGGGTGGTTAAACAGGTTCATGGTTACAATAGGAGGCTGACAGGAAGACATGGGCATCGAGGCAAAACTATAGATCGCGACTACTAGCAATAGGCAAAGATAGTAATGTTATCGGGGTTCGGTCATCTTCCCTGGGATTCCACAAAGGAGTAGAACGGATCCATGAAGTAGACGGAGCAACACAGTCGAGAGAATCCTCACAACTTTGGAACGAAACCGAAGCTAACAAGAGAAGCAACCGGAAAGAAGCAAACAACACGGTAAACACACAAGCATAAACATGGCATACGATGCACATCCAAGTATGATGCATGTCCGGTTTAATATGCATGGCATGGCAAAGTGCACAAACAAAACTACAAGTTAAGTGGAGCTCAATATGCAACGAGTTGCATATTGACGAAACACCACATTTTAATTATTTAGTCGACTCTCGTTATTTACAAGACAAGATTAAATGTTTTTAACATGGCAAGAGGTGAAGCATAATAAAACTATACTAACTAGGCATTTTAAATGAGGCCGGAAAATAACAACAACATGTCTGGAAAATCCCCATGAGCATGTTTAATAATTATAAGCAAACAACAATTCTCATGTTGTTATCATGATGCGGATGACATGATTAAGTTTATGCAATTTTTATTAAAAGTTGACAAGAAGAAGACATGAAGTATTTGTCACCGTGGTGGAAAGAAAAAGGTGCCACGGCAACGATTCCGAAAATGATGCCACGGAAACATATCGGTTCCGGTAACTCGTTGAGAGTCCGGTGCAAAAGATGAAGGGCGGCGTGAACGAGTCAAATGAGATGAAAGGTGGGACGATCCCGTTGCCGGGTTCCCACGAGTCGGCGACGAGACAACCGAGGAACAAGACAAAAGATGAAACGGCACAACGGGCACGGAGCACACAAGGGAGACATTTCGTACAACACAACAAGCATCTCATGGGTCATCGTCTCGGGGTTATACCTTCGGGACAAACGTTCTCGGAGCGGTTCGAGATCGTCGAGGGATGTAGCGGTACACGGCCGAAGAGGAAGTAGTTGTTCACGGGTCTTCGGCGACGGTAGTGGAACACGTTGGCGTTCGTCGTGTAGGTGTACTCGGTCGTAGATGTACTTGCCGGTCTTGGTCCCGGTCATAGTTGTACTCGGTCGTCGTGGTACACGTTTTGTAGATGTTCATCTGACATGTCGTGGTACTTGGCGAGTCATCGTGTAGTCGTGTAGGCGTACTCGGTCGAAGATGTACTTGCCATCGGAGGGGTACTTGGGGTCTCGGTCTCGAGTCGTACACGGGTCTTCGGACTTGCCGATCTCGCCAAAAACCTGCTGGACCAAAACAACCACACGAAGCCGACGGAAAACACAGCAGCAGGACGAAGTGGAGGCAAGGCCTCGTCGCGGTGGAGCTGCTCGGCAGGCAGAAGAAGTGCCTCGGCGGCGCTGGAAACGACACGGGCGGCAGGCTGCTGCCTCGGCCGAAGGAGGACGGGGCGCACTCGCGGGGCTTCAAGGCTCTGGTTCCTGGCCAGCCAGAGGAAGGCCACGGTGGGCGTCTGGCGATGCGGGCGGCTCAAGGAGTCTCGACGAGGGGCGCGTCGAAGGGAGGCCGCAGGAGGGAAGATGGGGCGCGGACCCTGGCCGGGGCGCTTGGGCGCACAGGGCGGCGGCCTGCGAGCTGGAGGGCGCGTCGGTCCGGCCTTGGGGCGCGCTGGCGCGGAGGGGCGAGGGAGGAGTGCGGGGCGGCTCGGCGCAGAGGAGGCCCGGAGGGAGGGGTGCGGCCCTGCTGCTGCCCTGGCTGGCGCGGCTTGCCTGGCCGAGGCGGGGCGGTGAGGTCGGAGGGGAGGCCTGCGAGGCGGCGCTCGGGCCTTCGAGGGGAGACCGAAGGGGCGCTGCGGTGAGAGCGGGCCTGGCTAGCGCGAGCGCTGGGGAGAGCGAAGAGAAGGAGCGGGGTCGGCTCAAGGGAAAAAGGTTCGGTCGATCGAACCTGGCGGCGGAGGGAGAGAAAACGAGGGAGCGAGGCTGGGACGAGGGGGAAATGAGAGTTGCGGGCTAGGGTTAGGAAGAGGAAAACGGGCCGGAGGGAGGTTTGGGCCAGGGAGGAGAAGTGGAGGATGGGCCGCTGGTGGGAGGAGGAGGCCCAAGAGGCTGGCGGCTGGGCCTGAAGGGATGGAGGCTGAGGGACCAACTCCCTCTTCCCTCTATTTATTCTCAGCAGAAAAAAAAACGAAAGAGAAGGAAAAAGAAAAAGAGGAGGGGGGTTAGGGCAAGAATTAGGACAAAGGTTAATTTTCTCGGGCTCGTAAAAATGAGCACGACCGGAGAAAAATATAAAAGGCCAGATCGGAAAATAATTCAAACATATTTGAATTTAATTCAAATGGGTTTGAACTACGACTTGATTATAGAAGTGTCCAAAAATGTTGAGGATTTTCGGAGGAACCTCGAAACAACGGAAAGAATTATTGGCAAGGTTTTTGTAGGAGAACTCGAAGTGGAAAAGACATGGGGAAATATTGCAAGTGTGTTGCGGGTAATTCCAAACAATTGGAATATTTTTAATATAGCTCCCTAATAATATTGAGAGGCTTTTATATGTTATAAAGAGAAGTCATCTTCCCTCGATTTAAATGGACCGAAGGCCCACACGATTTATTTAGGTTGAGATGCAAAATAAATTAATGACATGATGGCATGATGACATGATGCAATGCAAAAATAAATAACACAAGCACAAATGAAACACAAGGGCAACCCGGAACATCTGGAATCTTCTGGAATCTTCTGGGACGTCGGTCTTCGGGCGTCACAGTAGGGTGCACCCCCACCCAAGTGGATGGCAGGTGGCCCCCCTCTGGTGCTCTCTTCGCGCAATATTTTTTATATTTCCAAAACAAATCTCCGTGAAGTTTTGAGACTTTTGGAGTTGTGCAAAATAGGTGTATCAGATTTGCTCCTTTTCAAGTCCAGAATTCTAGCTGCCGGCATTCTCTCTCTTCTTGTAAACCTTGTGAAATAAGAGAGAAACACATAAGTATTGATTTAAAAGCATGATGCAAATTGGACGTATCAGTCTCTTGTGTAGGTCAAGTTGGGCTGGGGGTCGATGGTTCGGTGATCGATGCCCTTGTGAAGATCGGGCTTGCCAGGATGTTGGAAGCACTTCCGGAGTAGTGTTGCATGGAAAACATTGTGCATAGTGCGTAACTCTGGTGGTAATATCCAGCCGGTAGGCACCTACTCTTCGTCTTGCAGTGATCTTGAAGAGGGTCGATAATCTTGGTGTGAGCTTCCCTTTGACAAGGAAACGCTTGCTTCCTTTGAGAGGAATGGTTTGTAGATACCCATGGTCTTCGACGAGGAAGTTCACTTCTTGATGAAGGTGGTTGATATAGTCCTTCCTTCTTGACATGGCAGTCTTCAGATGTTCTCTGACTTGTGGCTCTTCTTCCGTCTTTGGGTAGACAAGTATGTCATCAAATAAAGATGACAACAAATTTTTCCTAGTACTCTATGAAGACTTTGTTCATGAGGTACATAAAGTAGGATGGGGTATTGGCGGTGGTCACGGCTGAGTATTGGCCAAGGTTTTCTTGACCTAGGGCCAAATTCCATTGTCATGATCCGGCCATGTTGTGGCTTGGTAGGGCCCAAGGATTTAGTGTGTGAGTGAACGTTTATCATCTTATCCTTAAATACAGTTTCTAAGATGCCAATTGTCCTATCTAGTCCTCTAAACAAATCCCTTTATACCACCGAAAGCATCTTATTGTATAGGTCAACTCCCATCATTACTCATGCTATTCCTACCTACATGACTCCCGAGAGGAGGTCTAACAACATCATACATGTCAACTACCCCCAAACTCATATGTATGGTTATACTATGCAAAAATCCGTGGGTAGAACATACAATTGCTAAGCTTGATTTAAACATGACAATCCAAGTGCTCAGCCAATTCTTCCAAGGTCCAAGATTGTACACCCGAAGGAAACACGTCGTAAGCCACTCCAAGATCTTCTTTCCTTCCTATGAATCAACTCCAACAGCCCGTTAAATTTCATCAATCACTACACTATCCATTAATTCTACAAATCCAATGTCTGTGGTGTTCCACATAATCTCCTAAATTCCCAAATTCTTGAAAGGGATAGCTTTACTATAGGTAGTCCACCAATTCCCATTATCATGATCTGATAAACAATATGTCAAGCTTATATAGACCCCTAAATCAACTCCGACAATTAATCCAATCCCTTAGGTTATCGTCCATCGAGAAACATGGTATCATGATCGAGATCATCAGTCTAAATCTAATTTACTGTGAACCATGTAGAATTAATCAACATCTATACTCAACTAGGATCACCTATTTAATCAAGATATCACGCCCAACGGGAATTCCTACATGTTTCCCCCAAGTCATTATCGTTATGTCAACTATCTCACTACAAAAAAATACACTTCCATGATGATACGTGTTTGTCACAGTAGGTCACGTTTTCTGTCATGCATGATAAATTTATGACAGAATCAAGATAGTCATACCTGTGCTGTCATGGAAGTGTTCCATAACATTACCAAAATTATCATCACGGAAGTGTCCACTTCCATGACGATAAATCGCTCTTCACAGAAGTGCTTTCGTCAATGGTCACCGACACGTGGCATCCACCGTAATGGAACACCGTTAAGCCATCGAGTTCGGTCTTGGATCCGATAACCCGTTAACAGCCCGGACCAATGGGGATTTTCCACGTGTAAAATTCTGATTGGCTGACGGAACCACGTGTCAGCTCCGCGTTGGCATAGGTGTCACTCATCCAATGGGTGAGATGCGCCTATGATATGTTGACACGTGGACCGACCCAAAAGTGGCCCATAAAGTTTAAATGGGCTGGCCCAACTAAAGGCCCACAAGATTTTGTGGACCATAATGGGCCGGCCCATTTAAACTTTATGGGCCACTTTTGGGCCGGTCCAGGTGTCAACATATCATGGGCCATAAAGTTTAAATGGGCTGGCCCAACTAAAGGCCCGCAAGATTTTGTGGACCATAATGGGCCGGCCCAGCTAAAAGCCCACGTGATTTTGCGGACCATAATGGGCTGCCCAGCTAAAGGCCCACAAGATTTTCCAGGCCATTATGGGCCAGCCCAGGTAAAGGCCCATAAGATTTTTGCGGTCCATAATGGGCCGGCCCAGATGAAGGCCCACAAGATTTTTATGGACCATAATTGGCCGGCCCAGCTAAAGGCCCACGAGATTTTGCCGACATTAATGGGCCAGCCCAGCTGTAGGACCACAAAATTTGGAGGACCCTAGTAGGCCGGTCCATTAACTGGCTGCCATGTTTTGCGCCAAATTCCGGCCCATATTTGATCCGGTCCATTAATGGCCTGCCACGTTCCGGGGCTAACAATGGCCCATATGAGATCCGGCCCGTTAAAACCCTACCACGTTCTAGGCCAAATTATGGCCCAAATCAGGTCCGGCCCTTTAAGAGGCTTTGGGCTAAATTATGGCCCATATCAGATTCGGCCCGTCAACTGGACGCTATGCTTTTGGGCCCACTTGCTATAGGCCCATTTAGTAATTCGGCCTGATATTAGTTTTGGCCTATTAAGGGTCCGTTTGACATTTCAGCCCTATATTAATTTCGGCATGTTAAAAGCCCGTCATATAGTTGGGCCAAACTCCGGCCCGGTTTTCATCCGGCCTGCTCGCAGCCGATAATCTAATTGGGCCAACAAGGACCGATACAATTTCGGCCTATTAAAAGCCCGTGATTTGATTGGCACAATCATGGGCCGGGATCCATTTCGGGCTTCTGCCGGCCCGTGAGTTGTTCGGCACGTTTCAGGCCCAACCTATTTCTCAGCCTCCTAAAAGCCCATTGAGTTTTCTTGCGAAAAGAGGGCCGGCGATTTACTCGGCCTATTAAAGGCCCGACTCTACTAGTGGGTCAGTTTACATTTAGGCCTTCTAATGGACCAAGATGACGGGGCCCATGATGCGGATCATACATCATGTTTGCATGACGACCCGATTATGTACCGTAATTTTACAATTTGGCCGGTTTACTACGAAGACAGGATATATACAATAAAATAACTGTAGCATCGTGAATAAGAAAAAACCTAGACTATACAATAAACAAAATTACGGCATATTACATCCACTGGGCATCAAAGTTCGCCACTATGATAATAAAGCACAAGTAGACAGCAGATTACATACATGGGGCATCAAAGATCGCCATCAGTGCAACTAAACACGCCGACAAAATAATATACATAACCAACAACAGTTCAATAGAGTTCAAGAAAGGTTAGCCCTGCTGGGGAGCTGCAGCGCAAGCAGCTGAGCAAGCTGATGAGACTGTGCTTGTTTAACACTTATATCCTCCTCACTCTGAAAGATAAACAAGAAGACAGATGACAGGTTTTGCACATAAAAGTATCAGTGCTGACAATTCATCACATTTCTTACTCACGAATAAAGTGACACAGTTTAAAATTGCATTAACACAATATGGTATTGTTCAGGTCAAGACATGACAGGAAATGATATTGTGAAGGGGTTGGCAGCTTCACGACACCACTCGATTACAGATCAAGAACTCATAAGTATCAATGGTTAGTGTGCTATCAATTTATCCCATTTTAGATTGGCAAATAAAGAGACGGTTTAAATAATAGTAGAATAATATGACATTGTTCATAGTTAAGACATTGCAGAATATGACATTGTGCTGTAGTGGGTAGGTTCACCAAACCACTGGATTACGGATCAAGAACAGAAGCATACATGCAGTGCAAAATAAGATCACTTGCTCTGTATAGTTTAATTTACATGTTATGAAGAAGGAACTTGGTTGTACATAATCTTCTTCATAAGCATTGCCTTTATTCAACATTTTGTTAAGAGTAAATATAGATGTGACAATATAATAAAAAATGGAGAATATTTAAGATAAGATGAAGAGTGATGCTACATAACCAAGTAGCTATAAATGTAAGTACATCGATACAGGCAAAAGGTACAACCAAGAGCAATGCAGAGCTAAACTTATTCAGTACTATCGGTGTTATACAACCTTATGGTAAGAGTAAACATAGATCTTATGTGTAGAAAATGGAGGGCAAAGGAAAATAAGCTGCAGAGTGTGATACATCCATTTTGCATCATGCTTATATGTTGATATTTATTGCATTATGGGATGGTATTACATGTTTTGTCACAATACTTATGCCTTTTCTCTCTTATTTTACAAGGTTTACAAGAAAAGGGAGAATGCCGGCAGCTGGAATTCTAGGCTGGAAAAGGAGCAAAATATGGAAACCTATTCTGCACAACTCCAAAAGCACCGAAACTCAACAGAACTCCGTTTTAGAAAATATAAAAAATATCTGGCGAAAGAAGTTCACGAGGGGGCCACCGGCTGTCCACGAGGGTGGGGGCACGCCCCCCTCTCAGGGCGCGCCTCCCTGTCTCGTGGGCCCCTCGAAGGCCCCCTGATGCCCATCTTATCCTATATGAGGTGTTTTGACCTGGAAAAAATCATAAGGAGGCTTTCGGGACCAGACACCGCCGTCTCGAGGCGGAACCGAGGCGGAAACAAATCTAGGGCTCCGGCAGAGCTGTTTTGCCGGGGATACTTCCCTCCGGGAGGGGGAAATCGTCACCGCCGTCATCACCAACAACTCTCCCATCTTGGGGAGGGCTATCTTCATCAACAGCTTCACCAACACCATCTCCTCTCAAACCCTAGTTCATCTCTTGTATCCAATCTTTGTACCCAAACCTCAGATTGGTACCTGTGGGTTGCTAGTAGTGTTGATTACTCCTTGTAGTTGATGATAGTTGGTTTATTTGGTGGAAAGTCATATGTTCAGATCCATTATGCATATTAATACCCCTCTGATCATGAACAATATTATGTCTTGTTAGTAGTTACTTTTGTTCCTGAGGACATGGGAGAAGTCTTGCTATTAGTAGTCATGTGAATTTGGTCTTCGTTTGATATTTTGATGAGATGTATGTTGTCTATCCTCTAGTGGTGTCATGTGAACGTCGACTAACCATTATTTGGGCCTAGAGGAAGGCATTGGGAAGTAACAAGTAGATGATGGGTTGCTAGAGTGACAGAAGCTTAAACCCTAGTTTATGTGTTGCTTCGTAAGGAGTTGATTTGGATCCATATGTTTCAGGCTATGGTTAGGTTTACCTTAATACTTCTTTTGTAGTTGCGGATGCTCGAATTAGAGGTTAATCATAAGTGGGAGGCTTGTCCAACTAAGGACAGCACCCAAGCACTGGTCCACCCACATACGAAATTATCAAAGTACCGAACGCGAATCAGATGATTGTGATGAAAACTAGCTTGACGATAATTCCCATGTGTCCTCAAGAGCGCTTTCCTTTATATAAGAGTTATTCCAGGCTTGTCCTTTGCTAGAAAAAGGATTGGGACACCTTGCTGCACCTTATTTACTTTTACCTTTTGTCACTTACTACCAATTACCTTATCACAAAACTATATGTTACTTATAATTTCAGTGCTTGCAGAAAATACCTTTCTGAAAACTGCCTATCATTTCCTTTTGCTCCTTGTTGGGTTCGACACTCTACTTATCGAAAGGACTACGATAGATCCCCTACACTTGTGGGTCATCAAGACTCTTTTCTGGCGCCGTTGCCGGGGAGTGAAGCGCCTTTGGTAAGTGGAATTTGGTAAGGAAAAAAAATATATAATGTGCTGAAATTTATTGTCACTTGTTATTATGGCTCATAATCCTTTGAGGTGCTTGTTCGGGGTATCTTCACCCCAAACAGAGGAGCAAAGAGTTGCTCCTCAACCCACTGCACCTACTGAAAATGTTTGCTTTGAGATTCCTTCGGGTATGATAGACAAACTGCTTGAAAATCCTTTTACAGGAGACGGAATACTGCATCCTGATTTACATCTAATCTATGTGTATGAAGTTTGTGGATTATTTAAGCTTGTAGGTATGCCCGAGGATGTTATCAAGAAGAAATTCTTCCCTTTATCTTTGAAGAGATGTGCATTGACATGGTTTAGGCTATGTGATGATATTGGATCATGGAACTATAATCTTCTGAAGTTGGAATTTCATTAGAAGTTCTACCCTATGCACCAGGTCAATCGTGATCGTAATTATATTTATAATTTCTGGCCTCGCGAAGGAGAAAGCATCGCTCAAGTTTGGGGAAGGCTTAAGTCAATGTTATATTCATGCCCCAATCATGAGCTCTCAAGAAAAATGATCATTCAAAATTTTTTGCTCAACTTTCTCTCAATAATCGCACCATGCTCGATAATTCTTGTTCTGGCTCTTTAATGATGAAGGCTGTTGAATTCAAATGGGATTTATTGGAAATAATTAAACGCAACTCTGAGGTTTGGGATCTCGACGAAGTTAAGGAGTTAGGTATGACCCCTAAGTTTGATTGTAAGATTTTATGGATACCGATGTTTTTTGTGAGTTTAGCACTAAATATGGATTTGACTCTGAGATAGTAGCTTCTTCCTGTGAATCCTTTGGTACTCATGTCGATCTCCCCAAGGAGAAGTGGTTTAAATACCACCCCCCTATTGAAGTAAAAGTAGTTGAACCTGTTAAAGTTGAAGAAAAGACTATCACTTATAATGTTAATCCTATTGTTCCTACTACTTATATTGAGAAACCACCTTTCCCTGTTAGGATACAGGATCATGCTCAAGCTTCAACTGTAGTTCGTAACAGTAATACTAGAACACGTACGCCCTCTGAGCAAATTAAAGTTGAACCTAGTGTTGCTATGGTTAAAGATCTCTTGGTAGAAGATTTAGATGGACATGTTATTTATCTCCAAGAAGAGTCTGCTAGAATAGCCAAACCCAATGCTAGGAACAAACATAGACCTATTGTAGGCTTTCCTATTATCTCCGTTAAGATAGGAGATCATTGCTATCATGGTCTATGTGACATAGGTGCTAGTGCGAGTATTATCCCTCTTGATTTATATGGAGAAATTATGCATGATATTGCACATATTGAGTTAGAAGGGATTGATGTTACTTTTAAGCTTGCTAATAGGGACACTATTTCACCAGTTGGAATTGTTAGAGATGTTGAAGTCTTGTGTGGGAAGGTTAAATACCCTGCTGATTTTCTTGTTCTTAGTTCCCCACAAGATGAATTTTGTCCCATTATATTTGGTAGGCCCTTCTTGAATACTATTAATGCCAAGATAGACTGCGTGAAAGATATTGTTATTGTGGAATTAGGGGATATGTCTCATGATTTTAACATTGCTAAATTTCGTAGACAACACCTTGAAAAGGAACCACGTAGTAAGGATGAAATTATTGGTCTTGCTTCTATTGCCGTGCCCCCTAATGATCCTTTAGAACAATACTTGCTAGACCATGAAAATGATATGCATATGAATGAGAGAAGGGAAATAGATGAAATATTCTTTAAACAGGGACCCACATTGAAAAACAACTTCCCAGTTGAAATCCTAGGGGATCCTCCAACACCCAAGGGTGATCCCGTGTTTGAACTTAAATCCTTACCTAATAATCTTAAGTATGTTTATCTTGATGAAAAGAAGATATATCCTGTTATTATTAGTGCTAACCTTTCAGAGCAGGAAGAAGAAAAACTATTGAAAACTCTGAAGAAGCACCGTGCTGCTATTGGATATACTCTGGATGATCTTAAGGGCATTAGTACCACTATATGCCAACACAAGATAAATTTGGAAGAAAATGCTAAACCGGTCATTGATCATCATCGACGGTTAAATCCTAAGATGAAAGAAGTGGTAAGGAAGGAAATACTAAAGCTTCTAGAGGCAGGTATTATCTATCCAGTTGCTGATAGCCAGCGAGTAAGTCCTATCCATTGTGTCCCTCGGAAGGGAGGTATGACTGTCGTTCCTAATGATAAAGATGAACTCATCCTGCAAAGAATAGTCACAAGTTATAGGATGGTAATTAATTTTCGTAAGTTAAATAAAGCTACTAAGAAAGATCATTACCCCTAGCCTTTTATTAATCAAATGCTAGAAAGGTTATCCAAACATACTCATTTTTGCTTTCTAGATGGTTATTCTGGTTTCTCTCAAATACCTGTGCCAAAAGGGGATCAAGAAAAGACCACTTTTTACTTGTCCTTTCGGTACCTTTGCTTATAGACGTATGCCTTTTGGTTTATGTAATGCACCTGCTACCTTTCAAAGATGCATGATTGCTCTGATTTTTGTGAAAAGATTGTTGAGGTTTTCATGGATGATTTCACCATTTACGGAACTTCTTTTGATGATTGCGTAAGCAACCTTGATCGAGTTTTGCAGAGATGTGAAGACACTAATATTGTTTTGAATTGGGAGAAGTGCCACTTTATGGTTAATGAAGGCATTGTCTTGGGACATAAAATTTCTGAAAGAGGTATTGAAGTTGACTAAGCTAAAGTTGATGCTATTGAAAATATGCCATGCCCTAAGGACATCAAAGGTATACGAAGTTTCCTTGGTCATGCCGGGTTTTATAGGAGGTTCATAAAGGACTTCTCCAAAATCTCCATGCCTCTAACTAATCTCTTACAAAAAGATATTCCTTTTGTCTTTCATGATGATTGTCTAGAAGCATTTGAAATACTTTGGAAAGCATTGATATCTGCACCTATTGTCCAGCCTCCTGACTCGAATTTACCCTTTGAGATTTTGTGCGATGCTAGCGATTATGCTGTAGGTGTTGTTCTAGGGTAAAGAGTTGATAAGAAATTAAATGTTATCCAATATGCTAGTAAAACTCTAGATAGTGCCCAAAGAAATTCTGCTACTACTGAGAAATAAATTTTAGCAGTTGTATTTGCTTGTGATAAGTTTAGACCCTACATTGTTGATTCTAAAGTAACTATTAACACTGATCATGCTGCTATCAAATACCTTAAGGAAAAGAAAGATGCTAAACCTAGAGTTATTAGATGGGTTCTCTTGTTGCAAGAATTTGATTTGCATATTATTGATAGAAAGGGAGCTGAGAACCCCGTTGCAGATAACTTGTCTAGGTTAGAGAATATACTTGATGACCCACAACCTATTGATGATAGCTTTCCTGATGAACAATTAGCTATCATAAATACTTCTCGTACTACTCCATGGTATGCTGATTATGCTAATTATATTGTTGCTAAGTTTATACCTCCTAGGTTCACATACCAGCAAAATAAAAAGTTCTTCTATGATTTGAGCATTACTTCTGGGATGACCTACATCTCTATAAAGGAGTAGATGGTATTATTAGATGTTGTGTACCTGAGCATGCACATGAAAAGATCCTACGCAAGTGCCACTCCGAAGCTTAGGAAGGACACCATGCGGGAGATGGAACTGCACAGAAGGTATTGCAATCCGGTTTTTATTGGCCTACTCTTTTCAAGGATGCCCGTAAGTTTGTCTTATCTTGTGATGAATGTTAAAGAATTGGTAATATTAGTGGACTTCAAGAAATGCCTATGAATTATTCACTTGTTATTGAACCATTTGATGATTGGGGCTTTGGTTATATGGGACCATTTCCCGCCTCTAATGGGTATACACATATTTTAGTTGCTGATGATTACGTTACCAAGTGGGTAGAAGCTATTGGAACTAGTAGTGTTGATCATAACACCTCTATTAAGATTCTTAAAGAAGTTATTTTTTCGAGGTTTGGAGTCCCTAGATATCTAATGACTGATGGTGGTTCACACTTTATTCATGGTGCTTTCCATAAGATGCTTGCAAAATATGATGTCAACCATAGAATTGCGTACCCTTATCACCCACAGACTAGTGGTCAAGTATAACTAAGTAATGGGGAGTTGAAATTAATTTTGCAAAAGACAGTTAATAGGTCTAGGAAGAATTGGTCCAAGAAACTCGATGATGCATTATGGTCCTATAGAACTGCATACAAAAATCCTATGGGTATGTCTCCATATAATATGGTTTAAGGAAAAGCTTGTCACTTACCTCTTGAGCTAGAACATAAGGCATATTGGGCTATTACAGAGCTCAATTGTGATTTCACGCTTGCCGGTGAAAAGAGGTTATTTGACATTAGCTGCCATGATGAATGGAGAACTCGTGCTTATGAGAATGCCAAGTTGTTTAAAGAAAAAAGTTAAAAGATGGCATGACAAAAGGATAAAAAAGCGTGAGTTTAACGTAGGTGATTATGTCTTGCTATTCAACTCTCGTTTAAGATTTTTTGCAGGAAAACTTCTCTCCATGTGGGAAGGACCTTACGTTATCGAGGAGGTCTATCGTTCCAATGCCATAAAATCAACAACTTCGAAGGCACAAATCCGAAGGTGGTGAATGGTCAAAGAATCAAACATTATATCTCAGGTAATCCTATAAATGTTGAAACAAATGTTATTGAAACCGTAACCCCGGAGGAATACATAAGGGACACTTTCCAGAATGATCCAAACTCCGAAAAGGAAGAGGTATGTGGTATGGTAAGTAAACCGACTCCAAAACAGTTCTAAAGGCAAATTTTCTTCGTTTTGGAATATTTAGAAAAATAGAAAAATAAGTAGCAGTCCGGAAGAGACACGAGGCGTCCACGAGGGTGGAGGTCGCGCCCCCTTCCCTGGGCGCGCCGCCTGCCTCGTGGGCACCTCGTGTGCCTGCCGGACTCCGTTTTCTTGTGGGTTACTCCTTTTTGTCGATAAAATTTCATTATATATACTCCCGAAGATTTTGATCTCTGTATCACGCAGAAATCCTTTGTTTTCATTTGGAGCTGCTATTTTTGACAGATCTCGGAGCTCGCCAACAACCTCAAGCTGGACTCAAGGATCTTCGGCGAGGCTATCTCCAATCTTCAAGATAAAATCGAACACCTCCAAGCCCAGATATATGATCTGCAAAACCAAAACTGTGAGTATGAATGTAGATTCAAGAAGATGAGTCTTGCTGTAGATTTGAGTATCCCGGAGACTCGATCATCCTTCTACGATGGTGAGCCCATGCCTTCGAAGGTGGACAACAAGCCTACATCATCAACAACTCCATCACCACCACCCCCGAAGAAGGAAACACAATCATATGGGTATGGGCACTCACCTTGGCCACTGCCAAGCTTGGGGAAGTGACCCCGGTATCGTATCACCATCACTCCTATCTTTACCATTTTTCTTAGTTCGATCCTTTTGGTAGTATCTTGATCTAGTAGAATAAAGTTAGCATGATCTAGTTGTGAGCTTTGGCCTTATGATCTTTACCCTTTGTAATCGAGTCTGTGAGCTATATAATAAAGATTAGTGTTGAGTCAATGGCTTGATTTCCTCACTTTGGTCATGATAAAAAGAAAGAAAACATAATGAGTATCCAAGAGATCATATTGATCTTATAGGTAGTAATGACTTCACATACAAGAGAATGATAAATAAAAGTTGTTGAGAGTTGACAAACATAATTTTGGTCATCGTTGCAATTAATAGGAAGTAACAAAAGAAGGGAGGCTTCACATGCAAATACACTATCTTGGACATCTTTTATGATTTTGAGCACTCATTAAAATATGACATGCTAAAGATTTGATGTTGGACAAGGAAGACAACATAATGGTTTATGTTTTCTTATATTAGAAATAAAGTATATTGTCATGGATCATCCAACATGTTGAGCTTGCCTTTCCCCCTCATGCTAGCCAAAACTCCTCGCACTAAGTAGAGGTACTACTTGGGCTTCCATATATCCTTAAACCCAATTTTGCCATGAGAGTCCACCATACCTACCTATGAATTGAGAAAGATCCTTCCAAGTAAGTTGTCATGTTGCAAATTCTCTAAAATATGTATGATTTATTAGTGTGGAGGAAATAGCTTTATACAATCTTGTGATATGGAAGTGATAAAAGCGACGGACTGCATAATAAAGGTCCTTATCACAAGTGGCAATATAAAGTGAAGTTCTTCTATGCTAAGACTTTGTGCATCCAACCATAAAAACACATCACAACCTCTGCTTCCCTCAGCGAAGGGCCTATCTATTATTCTTGCCTTATAAGAGTCAAGGTGAAATCCACCTTTCCTTTTTACATTTTATCCTTTGGCAAGCACATTGTGTTGGAAAGTTCCTAACATATATACCCACTTGGATGTAAGTTTTCATGGTCTATTACTGTTGACATTACCCTTGAGGTAAAAGGTTGGGAGGCAACACCATAAGCCCCTATCTTCTCTGTGTCCGATTAAAACTCCATAAACATAAGTATTGCGTGAGTGTGAGCAATTGCGAAAGACTATATCATAGTTGAGTATGTAGGTTTGATGAAAAGCTCTTATATTGACTCTTTCCGATGTTACGATAAATTGCAATTGCTTCAATGACTGAGATCAAAGCTTGTTAGTTTCCAATGAAGTTTATGATTCATACTTTGGCATAAGAATCATATGACTATATATATATATATATATATATATATATATATATATATATATATATATATATATATATATATATATATATATATATAT
>LR738713.1:236243827-236269770 GCA_902687465.1 Secale cereale | reverse complement strand
AAAAAATATATGGCGAAAGAAGTTCACGAGGGGGGCCACCGGCTGTCCAAGATGGTGGGGGGCGCACCCCCTGTCTCATGGGCCCCCTAATGCCCATCTTCTCCTATATGAGGTGTTTTGACCTGGAAAAAATCATTAGGAGGCTTTCGGGACCAGACGCCGCAGTCTCGAGGCGGAACAGAGGCGGAAACCAATCTAGGGCTCCGGGAGAGCTGTTCTGCCGGGGATACTTCACTCCGGGAGGGGGAAATTATCTCCGTCGTCCTCACCAACAACTCTCCCGTCTTAGGGAGGGCTATCTTCATCAACATCTTCACAAGCACCATCTCCTCTCAAACCCTAGTTCATCTCTTGTATCCATTCTTTGTACCCAAACATCAGATTGGTACCTGTGGGTTGCTAGTAGTGTTGATTACTCCTTGTAGTTGATGCTAGTTGGTTTATTTGGTGGAAGATCATATGTTCAGATCCATTATGAATATTAATACCCCTCTGATCATGAACAATATTATGTCTTGTGAGTAGTTACTTTTGTTCCTGAAGACATGGGAGAAGTCTTGCTATTAGTAGTCATGTGAATTTGGTTTTCGTTTGATATTTTGATGAGATGTATGTTGTCTCTCCTCTAGTGGTGTCATGTGAACGTCGACTACATGACACTTCACCATTATTTGGGCCTAGAGGAAGGCATTGGGAAGTAATAAGTAGATGATGGGTTGCTAGAGTGACAGAAGCTTAAGCCCTAGTTTATGCGTTGCTTCGTAAGGGGTTGATTTGGATCCATATGTTTCAGGCTATGGTTAGGTTTACCTTAATACTTCTTTTGTTGTTGCGGATGCTCACATTAGAGGTTAATCATAAGTGGGAGGCTTGTCCAAGTAAGGACAGCACCCAAGCACCAGTCCACCCACATACAAAATTATCAAAGTACCGAACGCGAATCAGATGATTGTGATGAAAACTAGCTTGACGATAATTCCCATGTGTCCTCGAGAGTGCTTTCCTTTATATAAGAGTTTGTCCAGGCTTCTCCTTTGCTACAAAAAGGATTGGGACACCTTTGCTGCACCTTATTTACTTTTACCTTTTGTCACTTGCTACCAATTACCTTATCACAAAACTATCTGTTACTTATAATTTCAGTGCTTGCAGAAAATACCTTACTGAAAACTGCCTATCATTTCCTTCTGCTCCTCGTTGGGTTCGACACTCTTACTTATCAAAAGGACTATGATAGATCCCCTACACTTGTGGGTCATCAGAGTGATGGTAGATGAACAACTACCTATCAATATAAGTACACTGATAAAGGACAGCAGGTACTTACAAGAACAATGCAGAGCTAAAAAAATTCGTTGTTATTGGATATATTCTACACTAATGTTACCATTCATACAGATCAGATAATTTGGAGCGAACAATTGATAAGCAAGCTATCATGTATACTGCTATCACATAATGAACCAGGTATGTACGCAAGTACAGTGATACACGACAACAGGTACTAACAAGAGCAAAGCAGCGGGCAACATATTTGCGATATCCTGTTGTTCTTTTCAAACCAGAATTATTTTTCGAGCTGATTTCCTGCAAAAAAGATATGTAAGGCACATGCGGAAAAGTAGATGTTCAAATTGTCATGCGATATCATAGACAGCACCTCATCCTCGGAACGAGACCATTGCATAACAAGGTTTTTCCATTCAATTTCTTCTAAATTTAGCACAGGAGACTTCACCAGAAATTTGTTTATAGACTTGCCATCAAAGTGTGATTTCCTCAGGTAACACCAATACTGTTGCAATACTTCCTTGAAAAGCGCAAGCAAGCTTTGCTCGTCATGACTATCCAGATTGACCCTCGCCTACTTACAACAATGCAATGTAAATCAGTGATGTGTTCAATTAGCAGAAAATAGGAAAATAATCACCACGAATAATAGCACTTACATGTAAGTGGGGCAGAAGATGTGAAAATGGTGTTTGTCTTCACTATAATATTCCCATGATGGGAATATATGCACGTAGTCCCTAACAACATTGAAAGATTGTCTTTTAAATTAGGAATAAATGGAATGGGGTTCCGATCTGCATCAATTGGCCGTCTCTGCAGTTGGGATAGGTCTTCGGCCGGTGGACTTGCTGTACTTTTTGTTGGAGTCAGATTTTCTGTGGTACGGCTGGTGCTATGGCAACTGAAATCGGCATACCTTTTGCTGGAGTGCAGGACCTGTGTGGTGCAGCAAGTGGTGTAGCCGGTGAAGTATGGGTAAAGTCTGGTGGAGTCGGTCCTACGTTTTGTGTCACTGGTTGTACAACCAATATAAGTGGGGTGTTGTCTGATTTCTCCGGCACAACCACGTTTTTCAAGGACTTTGCTGGTGCTCCTTCAGGTTCGGCAATCTCCCTCTTCCTATTTGATGTATGATGCACAAGAACAACATTTGAGTTGAAAAACATGGTATGATGACAGAGGGAATCTGTATTGATAATGGCATCTTGACATATAGGATGAGTAAACTAAGTAGATGGCGGTGCAACAAAGTAGAAGAAATGCAAGACAACATATGCAAGATACGCGCAATCAATAAAACCTTGCCAAATTAGAACAGGCACCTTGATGGGTGAACAGGACAGGCCATCTGCCATTGACTCCTCGAGGTTAGAATAGTCATTAGTATCATATTTTGAACAACAATCAACAGGTGGGGAGCGTATGAGTTTCATTGCATCCAGAATGGCACTCAATGCCTTGGTGCCAATTTTGTAAGTCACTGCGGGGTTTAGCTTCAACAGTGGACTGCTACTAGTGCGACACAAAGCAGCTACACAGATCATAGTGTAGATATAATGGGAAAACCGTAAGCATTAGAGTAAAATCAGCAAAGTGAAACTTGCTGGAATATATGTGCTAGTATTGCCGGTACGGCTAGAAAGGCTTCAGATACTAGCTCTCTTCAACTGAAGGTGCGGTACTGTTAATATCAATGTAACTCTGAAAGGCGACATAGCTCCCCGCATTTCCTTGCTATTCTTATAGGATTCAAGTGGGCAGGCCACTACAAATCCTATTCCCATGATTACAAAATCCTACGAATCCAAGAGGCCCGAAGCGTTCAAAGTGTCCATACCAACTGATGGTATAGACCTCTACACTGCAAATGTCTCTGCTCATCTTCACTATAAGGAACATACTATACTACTATTATACTCCCTCCGTTCCAAAATATAAGTCTTGGTAGAGATTTCCACTATTGATCACATACAGATGTATCCAGATACATTTTAGAGTGTAGATTCACTCATTTTGCTCCATATGTAGTCCATGGTGGAATTTATACAAAGACTTGTATTTAGGAACGGAGAGAGTACTTATTAAAGAAGAACGGAAGAGGAACATGCTAAAGAAGAGCAAGCAGATTTTGGATAATAAAATGTTCGTTGCACAGTGCCCACACATGATGAACCAAAGCACATTAAGAAAGCAACTCCCTGCTGTCTCTCTATATGTGGTGCATGTGCTTTTTTGAAAGTAAACTAGGAACATTAGCTGACAAATTAAGGCCCTGTTCGGAGTCACTCCAACTCCAAAAAATACGAGGAGCTGGAGCATCCGTTTCATTGCTCCGTGATTTTTAACTCCAGCTCCGAGAATGGAGTTGAGGAGTGGCGGGTCTCCGAACAGGGCCTAAATGTTATCTGTTTTAGTAATATCAGCATCATATCAGATTCGTACTTGAGCAACAAGTTTGGAATTATGAGTGGCACGTTGTTTAGCTTGATGGATTCAGGAGCAGTGCTAAGCAGGTACGATGGTGGTACTAAATATAAAAGCATGTCTGCATGCAAGTAGTGTGACTTTTATCATTTGGGTCAGTCGACCATTTTAGGCGGTTGGATGAAGATCCTACGCCTCCTGACCATTCTTTTTCCTCGTATTTGATTCTTCCCATACAGAACACCGCACGGGCTGCCGGCCAGACCATCGGCCCCACCTCATGTGTTCCTCCGCCACCCCCACCCCCACCCCTGCCCCCACCCACGTCGATTGTTCTTCGTTCGGCGAGGCCCCACCACCGCCCCCGCACAACCAAAGTCCCCACCCGAGCCCCTTCGTTCGCACCGGCTAACTCCGGCGAGCTCCAAAACATCGGCTGACCCAATTTTGAAATTTAGTCTAATGTGATTTAACTAGCGTGGAATATAAAAGGTGACAACCATAAGCATTGGGAGTATAGTGTTGAGCGTGCCATGGCGGATCTGTAGGTGCAAACCGGACAAAGGCAACTTCGCAACCAATGTTTGCTTTCAACTAGCAAGTAAGTGATGGACAAGAAATCAGAGTAAAGTAGTGGCGATCTATTTTCTTGCTGCGGTAAATAAGTTAAGTAGATACAAAAGAGTACCGCCTCTGGTGCGGTGCCGTGTTTGCATCTACTGATAATTTGACGGTGTTGCGGTAGAGATGGCTGTCGGCAGCGTGGAAGCAGATCTAGGAGGGTAGAAGGTGGCGGCGGGGCGTGGTGGACGAGACGGTCGTAGGAGCGGCGCCAGCAAGGTGGACGACGACGAGGATGAAGCGAGAGGACGGGATGCAAGGATCCCGGTCCGAAGCTGTGGATGAGAGAGGTCGATCTCTTGTAATGGACGGCGTCATCGGGGTATGAGCTCCGGCATGGTGGAGGAGGACGGCGGTGGATGGGGTGGCGGACGGAGGAGGCTGGGGTGGAGAGGGTGTTTTGTCGCCCATGGAGTACGAATGGGGAAATGGAGGTGGAGAGGAAGGGGGGAACCATGTCTTCAGGGCGCGCTTGTCTCAAATGCGACAAAATTTAGAATCTTAGTCCCCCATTTCAAATTTCATAGATCACAGTGTCGGGGAAACTGATCGCCCGCGAACACCTATGGGACCGGAGCCCCTTTTCGGTACGGCAAGGGAGCGGAGGATGCACGAAGAGCGGATCGAGGCGAACATGCGAGCAGTTTACCCAGGTTCGGGCCGCACGGATGCGTAAAACCCTACTCCTGCCTTGGTTTGTATTGCGTTCTTGACTCGGGAGCAAGAAGAGCTACAGTGCCTATCGCTAACAACACCGAGCGTGAGAGTGATCGAAGATCGGAACCCCGTCTACGTTGCGCATGGGCCTCCTTTTATAGGTCAAAGGGGTCACCGACAGGTGGCAACGTAGTCGAGGGTAGAAACGTAAAAATGGTGGTAGTTGGAACAGTGCATGCATAGTGCTCTATACCTAAACCTGACGGTGGGGGACAAGGGCATTAAATGCCCGTCGCCATCGCCCCAAACAGTGCAAAAAGCGTCCGTCAGGGCGTCTCCGTCCGCCATGATGGTGGCCTCGTCATCGCAGCTCGCAATCGTGTACCCCAGGCTGCTCAGCCTTCCACCACGTGCGCCTGGAAGGGCCCCAGGGCGACGCGTGGGCGGATGAGCTGGAGCGCGGGTACTTGGTGAAAGTTTGCCGCGGCAAGCGCCTTGCCGCGGCCGCCATCTTGTCGCGCCTGGGAGCTTGTCGCTCTCCGGGCCTTGCCAGGACGCGCGGCGCGTCGCGGCGAGTTTCGTGAAATGCCGTGTTTGGCCTTCCCGGCAAGCTCCTCTTGCCAGGGTCTTGTACCAAAGAGGTGGTCTTGAGCCTTGAGTGGCCTTCCCAGCAAGCTCCTCTTGGTGGGGCTTTGTTTCTTTAACTTGAATACTTTGTTCTTGAATGGCTCCAAAGGAACCATAGTGGGCCTTGGCGGACGCGCGGCAAGCCCTGCCACGGGATGCTGCTACTGCCCGTGCACAAGTCGGGATACTAAGGTACCCCTACTTTAGTACACCGACAGGAGCCCCCGGGCCTGGGCCACACACGGTGCCGAGCGCTGTTGGGCCAGGCCCGAAACAGTGCACGGGCACACGCGGCCCACGGCGCGCCGCATCCCACTCCGCATCCACCGCGCCCCTCCCTAACGGCACGCGTCGATTGCGGCGTCGTGGGAGAGATCGTGGCCTGTTTCTTTAATGGGGAAATGCGGAACGCCCCCTCTCCCCCTTAAAAGCAGGGGAAATAGGGGCAGTTCCTTCCATTCGCCCGCTTCTTCTTCATCCTCCCGAAACCCCCGCTACTCCCCTCCTCCTCAAAGGTTGAAAGAGAGCAGTGCTCCGCCCTTCCTCCGCCGCTGCCAGCATCCCCAGCGCCGTCGACTTCCCTCGCCGTCCCCGCCATGGCCCCAAAGGGCGACAAGGCGAAGGCCGCGAAGACCGCCAAGGCGCTGAAGCTAGCAGCAATGCGGAAGAAGATGGCGGTCTTCCCGCCGAGGCTCAGCGCGGAGGAGCTGAAGGACACCTTCTACCTCTTCTGGTCGAGGGAGACAAAGGCGCATCCACGCACCAAGGTACTCCCCGCAGTGGCCTGCGAGATGTTTCCGGGAGGCTACGCCTTTTTTGCTCTGTTCTTCTACTGCGGGCTCTGCCCGCCCTACTCGGAGTTCTTCTGTGATATCATGAATACCTACGGGTTTCATCTCCTTGATTTCACCCCAAACGTTGTCTTGACCATGGCCGTTTTCGCACATCTGTGTGAAAACTTTGTCGGAGTCTACCCCAATGTAGCTCTTTTCCGCCATTACTTCATGCCCCGAGTCGAGTCTGGGTCTCCTCTGTCTGGCAGAATTTCTTGGATCTTCAGGCTCTATAAGAAAGAGGCTTACTTGACTGGGGAGCTCCGCGGCAAGTGGTAAGAATGGAGGGCCAACTGGTGCTGGATCATGGAGGACGACCCACATCAGTTCACTTCCCGGTGCCAAGTTGCAGTAGTGCGCGGCAATGACTGGAGTGACCTGGCCCCTGAGGACGACAAGCTGAAGATAGCCACCACTAGGATTCTTCGCCTCCGGCAAGCCAAGCTCACTGTGGGTGCCGTCGGGGCATACTTTCTTCGCTGCCGCATCGCTCCTTTGCAGGAGAGGAAAAGGCCTAATTGGGAGTTTGATAACGCGGCAGACATCATGAGGTTGCGCTCAGGCCTCAACTACAATTTCACTGTCTTGGAGCTCAACGCAATGCTCCAAGCGCTATTCAAGTACGACCCCAACCATCCAAAGTGGTTTGCGTTGCCGCAGGGCGTAGTTCCGTTGTGCAACAACGCGTCGCTTAGCGCTATCCGTGCTGTGATGCCGTGGTGTGATTCCCACGGGATCGACCCCACTTGGCGGGAACCTTCCGACGAAGCCGTGCAAACGTTCTTCGACAACCTGATGGAGCTGCCAATCAAACCCGACGAGAAGAGGGGCCTTACTCGCGACACCACCGATCAAGAGATGGCGTACATTGCCACCAGGTTGGAGGAGGCAGCTGCGGCCAAGGCTGCGGGTGAGTTTGGGTATACTTTGGAGGAGGCGGATGCAGCGGAGGCGGTAAGTCTGGCCAAGGAGGAAGAGCTCCTCAAAGTGGTAAAGCTTGCCGGACAACCTGCTGGGACAAGCGAGGCCGCCGAGCAAGGCACAGAGTCGAGCGGGCCCGCCGAGCAGGGCGTCGGATCAAGCGATCCTGCCGAAGACTCAGGCGGGTCGCTGAATCTCGACTCCTCTTCTTCGTCCTCGGGTAGTTCACCGCCACCGGCAAGTCCTCCAGCTCAAGCGAGGAGGCTCCTCCGCAAAGCCGCAAACGTGGCGGGGCGGCTGGCGGGCCAGCAGCCGCAGCGCCGTTCGACACGCGCCACCACGACAAGCAAGGCAGTCAAGGGAGCGCCCCGTGCTTCGACGACAGTCGGAGGAAGATCTTCCCGCACCGGCTCTACTGCTCCTTCCGCCCCTCGTGCCTCGGCAACAACCGGAGCGGGGTCTTCTCAGACCACCGCCCCAGCTCCTGCCAAGCGGCCGAGGGAGCCCACTCCTCCAGCTCCTCGCTCCGGGACGCGCGAGCCGGACTTCGCTTTTTCGGTGCTCAGCTCCGACGAGGAGGAGGAGGAAGAGTAAGTCTTCGCGGTTCTTCTTTCTCGTTGGTTTTCTGTTGATCCTTGTATTGTATCTTCTTTTCCTGATTCTGATCTTGTCTTTCTTCCAGGACCCTAGCCCAGAGGGCGGCGAAGAGGGCCAAAGTCCCAGTAGTTGTCATTGAGGACGAGCCCGCCGCGGTAGTAGGGGATGCGCCCGCGTCAAGCTTGCCGGACCAAGCAGCTGCTCTCCAGAACAGCCCCCAACGCAGCCCCCAGCGCAGCCCCCAGCGTAAGTCTTCTGTCCACACTCCGCTTGTCGGGCGCGCGTGGGCTTCTTATCCTTGTTAACGTTTTGTTCGTTTGTTGATTTGTGCAGAAGTAGAGCAGCAGCCTCAGGAGCGCCAAGAGATTGCTCCCGACGAGCCGCATGTCTCGACGTCTCCGCCAAGGAGGAGCTCCCCGGCGAGGGAGAATACTCCGCCAAGGGCGAGTACTCCGCCAAGGGCGAGTACCCCGCCAAGGTCGAGTACTCCACCAAGGGAAGGCACCCCGCCAAGGGAAGGCGCCAGCGGCCCTCCGCCGGCGGGAGCTACCACCACGCCGCCGAGGGAGAACTCCCCGGCAAGGAACCCCATCGAAGAGGAGGCCCGCGCAGGTAAACTCCTGAACCTCTCTTTTTTCTGAATTTCTCTTTTTGGATATTTGCTTGACCATTATCTTCTTCTTTCTTCTTCTTTTCTTGTCTTCAGACCCGTTCGTAGCCGAGCCCATGGAGACGGAAGTCGCCGTCGAGGAGGACGCGCGCGGCGACACCGGCGACGCCACAGCCACTGAAGGGGCGGTCGATGCTGACGAGCCCGCCGTCGAAGAGGCAGCCAAGGCCGCCGGTGCGGCAGCCGAGCAAGGGACCAGCAGTCGCACTGACGGCCCTGAGGCCGCAGGAGCGTCAGACGCTGCGCCGACTGCCGACCCCGCTGCTGCCACGGCCGAAACAGGCGCCTACCTGGAGGCCGGCAACGGAGTCTTCATCCAGCTCCCGTGGGCGTCCACGTCAAGGGCGCCCGCGGAGGGAGAGGTCTTCGACGGGGAGGCCCTCGCCTCCGCCGGGCTGAAGTTCGTCGATGCGCCCGGCAGCAGTAGCGAGCCCGAGGAGGAGTGGCTTCTGCGGAGTCTTCTGGCCCTGTACCGCGCCAGGCAGGACAAGTTGGAGTCCCGAGAGGCTCTGGCCGCCAAGGCGGGTACTGACTTGGAGAAGCTCGCTGAAGAGCTCCGGGCCACCAACCAAGCGGCTCTCCGATCCTTGGCGGAGGAGCGGGAGCAGCTAGCCGAGGCACATCAGGCGTTTATTCTTGAGAAGGCCGAAGCAGAGGAGCAGCAACGGCTCGCCGCTGAGGAGTTGTCCCGGCGAGGAGGCGAACCAACGCAGCGGAAGGTCGACCTCGACAGCCACGAGGACGACCTTGCCACGCGCGAACAGTCTCTCGGCGGAGCTCTATAGGAAGCGAAGGACGCCGCTGCAGCTGCTGAGACCGCCAAGAGGGACTTGGAGGCGAGGGTGGCGCAACTGGAGCTCCACTTGAAGACGAGCGAAGAAAATGTTGCCGCACTTGTGTCGGAGAGGGAGAAGGACGCCCACAGCCACTCCGAGCTGCAGGTCCGCCTCTCCGACAAGGGCAAGGAGCTTGCCGTCGCCAAGGACTCCATCGCCGATCTGGAGTTGAAGCTTTCCACCCTCACCGCATCACTTGACGGCGCCAGAGAGTGGGAGAAGAAGCTGAAGGAGGATCTCAGGGGCGAGAGGGCATTGTTGGAGAGTGCCGCTATCTCCCAAAACAACTTCAGGCAAACCGTCGAGCTCTGGACGGAGGGTCTTGTCCTTGCCGCTACCAACATTGACAAGGAGCTGGAGCTGCTGGGGGCGGAGTATCTCGGGTACTCCACCGACGAGAATCTCCACCCCAGCGCCAAGCTTACCGTGTTCCTCCAGGGCGTGGGGACGGCCCTCCAGCAGCTCCGGGAAAAGATCCCCACGCAGCTGGCGAACGAGGCACGCAGGCTTTGCACGGGCGTCTTGGAGAAGGTGCTGATGAAGATAGTCTTCCGCAACCCAGGACTCAACCTCAATAACGTCCTCAGGACCTTGCCGGCCGACGCCGACCAGGAGACGCTCAAGGCCCTTGTCGCACCCATCGTGGCCAAGGTGGGCAAGATCAAGAGAGTCGAGGGCGACCGCGCAAACTAGGCTGTTTTTCTTTCTGCTTCCTTTGTCGCTGCCAACCATGTTATGAACAATAGTCTATTAGAACAGCGACAAGTCATTTTGTAACATAACTTTATTTTGGGTAGTTAATGCAGTGTTATTTCCTTTACTCGACTTCTTCGCTTTGTATGCTTTTACCCTACGCTTTTAGGGAACTTGCCGGCAAAGGGACCCTTGCCGCGAGCGCTGAGTGCGGAACTTCAGCAGCCTGCGGGCAGTGCCGTTGCCGACAAGAAACCTTGTCGCAGCTAGTCGCAGCACACTTAGGTTGTTGAGCGAACTCGAAAACAAAGTAAGGGCGCGACACTTGTCGCAGCACGCTTAAGCCGTTGAGCGTGCTCGAAACAAAGTAAGGGCGCGGCTAGCAACGAGTTGGTTCCTCCGCGCACAGGTTTTCCATACAAAGTGCGGTCGTTCAAGGAAGATAACTTTAAAATTTAAAAATTTGATTGCTCAAACTTTGGCGACTTAGCTTTTGTGTGTCGTTTGCTTCCCAGCAAAGGCAAGGCTTCCTTGAACGGCACTTGGTCCATATCACTGTCTCCTTCCCCCTCGGCAAACTTGTGCGCGAGGAAAACTTGTTCTGCTTGAGAGAAAAGAAAAGGGAGGGAACATAGATATGGAGCCTCGCGGCTCGTTATTGCTTACCGGGGATGCGTGCTGCACAAAGTGTCAGATAGTACATGTAAGAAAAGTGAAAAGACATGAAACGACAAGCTGTGCGAGGCACATAAGTTTTAATGATGCACGGGGTCTGCGCCCGGCTTTGTACAAAGGTTTACATGCAACAGCGGCAAGACTTGTACAAAAGGTGGTTGCCGGAGCGGATCACGGCAACCGCGCCTTATGGGTAAAACTTGCGAAGGTGCTCAATGTTCCAGGAGTTGCTCACCGGTAAGCCCTCTTCGGTCTCAAGGCGGACAGCGCCGGGCCTTGTGACTTGTCTCACCCGATAAGGGCCTTCGCACTTCGGCGTCAACTTGTTGGAATTCTTGGCGGACTGAACGCGCCGAAGAACAAGGTCGCCTTCCTCGAGACTTATGGCTTTAACTTTGCGTCTATGATAGCGGCGCAAAGCTTGCTGGTATCGAGCAGCTCATACAGCAGCATGTAGACGGTCCTCCTCAAGGAGCAGTGCGTCATCTTGCCGCAGTTGCTCTTGCTCAGCTCATCGTAAGCGAGCACTCGAGGCGACCCGTATACGAGTTCCGTGGGGAGAACTTCCTCTGCTCCATAGAGAAGAGCAAAGGGTGTCTGTCCAGTGGCTCGATTTGGTGTCGTCCTGATTGACCAAAGAGCCACCGGCAACTCTTCAATCCAGTTTCTTCCGCATTTGTGCAGCCTGTCGAAAGTTCTTGTCTTGAGTCCGCGCAGCACTTCAGCGTTTGCTCTCTCCGCTTGACCGTTGCTCCTCGGGTGAGCAACAGAAGCGAAGCAGACCTTGGCGCTTGACCGTTGCTCCTCGGGTGAGCAACAGAAGCGAAGCAGACCTTGGCGCCAAGGTCTTGGACGTATTGCATGAAGGTGCGACTTGTGAATTGTGTGCCATTGTCGGTGATGATCCTGTTAGGGATTCCGAAACGGCAAACAATTGACCTGAAGAACTTGACTGCTGACTGTGCGGTCACCTTTCTCACTGGTTCCACTTCCGGCCACTTTGTGAACTTGTCGATGGCGACGTACAAGTGCACAAAGCCCTCGGCTATGCGGGGAAAGGGGCCGAGGATGTCGAGCCCCCAGACTGAAAATAGCTAGGACAAAGGGATCGTCTGGAGAGCTTGAGCTGGCTGATGTATCTGCTTGGCATGGAACTGGCACGCTTCACACTTGGTTACTTGTGCAGTTGCATCCTGGAGGGCTTCTGGCCAAAAGAAACCTTGCCAGAACGCCTTGCCGGCAAGTGCTCTTGCGCCAATGTGGTGACCACATATGCCTCCATGTATCTCTGCCAACAGCTTTTGCCCATCTTCCCGGGGAATGCACTTCAATTTGACACCGCTGAGTCTTCTTCTGTAGAGTTCATCGCCGACAAACTGATACATACTTGACTGCCGGGTTATTCTTTCTGCTTCTTCTGGCTCTTCGGGAAGTTCTCCTGTTTGAAGGAAACGGACAATCTGCTGTGCCCATGCTGGAGCCTGAGGCTCAACAACAAGGACTAAAGGCATCAGTGCTGCTGTGGGACCGTCAGCTTCTACGGCAAGAACCTGTGGCTCGGCCGGAGCTTGACGTTCCCCGGCAAGCTTGCCGGGGCAAAACTTGTCGGGAACGCCTGCTTCAACTGTACAAACCCTAGGGTCTGCAGGAGCAGACTGTTCCTCAGCAACTTTATCGTTGATCTTGGGGACCTTGTTGGCAGCGGCTTCAGGAAGTTCTGCCGGCAAGTAGTCACCGGAAATCAACTTTCTCTTCTTACTTTGTCCAGCCGATGGTGTAACGGATGGTTGAGTTAACTTGAGCACAAAGATCCCTGGTTCCACAGGTAGCTTTAGTGCAGCACACTTTGACAGGCCGTTTGCGATGTCGTTTTGAGCTCTTGGAACGTGCTCCATCTGCAAGCCTTCAAAGTGTTCTTCAAGCTTTCTCACTTCGTCGACGTATGCTTCCATCAACGGACTCTGGTAGCTCTTGTTCACTTGTCGGACGACCAACTGCGAGTCACCCCGCACAATAAGCTTCTTGATCCCAAGTTCCGCTGCGATTCTGAGGCCGGCAAGCAAACCTTCATACTCTGCAGTATTGTTCGTTGCTTGCTCCTTGGGAAAGTGCATTTGGACGACGTACTTGAGGTGTTCTCCGGTGGGTGTGATAAACTGCACGCCGGCACCGGCGCCTTGCAGCGAAAAGGCTCCATCAAAGTACATTATCCATTCCTTGCTTGCTTCTTTGACGGGGATGCTCGTCTCTGGTTTCTCTTCGTCTGGTGTTGGCGTCCATTCTGCTATGAATTCTGCCAATGCTCTGCTCTGAATAGTTGAAGTACTTTCAAACTTGAGGCCAAAGCTTGACAGCCCCAGTGCCCACTCGACAATCCTGCCTGTCGCTTCTAGATTTTGCAGTATCCTTTTTAGCGGAAAACGAGTGACCACCGTTATCTCATGTGCTTGGAAGTAATGGTGCAGCTATCTCGAGGCCATGAGGAGGCCGAAAAGCAGCTTCTGCACCCCAGAGTATCTTGACCTAGCCCCTTGCAAGAGGGAACTGACAAAATAAACTGGGCGCTGCACCATCTTCTTCCGCACCTCCTCCTGCATCTGCGCAGACCCATCCTTGCCGGGACCAGAGCTTGTCGGGGAAGCCCCCTGCTTGTCGCTGGATGTGCTTGCCGGGGCTGTGGGCTCCTCATCTGCCTCCCTTTCCGCTACCAACGCAGCACTAACCACTTGATTGGTTGCTGCTAAGTACAGCAGCAACTTCTCTTGTGGCTTAGGTGCGACAAGTATTGGAGTGGAGGATAGGTACCTTTTCAAGTCTTGTAGCGCTGCCTCCGCTTCCAGAGTCCATTTCATTGGACCTGCCTTTTTCATCATTTTGAAAAACGGCAGGGCGCGTTCTGCGGACTTAGAAATGAACCTGCTGAGAGCAGCCACACAGCCGGCAAGCCTTCGTACATCCTTGACGCGCTTCGGTGCTTCGATCTGCTCAATGGCTTTAATCTTGTCTGGATTGGCTTCAATCCCCCTCTGGGACACAAAGAACCCGAGAAGCTTGCCGGAGGGGACTCCGAAGACGCACTTCTCGGGGTTAAGCTTGAGTTGTATCTTGCGCAGATTCGCAAAAGTTTCATCTAGATCTTGTATCAGAGTATCCTTGTCCTTGCTCTTGACCACTATATCATCCATGTAAGCTTCTACATTCCTGTGTATCTATGGCTCAAAAGCAGTGTGGACTACCCTCGCAAACG
Organism: Secale cereale; assembly: GCA_902687465.1. Classification (NCBI taxonomy): domain Eukaryota; kingdom Viridiplantae; phylum Streptophyta; class Magnoliopsida; order Poales; family Poaceae; genus Secale; species Secale cereale. Next base: position 236,255,676 of record LR738713.1, on the reverse strand, counting down.
TTGAACCGGCATTCTTCAATCCAAAGGGCATGCGTATGAAGCAGTAAGTGCCACATGGAGTAATGAACGGGGTCCTCTCTTCATCTTCTTCAGCCATAAATATCTGGTGGTATCCTGAATAGGCATCAAGAAATGAAAGCAACTCACATCCAGCCGTGGAGTCAACAATCTGGTCAATGCGCGGCAAGGGAAATGGATCTTTGGGACAAGCTTTATTCACATCGGTGAAGTCTATACAAAGCCTCCACTTCCCATTTGCTTTGCGCACGACAACAGGGTTGGCCAGCAACGTGGGATGAAGTACACCTCTGACAAGGCCTGCCGCTTCCAGCTTCTTGATTTCTTCTGCAATAAACTCTTGGCGCTCCACCGCTTGCTTTCTAACCTTCTGCTTGACGGGCCGCGCGTGAGGACAAACGGCAAGCTTGTGCTCAATCACTTTCTTGGGAACACCGGGGATGTCAGACGGTTGCCATGCAAACACGTCGACATTCGCCCGCAGGAAAGCAACGAGCACGCTTTCCTATTTAGGATCGAGCGTGGCACTGATGGTGAAAGTACCACCAGTGCCGTCCTCCTTGCCGGACACCTTCTTGGTTGTGGGTGGAGCTGACATCGCCTTCTTGCACTTGCCGGTGGAGCTCGATGGTGCGTCCTCGACGGCAGCGCAGCACTCCGAGGAGGTGCGTTTGCCGGAGTAGGCCCCAGAGCTCTTGTCGGACTTGGTCTTGTTCTTCCTCCCAGGAGATTCAGCGGCAAGTGTCTTGCTATCCGTTGCAGCTGCTGCGTCCCGGTAAATCTTGTCGGCACAGATAAGCGCGTCCTTCTTGTCGCCGTGGACAGAGATGACGCTTATCGGGCCTGGCATCATGAGCATGTTGTAGGCATAATGAGAGGCTGCCATGAACTTGGCGAGCGCTGGACGACCAAGTATCCCATTGTAAGGCAATGGGATATCGGCAACATCAAAGGTGATCCTCTCAGTCCTGAAGTTCAGCTCTCCGCCAAAAGTCACTGGCAGTGTGATTTTCCCCTTCAGCTTGCTCCTTCCCGGGTTGATCCCTTGGAATGTGCCGGTTTCCTCGAGCTCGTTGTCGGGGATCTGGAGTTTCCGGACCACAGCAGAGGAGATCAGGTTCAGGCCGGCCCCGCCGTCAACCAACATCTTGGTGACCTTGAGGTTGCGGATAGTTGGTGAAACCAACATCGGCAAGCACCCGACCGCAGTTGTGCGATCAGGGTGGTCCTCAGTGTCAAAGACGATGGGCGTGCTGGACCACTTCAGAAGTTTGCGCGACTCGACGGGTGGCTCTGCCGCATTGACTTCCCGCACCCATTGTTTGAGTTGGCGGTGGGAAGTATGCAGAGAAGCTCCACCGTCTACGCACAAAACCTCTGTTGCCTTCTGGAACTCCTGCTCGCTGTTATCTCCGTCCTCCATGTCTTCGTCGTCATCTTCATCTTTGTCCTTGTCGCGGCCGCGGGGAGGTCTATCTCCTTGCCGCTGCTTGGCCTTGCCGCGGCGTCCTCCCCGGCCATTGAATGGCCGCTTCTTGCCGGACTCTCCTCCACCTCCCAGGGCCTTCTCCTTGTCGCGTCGCTCGTACTCAACTTTTTTCTGCTCGACGATGTACTCGACCCTTTTGCAGTTCTAGAGGTCATGGCCCTTGGTGTGGTGGATCTTACAGTACTGCTTGTCGGAGCCGTCCTGCTTGTCGGCGGCCGCCACAGTCTCCTTGCCGGAGCTGCCAGCCTGGGCTTTCTTGGCGCCAGCCTCCTTGCCGGACTGCTCAATGACCAGTACTTCTTTGCTCTTCTTTTTCTTGTTGTTCCGCCGCCGGTTCTTCCTTGCCGGGGCGGCATCCTCACTATCTGTTCCCCCTGCTCTAGTATCCTCTCCGGGGAGTCTCCTCCCTTCCTCAGTGCGTGCGCACTTGTCGGCCAGAGCATAAAGCTCACTGACGTCTCGGATCTTGCACATCGCCATTTCCTCCCTCATCCTGCGGTTACGCACGTTCTGGTGGAACGCGCTAATAACCGCGGCAGGGTGGACATCTGGGATGTTGTGCTGGATGTGGCTGAATCTTTGGATGTACTTTCGCAGGGACTATCCTTCCTTCTGGGCGAGTATATGAAGATCACTCTCCTGGCCATGGGGCTTGTGGCCGCCCGTGAAGGCGCCGACAAACTGATGGCACAGGTCGGCCCAAGAAGAAATGGAGTTTTCCGGCAAGTGCATGAGCCAAGATCTGACGTTTGGCTTGAGCACTAGCGAGAAGTAGTTTGCGAGTATTTTCTCGTCTCGTCCCCCGATAGCCTGCACCGCGATGGTGTAGATGCTGAGGAACTCTGATGGATGATTCTTGCCGTCGTACTTCTCGGGTACGTCGGGCTTGAAGTTCTTCATGCTGGGCCACTAGACTTGCCGCAGCTCACGGGTGAACGCAGGACAACCCACCGCGTACGGCAAGTCGCATGGTTCTCCGGGCGCGTGCATGTCGACAGCGGGCCCAGCGCGCTGGTCGGATTGTCGCCGTGCTTCTCTTCGACGCTCGATGCGAGTTCGAGCGTCTTCTTGTCGTCTGTCGTCAAGGACTTGGCGTTGATCGTGACGAGCTCGTGGATCCGACGACACCGTGGAGTCGTCGTCGATGTTGATCCGGCGAGTCGGCGATTTCGGCCTTCGGGGCGGGGAATGCACGGTAGTTGCACCCCCGGCCGTCTTGTCGCCATCAGCCCGCGCCTGGCTAACTTGCCGTGGCAGCGACGTCGTCGGCTGCTGCGGAGTGTCGTTATTGGCGAAGGCGATGATACTTTGGATAGTGGCCCTCCAGTCGTCGGCCTTGTCGGCCGCTGGAGGGAAGTCGAGGAGTAGCTGAGCTCGAGCTAGAGCTTCTGCTGGAGTGGCGGGGAGCGGTGGCGAGCTGTGCGAGGAGCGAGATATGCTCGGACTTCTAACAGCGTTAGAAGGAGCAACGTCTTGTCCCGGCGACCGCGCCTTGCTCGTGCCAGCGCGTTGGCCTTGAGCACCCCGCGAACCGCCAGCTTGACCTTGGCCCAGCAAACGTATGGTACCTTGTGTACCACGTCGCTGCCGGTCCGGCGCCTCCTGAGACGGGCGCGGAGCATGCACGGACGCCGAGGTCTTGGAGTGCGCTCGGTCGTCCGTCTTATCCTTGGACTTGGCGGCGCCGTGAGTTTCCTTGCCGACGTCCGTCCTTCCGCCGGCGTCTACCCCACCAGCAGTTGGCTCCGGCGGTGGTGGGATTGACGCGGACGGGCCTGCTGCCTCCGAAGCCTTCTTCTTCGGCGGCATGCTGATGAAGTCGATGAAGTTGATGAGGTTGGTGGAGATTTCGCCCGCGTGAACACCGAATCGGGTTCACACAACCTCGACGCCCCCCTACCTGGCGCGCCAAAGATGTCGGGGAAACTGATCGCCAGCGAACACCTATGGGACCGGAGCCCCTTTTCGGTACGTCAAGGGAGCGGAGGATGCACGAAGAGCGGATCGAGGCGAACACGCGAGCAGTTTACCTAGGTTCGGGCCGCACGGATGCGTAAAACCCTACTCCTGCCTTGGTTTGCATTGCGTTCTTGGCTCGAGAGCAAGAAGAGCTACAGTGCCTATCGCTAACAACACCGAGTGTGAGAGTGATCGAAGATCGGAACCCCGTCTACGTTGCGCATGGGCCTCCTTTTATAGGTCAAAGGGGTCACCGACAGGTGGCAACATAGTCGAGGGTAGAAACGTAAAAATGGTGGTAGTTGGAACAGTGCATGCATAGTGCTCTATACCTAACCCTGACGGTGGGGGACAAGGGCATTAAATGCCCGTCGCCGTCGCCCAAAACAGTGCAAAAAGCGTTCGTTAGGGCGTCTCCGTCCGCCACGATGGTGGCCTCGTCATCGCAACTCGCCACCGTGTACCCCAGGCTGCTCAGCCTACCGCCACGTGCGGCTGGAAGGGCCCCAGGGTGACGAGTGGGCGGATGAGCTGGAGCGCGGGTACTTGGTGGAAGTTTGCCGCGGGAAGGCGCCATCTTGTCGCGCCTGGGAGCTTGTCGCTCTCCTGGCCTTGCCGGGACGCGCGACGCGTCGCGGCGAGTTTCGTGAAATGCCATGTTTGGCCTTCCCGGCAAGCTCCTCTTGCCAGGGTCTTGTACCAAAGATGTGGTCTTGAGCCTTGAGTGGCCTTCCCAGCAAGCTCCTCTTGCCGGGGCTTTGTTTCTTTAACTTGAATACTTTGTTCTTGAATGGCTCCAAAGGAACCATAGTGGGCCTTGGCGGACGCGCGGCAAGCCCTGCCACAGGATGTTGCTACTGCCCGTGCACAAGTCGGGATACTAAGGTACCCCTACTTTAGTACACCGACACACAGCAATATTAGTCGGTTGGGGATAGGACGGTAATCTCGCATACACCGAATATTTGCCGATGAGAGTTTGTTTTTGGCGCCCACCGTGTATGAATCGGGGAGGGAGTCGATTTCGACCGAGGACACACTATGTTTTGACGCCCACCGTGTATGAATCAGGGAGGGAGTCGATTTTGACCGAGGACACACTATGTTTTGATGCCCACCGTGTATGAATCCAGGTGAGAGGCGGTTATGTCATGTTTGAGTGAAATTACAAACCTACCCCTATCAAAACCTATAGAAATCGAGCAGATAGGCTTTGCGTGGCAGGGATAGGCAGTACTAATTTCCATCTCGCAGATTTTGGTTTCGGGCGGTTACTGCGACTTTCCCCGCTTTGTTCAAATTTTGCAGAGTGCATGTTTACCGTGCCAACTCAATTTGAATCCCGTTTGTATTCTATTTTTTTCGGGTGGGATCCATTTTCGATTGGAATAAAATTCTATATACATCATTTTTTTAATATATACTTCCAAAAGCACAACAAAGAATTCTACTCGTTTATATGTATAATATGATTTACAAATACAATGATCCCAAAATCATTAGGTTGAAATCAAAAAATTAAACCAAATTATGTTCTACTAAAATGTATGGATCAGTAATATCTACATATTAAATAACATTGATGCGCGTGAATTCATATGAGTATGCATGTTTGATAGATCAAGTTTGGTTCGAGTATGGATTACATGTATCATCATCTCGAATTCAAATATTTGAATCTCTTTTATGTTCACTCTTTTCATGCCCATCTCCCTCGCATGAATGCTCCTTCATGTAGCTATCACTCTCTTTTCTCCAGCTCACCCGCACGCTCACTTCATGTTTCTCCTATCCTCGCAAACATGGTCTCTCGACGTCTCCTATCATTATACATTACACGGTTTTCATTATCTCTCATGTCTCTACCGTTCACTCGTATCACTAGGTACCTAAGCTTTCTTTTTCACCGCCACACACACAGTCTCCACTTGTCTTTCACTTTGTCTCTCTCTCTATGGGATTCTCTCACACACCCTATATGTCTCTAGATATGAATCATACCACTAAAATTACTCTCTTTCTCTCTCTCTCCTGTAGACACAACATTTGTTGCGGTCTCCTTTTCGTCTCCATCCCATACTGACATTATTCATTTGTTTACCGATCAGACAAACTCCCCCTCTCTCTCTCTCTCTCACACACACACACAACTCCTGCTTCCACTCCCCTTCCCGACTACCGTCTCTCTCTCTCACACACACAAAACACTCGCTTTCGCACCACCGACTCGTATTTCTCTCACAAACATTTATCGACTATCCTCTAGATAGGTTTATACACCCGCACACTCGTGCTTCCACTATCGCATACATGTCTCTCTCCCGCTCCTTGTATATCTTTGTAGATTTTTCTTCCCTTCTTGAGACGCGCCCTCTCGATCGTGCACACACACACTATCGCCTCATTTTAAGCTAATACCTCTCGCACACACACTCTTTGTGTGTTTGTCACAAATGCACTCCGTCCTCCTCCTCTCTCCCTCTCTCTCACACACATGGGCTTTTTGCAACAACTAGCAAGATGCCCATGCGTTGCATGGAACATCAAGATGCATTTGTAGGAGTAGTTTATCTTGTGGGAGAAAAGGATGAACAAGGGAAGGCCTTATTTGGAAGTGTGGAGAGGGGTGTAGGTATCTTTTTGCAAAATTGCCATAGTTTCCTTCTTATCAGTCGGATATAGATCGGACGTCCTATATTGCAGGATGGCAGGCACACGATCATCACCGACTATGCTTTTTTATAAGACTAGGGATAAAAAACAGAGTTGGTGATGATGGTGGGCCTGCCATCCTGCAATACATGCCGTCCGATTTATATCTGACGGATAGGAACGAAACTATGGCAATTTACCCGCACTCCTCTCCACGTTTGCAGATAAGGCCTTCCCTCGTTCATCCTTTTCTCCCACAAGATCTTGATGTTCCGTGCAACGCACGGGCATCTGGCTAGTAAGAGTAGAAATTAGACATATACCACTTCTCGAATCTTGAAACCAACAACATTCCTCCCTTATCTCGTCAAAACCGCCAAAGGAATATATTTTGAGTGAAACATAACAGTATTTTAGTGATATACGTATTTCAAATCTTGACTTTTTTCTATCAAATCGGTGAGTATGTATTAATCTACTCAGATCATGTGGCAAAGCATTGGCACATTGCTAGTAGTTATTATAATTTTTTGGACACGAGACAAATGGTGGAGTACATATACAAAGAGAAGAGGCGCACGCACGCAGTCGGTCTCTCGCTGTCTCGAACACACGAGTGTTACCTAAAGGCAACGTTAACAAATAAACCCTAAAACCCTAGGTGCACGATTGCTGCTTTCCGGGTACCGGGTACGTGGTGGAGTGCACCTTTGTAGGAATAGTTAGCTCGTGTGATAATTTGATCCGTAGGAGTTGATGGTCGGGACCACAAGTGAACGACTTGGAGGCGGTGGCTCACCAATTGCCACAGATTGAGTAGCCATGTTTAAAATATCATTTTTTAGCGGGGTTAAGAGTTCCGATTTTCAATGGCGCGTTATAAGGACTAAGTAGTTTTTAGAACGATGGGTATGGAGTAAAAATGGAATTCATAGTACTACATACCTCCTTGGCGTATGGTTGTATGGGTTTACATTGTGAGATGTTGAACCTGGTAGTTCTAGGGCAAATACTATGTTTAGATTTAGATGTTGGTTTTCAGTAATGAATATCGGATGGGGGAAACCCTTCTTTGATTAAAAAAACTACTACCTCCACTCTGGTTTACTAGTCCCCATCCTATTTTGGTTCAAATTTGTCCATGGATTTTACTTGTAAAATGTGAATGGAAAACGAGATTTTGTTATACGCAAACAAAAAAGGACTGGAGGGAGTGATTGCTCTGACACAGACGCGGCCTCTCATAGCGCAGGCATTGAACCGGCGCACCGGCCAAGAGGGCCCCACTCGCTGTCGGCCCGGCTGAACAAGCCTCCTCACCGCAAGCAACCGGCTACAGAATGCCCCACCTGCCTTCATTGAATTCACACGTGTGCCGGCAACACGTCCTTCCGGGAGCCGGCCGGCATTTTAGAACACCAAAAATGACAAAAATATAATTAATTATGCATTGTCTTGACTTGTTGTGCTCGCACTGGTAGCAGGAACTAGAGGTTTTTCTTTATTCATAACTCTCCTCAATTTTTTTGGCTTTGAAATGAATCATGGTTGTCGACATTATGTATGAATGTGGAGATATCTGTGAACATGAGTTTGATGTGGAAGTTGAACTTGGAATGTCGGGCTTGCGCGTGAACTATACCATGTCCAATGCTTCGTCTGTTATTGTTTGGAAAGTAATTGCTGTTATTACATGACCCGAAAAAAATATTTTGTGCCACATCAGTAGATGCATGGACATCAGAACAGGCATGCTGGCTGGATAAACATTTGAACCTAGCTACTATGAAGGAAATTTTGTATTGACAACAATTTTAGATAGCAGGAGACGCCTAGCCTGCTCTGCCTGTGCTAGCTTATTTCTGGATTCTTCCATCTCTTCTTTGGTATGGGTGAAGAGATCATCTGATTGCTCTTTTCGCTTCTTCAGGAACTCAGCTACATTCTCAAGGGCCACTGCATGCTTTCTTTCAGCCTTTACTAGAGCCACGAGGACACGAACAGCTGACGACTCCACCTGGCTTGTGTGTAATCCAACATCATCTGGGAATTTGCACCTTGTGTTTAATCCAGCATCATTAGGGAACTGGCACCTTGTGTGTAATCCAACCTCATTCTGGAAACATGATCTCGAGGTTGACCATACTTCCCTCCTCGCAGGAACTGCATCCTAACATGAAGTTACTTCTTTTTTAGATAATTACTCAGAGCAACCCAGATCCATTTAGTAGAAGCCAGATAAACAGAACTTGGAGAAGTGAATTCAAAAGGAAAAATATAAAAATAGACTACAAGGTGAGAACACCCACTTCCTGCATCAACCGAAAAACGAAAGCATTAGGACGATTAAGACTCTTCTTATGACACATCGAAGAACACGAGGCTTAAGAGAAACCGAAACTACAACATATACACATAGAAGAACACAAGGCTAAACGAAAGTAATTGAAAGGGTGTTACTTACCAAAGCTGGTTTTACAGGTTCAGTGCAGCTCCTCTTTAACTTGCCACGCTCCTTGAAGATGTCCCGAATATCCCGTGTTTGGTCTTCATTGCTCCTCTGCATGTCCACACTCGTGGTTTTAAAATCTCAACATGGAAAAAATATATACTACTAGTAATACTCGCGCATCTTGTGGGCAACATTAAAGCACTCATATGCCATGTTAGAGCATCTCCAACAGAATCGCAACGCGCGGTGCTTTAAAAAAGCGTTTACAGTGCTGAGATCGAGAAGTAGAGATAGAGAGTAGAGGATAGTTCTCAGCATATATAGATAAAAAACATAGATTATTCAACTACTCTTCGTTGTCCCACTCCTCCTCGGTGATTCCTCCGACGTCTGACTGTAGGCCTAAAGATACCGATCGTCGTCGGATTCCCAGGGCGATACTGCTGCTAGCCTCATGTTGAATTGAGCGTCCTCTTTTTGCCTATGCTTGTCCTCGCGATAGGCGGCTCGCTCCACCTTCCTCTTGTCTCTCTCGGCCCTCCTTTGCTCGTAGAACTCGCACTCGTTGATGATGTCCCGCGGGAAGCATTGGCGCTACAGCGCCACGGTTCTGCCGCCTCCGGTTGTCGCGACGATCCTCGTCGGTGATAAGCCGCGACAGAGGCGTGAGCTCCTGTGCCCGCTCCCGCGTCAGCACGTTGGGGAAGTTCAATGTTCTATGAGGCCACCGGAGGCTCCACGCTGGCACGTCATACGTGCGTGCGGCCTCGTTGGCGGTGTCGAAATTGCCGAGGCCGAGGCGCATCCCACGGAACCGGATCTCGATGGAGAAGCCGCCGGAGGGGCGCGCACGGACGCCGCGATATACCCAACTTTCCCGGCGGCATGGTGGCGCGGCGGCGGCGAGGCGAGAAAGAGCAGGGAGAGAGAGGTGGCGAGGCACAGAGCGGGGAGAGAGCGGTGGCAAGGCACAAAGCGGTGGCAGGGCGTTGGATTTTATAAAGCGCGCCGGACGCCGCGCGCCAAAATTACCGCACGCCCAGCCGCCTTTTCCCGCGCGCGCGCAATCCTTTCCCGACGTCTCTGCTATCTCTACTCTCTTCTCTACTATTATATTTATTTTATATTTAATATTTATCTCTACTTCTCTACTCTCTGTTTTTTCTCTATTTTTTCCCTAATCTTATGAAAAATAGTGTTGGTGATGATGGTGTTCCTGCCATCCTGTAATATAGGCCAGCCGACTTATATTCGACGAATAGGAAGGAAACTATGGCAATTTTGCAAAAAGATATCCACACCCCTATCCGCATTTGCAAATAAGGCATTCCCTCGTTCATCCTTTTCTCCCACAATATAAACTACTCGTACAAATGCATCTTGATGCGTGCCACGCATGGGCATCTTGGTACTTCTAAAAAACTATCCATCATTTGCCACACCACTGGTTGCAGATGAAATACCTACCCAAGCACACTGCAATATAGGAGCGACACACAATTACAAGCTCATATTCTGTTGGACAATGGAGGCTATAACCAATTACTTTTACGGGAACAATAGCACCCAAGAAATTTGAAGGGTAGGTATGAACAAAATTGGAACTGCACATGTACTGCTAAGTGATTCAATACACACATTACCAATCGAGGAGGAGAACGATGGTCGCGGCGGCCTCTGTTAGACATGGTCGGCAACGGGAGTCAATTCATTGTCCATGGCGGTGGTGCTTCTGCGCTTGGCGTCGGCTTCCGGGAAGCAGATCCGAGACAATGGAAGACGGTGGCAGGGAAGAGGCTCCGTGTACGACGACGACGATGGACCGGCTCCAGTGCAGCGTACGAGTTCGTCGATGAGGCAGTTGCCCTACGGTGGACGAGTGCGCCGATGTAGAAGGGCAGGAGCACGAAGGCTGTGGTGCCGTGGAGAAGTCTATTTTGCGGTGGGGATAGAAAATGGGGAGTATTGAGGTGTACTACTCTGGGTCCCGGTGTGGGGTTGGCTGGGTAGGGTGAACCTGAAGTTACGAAAACAGCCCCCTAGCAACTGTCATCTGTAGGCCTGTTTCGAAGGCTATGATGGTAACTTCCCACTGCTCGAATTAGGGTCGCGGGAGATTGTCCCGCTGACCTCGAAATTTTGTGACACTAAACTCCCCGTGTGGCGTGTTGGGCGATTCGGCTAAGCAACTAGCGAGTAGTACTAGTAAACTCTGCATATTAGGTTTGGCCGAAGTCAAACTTCCTAAAGTTTGACCAAGTTTATAGAAAAATATAAACATTTACCATAACAGATATGTATGATGTGAAAGTACATTCAATAATGAATCTAATGGTATTTATTTGTTATTGTATATGTTAATATTTTTTGTTATAAACTTTCTGAGAGTTTACAAAACTTGACTTTGACCAATGCTAATACGTAGACTTAAATAAAAACGGAGGGTGTACACATTTGTTTTATTAGTATGTAGTGAATTAATCATTTTTTGAAATTGTGAAATAAATATATTAGGCTACTAACTTCGAATGTAATGGTCTATACAATTCAATAGTTACAATCATTGTCAAATTCCAAGATGTATACAAGGTCTATAGTACTTCACAACATGCTCAAACTCGCATAATCCTAGTCAAATGACAATCAGAATGCATTTTATAGTTATTACTTTGTAGGATGCAACAAAACCAACAATAACTCTACATCATCCATTATAAAAGCAACATTTTAAACATATCCCACTGTGTGAATGAAACGTTCAGAGAGAGCTTGCGAAGATGGAGCAGATAGGGCGGGAAAGATTGTATGTATGTGGACGAGAGAGTAAGAGACAAACCTAACGAAACAGAGAGAGGGAGATAAAGAGAGAAAGAGAGAGGAATAAGTTAGGTCTATGAGAAAGATGGAGATATAGTAATATACGTGAGATGCGTGTGCATCCGAATTTTGTACATGTGGAAGGAGAAGAGACAACAGGTTTGATGAGAGAGCTGGAAAAACATGGACGAGAGGGGAAGGATCTCATGGGTTGAGGGATTGATAAATTTGTGCGGGGGAGAGAGGGTGGGGGGAGGAGTCAGTCATTCGTCGTCACATCATTCTACTTCCAAATGGCCTCGTATTCTCTAGCGCAGTGTGGTCGCCGTCTTCGATCTCCTCGATGCCCTCTATGAAAATTGAGGTGTTGTGCATGCTGGGGTGCAGAGAAGCACAAGATAGAGTGGTCGCCATATAACCTTGGATGGGGATGAATTGTGTGCTCGAGGGAGGGGGTGTGTG
>LR738713.1:236225200-236243757 GCA_902687465.1 Secale cereale | reverse complement strand
GTGTGTCAGATATTGAGAGAAAACAAACCTAAGGAGAGAAATGTGTGTGTATGTGATGGAAAACTACTTGCTAAATAGGGTATTCACGAAGAGATTGTGCGTGCGAGATATAGAGCGATGTGCGGGCCTTGAGCTGGGTTGGGGCCTGGTGAGGGTGTCAAAATGTGCGCGTTGATGCATGTGTTACATGCGAGTGTGCGAGGGACGGATGAATCGAGAGAGATGGTTGTTGTGTTACGGATGCTCCTCCCTCTCACACACACACACACAAGTAAAATGGAAGACCGTTCTCTCATGTATACACAACGTATCGGCATCTGTCTATGTCTCACTCATGCATGATAATTTGCACATTCACAGCTCTCTATGTCTCTATCACACGCACACCGTCTCCACATTGCCCTTCTGTCACAACACACATATAGACACATACACATGTTCTCTCTCAGTCACACACACAAAATCAGTATTAAAAAAAACTAGGGCGCACCTAAAACTTCCAAATCCAAATAAACACGAACTGGAGCTAAATTCAAATATATGGAACTATTGTAGCGTCAAGAACTTATCCCGGGAAAAAAAGTTGAGTAATATTCGGGGATTGTTTTCACACACACAAAAAGGTTCGGTGGATGTCCTTCGAGAGCGACAAGGTGACGCACCATTCGATCGATCGTGCGGCCGCGGTTCACGCGCTTGCACATGATTCTCTATCGTGGCTGTGGTAACTAAGAAAAGCGCTGCCTAAGTCTAATGTTTACGTGTACTAGAACGGTTTTCTTTTAAATTTGACCAACCCTATATAAAACTAAACTAAGCTCCCATACGTGTAGTCCTCAATATGCCGCCGCCGTCATTGCGCATGCCGGCAACCGCCTGCTCCAGCCAACAATTTCTCTCCCATCACCGTCGTGTCGCCACCAAGCCGAAGGCTCGCCAGCTCATGTCGTCTATAGTTCCTCCTCGTGATGCTGCCGCGCTGCGAAGCACGCGAGCAGCTGGTGGAGCCGCGTCTATGCACGCAGCGTACAAAGAGGAGGACGAGCGTGTGCTCTAGCATGCCGACGAGGAGGAACTAGCGTGTCATTGTCGCCTCCGCCCGCGTGGAGGAGGCGCACATGGTGGCTGTCGCGACGGAAGCCGGTCGCGCCCGCGTCGAGCCAGCAAACTGGGTGCGGACGCGGAATCTATCTTCGAGACCTTGAATGTCACGTGGATCCTGCAATCCGAAGGAGCAATTTGGGTTCATTTTCAACCTCCCAAATTGATGAACGGTTCATCTTCTCAGCCCACCAAACGCCTAACCGCATGCCCCCGCCGCCGCGCCCTCCCTTGAACCGCCTGCCACCGCCATGCTCCCCCCACCCGTGCAATCTGTTTAACCCCGGACACGACCCATTTTTTCCGGGGAACTGAATTCCACACCCGACACTCATAAAATAGATCATGGGCACCCTACCATCTTCTTCCTTCACTCCGTTGAATTTCTTTCACAAATCGATCGACCCAAATTATACTACTAGTACGAACGTATTAACTACAGTAGGAACACGAAGTTAGGAGCAGTAGTACCAACTGCAAGAAGAACAGTAGTAAGACATAGTACTAGTACTACTATACGTACTAAAGAGTTCAAATAACGAGAAAGAACATACACTAGAAAAAAAGACTCATCCGTGACATTTTGGTCCGAACAAAACCTTTTTCTGTCATACTTATGATACTTCTATGACAATAATTGTGACAAAACACGGTATCATCATAGATGTGGTGGGGTCCTACTTCTATGACAAAAAATCATGACAGAAAATGGGCTTTTTGTCCTGGGCGGGCCGGAGACGCAGCTGCATGACATTCTTTGGGCCGTCCATGACGGAAAAAACCGTGTTAGAAGCGAGGACGAGGAAAATATCGGGGTGTTCCCGGTTACGGTGGGTGGTCGGGGCCGAGCGATGCGCGTTTCTCTTGGACACGCACGCGCGTGGGTGCGAGGCGTTGGGCTCTAACTGAACCCGTGCGATTGCACTGCAGGCTACGCGTTACTGAACCCGAGCGATCGATCGATGGCTGTTAACTGAACCTGATCGAGCGATTCCTTCGCTACTGCTGCTAACTGAAGCCGATCGATGCTGCCTCTGCATGAACAGTGAATGTTGCTGGGGGGGTTTGGATGAACAGTTACCAGTGGGGGTGGCTGAACAGGACCCCGTGGTGTTGCCTCTGCATGAACAGGACCCCGATCGATCAAGCCGGTTGGGGCTGCATGCAGGGTTGTCAGAATCATGATTCTGTTATACGATTCTACGACTTTACGATCCAAATTGGCCCCTATGATTCTACGATTTAAGTCCATAGAATCTACGTTTCTATGATCCTGATAGTGAAGATTCTACGATTTACGATCCTACCATCGGAGCTCCGATCCGATTCAAAATCGCGATTCTGACAACCTTGCCTGCATGAACAGGACCCTGTGGAGGGTTGCATGAACAGGACCACCCCGTGGAGGGCTGCATGAACAGTAGATGGCGGAGGGCTGGATGAACAGGAGCGCGTGGAGGGGTGGCTGAACAGGAGCACGTGGAGAGGGCTGGTTGAACAGTAGCCGGTGGAGTAGCGCGCGATGGAGGCTGAACAGTCGCAGGTGGAGGCTAGAGGAGGTCGACGGTGGATGAACAGTAGCCGTGGAGGCTGGAGGGGGTCGACGGTGGGGATGAACAGTATCCCATGGAGCCCCGTTTTGCGGTACGCCACACCCCTCTCGATGAACAGGATCCCCGTTTCGACCGTAGCGCTCCAACACAAGTCCGTTTCCTCCGTTTTGCGGTATGCCACACCCCTCCCGATCAACATGACCCCCGTTTCGACCGTAGCGCTCAACACAAGTCCGTTTCCTCCGTTTTGCGGTACGCCACACCCCTCCCGATCAACAGGACCCCCGTTTCGGCCGTAGGAGGTCCGTTTCCTCAGTTTGCGGTACGCCAGAACCCTCCCGATGAACAGGATACCGTTTCGACCGTGGCCGATCGAACACAAGGCCGTTTCCTCCGTTCTGCGGTATGCCAGGCCTCGTTTCCATCGGCTGTTCCGTCCAAGCCCTCCGATGAACACGACGACACATTCTGTTCCGACCCAGTCGGTTGGCTCCCCAAGAACATGATGACGACGTTGTTTCTCCGTTCCTACCAGCCATGTACACGAGCCCTGGCCGTACGTATGCGTGAGTAGGCGTTTGAGACCCTGCCTGTATGTACGTACGTGGCCGTATTTTCTTTCTTCACACTGGCCGCTGTACATACAAGTACATGCTACGTCCGCACCTCTACATCGACCAGTATGTACGTACACGTTCGCGACCAGAATGATAACGCTATGTACGCTTCGACCAGGTGGGTCCCGACTGTCAGGCACTTCCTTGCGTGCGGAGATGTTGCTGGTGGGTCCCAGCAGTCAGGGGGGCGAATCGTTTTTTTTCGGACGCACTTCCTTGCGTGCGAAGATGCTGGTGGGTCCGAGTAGTCAGGGGTAACGTTTTTTTCGTGAAATATGGTGGCCTGTATGGTGGGTCCCCGCTGTCAGGTGGAGGAATAATTGTTTTGCGCGTAATAAGGAGGCACTTCCTTGCTGCGGTTGTGGACCCAGCTGTCAGCCTCTCCACGTATAGTACTCTTCCGATGGAAGCCGTTCCTTGACCACGTTGACCACGCCGCGCCGAGAGCACCAGGGCGGTGAATGACGACGTGGCCTAGGAAGGGGACGACGGGAGCCGGGGAAGACGCGGCAGTGGAAGCCCGTGCGGAGAGGAGTACGAGGGTTCACTGGTTCGACTGCGGTGTGAGGCTGCCATCGCCGCAGAATAACAGGGGGTGTGGGTGAGTTGAGGGATGGCCTGGCCAGCGGTGGGAGTAGTAGGGGGCGATGAGGCCTCCGTGGCAGCACAGCCGGCCATGGGAGGCAGGAGCACAAGGCACGACCGGTGCTAGTTTGCCGGCTGGTTTGGGCGGCTGAAGCAAGAAGACCAGAGGTTGAAGAAGCACTACGGCAGTTGAATGGACATCGTATGGTCACTGGAGCTAGAATCGTGCATATTGACTAAGTTGACAAAGCCCTTCGTCCCCGTCAACTTAGTAGGTCCACAAGTCAGCCTACCACTATACTAGGTCCCAGCTAACAGGGGGAGTATTCATTTTTTTGTGCGTAATAAGGAGGCACTTCCTTGCGTGCGAAGATATAGCTGGTGGGTCCAAGCTGTCAGCGGCGGTAACGTTTTTTCGCGGAATACAGAGGCCCTTTTGGTGGGTCCCAAATGTCAGGTGTAGGAATCATTATTTTGCGCGTAATAAGGAGGCATTTCATTGTGTGCGGCCGTGGACCCAGCTGTCAGCCTCTCCACGTACAGTCCACTTCAGATGCATGTCGGTCGTTGACCACGTTCACCAGGCCGCGCCGAGAGCACCAGGGCGGTGGACGACGGCGAGGCCTAGGAAGGGAGCGACAAGGAGCTAGGTAAGACTCGGCAGTTGTTTCCCATGCGGAGGAGTGTGAGGGTTTGCTGGTTCGTCTACCGTCCCCGGAGAAAACAACAGGTGTGGCTGAGTAGAGGGATGGCTAGGCCAGCAATGGGAGTACAGTGGGGCTGCTAGGCCTGCGCGGCAGCACAGCCGGCCGCGGGGAGGAGAGAGCAGGCAGTCCCGCCGGCGCTTGTTTGAGCAGCTAGAGCAGGAAGAGCAGAGAATTAAGAAGCACGACGGCCGTTGGATGGA
This sequence comes from Secale cereale, assembly GCA_902687465.1. Taxonomy (NCBI): domain Eukaryota; kingdom Viridiplantae; phylum Streptophyta; class Magnoliopsida; order Poales; family Poaceae; genus Secale; species Secale cereale. Next base: position 236,238,994 of record LR738713.1, on the reverse strand, counting down.
CATCCAACAGTCACTGCTTGTGCGTCAACTTTTTTTTAGGAAAGCCTCAAATCTGTGGAAAACATCATACATCCCATCTGCCATTATTAATAATAATTTACAGCCCTCTTAAGCTTTTTTTGGAGCCCATATTATTTTTGTTAGCATTACTGCCCATATTGTGGCCACGCTTAAAAAATTATATGAAATTTTGCATATTTCGGTGCGGTCCGTACTGTTTTTAATCCCGAAATTTTGAGTCACATTCAAATTGATTTAAAAAAATAAATGTATATCAATATAAACTCCAACAAATTGTCCATGCATAAAAATCAATGCAATTTAAAATCTCGAAATGAAAAAAAGAATTTTGTAACTAATTGCCGGTTTGAAGTGTTTTAAAAATGTACAATCCATTTCTCATTACTGATAGGCCATTTTCTCGGCCAGCCCAATGAAGCTCTCCTCATCTTGAAAGATTTACATCCCAACAGGACTGACAAAGCGACTTACTTGGCAAATCACAAAAAAAACTGGGATGTGAGCGTGGACCCAGCTGCGGCCCTGGACCCAGCTGTCAACCTCTCCACGGGAGGCAGGAGCACGCGGCACGACCGGCGCTGCTTTGGGCGGCTGGAGCAAGAAGACCAGAGGTTGAAGAAGTACTATGGCCGTTGGATGGACATCGTACAATCACTGGAGCCAGAATCGTTCATATTGACTAAGTTGACAAAGCTGTTCGTCCCCGTCAACTTATTAGGCCCACAAGTCATCCCCTAGCTAGTAGGGGGGTATTCATTTTTTGTCTGCGTAATAAGGAGGCACTTCCTTGCGTGCAAAGATATAGCTGGTGGGTCCGACCTGTCAGCGGGGGGAACATTTTTTCGTGAAATACAGAAGCCCTTCCCACGTACAGTCCACGTACAGTGCGTAATAAGGAGGAACTTTCCTTGCTTGCGACCATGGACCTCGTGGGTCCCAGCCGTCAGGCTCTCCACGTACAGTCCTCTCCCGATGACCCTCATCTGTTGACCACGCCGCGCCGAGCGCACCGAGGTGATGGACGACGGCGAGGCCATGTCAGCCAGTCCATTTGTTTTTTAGTCCATTTGGTGGGCTGGGTTAAACAATGATGTAGCATCTATGCAGCCCGTTTATATATATGGTAGAATTTAAATCCCATTTGCATTTTTCTCGAAATCCGCGGACTTGCTGGGCTGGGTGAAAATATCATGTTGGGCTAGACGAAGAAATGTTATAAAAACATAAACACATGATTCCACGTCTATTACTGCATTGGTCAGCAAAATCTTTGCAAGCTTATGTACGCAATCACTAGGAGTTAACTTGCCAAGTTATATATAAACAATTAATATTATTATTTTGTAAGAAACTTTCAACTTACAAAATAAAATAAAATCCCTCACGACAAAAAAAACTTACAAAATAAAATATCATTTAAATTTTGATGACTTAATAGTCTGTCGGGTATTATCATTTTTTAGGCTAGACGTGGAACAATTGAGTTGGTTCTAGGGAAAAGTACTGGGAGAAAACCCAGTTTACATCGAAAAAGAAAGTGGGAGAAAATTCAGATATAGGATTAATGAAAACGAAAAATAGAACTGAGCTGTGCGTTGTGTTGAGAAAACAAACATAACTTGGGCTGCTAATGTTATAGACAAGCTAGGTTGGGAGGCCTAGAGGCCGCTTGATACCTGCTGGATCGAAAATAAGTTGAAACATGTCGTGGGCTGCCCATGTTAAACAATAAAACTTAGGCCATGGACCTGGTGGGCCCGGGACTGTCAGTCTCTTGATGAACAGTTTTCTCCCGATTCCTCTTATTTTGCTGACCATGTTGGGAACGACAGACGGCGGCGCCGTGGCTAGAGCACCAAGGCGGAGGACGACTTCGAGACCTCGGACCGTACGAACCGGATCGGGGGAAGATGCAGGCGGAGGGGAGTACGATGGTTGACTTGTTCGGTGCATGGTGGATCCAGAGGTACCTCCCATGCCCTCCTGGCTGCGTAGGTTATGTAGGCTACACTCAGAGGTACCTCCCACGTGTTCAGGTCATTGGTATCGTTGTCTTCTTTCATGTTGGCGTAACACGGGTCGATGATGGTCTCGGCGAGGTCAACCACGGAGTCCTTCTCCTGCCCATTGCTGATGATCTTGTATTCCTTCTGGATGTCGACAAGCTTGTTGCACCAGATGGCCGAATCTTCGCGTTCTTCCTTCTCTCCACCGTAGCGAAGGTGCAGTCGGCGCTGCCGATGAAACGGGCAAATCCTCCAGAACCTCTGATGGCCCTACAGAAGTGGTAGATGAGAACCTCGTCCCGCACACATACCTTGGCCACGGTGATCTGCTGGTCCCTGCCAGGAGACGAATGGATGGGCATAAGGTCTAGTCCTGCAACCTTGTGCTTTCTCGTCCTGTCGGTACTGCTTGAAATCGGCGAGGCAGAGTTTCACCGAGTCCGAATCGTTGGTGTACATCACATTCAACTTGGTGCAGCTATAGGACTGAACGGCGAACTCAAAGGGGAACTACTTGCTGAAGTCCTTATCTAGAAGGCTCACCCCTCGGATCGCCATTGGAGTCTCTTCAAGTGAACGAGTGTGTAGGCGGTGGCAGTAGTGTGTTTTTAGCTCTTAGGGAACTGGATTCAACAGTAAACTGAGTGTGTACAGGCGACAACAGTTACTATCCCTCCCTCGTCCGCTGCACGCCCGGCAGAAGATGCACCCTCGGCGCATTCAAACGCCTCCATTAAGAAACACCTACTTCGGCCACATGTCGATTCACGAGCGGGTCTGTATTGGTACATTAATAACAGGAGTTAGTGGTCACTTTACTTAAATTTAATTAGCTTTAATAGAAATTTGTACTTAAAACAAGCAATGCATTGGCTCGTTCTATCAATGCCACAGGATCAACATGCACAACAATTAGAATTATTATTCTCAGGACGCACATGATTAGCACATTTGGCGCACTTTCACAAAGATAATACTACCAAGTTTGAACTGTTTGTTATGGTTGTTGTCCTCTGCATCATCATTTCGTGTTTCCCAGCTTGCAAGATTCAGAACCAACAAATAAATCCAAATAATAAGTATAACAAAGATGCCCACACATCTCATTGATTCCCAGCTTGCAAGATTCAGAACCAACAAATAAGATCCAAATAATAAGTACAAATAAGATGCCTACACATCTCATTGATTCCCAGCCTCCCATTAGAGCCCTTTGATAAAGTGAATATAGGGATAAAATCCATCTTGGCTAGCCGTGTCATACAACCCAAGAACTTGGCGAATGCTCTTGACCATCACAACATCTGTAATTGAGTATTCCTGTTTGCACAGATAAGAAAGAGCATGATGGTGGCACTAGTTGAAGAAAACTTTATTTACAAAACGAGAAAAGATTGCGATAGAATAACTTTAATTAAAAAATAGAACATTAGCACAGTATGACAAAGCCTAATCATGTTGATAAAGGACAGTACTGACCGGTGTGAGGGGCCCTATGCCGCCACGACTCGATGTGGTGAACCTGCAAATCCACTCGGATTAGGCCAACCTGCAGATAAATGATTCAATTCATGCGCCTTTTTGTGTAGTTCACTTGAAATGAAGCAAAGATTGCATCATTAAGCTAGCAAGAAGTACTTGCTCTTGTGAGATGGCATGTTCTTCTTTAGTAGTTACACAAAAATTGAGCAACATTAAGGTTGGTTGTCCTGCTCATGTAAGGTGGAACAATAATTTGCTTATCCTTTTTGTGCAGTTCCACTAAAATAAAGTGCCATTATGGTGACAGTGATCTTGCAATGACTAATAAAATGTTGCACAAGATTACCAGCAGAATTTGATGGAGATTTTGGAAACTCCAATCACCATTTTGTGCAGTTCCCCCAAAATTGAGAGATGTTGCCCACGTGACATTTTAGTTGAACTGCACGAGACACTCATTCCAAAAAAAGTGTTTTGTGAAGTTCAACAAAAGGTCACAATAACAACAAGGTGAAATGGATATCCCTATCTGCACAAAAATATAGAAAGTAAAAAATTGCTGGTCAATAAGAATATACGAAACATATACGAAATGAAAAGAAACATCTTAATTATGTTCATGGCAATCACGCAAGGACATTGGAAATTTTAAAACGTCAACAATGCTTCATGTTACCAGAAGCATTACGATCAACAATGAGATTCATCTAATATGGGATTACTTTAATGGTGGCATTGCTTGTTTACCAGTTACAGTAAATCAGCAGCTACTAAAGAGTTGGTTTAAGGGCATGGGACCGTGGGGACACCAGGACACTCAGCAGCGTAAAGGAGCAACTTACTTATCATACTGGGGAAAACAACATGAGTGCCATTTGTAACACAGTTTAATTGCATCTTATCACTGGAGGCATTAGATTAACAATAACATTGGTTAGACATGTCCCTATGGTAACAGTGTGATCGCTTCATTTTACATGCGCCCTTACATTAACAACAGCAAAAGGTTGGTATAAGGACATGCGACAGTGGACGCATTAGCACAATGTACCTACAATGAGGCATAAAGTGGTGATGCCGAGTTTGTTCATGCTATGCGAGGGCAGCAAATCTAATCCTGGAGACCTTTTACTATGTGAGGGCTGCAATCTTATCCTCGAGACCTTGTACTATGTGAGGGCAGCAAATCTAATCCTGGAGACCTTTTACGATGTGAGGGCAACAAACCTAATCCTGGAGACCTTTTACTATGTGAGGGCAACAAATCTAATCCTGAGACCTTTTACTATGTGAGGGCAGTAATTCTAATCCTGGAGACCTTTTACTATGTGAGGGCAGCAAATCTAATCCTGAGACCTTTTACTCTGTTGACTTGTCCACCAGCCGCCACTTTCTATCCTTTTTTCTACCAATAATAGATATGTTCCTGATCCAGTTTGTACTGCGTTTTCCCATTATTTCCCTTTTCAACCAAGAGACCGGTTGGGTATCCGGTCTCTACTACTTTCACCATATTATTTCCTCTTTGAATCAAGTCCTAGATTCATGCTACAACTTTCCCCCCTTTCTTCGTTGTTTGAACAAAGCCCTAGATTCGAATGTATGAACTAGCTTTACCTCCAATAATACTAAAAATTTAGGTGGCTTTGGAAGAGATGATGGGAGTAGAAAAGGATGCACATGCAGACACGTGGGGAGCTGGGGCAGTAGAACAAGGCCGCTTTCGAAGAACTTATACCTGAGGGTCGTCGGGATGTCAGCGGCGGCAGGTCGGATCTGCAGATAATACGGCAGGGAGGAAAAAGGTCCGAAGGACCTCCCGAGCCGGCGCTGTGTCAGAGAGAATGGCACAGGCAGAGGATCGGGCCCCTCCGGCAGCTGTGGGTTTCCTCTCTCGCCAGCGATGACAGCGTGAACAATGCACCTTTTAGTCCTCTACACACACCGGCCGAAGGGATCTGGCCGGATCTGTGACCAGCGGTGAGCAGAGAGAAAATGTCGCTACTACTGTCTTGTTTAGATCTATAGAGGATGAGATAATGAAGAGAGCAACGCTAGTAAAGCAAGCGCTCAGGCCCCTGCGTACATATATAGCAGAGTGATTATCTTTTTCTCTCCACCACAAACGTTTCAGTTTGTGTACGTGGCATTAAAGAAAAGAAACTCTCTATTTAAGGTGACTACCTGTAAGACTCCTACTTACTACTAGTAGTAGTATTGTTCACTTGTACTCCCCGGCCCTGCATTCATTGAACAACCACACGGGTGAATAAACATACAGTACTGGTATTTATACAGAATGAACAAGCTCGAATTATTTTCGCGTAGTTAAAATTTGAGGGCGAGGCATTTCCCGGGAAGTACGTGCGGCAGTTTTCGCGTAGGCGGTTTGATAGAGAGGCGAGGAAGGTGAGGGAGTAGTGGATTCAACTTACTTACTGCTGGAAAGGTCGAACCGTGCGATTCGACGGCGCTTACTGTTTGGATCCATGTGTTAGTGTTAGTTTGGGTTTGTTTGAACTCAACTAACCCAAAAATATCCAAACATGAGTGTTAGTTTGGGTTACTGTTTGGATCCATGTGTTAGAGTTAGTTTGGGTTAGTTTGAACTCAACTAACCCCAAAAAAATCTAACTCTAACCTTTAACTGAGTTAGAGTGTCCAAACAAGGCCAGGCGGTACGGCCGGGGTGATGCCCCCCTTCCGTTCCGCACTCTAATCTGGTGCATGACACGTATTACGTCGACCCAAATGCTGCTCGCTGTCCCACATGTAGGCGAAGTAGTACATTGTAGTAAGAAGAAGCATGGAATCATGCGGTATAAGTCTTTCTAGAGATTCCAACAAGTGACTACACCGCGTGCAGTATCTGAAATCTCAAATCTCAAATCTCCCTTCCGGTTTATAGGGATCAAATCTCATCACCAAGGCATTTTGCTATTGGAGGAATGTATCTCGTACTTTACAGAACTACCCTAATTAAACTCGTGCATTAATTATGTAGTTCTCTCGTTTTCCTCTCCGCCTTGGTCGCGGTGCACAATATTGACCACTCCTATATGACAAGCCGCTCTATCTACATGCGGGACATCAAAGCATCCGGGCCCGCTTGCCATCCACCAAATCACAGCGAGGTGCTACAGTCGAAACTCACCGGTCACCCCGGTGCGGCCATCATGACCCGTCATATCACAAAACCCACACCTTTACCAGCAGTGGTAAAGTGGCCTCGAAGTTGGACTGGACAAAGCGACCATCATTTCACTGGAACGCTCGTTGAAGCCCTTTCTCCCCTTTATTGAAGAAAACCTCACTCCAGGCTACTCACTTCTGCCATTTTTCTTCTGTACCGATGAAGGAAAGGTGGGTGAAGTAGTGATGCTGCTATATTTTCATTCCAAGAATCTTCTTTTTGCGAAGCACCGACCGATTCTCACAGCCTATTCTTTTCCCGTTTTCATTGCGATTGTGGTCTCCTTTCGATTGCTTTTTGTTTGTCAGTTAATTGATGGATCCTGGAGCACTAGGCAAAGAGTTGCCAGCGGACAACACACTGGAGACAGCGATCTCCAGGAAGCGAGCACCGACCAACGAGTCGACCATGTTGGCGGGCCAACCCATGGAGACGAAGAACTCCAAGAAACAAGCAATGGCCAAAGAGTTGACGACGCTGGCAGACGAACTACTCAAAGAAAGTTGGAAGAACAGCAAGGGCCCCACCGTGCCTACCCCAGAAACTCTGATGGCCACCTATGCGAGGCTCAAGACCGGGTTTGAGGAGATAGTCGCCGTGGAGAAGCAGTATTCCCCTGGCAAGGTGATGGCCCCCATCGAGGACGAGGAGATGGCCCCCGGAGGGATGGGATCCCCTGGTGAGCTGCACAAGGTAAAAAATAATGGCCTATTACCAAACGTTGTGGTTTTTGATTATTTGCAATGTGCTTGCTAATATGTTCGGGTTGTGTAGGTGCCGGTGGACGTCCTTGATGATTCTGATGTTGCAGCCCGTCCTATGGACAACGCCCCAGAGATCATTTTCGATGTCGTGGTCCATCCTGTTGGCATCACCCCGGAGATCGATTCCGATGCCGCTGTCCATCCTGTGGACATCGCCCCAGAGATCGATTCTGATGTCGCGGTCAGTCATGTGGACATCGCCCCAGAGAACGATTCCCATGTCGTTGTCCGTGCTGTGGTCATTGCCTGAGAGATCGATGAAAAGAAATAGTTGGTCGCGCTAATCCTTCAGGGTAGTTTGCATTGCCCTGTGTTTAATTACCAGAACGATGCGTGTTATCAAACCATCTTAGGGCTAGTGCACTGTCTTGTGTGGACGGTACTTGCTACTTTTGTTTGATAGTGAATCATGCGAACCCTCTCTGAGTTATGGAAACAGATGTATCCTCACCAGCTTTTGATGTAATATATGGCATGGTTAGATGTAAGTTTGAACTGTTTATCATATCAGGAGGGATTATTTGATGATTCTTGGTGTTAGTAGGCTAGCTACTATGCGAGCTATAGTAGTTGCAAAAGTCAACTTTGTACTACTAACTTTGAAACGGAGAGAGTGCAAATCCTAGGAGGGCTAGTTTGGCCTGGTGGGTTTTAGTTATATGACATGGTACAGTGCCGTCCAGTCTTCGCCTGTGGTAGTAGTACTGCTGGTAGAGTAACTTTGTGGAACCATCATGACTTCGTTGAATTCCACTTCTTCGTGGAAACTGGATGGCACTGTACCACGTCATATCACTAAAACCCACTAGGGCAAACTAGCCCGCCTAGGATTTGTACTCCCTCCGTTTCAAAGGTCCCGTTTGGATACTCTAACACAGTTAGAGTTAGAGTTATTTTCTAACCCACTCTAAGTCAAATAAGCACCTCTCAACCGGGATAGTTGGGTTAGATGGAACTAACCCACTCTAACCCTACCTGTTTGGATACTTTTGGGTTATTTAAGCCCCCAACTAACCCAAACTAGCTCTAACCCCTTGATCCAAACATGGTAAAAGTTAGTAGTACAAAGTTGACTCATCTACTTGGAAGCGGTGCGGACTCCCGCATGGCCCACCACACATTATAACCACATATTTCTTGGAGTCCGTGCATGGCGGGCGGGTGATCTCTTCTCCCTCCCCCGTCTCTCTCCTCTCAGCCGACGCCCGCCGAGCGATTAGATTTCGGCTATCGACGATTTATTCAATTGCAGTCCCACATGTCAGTGAAAATGCAAGACAACGCATGTCCCCTCTGGTGAGCGGCGTGCGAGCCGGACTGTCGGGGGTGCGACGTGAACGCGACGCGTACGAGTTGTAAGTGTGCCGCCTTTTCCTTTAGAACTTGCAAAGCGTAACATTTTCGTGCGATCGGTTGATAGAAATCCAGAACAAAATGACGAGGGCGGTGCTTTTCCGCACGTTAGGCGTGCTATTTTGAGTGATATGACGTGCTACAGTGCCGTCCACTTGCTCCATTTTTATGTAAGCAAGAGTCTACACTCTTACGTGGGAGGAGTGCGAAACGGTGGATCTGATATTGATCGAGGGATAACTGTTCCCTGCGGAATAATGGAGCACTATTAGCGATTATAGCATGATAGTTAGGGCATATCCAGCGCTGGCCCTCAAATTTACACTGGCATCTGTCCGAGGACACTGATGGATGCCATCCAATGCTGCCCGCATACCTTTCAACAACTATATGAACTAACCGGACGAAATTTGTGCAAACAAAGCAAATTTCAAATTGACCGGATGAAATTCATTACATTTCGAGAACTTTTCCTAAAAACTGGACGAAATTCATTACATATTTCGCACAAACTGTACTAAAACCTACTGTAAACCTAATCTAAACGATCGCTGGGCCCCGACTACCATGTCCAGCCATGAACCCGAGAAAGTCGGCCATTGCCTTTGCCTCCTCCTTATCCATATCGATAACCTCCTCCTCCGGAGCACAAGGTTATGAAGATTTCCGCCTCCACGTCGCCGTCAAGCGGCTAATCGGCTGCCAATTTTTTATCCCACCAAGCTTGGCGTCCACTGAGTGGAGGAGCGGTGGCGACCTACCGTGTACAACTCTTCCTCGCTGCCGGCTACGCCCGCGCACGCGCGCCGGCTTCGTGGTCGTGGTGGCGGAGGGCGGCCTGGGGGGAGCCGGGGATCTCCTTAGTCTGCTCCTGCGAGAGTACATCCAAGAGAGCTTTTGAGCGCGCCCAGAGCGGTGCCATCGATGTCCTTCGTCTGCTCCTATGACAGTATGTCCAAGAGAGCTTTGGAGTGCTCGGAGGCCATGGTTGGAGTGGTGCCAACAGAAGGAAGAGATCGGATGGACGGCTGGCACAGGAGTAGGTTCGTCGGCAGCCATGGTGTCATTAACGCGGAGCAGTCGCTTGCACCAGGATGCCGCGCGGTTGGCACTCTCTCGGCCATCGCACTGCTGCAATGCCGGCGCCACTGAGAGGTCGCGTTCGGCGTGAATGCGGACACTACTTCAATGACATAACCGCATATGCGTTGTCTCACTGACATGTAGACCCAATGGGCATCAGGCCCGCATGTCAGTGACACACCAACTACACCTGCTATTAAGGTCGGTGAATGTGACATTGACGTTCTGGAGAGACGGTGATCGGTTCAGGCAGGAATCACGTGCTAGCGATGGAAGGGGTTTCGGTAGGCCAGGGTGGTCAGACGTTGGTGTGGTCGGAAAATGTGAACTCATAGATGACGATCCTTTGAAGCGTATGCGGCACGTATTGACAACCAGGCGTCCATGCAACTGCTCTTGTTGCCAGCTAGCATTCGACGACCACCACACACCCATACATAACTTACAAATAATGGACGAATCCATCAGAGCCACACTCGTGTGCAGTGGCACCATGATTGGTTGCTCACGATAGTACATGGAGTACTCCGCACCATAGTACCCTCTCTAGCTAGGCTGTTTTATAGATTGTCGTTGTGATGGATGATATACATGAGCAAGGCGCCGAGTCACGAGTATGACCATTGGTGTTGAGCCAGGTGAATACATGCTCGGTGTTCGCGGAGGCCTCCAGCAAACGTCTAAACAGTAATGTCACATACGCATAATATTTGTCTTTATTTCTTTCTCCGCTGACAGGTAGACCCGCATAGATAGATAGATAAAGAACACGAGCTGATGAAGCACATGCGGACTGTTTGACTCGTCAACCAGACAAATACGGAGCTATACGCTGAGCCAGTGACCGTATAAGCACCATATCTCGTATACAATGATCAAAGTGAGCTATCAAGACAAGTTCAATGACCGCCACTGCTCTTTACTCGGTAATAAATGACCAGGATTGAAGGGGAATCCAAATTTCCTCCGTCTTTTGTCCTTGAGCTCTTGACAAACCAATGCACTTTACGGTTCTCCGGCCACTCCACCCCAGAGCTGTCACCAAGCGTCGTTCATGCCATCGTGCCGCACACTAACCGGTAAGGAAGCGATGGCATCCCGCCGCGCCGAGTTCCACGCCGCCCACGACGGCACACAAAATGGTAGGCAAGCGGTGGCATCCCACCGTAACGAGTTCACCACCGCTCGTGACCTCACACCTATGTGGGCGGAATTTGAAGCTGCAAAGGCCGAACGGGCGGTAGAGCAAGATGCGGCCAAAGCCACACAGAGGGAGCGGAAACATTAGAAAAATCGCAAGAAAAGAGAGGCCCGCCGCCGCAAGAAAGAAGAGGACGCACACGCTACTGCGGAGAGGTCGGCGGAGATCCAAGCACGGTGGGGTGTCACCGACAAAGCCGGGAAGAAGAACGACGGTGTCTGGCCAGCATGTGAGAAGTAGTAGTACTAGTAGTTAGTGTGTGTGTCTGTGTCGCCCGCATGTTTTATTTAATTAATTACGAGCATGTAACAGTACTACTAGTTACTACTGTAGTTTTAGAGCAAATTGCCAGTACATTAGCCTAGACTAAATGGAAAAATTCCTATCCTATGCATCAAATGGCATCTGTTTCTCGATAGGAATTGAGTTTGAGATGCATGTCATCTCACTTCCTGTGATTTTCATATTCCTATAAAATTACTATCCTATATGAACTAAAGGAGGGCTCTGCTGGAGTAACTACTGTAGCTAGCAGTATTGCTGGTACAGTAGTTTTCTTCAAGAAGCGGAATTCAACGAAGTCATGATGGTTCCATCGTCCGAGCAACTTCACAGTGGGTAAGGTTGGGCCTGTGATTTGACAGCTCATTAATAATTACTGGAGCGCGATGACCGGGGTGACTCTCCCTTGGATTTCTGCAGGCATGGCAAGTGGACCAGGATGGTCGACGTCCCACATGTCGTCGAGCGGAAGTATTCTTTCCGATATAAAGTAGCAAGGAAACCGCGTGTTATAGTATCACTGGTGATTTTTAATTATTTTTTATTTCTAATGAATGCTAGCGTTTCAACTCTTACGACGAAGGAGTGCCAAACACACGGCACGTGCTGGATGTCGCACATGTCAGCGAAAGGAGTGGGACATGAACAGCGTGGTAGACCGTCTCCACTTCTGGGTCAGAGACCACACGTAGTAGTACTACTGTACTAGTGGTATGAACGATAAAAAGTGCGACCCGGAGAGAAAGACACGTATAGTTGGAAGCTCTCAGGGCATACACGTAAACAAATATAAAACCTAATGTGTGCCTCCAATTAATATAGTAGTAGTAGAGTACTTAGTCACGTACTCCATAACATCACCGGGCATTGCACGTACAACATTTAGTGGTAGTAAGAGACAAATGCCTATATTCCAAGCATGTTCATACTATTTGTGCCTTTCTACTTCACTTACTGCGCTACGTTACACATGTTCGCACGTCCACTCCTGGGTACATGTCCGTCTCATAGTTCCAGTCCCACATGTTCTTCATATAGATGGAACGATCCTTGCATGACACGTGCACCTTGGTGCTAGATGTGTCACGTGTTGGCAAAATGATGAACAAAGCTCACGTAAAAAAAATAGAGTGCAAGAACATAGATTCCCGACGACCGAGAAGAAGCAAGGAACCTCGGGGTGGAGTGTTTGCACTCATAATATTTTATATTATTCAACGATATAAAATCAACCAATCATCTCCATAATGGACTGGAAGAGTACGAAACACGGCAGCCTAGTGTAGTTACGTCATACTTGTACATGGCTAACCCACGCTATCACCATATTTCTTGGCTTCCGTGCGACGGTGACATGAGAATAGGCGGCGGGAGAGGAATGAATGGAGCTACTATTTGGGTTCACCATCTGGCTTAAATAAATGCGCATCATCACGTGTACCCTTGGGTGCACAAATTGTAACATACGTGTCTGCTTAAGTGGGCGTCACATAACTGGTGTGTGTGTGTGTGAGAGATTCTGAGAGACAGAGTGCGTGTGTGCGACTCTACTCTTCGGACATGTACTCAACCTTTTGCATCGAGATATAAGTATAATGGTATTTACTTTAGCTAGTGATCTACGTGGCCATGTTTTTTTTGCGGCTGATTTACGTGGCCATGTTAACATGGTTGTGTAAAAAAATGTCACTTCCTGCTCGTGATTTGCGTTATATAATTAGAAGCAAGATTCTCGTGCATTGCACGGAACATCAATATGCATTTTTTTACAAAACACATGCTGTGATTTACCCATGCAGGAGTAATCCCATGTGTAAAAACCAATGATATTTCGATAATTTTATCAAAAAACTAGTATCTCGAGAATGTCATCCAAACAATGAAAGACGAGAGATAAGGTGAGGAGGAGTGGAGCGTGGTGGTGACTGGTGGTCAGATTGGGCGGAGGCATGGGGATGGACGGCGCCGGCAGGCGGCAGTGGCCACCATGCTAGATTGTTCCGGAGACTTTCTTTTTTAATTTCTCAACAATGAGGTGTGGGAGATAAGGATGTGGAGAGAGGTGCGGCTATCTTTTGTAAAATTATCATAGTTAGCTTTCTATCCGTCCGATATAGATCAAACAGTGTATATTGCAAGATGGCAGGCACACCATCATCGCCAACTCAGTTTTTTATAAGGGTACAGATGATATGTTTGCTAACTACTAAAGTAAAGTGGAATTTGTCCATGTTATACAAGTAAATTAATGTGATTGTTTATCATACGGGTAAGGGTGGATGAAGGGTGGTAGGAACAAATGCTCCGCCTAGAGCATGGGTGTGTGAGATGGAGTCTCGATGTGTGTGTTTGTGGGGGGGGGAGAGAGAGATGGAGTCTTAGTGTGTGTGTGTGTGTGTGTGCGTGTTT
>LR738713.1:236144819-236204205 GCA_902687465.1 Secale cereale | reverse complement strand
CTTAAGAAAAAGCTTTTAAATAAAATAGGAAAATAACTTTTAAAATTATACTTTTGTGGTTTCTGGGAGTCCTATGACTACTAGGTCTCAAATATACTTTTTGAAATAATTTTCTCACCCTAAATCAAGCACTTGCAGTGCAAACCTTAATTCAGGGGTTTTTGGAATACTAAATTTATAAAATATATTTTGGCCAAATTAATTTTGTAGGAAAATACTATACTGTTATATAACACTTGGCATGATCATTGGGCAGAAGTTTTGGATATGGAGATGAATTCTACAAGAGGTAATAGTTGACTTTAATGAGCACATGAAAAGCATATGAAGAAAAACTCAATTCCAAATAAAAGCCAAATGATGCCAAAAAAATTTGCTGGGCCAATTTTTCATGCTTCATTGATGCAAATAACATGTTACAAAATGCAGGGTGTGACAGACCTACCCCCCTTACAAGAATCTCGTCCCCGAGATTCCTAAACTAGGTCTTAAAAGAGATCGGGAAACTCGGATCTAAGATAGTCTTCACGTTCCCAGGTTGCTTCTGCTTCCGTGTGGTTGATCCACTGGACTTTGAAGTACTTGATGGTGCGACTTCGTGTCCGTCGTTCTGCTTCGTCCAGAATGCGAATGGGCTTCTCACGGTAGGTCAAATCAGGCTGCAGATCAATGGCTTGGTGATCAACATCCTTGTAGATATTAGACTTCTCCAGAACTTGGAGACATTTTCGGAGTTGTGACACGTGGAACACATTGTGCACATCGGATAGCTCAGGTGGTAGTTCCAACTGGTAAGCCACTTCTCCTCGTCGGTCGATGATCTTGAAAGGGCCAATGAATCTTGGTGCAAGTTTCCCTTTAACGTGGAAACGCTTGGTTCCCTTTAGAGGGGTTACTCACAGGTACACATGATCTCCGACACGGAAACTCATGTACCGACGGCGGGTATCAGCATAGCTCTTCTGCCTTGACTTGGCTGCCTTCAAACGTTCTCTGACTAGTTGGACTTGCTCTTCTACTTCGTGGAGAATATCCGGTCCAAAGACTAGTCCTTCTCCAGTCTCTGACCAGTTGAGGGGTGTGCGACATCTGCGTCCGTACAACACCTCAAATGGTGCCATCTGAAGGCTCGACTGGTAACTATTGTTATAGGAGAACTCGGCAAAAGGGAGACAATCTTCCCACTTGGCTCCATATGCCAAGACACAGGCTCGGAGCATGTCTTCGAGAATTTGATTTACTCGTTCTGTCTGACCTCCGGTCTGTGGGTGGAAAGCTGTGCTGAAAGACAACTTGGTTCCCAGGGCTTCTTGGAATCTTCTCCAGAACCTTGAAGTAAACTGGGTTCCTCGATCTGACACAATCTCCTTGGGAACGCCGTGGAGGCTCACGATTCGGTTGATATAGAGAGTTGCCAACTGGTTGCCGGAATAGGTAGTCTTGACAGGAATGAAATGGGCCACCTTGGTCAAATGGTCGACTATGACCCAGATGGAGTCATGTCCTCTATTCGACCTTGGTAATCCAGTGATGAAGTCCATTCCGACTTTATCCCACTTCCACTCAGGAACCTTGAGTTGTTGAAGCAATCCAGCGGGTCGCTGATATTCAGCCTTGACCCTTTGGCACACATCACACTTTGCAACATAGGTTGTAATCTCTCTTTTCATCCCGTGCCACCAGAATCTTGCCTTCAAGTCTTGATACATCTTGGTTCCTCCGGGGTGGATGGAATACGGATTGTCGTGGGCTTCTTGCAGGATCAGGTTCTTCAGCTCCATTTTCTTTGGTACGCAGATGCGGCCTTTGTACCAAACAATCCCGTGCTCGTCTTCGGAGAATCCTGGGGCCTTGCCTAGCTTCATCTTCTTCTTGATGCCTTCAATGCTTGTGTGTCCATCTTGTGCCTTCTTGACTTCGTCCACCAGGGTTGGTCTGACTTCCAAATGATCCAGAAATCCAGGGGTGACCAATTCCAAACTGAATTGTTCGAGTTCCTTAAACAAGGCTGGTTGTCTTTCTTGAATAATGGCATTCAAAGAGCAAGCCTTCCTGCTTAAGGCATCGGCCACCACGTTAGCCTTCCCGGGGTGATATTGAACACTGAGGTCATAGTCTTTGATGAGTTCCAACCATCTTCGCTGCCTCATGTTCAATTCCTTTTGGGTGAAAATGTAGTTCAGACTTTTGTGGTCTGTGTATATCTCACACCGTTTCCCTAGGAGGTAATGCCGCCACGTCTTCAAGGCATGAACTACTGCCGCTAACTCAAGATCGTGAGTAGCGTAGTTCTCCTCATGAGGTCATAGCTACCTGGAGAGGTATGCTATGACTCGGCCTTCTTGCATCAGAACGCTTCCCAATCCGGTTCGAGAGGCATCACAATATATCACGAACTCCTTGTGAATATCAGGTGTTGCCAGAACTGGGGCGATGGTCAATCTCTTCTTGAGCTCTTGGAAGCTCTCTTCGCATCTTGGCGTCCACTCGAACTTCTTTTCCTTCTTGAGGAGCTGAGTCATTGGCCGGGCAATGCTAGAGAATCCTTCCACGAATTTGCGGTAGTAACCCGCAAGTCCGAGGAAGCTTTTGACTTCCTTGATGGTTGTCGAAGATTGCCATTGGGTCACAGCTTCGATCTTCGCGGGATCAACTGATAATCCTTCTTCGGTCAAGACATGACCTAAGAATCCAACTTTATGCATCCAGAACTCACACTTGCTGAATTTGGCATATAGTTGGTGCTCCCGAAGCTTGTCTAGGACCATCCTCAAATGTTGCTCGTGTTCTTCCTCCGTCTTCGAGAAGACAAGAATGTCATCGATGAAGACAACAACGAACATGTCCAAATATTCCATGAAGACTTTATTCATGAGATACATGAAGTAAGCTGGGGCATTGGTTAACCCAAAGGACATGACCGTGCACTCGTACATGCCATATCTGGTTAGGAATGCCGTCTTCGGAATATCTTGGGGTCTGATCTTCAGCTGGTAGTACCCAGATCTGAGGTCGATCTTGGAGAACACCTTGGCTCCGCTGAGTTGATCAAACAGATCTTCGATCATGGGAAGTGGATATTTGTTCTTGATTGTAACTTCGTTGAGGGAACGATAGTCAATGCATAAGCGGATGGTACCGTCCCTCTTTGCCACAAACAGAACAGTTGATCCCCAAGGGGAGGCACTAGGGCGAATAAATCCCTTCCTCAGCTGCTCTTCCAGCTAGTTCTTCAACTCGGCTAATTCTTCCGTCCCCATTCTATAAGGCTTCTTATAGATGGGTCCTGCCCCGGGCACGAGCTCGATGATGAACTCAATGTCACAGTCAGGGGGCATTCCCGGTAGTTCATCCGGAAAGACATCGGGATACTCGCATACCACCGGTACTTGCCCTAGACCAACTTCAGATAGATAGTTGACTTGAACGGCTTGAGCGGAAGAGGAGTTGGAAGCAAACTTGACTTCGACTCCTTGGTCATTGGTCCCAGTGACAGTCCGATTGGCATAGTCTAATAAGCATTGGTGCTTACTGAGCTAATCCATCCCTAGGATCACATCCAAGCCTTGTGATCTCAGGATGATAAGGTCTGCTAGGAAGTCTACACCGTTAATGGTAATACTGACTCCTTTACAGCCTATCTTGGCTCTCATCTCTGCTCCGGGGGTTTGTACGACCATAGGGTTATTCAGGGGTGTAGGGGTCATGCCACTTTTTAATGCAAATCTTTGAGTGACAAATGAATGCGTTGCTCCAGAATCAAACAAGACAGTTGCAGGTGCTGAGTTGACGAGGAACGTACCCAGCACGACGTCCGGGTCTTCCTGGGCTTCTTCAGCAGTGACGTGATTCACACGCCCCTTCCCAGGGTTAGGCGGGTTGTGAGGAGCTGGGTTCCGTGGTGGCATCCCATGGCCTTGTCCTGGTTTCTGTGCATTGGGGCACGGGGCATCTGGCTTCTTGTTGGGGCACACCCTTGAGATGTGTCCAGACTGACCTCATCCAAAGAAAGTGACTTGGTTTGGATTATTGGTCTTGTTGCCACCACTGTTATTGGAGTTGAAAGCTGGCCTTGGGTTGGCATACTGCCGAGGCTGATAGTTGGTGCGGGGTGCAGGAGCTCTTGGTTGCTGATAGGTTGGCTTGGCCGGGGCTGACTGCCACGGACGAGGCTTCTGGTTGCTGGAACTTCCCTTGCTGACCATCTTGCGCTGGTGAGTGTCTTCCGAAGCACGCCGCTTGTCTTCAAGCATGAGTGCTTTGTTCACCAGGTCAGGGAAGGTTGGGCAGTCGCACACGACAAGCGAGTATTGCAGAGTACCTTCGAGTATGAAGCGCTCCCTTTTTGCAGCATCAGTGCTGACATCTTCAGGGGCATACCTTGACAGAACACTGAACTTCTGCATGTACTCCTTGACAGTGCCACTTCCTTGCTTCAGGGCTCGGAACTCACGCTTTTTGATAGCCATGATTCCGGAAGGAATGTGGGCCTTGCAGAATTCTGCCTTGAAGTTGACCCAAGTGATGTCTTGTTCAGCATGCATGACCTTGAATCCATCCCACCAAGCTCTAGCAGTCCCCCCGAGGCAGTGGGCTGCATAAGCCACCTTCTCGCGGTCTTCGGTGCATCCGACTAGTTCCAGCAAGTCCTCAATGGTGCGGACCCAGCCGTCTGCATCCAGGGGTTCAGCAGTCTCGATGAAAGTTGGCGGTGCATGCTTCTTGAATTCTGCCAACGTGGAACGTCCATTGCCATTCCCCACCGGCTGGCGGTTGTTGGTAACAGCTTGAGCAATCAGCTGAAGGGCTGCTGTGTTGGCTTGGCGTTCCTCTCGGAAAGCTTGGAGAAGCTGAGCCATGTCCATTTTAGGAGGAGGTGGTGGTGGTGGAGCTTGGTCGTTGGTTTGGTCGTGGCCGGCCTCTGACTGAGCGGATGCTCCGGCTTCAGGCTGCTGGGTAGAGGTACCAGTACGAGTTACAACAGGCATCCTGTTGGAGCGGTAAAAGGTCTCATGACTTGGAAGAGGGAAAGCAAGATAGATGGGTGCCTAGTAAGGGGGTGGGTGTGACACTAATCAAATCATGCAAGGGCCGAAAGGCCAAACACATTCATTAAAATCCAAATGGGTGATGCAGTCGTTTACATATTCCCGAGGGAAGAATACGACATACATCCAAACACAACAAAAGCAAACACTAGATGGTTTCATATGAACCATACAAGGACTCGACTGCGCATAGGGGTTACACGACCTATCCTACCGTAGAGGTCATGAACTGGCATATCCGAGTAGCGAAAAATGCCTAAGCGGCGGAATGCTCGGTCGCGTATTCCGGCTCTTCGGGGTCTTCCTCCTTGTCATCATCTGTCTGGGCCCCCTTGTCACTTGAGGGTGTGGGGGAGTGGAGGACTTGGATACGACGGTGCTTCGTCGGTGGTGCAGGGAAAAGCTAGCGATATTCCCTTGCCGTCATCCGGCGTCGCCGAGCTGGTTCTTCATTCTTGGAAGATACATCTTCGGGGGGCCTTCCGCCTCGGTATGCGATAGCGGACTGTCCGGAAGGTGCTCCTTCCTTCTTGATCCTATTTGTCTTCTCTTGAGCTCGACAAAGAAGTGCCTTGGTCTTGTGAAGTTCTTCTCGAAGCTTCATCGATTCCGAGGCCAAGTCTTGTGCCAAGCTGTCGGCACATAGACTAAGGTAGGTCTGGAACCGAAGCGAGAGTCCTTCCTTCAGTGGAGGGGCTAGTGCGCTGCTTTCATCTTCACCTTCCTTCCGGTAAGGCAAGAAGCGAGTTGTCATCTTGGCTGCCATCTCCGGAAGAAGCTCGCGGAGACGGGTTAGTGCCTTGAGTGCAGCAGCCTCGACAGCGAGAGGTAGTGTTGCCATCTGGGGTCCCTCGAAGAACCAACTTGTGGGAGGATCGTTTTCCTTCACGATCACTTCCACGTGGTATTCCACCTCAGTGTCGCTAACGCAATGCTCACGGTAGGTGAGGATGGGCGCTCGGTGGAACTGACACTCCTGGTGCCTATCCTCGAGAAGCAAAGGAAACCCAGTGGTCAGGTGCTCTTCGGGTACAACGGCCATCTACAAAGGTGGAATCAGAGAGGTTAATAGGCTGATGAAATCTCAGGTTTAGAAAAGGAGAGAGGTTCAGAAGGTTTTTTTAAAAGGGGTCTCATCTAACTAACGCCCATGCTAACTAAGGCTTCCTACAGTCAGGATGGCTCTGATACCAGCTCCGTGGGGACCCCGACTTAGAAGTCGAGATCACCGAATGCACGTGTACAGTGATCCCAGAGATCAATGCTCACTTAACACACAGAAGCTGAATAACAAGAGTCTTACAGCCATAAATATCGTCTTATCCAAATTAAGGCCATTATGGCCAAGTCTTACATAGATAAAGCCTCACGGGCTGAATAGCAAATAATTCGAATAGCGGAAGTCTTCGATGATAAGTAGAACCCATGCCATCTGCCTTAACCCTACAGGCATTTTGACTGGGACATCGTCCTAGTTCGCATGTTCGTCTCCAAAGAACTCTTCTTCATATTCCTGTTCCTCCATGCCTGGCCAATTAAATAACCAGTGGCAAGCCAATGAGTACTTTGAATGTACTCGCAAGCAACCCATGATTTGGTTCATAGTAACAATGCAATCGAACAACAATGAACAATCTAGCTACGAGCTAGAATAAATATTCTGCCATCAAGTATATGCATCAATAATTTCTTGTGACCTCGAGGACAGGTTACCGATATCAACATGATTATGATTCATCTCATCGAGTCAAGTCACCACCTTGACTCATCTTACACACACACAAGGTTTCGCAAACATTGGACGTAGCCCAAGAGCGGTTACCCAACTATCCTTGACCGTGGACACGGCTATTCGAATAGTTTTACACTCTGCAGAGGTTGCACACTTTACCCACAATATCCGGGGAACTTCCATGTCATCCACGACCCGCAGTACCTCAAGTACCCGGGGTAAGCACCGGATCTCTATCTTTCCCTAGGCGACACTAATATGGAGTCCACTCGATTGGTAACAGCCCCGTGCCAAACATTTCACATCTTAGAGATTGTGGAGCCTTGCTCCCATATTCATCACATACCACTGACACGGGGTACCAACGGTGTGTTCGGTGCCCTGTGAAAACAGTCATGGCCGCCTTCCAAGCACGACCCCGTCCCGAGAGTGACCTCATGTCACCCCCGTAACTAGTAATGCGGGCACCATGCTAGTATCGACCTAGGTAATCAATAATGCCCTTTCCCATATAAGGGTAGAGTGGTTGCACATGTATGGTTGGAATAACGGTCGCAACTTAAACCAATCCGTTTGAAAAACATCACACATACTTGTCTCGATACACCACTTCGTCATCAAGTGGTTACCCATCTCACCATCTCCCTCGGGCATGAATGGCACCCGACGTTTTTTTTGAAAGAATGCAACCATGAAGGTATCATGGCACACATGCATCTCTAAGCATCACTACTAACCATATGCAAAGCATCTAGCACATAGAAAGGTTATGAGCAAACATGCATCATGTGGTGGTTTCAAACTAGGTCACCACCATAACTCTTATCATCATGCAATCGGAAACAAACGGGTTCCGAAGAACTCAAGTGTATCATGGTCAAAGGGCTGCTTGCCTGGATTGGCTTGGTCTTCAAAGTCTTCAAATCCTTTTGCTTCTCCTTCTTCAGCAACTTCGTCAAATACGAGATCTAATCGTCGCAAAATAACAACGGGAAAATAAGACCACAATGAAAACAGAGAAATCAAAGTGCTCAGAAAAATGTCAGCTTATTTTTGTTAAATACTAGGGGGAAAACTAAGATGAAAAAAATTCTTAGTTGGAGTTTTGGAGTTGCAGAATGGTATCTAAGGATTTTAGAGCAGGAGTTTTATTGCTCAAATTTGAATTTAAATTTGAACATAACAGGAAAGTTTCATGGATATGTGTGAAAGTGACACCATTAAATAGGTTGGAATATTACAACATTTTAGGAGTTGGAATTAATTTATTTGGACAAATATTCATTTTTGTAAAATTATTTGAATCTTTACAGAAAAGAAAAAGCCCTGTGCAACTGGGCCAGAACGGCCACAGTGCACGGCCCAGGGCTAACAGCCCAGCCGCACGGGGTCCAGCGCGCGCACGTCAGGATTTCAAACCTGACGGGCGGGGCCCGGCGGTCAGCGACTGCGAGGGGAGAGAGAAGGCGGTGAGGATGACAGGCGGGGCCCGCCTGTCATTTTCAACCTCTCGTCCACGGCGACGGCGAGCTCACCGGCGATGATTCCGGGCACGGCGGGGCAAACGGAGGGCAGGGATGGACTCAGGAGCGAGTTGCCGTTCCAGTGGTGGTGGTGCAGCCCGCCGGAGAGGCCTGGCTCATCGGCGGCGAGGTGGGACGGCGGAGGGTCGTCGGGAAGTTGCTGGCTAGCTCGTTTCCGGCAGCTGCAGAGGGGGAAAAGTGAGGGGGAAGCATTAGTGGTGCACGGCGGTTCCAAATCGAGCGAGAGAAGGGGCGGAGAGGGCCTGTACCTCGAGATCGCCGGTTGCCCGACGCGGCGGAGCTCCGGTCGATCCCGAGCACAGGGGCTTTCTGGGGATGAACAAGTGGTGCTGGAGGGCTAAAGGAGGTGAGGGGAGGCCGTTGGTGCCGTTGGAGAGGCTCGGGCGAGCTTATATAGCCGAGCCCACGGTCCACCGTGGACTCGTGCGCCGGCGAGGTCGCAGGCGAGGTCGCAGGCGAGGCCAGAGGGCGTTCTGGGGCTTGTGCTTGAGTCGGGGAGGTTCATGGACAAGTCCTACGCCTAGTAGAGGGGAGAGGAGGAGCGGGGAGAGCTCCAGACAGCGCGCGCGTGTGAGGCCGAAGAGTGGAGGCTGCGGGCGGCCAGCGCGCGTGTGGAGGCGGCCACTTGAGGGCGGAGGAGGAGGGGGACAGCGCCGGGGGAGGTCGCGGACGTCGAGGGGCATCGACTGGCGCGAGGGGAGAGATCGAGGTTGTCGGGGGCAGGCGATTGGGCGAAGCTACAGTGCGGGGGCTCACTGTAGCGCGCTCTGGAGCGGCCTTATCGCATGCCATGGCATGCCATTGGTCCTCTGGGCGCGTCCGCCGTGTCTGGGGGTCCAGGGTGATGCAAGCAACACGGATGATGCCTTGGATGCTCTGGAGAATCAAGGAGAGAGAGGTGAAGCTGGTAACTTGGTGAATTTTGGCTGTCCAGCAAGGTGAACTAGGGTTTTCACCCCTCAATCATGGAGCTGGGGACATGGGGGAGTTACTGGAGGTATATAGTAACTAGATGAAGCTGTGGTAGAATTGAGGCCAAGGTAAATAGTAAAAGGAGTCAAGATGGTAGTTTTGGTAAATTAGGAGAAGGTGTTTGATTAAGTTTTGGTCAAGCAAATGATCTCCTCTTGCCATGACACTTAACATGATTGAATGTCATATGAAAATAGGGTGTTTCACCAAATTTGGGCTCATTTGAAGAAACTAGCCAATGTAACTTTGGTGAACCCTAGAAATCAACATAAATGGCTTCATCTTGTTTAAGTCAATCTAATCATCTCCCCTTGATGCACCACTTGGTTTAGTTTCATCATTTGGGGTTATGATCATGCCCACAAAGTTTGAAGCTCCAGGTAAAAAGTTGGTAATGTAAAGTTGTTCAAATTTTCATTTGAACAGAAATGGTTTTGGGGTATTCTGACCAAGTTGTTCTACTCCAAATCTTGTGCCATTTGGTCTAGATGCCTTATTAGGCCATTCTAGAATGTGCACCAAGTTTGAGAGCATTTGTACAAGTTTGGCAATGTAAAGTTGCTCAAACTTCAAATATGGACAGAATGGTTTTGAAGGGTTTTGAGGATGATATCTTGCTTCCCAAGGCATGAAGCTTGGCAATATCATCAAATATGTCATATATGACATGATAGAATTTCCCTAGAATTTTTGGAGAATATTTCCTTTGTAAATATTTCAAAAGCTTGAAATAGCCCGATAGGGTTTTGGAGGGATTAACCCATTATTTTGAACATGACCAAGTGTTGAAACTCTTATATATGGACAATATATGTCCTATGAGTCTCCCTGAATTTTGGCAAATATTTTTGAAATACTTAAATAATTTTCCCCTATTAAAGACCATTTATGGCTTTAAGAAAAGCTTTTAAATAAAATAGGAAAATAACTTTTAAAATTATACTTTTGTGGTTTCTAGGAGTCCTATGACTACTAGGTCTCAAATATACTTTTTGAAATAATTTTCTCACCCTAAATCAAGCACTTGCAGTGCAAACCTTAATTCAGGGGTTTTTGGAATACTAAATTTATAAAATATATCTTGGCCAAATTAATTTTGTAGGAAAATACTATACTGTTATATAACACTTGGCATGATCATTGGGCAGAAGTTTTGGATATGGAGATGAATTCTACAAGAGGTAATAGTTGACTTTAATGAGCACATGAAAAGCATATGAAGAAAAACTCAATTCCAAATAAAAGCCAAATGATGCCAAAAAAAATTGCTGGTCCAATCTTTTCATGCTTCATTGATGCAAATAACATGTTACAAAATGCAGGGTGTGACATTAGTAATCCCATACCTACTACCTCCGTCCTGGTTTGTTGTTCCCCATTGTAATCTGTGTCAAATTTTGATCATAAATTTAACTAATGAAATGTTAGTGCATGTCACATGCACTAACATGTTATTAGTTAAATCTTTGGTCAAAATTTAGCACAAAATAGAATGGTGAGGAATAAACCAGGACGGAGGTACTACTAGTAGTAGTTTAGAAGCCCAAATAAATGAGTGAGGCGCCTTAATGTTACTCTCCACTATGACTTGTCTTATGAGAAAAGTTGGGGAAGCCGCCAACAGAACTGCCCCTAGGAGTAGTAGCTAGGAATACTAGGAGTAGTAGCTAGGGATCGAGTGTGCGAGATGAACCAGAGAAAGTAAATGCAGAGAGATGAAATGCAAAACAGACGCAGGGATGTGATGGTTTCTTGTCCGTTTAATTTACCAGGCCACTTATTACTGGGAGTGGTTTGGTTTTGTGATATGACGGCTTTACTGCCGCGCCACGAGCGGGGTGAGACTCCCGTGCAGCGCCGCCCTCTACACTAGTACTATATTGTTACTTCAATTTTTGGTCGTATGAATCTATAGTAAGGTGCCTGTGCATTGCACGGAATTGTGAAATGCATTGATCGGGGAGTTGTTTATTTTACGTATCCAGTGTCACCGCCCACGTACCTTCGAGGGTAGTAATATTGAGCACACACCCGTACATTGGCCTCGTGTTAGTGTCACCGGCGTCACCGGCGTCACCCCTGACCCACACTACAGAGATTTGGCAGCGGCCTGCGCGGGCCTCGCCGGTGCCCATGATCAAGAGGAAGACGCTGTCGTCCTCCTCCGAGACTAGCAGACGGCGCTGATCCTCCAGCGACTCCGGCAAGGTGAACGGGTAGCACGTCTCGTACTTGATGTTCTTCGCCAAGGGCCAGTAGTGATCGCCGCACGCCTGCGTTAGATGATGCACGATGTCCGTCGGCGAGCCCCAAAATGGCACCGAGCACTCATAGCAGTAGACGAAGGCCTCCTTGGAGGCATCGACCAGGCCGTCCATGAAATGGGAGTGGCTGTAGGGGACGTTCCGCCAGTTGAATATATGAGCAAGTTACTATGAGATTTAGTCCGAATAAGCACAAAATAAATCATGATGGCTATAACAGAGATTAAACTAATCATGCGGACTGATTGGAGCGTAGGAGGAAGTGGCTGTAGGGGACGTTGCGGCTGCTGAATGGAGCGCATGAGTAGCCCACGAAGCAGTAGATGGTGCTCCTCCCTAGTCTCTATTATTATCTCTATCTCTACTACTCTTCTTTGTTTTTTATAATATACTAGTTGTAGTTGTAAAATCAAATAGTACTGCGCCATCCACTACACTCCCGGCTGAACACGCCTCCTCGCCTCAAAGCCCTCAGGCCGGAGATTTTTAAGCCAGCTCCTTGCTTGCTGATGCCGCTTGATCTTCAGAAACGGCGTGTCATGCAGCATAATAATCGTAGGGTGGCGAGCATCAACCCCCTTGACTGCGATCTGATCCCTGTCACCCTCAACTACATTAATGGTATGTACTAGGTCGGCATGAACACGTCTTGGATGGTACTCGTCGACGGTCGCGATAGCTGCATGCTCGTGGAGGTCTACACCCGGTGATTGATCCCCCTTCCTTCGATTAGCACTGCACTACTTTGGCACCGCGGCCTAGAATACTCGGAATCTTATAGTAGCCAAAATGATACCAAGTTTGATTTGCTCAAGGTTGTAATCTGCCAAGTGCCCACAAGATCTGCGAATTGTAAAGACTTCAGGCTAATTGCGTTCTTCAACTGCGTTCTCGCCTATTTGACAGTTCACTGCGGTTAGTGGATAAATCTGCACGACCATCACAGTATCACACATCCTCCATGGTTCTATGATGCCATTGAACACAACGGCTTCATTTGCGCTGTCGACTCCATCTATGGTTGGACGTATTGCTGGCCTACTCCAGTCATCGCTACAAACGGCTGTTACAGCAATATGTTACTTTCCTATGATATCATGATGGCTTGCTTATATTACTGTCAACATTTACTGACAAAATATTCATGCTCATAACATGCAGTTCTTAAGATTGACTACATCAAGAGCCCTTTTTTATTTGTCTCCAACTTTTTTTTTGGGTTATTTGACTCCAACTTTATATGATGTTGTAGGCCGCATGGTGTCCCTGCCCTTTCTAATCCAAGAACCTTTCAAAGAAAAGCGGCATGGCAGTTGCACGTGGTTCCTGACTTGATCAGATGATGCCGAACGATTGATGATCGTTCGCATGTACCGGATGTGTTGTTTCGCGGAATACAATCACAGTCATTGCAAGGTCTTTGAGCTGGATCCCAGCTTCTCTGGGCCTTCAAGAATTTTTGACTGGAGGTTGGTAAGTAGCCTTGGTACATGCCCTCTATTTGTCGGACTTAATTATCCGATTAACCAAGAGATAATTGACGGCAAGGATCATTATGGCAGCGCAGTTTCATTCATCAGGCAAAACAGTGTGTACACAGCGTACCATGCGTCTCTGCATGCACCATACCCTGATATGTGCCGCCACGCTCTGTAGCCCAAAGTACGAGAGGGGGTCGCAAGTATCAGACTTTGACCTGCTGGCTGGAGTTTCCCCCACCAGGCACCCATCTGGTTCAAGCCATATGCCAATCTCCATAGCTTAATAAATAGTAACATCTAATTGAGCCAGTTAGTTAGATGTGTACACTTGTGTAGTAGGATCTTTATTTAGTTTGATGCATACACTTGTTCTTTTTTGGTAGCCCTTTTGTAAAGATGGCTAATGTTTGGTTTGGAAGAGAGAGCTGCGTCTTCACTCTTCTGGCCTGCTTACTGCTTCTGTTGCACCCCCAGCCCTGGTTGCTGCTGCTGTTTTCAATGTACAATTAGTAGTATATTTCATCTATTGGTTGAATAAATGTGTTGTTAGAACGACAAACACAATGTTTTGGAAGTCGTTGCACATTTCGATCCTTTAGTGCCCTGTACCGTACGTAGCGCATACTATTTTTCGTATGGAACACATTTTCCACTTGTTGATAACATGCAGCCCACTGATGAATGCAGCCCAATAGACAAGCCCATAATTAACTGGAAGAGAGGCTCTTACATGAATCCGACCCAGGTACATGCTCATGGTCCCCTAAACATAAATAAGTAAAGCTAAATGCTCATGCACTAGTTCTTTAAATTCACGATTTAAAAGGAGGATATTATTTCCTATGATAGTGTCATTACATTCAGTCGATATTATTCTTCGGCAAAGATAGCGACCAGTCTTCTTTCTCCCAGCATTTTCTTCCTGCAACCAGCGGACCCATGCAAATCGTAGTCAACGTCGTAAATAGATCCGGTCCATTTTCATTTTTCAATAAGAATGTCCAACCCAGCCTAGCACACTGGCAACAACACTTTATCCTCCGCCTTGGTGCGCTCGCCGCGGCGCCGCCGTCCGACCCTATCAACACAGTTTTTTTTGCAAATGGTCCCTGTCAACATAGTGAATCAGGAGAGGACTGTAGTTGTGAGTATGACAGTAGAGACCCACCAGGTCCACTCCTGAACACAAGAAAGTGCCTCTTTTACTAGTCACATGAACCCCTCATTTATTTACTCTAATCCACCCTGCTGATATCTGGGACCCACATCATTTTCTACGTATAGTCAATTAAAGATAGAATTGCACAACTTTTTTTAGTAGTAATTCGGAGGAGGAGGCTATAAACTGGGTTGTGCGGTCTCTGTGGCCCGTCTAACAACATGACCAGCCCAGCAGTTTTTTCTTTGGGAAAATAGGTAGCCCAGTATTTCTTTTTGAAGAATACCCAAGCTAGCCTATTTGTTTTCTTTGACTTACTGGGCTGCAAATCTTTCAAGACAAGCAGGGATGCATTCCGGCCTGGCCAAAGAGTATGGTCAATGTTTGTTAAAATTAACATCAAAAGGGGTTGAAAATTCCAAAAAAAATATAGCAAATGGGATATTAGTTTCCTTTTTTGTTTTTGTTCTTCACTAATATCTTATACGTATTTCATTGGATTTAACATGACATAGTACTAATTTATTTTTAAATTTGTTTTAGTATGGCTACTAACTTTTGGATTAAGAATATTTTGTACCCCAGCAAAAAATTGTGAATTTTCAAAATTTCCCACATATTTAGGTAATTTTTTAACCCTGGTACTGACCAGAAAACGGGCAGTAATTCTAAAAATGGAAAACGGGCTGCAATAAATTCCATATGGTTTAGAAAATGAGTAAATTTTTTTAAAATAATAGCAAATGGGCTATACACGCCACAGATTTCGAGGATGACTTGTTTGCACAAGGCTTTGTCAGTCAACACACGATTCTAGCAGCAATGACTGTTGGATGTCCATCCAACGGCCGATGTACTTCTTCAATCTCTGATCTTCCTGCTCCAGCCGCCTAAACTAGCGCCTACGGGACTACCTGCTCCCTCCTCTTGTGGACCGCTGTGATGCCGCACAGGCTTCCCCGGCCGACCCTACTCCCTCCGCTGGCCTGGCCGCACGCAATCAACTGCCTCCTTATTACGCGAAAAAATGATTCATCCCACCGACATCTGGGGTGCACCGGTTGGGAGGTTGACCTATGGGCCTACTAAGTTGACGCGTACGCAGGGTTGTCAACTTAGTTAACAAACGATTGTAGCAGTAGTAACCGTTGGATTTGAATCGAACGGTCCTCCTGCTTCTTCAATCGCTGCGCTTCTTGCACCAGCCGCCCAAACCAGCACCGGCGAGACCGCCTGGTCCTGCCTTCAGTGGCCGGTTGTGCTGCCGTTGAGGCCTCATCGCCCCCTACTACTCCCACCGCTAGCCGGGCCCTGCGGCGACGGCAGCCTCACACCGCAGCCGAACCAGTGAACCCTCGTACTCCTCTCCACGTGGGCATCCACTGCCGCATATTCCCCGGCTCCACGTCGTCCCCTTCCTAGGCCTCGCCATCATCGACCGAATTGGTGCTCTCGGCGCGGCGTGGTTAATGTGGTCAACGACCGACTTCCATCGGAAGAGTAATGTACGTGGAGAGGCTGACAGCTGGGTCCACGGCCACAGCCCAGTTTTTTTGTGATTCGCCAAGTAAGTCGCTTTGTCACGCCTGTTGGGCTGCAAATCTTTCAAGATGAGGAGAGCTTTCATTCGGCTGGCCGAGAAAATGGCCTATCAGTAATGAGAAATGGGCTGTACATTTTTAAAACACATCACACCGGCAATTAGTTTCAAATTTCTTTTTTTTATTTCGAGATTTGAAATTGCATTGATTTTTATGCGTGGAAAATTTGTTGGATTTTATATTGATATATATTTATTTTTAAAATCAGTTTGAACGTGACTCAAAATTTCGGGATTAAAAACAGTTCGGACCGCACCGAAATATGCAAAATTTCGTATAATTTTTTAACCGTGGCCACAATATGGGTTGTAATGCTAACAAAAAGAATATGGGCTCCAACAAAAACCTTAAGAATTAGCAAATGGGCTGTAAGTTAATAGAAATAATGGCAGATGTGTTGTATGATGTTTTCCGCAGATTTGAGGCTTTCCTAAAAAAAGGTTGACACACAAACATTGACTATTGGATGTCTATCCAACGGCCGTCGCGCTTCTTCAATCTCTGCTCTTACTTCTCCAGCAACTCAAACAAGCGTCGGCAGGACTGCCTGCTCTCTCCTCCCCGTGGCCGGCTTTGCTGCCGCGCAGGCCTCACCGCCCCACCGTACTCCCATCGCAGGCCTAGTCATCCCTCTACTCACCCACACCAGCTGTTATTCTCCGGCGATGGCAGATGAACTAGTAAACCCTCGTACAGTTGGACTGCCCTCCGCGTGGGAAACAACTGCCAAGTCTTCCCTGGCTCCGTGTCGTTCCCTTCCTAGGCCTCGCCGTCGTCCATCGCCCTGTTGCTCTCGGTGCGGCCTGGTCAACGTGGTCAACGACCGACATGCATCTAAAGTGGACTGTACGTGGAGAGGCTGATAGCTGGGTCCACGGCCGCACGCAAGGAAATGCCTCCTTATTACAGGCAAAATAATGATTCCTCCACCTGACATATAGGACCCACCAAAAGGGCCTCTGTATTTCGCGAATAAAACGTTACCGCCGCTGACAGCTCTGACCCACCAGTTATATCTCCGCACGCAAGGAAGTGCCTCCTTATTAAGCACAAAAAAATGTATACTCCCCCTGCTACCAGGGACCCAGTATAGTGGGAGGCTGACTTGTGGGCCTACTAAGTTGACGAGGACGGAGGGCTTTGTCAACTTAGTCAATATGCACGATTATAGCTCCAGTGACCGTACGATGTCCATCAAACGACCATAGTGCTTCTTCAACCTTTGGTCTTCTTGCTCCAGCCGCCCAAACCAGCGCCGGTCGTGCCTCGTGCTCCTGCCTCCCGTGGCCGGCTGCGATGCCGCGGAGCCCTCACCATCCCTACTACTCCCACCGCTGGCCAGGCCATCCCTCTACTGACCCACACCCCATGTTATTCTGTGGAGACGGCAGACTCACACCGCAACCGAACCAGTGAACCCTCATACTCCTCTCCGCGTGGGCATTCACTGCCACGTCTCCCCTGGCTCCGCGTCATCCCCTTCCTAGTCCTCACTGTCGTCCACCACCTTGGTGCTCTTGGCGCGGCGTGGTCAATGTGGTAAAAACCGACTTCCATCGGAAGAGTACTTTACGTGGAGAGGCAGACACCTGGGTCCACGGCCGCAGCAAGGAAGTGCCTCCTTATTACGCGCAAAATAATTATTCCTCCACCTCACAGCGGGAACCTACCGGATGGGCCATCGTATTTCACGAAAAAAAATGTTTCCCCCTGACTACTGGGAGCCACCAGCTACATCTTCGCAAGCAAGGAAGTGCGTCCGGTCAAAAAAAAACGATTCGCCCCCCTGACTGCTGGGACCCACCAGCTACTTCTTCGCAGGCAAGGAAGTGCCTGACAGTTCGGACTCACTTGGTCGAAGCGTATGTAGCATTCTCATTCTGGTCGAGAACATGTACGTACATACTGGTCGATGTAGAGGAGCGCACGTGTCGTAGTAGAGGCGCGCACGTAGCAAGGACTCGTACATACAGTGGTCAGTGTGTGAGAAAGAAAATATGGCCACGTATGTACATACGGGCAGGGTCTCGAACGCCTAGTCGCGCATACATACGGCCATGGCTCGTGTACATGGCTGGGTCGGAACGGAGAAACAACGTCGTCGTCGTGTCCATGGGGAGCCAATCAGCTGGGTCGGAACGGAATGCGTCATCGTGTTCATCGGGAGGGCTTGGACGGAACAACCGATGGAAACGAGGCCTGGCGTACCATAGAACGGAGGAAGCAGACCTCATACGGTTGAAACGAGGGTCCTGTTGACCGGGAGGGGTGTGGAATACAACAAAACAGAGAAAACATAGTTGTGTTGGAGCGCTACGGTCAAAACAGGGGTCCTGTTCATCGGGGGGTGTGGCATACCGCAAAACGGGACTCCACGGGATACTGTTCATCTCCACCGCCGACCCCCTCCAGCATCCATGGACTACTGTTCATCCACCGTCGACCTCCTTCAGCCTCCACCTGCGACAATTCATCCATGGGCTCCTGGTCATCCAGCCTCCACCGCGCGCTACTCCACCGACTACTGTTCGACCATCCCTCTCCACGGGCTCCTATTCAACCACCCCTCCACGGGCTATTGTTCATCCAACCCTCCACCGCCTACTATTCATCCATCCCTCCACGGGGTGTTCTTGTTCATCCTGCCCTCCACGGGGTCCTGTTCATCCAGCCCCAACCGGCTCGATCGACCGGGATCCTATTCATCCAGAGGCAACACAACGGGGTCCTATTCGTCCACCCCCACCGGGAACTGTTAATCCAAACCCCCAGCAACACTCACTGTTCATCCAGAGGCAGCATCGATCGGCTTCACTTAGCAGCAGTAGCGAAGGAATCGCTCGATCGGGTTCAGTTAACAACCATCGATCGATCGCTCGGGTTCAGTAACGCGTAGCCTGCAGTGCAATTGCACGGGTTCGGTTAGATCCCAATGCCTCGCACCCACGCGCGTGCGTGTACGAGAGAAACGCGCATCGCTCGGCCCCGACCACACACCGTAACTGGGAACACCCCGATATTTTCCTCACCCTCGCTTCTACTACGGTTTTTTCCATCAGGGGCAGCCCAAAGAATGTCATGCAGCTGCGTCTCTGGCCCGCCCAGGACGAAAAGCCCATTTTCTGTCATGATTTTTTGTCATAGAAGTAGGACCCCACCACATCTATGATGATACCGGGTTTTGTCCCAATTATTGTCATAGAAGTGTCATAAGTATGACATAATTTTTTTTTGTTCGGCCCAAAATGTCACGGATGTGTCTTTTTTTGTAGTGTCTCCTACAAATATCCCATCGCTAAGTCAAATCCTTATACTTGTAAGAATTTCATCTTGCGAACGTCATTGTCCTACAACATGCAATTTACTCTAGGGGTAATGAAAGCTATGCTATCCTATTAATATGATCCATCAAGTTGATCTACGATCATGAAAGTCTCGTATTCCACCAAGGAGTCTGATATATTTTCCCAAGGTCACTGGTATAAACTCATCAAGTCACTTGTCCTCTATTCCTATATCCTCATATTGGTCTGCCCTATGGCATCGTTAGTTTTGCTGTTATCTTAAGATGATAATATGCTCATTCACTATGTCCACTAGTTCCATAATGAACCCAGTGTTGTGCAAGGTTATGGAGGCTTAACTGGTTCTCTTGCAATTCTGTGGGTTAAGCATATGGTTAAGGACTCAAGCTGGGGTATCTCGTGATGTCTCGATTGGTCTAGGGATGGGTTTCTAACATTGAGGTTTAAACATAACTCTACGGGGTTGCACTTGGTTGAGGAGGCTGTAGCAAAAGTCTTCAATGCTATTTGGTTGCCGAAGTGGAATCTTTTTATATCTTGTCTTACTGGTCTTCGGTTGAGGAGAGAGATGAGAAGGAAAAGTAGCATAGATGGGGAATGCCTAAAGGGGGTTCTATGTTGTAAGTGCAAACAAACAAGTGGCGTAAAGTCCACACACAATTTCGTTAAGATAAGATAGGTGATATAGTCGTATACATGCTGCCTAGGGAAAAAGTGCGACTTATATCAAAACACAAACAAATAAAAACAAGCAACACAGAACATGGTTCCATTCGATCCATCACATGGACTCGACTGCGCATAGGGGGTACACGACTCATCCTACCCTAGGGGTTCTCAGACTCGATAGTCGTGCTTGCTTCATTGTGATGACTCGGGCGACGACCCTGGCGACGACTCGGACGACCACTCCGACTACGACTCCGATGACGACAAACAACTAGTTAGTCATCTATACACAATTATGTGTCAAATATATCCTAGGGTTTCTCGAGTAACTCCTGCCTGCCTTTTTTGGAATTGAAAACATATGGTTATGTTCTCCCAATCCATGAAATCTGAGTAAGTTTCATTAGATCCATGTAGTGTATTGATTGTTTGAATGGTACAAGGGATAAGTGATTAGTTGTTTCATCTGTGCAAATGATTTCTGCAAGTAATCCGGCTAGGGTTAGTGTTCTTGCAAATAATTCCTAGCCAGGACTTGACAATTGATTTTGAATGACCTACATGTATGTTTGTGCCATTATTTTCTTCAAGATTGGTCTTTACATAGGCGACTATACTTAAAAATGGAACCATAATCTCTAGATATGTATAAAAATGGCCATAAATTCCTAATCCTACTTCACAGCATGTAAACATTGATTTGATGCAAAATTTTGGCAACTACCAAATGTTCGCTAGAGAGTAGTTTCTAAACATTAATTTGTACATGTGCTATATGACGATGTGGACAACGAGGATGAAGATGGCTAGAGGAGGTACAAAATACAAATCCTGAGGGAGCTTTATGCGGGAATGCAAAACAAGCGTATTAGGACCTGGGACGGTGGCTATCGAAGCCCATTTTGCAACCAAAAGCTTCATGACGTGTATGAAAGTATTCTTGCTCATACAAGAGGACGAGCCATTGGCTCCTTCAAGCAGAAGTATTCTTGTCGAGTGGTGCACACCGCATACGTCGAGTACATGGAGAAGCTTCGGGATCGTGCTGACATATGAGATGAGATGTGGGAATGAACTATGTACGCTAGAGTGTGCTTAATGACGGTCGAACTATGTACTTACGGTTGAACTATGCTTTTGTATGATTATTATCTATGTCTGAGTATGTTTAATCTATGTTTACTTATGTCTAAATGTGGGATGTGGAAGCACTCAGTTTGGTTGATGAAGGTAGTACATCGATCACACATGGTTCCCAAAATTGGAATCATGTGCAACAACTTTCATTTTGCGTGTTACGTCAATCACACACAGTTGGCTCTAGCAAACCGTTGCCTTTGAAACTCTTTGTGGTACAGAAAACCCTCACCACCCAATTCAAAAAATAAAAAATAAAACCCTCACCATCCCCAGGTCAAAAAAACCCTCACCCCACTCGACACCCCCTCCGGTCCCCATTCACACATGCACAAGATTCTCTGCATCTATGCATGGCATCGACTATCGCGGCGGCAACTACTTAGCTAACCACCTGCCGCCGCCGCCAGGCTGCCGGCAAACCCCACCGCATTTTGCCACTTCTACTTGCCGTCGCCAATCGCCATCGACTTTCTCGATGCTGCTCACAATCGACCCAGGTCCGCCCGGTTGGCAAATCCATCGTACTAACTGTATTTTCTCATAGACAATAAGGTAACTTATTAAATGAGATATTATCTCATCACTTATCCCACTTCATCTGCCTCCTTTAATCCCTCGGCCGAAATGACCGTGAATTCATTTTTATTCGAGCTGATTTGAGGGTTTTCTTTCATTCATAGAGTGTACAGTGCACGGACACATCAGGACTTTGCGGCCTCTGCCAGACATCCATGGAGATCCATCTCACCGTACCAGATGACTTGAGGATGCGTGCGGTATGTTCAATCTCACCCTAAATCGGTTGGCATGGCCTAATTTCCTGAACATATACTAAATATTGCTACATTTGCATAAAACGTGCCACATTCACCATACACATCAAAGGGGATTTTTTTTCTTCTTCTTTCTATGTTAGGAAAAGTAATGATGTATTGTTCCTTCGATTACTCTCATATTTCCATGACATCATGTTTACCCTATCTGTTTAATTATAGATTTTTGTCCTTCGAATTCAACTATTGTACAGTTCTTGTAATTTGGGCCCATATTTTCATGTCACCATATTTTCTTTAAGAATTCAACC
The DNA here is from genome assembly GCA_902687465.1 of Secale cereale. Lineage (NCBI taxonomy): Eukaryota > Viridiplantae > Streptophyta > Magnoliopsida > Poales > Poaceae > Secale > Secale cereale. Next base: position 236,182,206 of record LR738713.1, on the reverse strand, counting down.
ATTTTCTGCAACGCGTCCCTTGCTATGCAAAAGAATATGTACTACACAATCTTCCCCTTTACATACTTGATGAACGTGGTGACTCTTATTTTTGCATTGGCCTCTCGAAAGAAATTTCTATGTTTTATGTACTAAAAGCAAGCACTAAAATTGAAGTGCACATAGAACAGCCTGGTCATGATATATATGCTAACTTCCTCGACTATATCACCCGTCCAGATTTTGTCTAAAATAAGTGTTCTTTTCAAGTATCTGCATGATGACTTACCTAGCAATATGAATGAATTGTGTAGTATTTAAGCAATGAATTGTTATTCCATTTTATTACTCTATTCCTACCTACTAACTTCTTGTTACCAACACACTTGTATATTGCCCTATTTTAACTAAATATTCCCTGTACACCCACTTCAATCAGAAATCGCCGCTGACAAGGAAACTCCGGGGGTGGAGAACGGGGATGCCAACAAGCGGAGGCGGGTCTAGCAAGAATCGCAAGTGACTCCAGCAGGCCTAGACTTCATCAGCAGCCTCCCCAATGATATGTTGACAGTTATCATGTCCCTCCTCCCAATCAAATATGGGGCGCGGACAACCATCCTTTCCCGGTGATGGCACCCCCTATGGAACTCCACCCGCCTCGACTTCATCGACACCCACGAGCTCTACCATGGCTATTGCAAAAGCTTGGATGCATTCTCCAAGATCCTCGATAGTCACCCTGGCCCAACCAGAGGCCTTAGCATGGGCAAGTTCCTTTCCAAAGGCAAGGATCAAGCCAAGCTTGACGACTGGTTCCAATCGCCCGCCCTAGATTAGCTCGAGGATCTCACTTTTGATGATGGGTATATGCGCTTGCTACCAACATCCGTGCTCTGCCTCGCTCTTGATGGCACGCCCGCTCTTATTCTACCATGACGGAAGCACCTCAAGCTCATCACCGTCTGCCTCCCAAATGGTGACATGGAGTGCCTCCTCCGTGACTGTACTGCACTCGAGTACCTTCGTCTTCAGGAGATCAATGGGTTGGGTAGCTTCCACATCACCACCAAGACTCTCCGGACAATTTATGTGTGTTGTTGGTGCCAAGATGTGTACCACGGTATGGTCATTGAGGACACACCTTCACTTGAGAGATTAGTTATAGTTGATCAAGAAGGTCCAACAAGAATCAATGTCATTTCTGCGCCGAAATTGACAGTGGTGGGCTACTCGTCTGACTAATACTTTGAACTTGTTATTGGATCCACACCCATTTAGGTACAACATCCACCTTCCACCTCTCCTTCTAGAAATCAACATTATTTGTAATTTTGAAGATGTATGTTCGTGTCATCAAGAAAATGATTCCAACAAGCTTGACCACAAAACTGCGCAAAGTGAAAGTCTTGGCACTAGAATCTATCGGCCCAACCTAGAGCTAGTTGTCAGTTTCCTGAGATGCTTTCCGTGCTTGTTCCTTTCCTGTTAAATGCGAATCTTCATGGATTTCAATTTGTGACACATTTTTCCAAGTTTACAATGACAATGTACAACGATTTCTGAAGGATTTTTTGGAGGATTTTAGTACATACATGGTTTCCCCCCACATTGGTTGCTTGATCCATATGGTTACAATCCATAATCATTTCTCCCTTGGATTCATATGTACTAGTTTTCTTAGGGAACTTTTCATCCACTCCAACCTCGTGTGAAGACGGCTACATTTTTCTAGATTGTAATCATGTCGGATCAAAGATGGCATGTTAGTGCATTTTACAAATCCTGCAAACAAAATAGGCTTTAGTATTGTTCAAAACTACATGTAGGCACTAACATGTTTTCTTCTTTTGCAGGTATGATTAGGCCCAGTGGTGGATAATATGATACAATATAACAATCACATTGGATGCCTAGATCTCCATCTCTCAGAAATTACTTTGAGCTCCTACCGAGGGACCTTACCAGAGATTATATTCCCCAGGTTCTTTGTTGTCAGAGCAAGGGTGTAGATGGTAATGAGGTTTGCCCTACATTTATTTCTCAAAAATGAATGGTTTGTTGATCAGCGCCAGCGCCTGCTGCAGAATGGACTTAGCTCCAAAAATGTTGAATTTAATTTTGGAACTTCAGATGATAGAGTAATCGGAAGTCATCGTGTCAACCCCATACATGACTTCTTAGTGGCTGACCCCTTTGCATAAATTATGAGGTTTTAAAACCAGACTTGCAAGTTGTGATATTAGTTTGAACCTCCCTGATATCCATGTTCGGCGGATCAGCGCGAGTGTTTGCAGCTGATGAGCTGAACTACATTTCTAATATCAGTTTGAACCATGTAATCATCGAATTTGAGCCATATAACTCTGGAATTTGAACCTTGTAATATTTTGAGATTTTGTGGTACAATCGTTGGAATGGCACCGTACGAGACTCGTATGTTGGTAGCACTATTTTGACCTTAATATGCAATGGACTTAAATTTTATTAACCATTCCCGAATCTGTTTACCTTGTCGATCTCATAGCACACAATATGTATAGCTAACTCGAATGTGATCTTCGACATTATTGCACACAGTTGGTTTCATCAACTGTGTGCCCTGTAGAGCATAGAATTAAATATCGCACTCAAGTGTCCATCATCACCCTTCTGTGTAACTTTGACCTCATCACCCACAGTTAAACTTATGAACGAAGTCATTCCACACACTTCGTTTTTACAAAGGTTTCTGCCAATAAACACCCACGATTTGTCCTTCTTCTAGCCGACGCGTGGCCATACTAGCAGGGAGGAAAGCTTGCGCGAAAAACTGCGTGGTACCACGGGAACAGGCTCACCGACGATACATTTGGCGCCTCTTCGAGCCCACGTGTGGTCAAAAGAAACACGTGCGGTGCAGTGTTGTCAAGTGTGCACTAGAATCCTCCGCTATGAACGCGGTGACAAGAAGTGATGATTACAGGCCGGCTGGCCCCCATTTATTACAGTGGCCATTTAACCCTTGTGTCTCTTCAACCTTTCGATCACGCCCCACCATTGCTAGAAGCACACCCACCAATAAAAAATTCTTAGATGGTATCTTGCGCTGCTCCAATGGCTCACCCACAGAAGGTTCAAGGAGCTCTCGGTGGTGTACACCAACAACCCGATCTGGGTGGAGCACTCCTTCCACATCATGGAGTTTTTGCTTGCCGAGGAGAAGTACAAGGTGGTCGGGTTCGACCTCGAGTACACCCACGCTCGTGCAGAGTCTCGTCCCAAGGGTGCCATTGTCCAAATGTGCATGCACAGCCACGCGCTCGTCTACCACTACTGCCTGGCCACAAGGCCTTGCGAGCGTTTCACCAGGTTTCTCAACAGCCACCACTACATGTTTGCTACGGTGGACATCACCAACAATTTAAAGGTGCTCCAGAATTCGGGCATAGCCTGCAATAATCTTGTCGACATCCAGGGCCAATACAAGATTTGGGGCAGCAACGAGCATGAGATGGACTCACTAGTTCACTTCGCTGAGGCCATCATCGACCCCTACTACAGAGACGTGAAGGATTCCTGCAACAAGAACAAGCGTGCCTGGCACTCGGCCTCGATGGAGAAACTCGACAAAGCTCATGTCGTGTATGCGGCCAAGGAGGCATACATGAGCTACGAGATGTACAACCGGATCGTTGACATGAGGAAGTGCCTCCTTCCCCAAAATGGCCAGGGATCCAGCCGGAAGCAGAGCATTGGCAAGCGTCATCACAAAAAGAAGTAGATGATAAGATCCTCGTTTCTCCTAGGTTAGTATGCATGTAATTTCTTACTTTGGTGTGTGGAAATGTTATGTGTGTAGTCACTTGTGTAATTGTACATATGCTTAATTTGGTTTTGCAATGTTGTCGTTAAGTATATATGTTGATGCTCTATAGACTGAGCAAATCACATCGCACACTGACTAAACAATGTAACCCATCAGTGATGATTTCATCAATCAGTGACAATTGTATACCAGCATTCGTTTGCTCACAACACACACAGCTAATTAACATGAATCGTTTGTGTTGTTATCGGTCTTACCACACATTTCCGATTACAGACATATTTGCAGCGTGTCATACACATCTTTTTAAGTTGAACCGTTCATGTTCTCTAGGCTCAACGCAAATTGTTCATTCGAGTGAACTGTATGCCATATATCGCACACACACCTTCATCTGGCTACCCATTTCTGTTGTTCCGCCTCATCACAACAAGTTTATCCGATGAACTGTATGCCGTATATCGCGCATGCCTTCATCTGGTTGCTGATTCCTTTTGTTCTGCCTCATCACAAACAATTAATTGAAGTGAACCGTATGCCCCTCATCGCAAACGCAACTAAAATCGGAACCGTTTTTATGTATCCTTCATAGCAAATGTTTTGCATGTTTTTTACGGTTATTTTACATCAGTGTTTGCGATTAAAGCATCGCACAAACTTTCGTCCAAGGGTCTCTGATCGTAGTGTCGCATTAGCAGCATCTTGTAATAGTGTTAGCAATAGGGAAATAAAATTAATTTTGCAAAAGACTGTTAATAGGTCCTAGAAGAATTGGTCTAACAAATTAGATGATGCACTTTGGGCATAGCGAACAACTTATAAAAATCCCATGGGTATGTATCCATACAAAATGGTTTATGAAAAAGCATGTCATTTACCTCTTGAGTTAGAGCATAAGGCATATTGGGCAATTAAAGTACGCAACTATGATTTAAAACTTGCTGGTGAAAAGAGGTTATTCAATATTAGCTCACAAGATCAATGGAGAACCCAAGCTTATGGAAATGCCAAATTATTTAAAGGAAACGTTAAAAGATGGCAAGACAAAAGAATCCAAAAGCGGGAATTCAAAGTGGGTGAATATGTTTTATTGTAGAATTCTCATTTTATATTTTTTTGTAGGAAAACTTCTCTCCAAATGGGAAGGACCTTATATTATCGAAGAAGTTCATCGGTCTATACCTATTAAGATTAATAATCCCGAAGGCACAAATCCGAAGGTGGTCAATGGATAAAGAATTAAGGACTACATTTTAGGTACGCCTATTAAGGTTGAAACTAATATTATTCAAACCATGAAACCGGAGGAATACATAACAGAGACCTTCCTAAACACTCCAGAACCCTGAAAAGGAAGAGGCATTGTCGGGGAAAACCATGGCCAGCTATGGGACCAGGAGGTCCCTTGCTAGTTTGGCAGGGGACAACGCGTTGCACAAAGAGCAGACGAACATGGGACAACAGGGCAGAGATCATGCGGGCAATTTTACCCAGGTTCGGGCTGCCATTATGGCGTAAGACCTACTCCTGATTTGGTGGATTGATGGTGGAAATGAGGTGGTGGAGCGTAGTACACTTTCCCGCATATGGGTGTGTGAGCTATCCAGTCTTCTAACCCTGTCTACGGTTGCCATGGGCCTCCTTTTATAGATTAAGGGGTCACCGCCGTGGCAAAGTAGTCATTATGCATTGATATGATAGCAACAGTACTATCATACCTAACTCCACGGGATGACAAGGCGCATTAAATGCACCGCTTAATGTCATGTCACTGGTTGCTCGGCAAGGCTTGCTGGGCTATCTTGCCAGCTCCGTGCCTGCTTGCTTGACACATTGCAGGACGTGTGTCATTAGTGGGTTTGTCCTGTAGGGAGAGGCTGCCATGTGGCTAATGGCTGCTACTTAGTCACTTTGCAGCTTGACACCGCACTGATTGACGACGTTAGTCGTGGAGGAGCGGTTGGTAAGACGGTTTAGCCTCCGCGAGTCCCGGCAGGCTTTGCCGGAACGCATTGGCTGTCTTTCTCTGGGGGTGACCTGGCCCCTTGCCGGGCTCGCTTGCCCGGCAAGGGAGGCCTTTCTATTGGTGATATCTTGCTTCTCTGGCTTGGCTTGGCCTCTCTGATATGCTTGCTTGTTCCTCGTACCTGTTGGTTTCTTGTACTCCAACTTGGGTTGGTGCTTCAATCTTGCTCCCGTGCCTGTGCACAGTCAGGACAACTAACCCAGGGTTTGTTGCACCGACAGAAACCACCGGGCCTACCCCGAAGGTGCTGCCGAGTGTCGTCGGGGTAGGGCCTAATAAGTGCACAGGCGGGGTTGTTGAAGAGGCTGGTTTCTTGAGGTCTTCTTTGCTTCTTCATGAGTCTTGATTCCAGGCCAGTTTCCAGTTTCCCCGCGCGTCGTGCGCAACGTTATGGAAGAACATTGATTGTGGCCCGCGGATTCTCCTCGCCCCACGTTCATGAGGCAGAAATTGCCATCCCAATTTCCTCCCATTCTGCACCCGACCGTAATGTGTTCCGCATGCATTGGGCGTGGTAGGTGGTGGATGCGGAGGGCATGGGGAGGAGTGCCACAGTTGAAAACCAGGCGCTGATGGTAGTCAATGAGGGTGGGCCTTGATTCTCAGTGCCGCAGAGGGTGCAGGGAGGCCGCATTGGAGGAGAGGAGCGGCCACTTTATATATGAGGAGCCAGCCCCTGCGTCGCCCCCCAATAAAACGGTAGGGGTGGCGCTCCTCTGCACACACTCCTCCTTCTTCTCTTCCACAACCATTCCCATCTAGCTATTATGAGAGGGCAAGGGCCCAGTGGCACCCCGATAGTGGCGGCGAGGGTTTCTTCTTGACAGCGCATCCCCCTTCCTTCGGATCCCCTGGTGGTGGAACCTGCTGTGAGGGGAGGAGGAAGGGGATGAGGTCGAGGTGCTCGTGGCGCTCGTGGAGGAGGAGGGCGGGGAGGCGCCTCGGGAGCGCCCCCACTGGCAGCTCTTCCGCCAATGGAGGGCCATGTAGGAGACCAACCTCAGGAGTTCATCATCAGGCTATATAAGCCCCCTTGTGCTCACCTTCGTCTTCCAACTCCCTTTGCGCGTGAGATGGAGCTCGAACAACCACGCGCCCTAAGATTGCATATGAGGGGCTGTGGGAATGGCGGCATGCGAGTTGATGTTGACTTCCTGGCGCATCACGTAATGTACCTCCGCCACGGCTAGAAGACCTTTGTCCGTGCTCATGGCTTCTCAAAGGGGCATGTTCACCAGTTCAAATTAATGGAGAACGGCCTGCTCTCTGTCAAGATCTTCGTGCGCTCGGGAGGTCACTTAGGGTGCTGCACAGAGAGCTTGTCTGACGACGAAAGCTCCTCCTCGAGCAAAAGTGACGAGGAGGACAGTGACGGCGATGATGACTGTAGCGGGCAGGAGAGGGACGATTCTAACTCCGGTTGGCCGCCGCCCGGACCATCATCATCAGGTGGAAGCACCATAATTTGCACCTGCATCTCCTTCCAGGCAGGGGGATTTGTTGGGGAGTTGGATGCAAAGGTGGGGATGGTGCTCCCGGGCTCCTCCAGCAGTCTTCCAGCTAGACCCCGGTAGGCTTCCTCTCATGTTACAGATCCGTTAGCCTTGTCGTGCCCTGCTAGCCCTGGTGATGGTGGTCGACGGGTCACCTCCGATGTGCTCTTCATCGACGCGTTCCCTGGTGCTCACGCTCCCGTCGGGCTACCTCTCCTGGAGCCCGAAGGGGGGCGGGCCTAGTTCTTGCCCAGGCGCTCCTTTTACCCCTCCTCGCCTTCAACAGCCGTTCCTAGAAGGAGAGGGACTAGAAAGGGCATCACTGGGCAATTATCTTTTTTCAATCAAAAAATTGTAGGCACTTGCCAAATCTTAATTCAAATAATGTAACCCTCGACTCCATGTTTGTGTTCTGTAATGGTTGTACTTGTATTGGCATATTAATAAAAAAGATGAACCTTGCCGGGGACTCGTGCATGTGTATGCCTATGCAAAGGTGACATGCCTTTTTAATGTAAATAAACGAGTTTTCCCGGCAAGCTACCTTGGTGGCACCCTATTGGTCTGCCGGAGAATCATATATGTTGGGGAACAGATAAAGGGGTCGCCCCCCCGCCAACTTATTTTCAACAAGGGCTACTACAACCATCCTGACCGAAGCAACGTTCGAGTATGGGATGGGAGCACCCAAGCATCAAGAGAGTGGCGAGGTTTTCTTGTGCACAAGTTATAGCTTACAGAACACTAACAGACATGAGGTAGAACTTATCTATTTGACTTGTCGGGGATTGCAGTGTCGGGAAATCTTCTCAACTCTTTGTCGAAGCCAAGTTCACGGCAAGAACCTTCAGCTTCATGCACTGATCTTGGAATGCTCATGAATGCATGGAATCTTGGTTGGGGCCCCCCTCTGCAGTTCTTCTATATTTTTCTCTTGCACGGGGTCATCACCCCGGCTTGTACATGGGGTTACATGCAACTGACGCAAGGCCTATACAATGGGTGGCTGTCGGGCAGGGCCCGACAGCCGTGCCTTACGGGTAGAACTTACGGAGATGCTCAATATTCCATGAGTTTTGCAATGTAATGCCATCTCCGGCTCCAAATGAACTGTGCCGAGTATGGTGACTCATACTACCTTGTAAGGGCCTTCCCACTCTGGTGACAACTTGTGTGTACCCTTGGCAGACTGAATGCGCCTACGGACAAGGTCACCTTCCTCAAAACACCGGGCATGAACCCTGTGGCTATGATAGCGACGTAGGGCTTGCTGATAACGTGCAGCACGCGTAGTAGCCCGAAGACTGTTCTCCTCGAGTAGCACAACATCGTCATGCCGGTGCTCAACTTGCACTACTTCATCGTAGGAAAGCACTCGAGGCGGCCCGTAAATGAGTTTCCTGGGGATAACTGCTTCTTCCATGAAGATCAGGGAGAAGGAAGTCTCCCCGGTAGCTCAGTTTAGTGTTGTTTTGAGGGACAAGAGAACTACCGGCAGCTCCTCGATCCTCCGCCTGTCGTGCTTCTGCAGCATATCAAACGTTCTTGTATTGAGTCTATGCAGCACTTCAGCATTCACCCTCTCTGCTTGTCCATTGCTCCAGGGGTGTGCCACAGAGGCAAATGAAATCTTGCATCCGAGGGCATGAACGTATTGCGTGAAGGCGCGGCTCGTGAACTGGGTGCCGTTGTCTGTAATGATCCTTGCCGGAACTTCAAAACAACACACCAGATCTTTCAAGAACTTGATAGCTGACTGAGCAGTCTGTTTTCGCATGACAGCTACTTCCGGCCACTTTGTAAACTTGTCGATGGCAACAAACAAGAATTCAAAGCCCCCGACAGCTTGGGGGAAAGGGCCGAGAATATCGAGCCCCCAGACCAAAAATGACCATGAGAGAGGAATTTCCTAAAGAGTTTCGGTAGGTAGGTGGGTTTTCTTGGAATGGAACTGGAAGGCTACACATTTCGTGATGAGCTCGACCACATCTTGGAGGGATGTGGGCCCATAGAATCCTTGCCAGAATGCTTTCCCAACTAATGCCCTTGATCGAATGTGGGAGCCGCACATGGCTTTGGTTCTTTTAGCCAGCAGTTCCTTTCCTACTTCCAGGCAGATACACTTTAATTTCACACCGTTGGGTCTCCTTGTGTACAGAGTGTCATTGACAAACTGGTACATACTGGCCCTCTGGGCTACCTTTTCAGCTTCATCTTGGTTCCCCAGAAGCTCTCCGATTTGGAGGAAGTGGACAATGTGCCTTGCCGAAGTTGGAGCCTGGGGCTCGACAACGAGGACTAGCGGAACCTCCTCAGCTGCGGGAGCACAAGCCTCTTTTGTGGGGTCCATGGACCTGGCTGGAGGGGGTGGTCTGGCAGGCTATAAGGAGTTGTTTCCGGCAGAGTCTCTGCCGGGAGCGGGCATCTCTGTTGGGAGAGGCTTACCGATGTCCAACTTTCTCCTTTTCTAGACCATTGTTGCTGGGGATACGGAGGGTTGTGTGAGATGCAGAACAAAAGTTCCTGGTTCCACAGGAAGCTTCTGCGCAACACACTTTGACAAATAATCAACTATGCTATTTTCCACATGAGGTACGTGCTTTGTTTGCAATCCGTCAAAGTTCTCCTCCAATCTCCTCACTTCCTCGATGTACGTCTCCATCAATGGGCTTTGATAATCCTTGTTGACTTGTCTCACCACAAGTTGTGAATCTCCTCAACTGATTCATTTCTTAATTCCCAATTCTATTGAAATCCTCAGCCCGGGAAGGAGCCCTTCATACTTAGCTGTATTATTGGTTGCTTCTTCCCGGGCAAAATGCATTTGGACGACGTACTTCAATCGCTCCCCGAAGGGGGCGATGAGAAGCATGCCAACTCCTACACCTTGTAGGGAAAAAGCACCATCAAAACCCATAATCCATCCTTGGGGTGATTCCTTCCCGGGTATAACTGTCTCTGTCATCTCCGCGTCACTGGTTGGCATCCATTCTGCATTAAACTCCGCCAATGCCCTGCTCTGAATAGTTGATGTGCTCTTACAGTTCAAACCAAAGTTGGATAACTCCAAAGCCCACTCCACTATTCTGCTGGTAGCCTTAGGCTTTTGGAGTATCCTTTGCAACAGGAAACGAGTGACAACCGTGATCTCGTGGGCTTGGAAGTAGTGGTGCAGTTTCCTTGAGGCCATGATGAGACCAAATATCAACTTTTCCACACCAGAGTACCCCGATCTAGCCCCATGTAACAGGGAGCCGACAAAGTACACTGGTCACTTCACCACTTTATTCCTTGTCGTGTCCTTGGTGTTGTTCTTGTTGCCGTTCTCACTACTGCCCTGATCCTTTTCTGGCCCTGCCGGCCTCTACTCACTCTCTGCATTATCTACTTCTCGCTGTGCTACCAAGGCTGCACTGACTACTTGGTTGGTTGCCACTAAGTATAGCAACAACGGCTCTTGGGGCTTGGGAGAAACCAACGTAGGCATAGAGGAAAAATAGACAGTCAACTCTTGCAACGCTGCATATACTTCCAGGGTCCACTTTATGGGCCCTACCTTCTTCGAAATTTTGAAGAACGGCAGGGCACGGTCGGCAGACTTGGAGATGAGTCTACTTAGCGCGGTAACACATCCTGTTAGAAGCCTCACATCCATAACTATCCTTGGTGCTTGGATCTGCTCAATAGCCTTGATCTTGTTGGCGTTGGCATCGATTCGGCGATGGGATACAAAGAACCCAAGTAGCTTGCTGGAGGGAACACCAAAGACACACTTCTCCGGGTTGAGCTTCAAATTGATCTTGCGCAAGTTAGCAATTGTATCCTCCAAATCCTGAATAAGGGTGGCCCTATCCTTGGTCTTGACCACAATATCATCCATATAGGCTTCTATATTTATGTGCAGCTGTGGCTCAAAACCAATCTGCACTGCCCTTTGAAAAGTGGACCCAGTACATGTCGGCATTCTGGGAAGGGGGGTACCCAGACTTGCCTGCCCACGGCCCAGTGCGTGGCTCGTCAGGCGGCCTGGTACGGCCTAGCATCTTCAGCAACCACTCAAGACGCGTGCGAGGGGACGAGCCTCGCCAAGCGGACGACGCAAGATGATATGTCTCCAACATATCTATAATTTTTTTATTGTTCCATGCTATTATTTATGAAGTCTTAGATGTTTAATGGGCTTTATCATCCAGTTTTATATCATTTTTGGGACTAACCTACTAACCCAAAGGCCAAGTCCAGATTGCTGTTTTTTGCCTATTTCAGGGTTTTGCAGAAAAGGAATATCAAACGGAGTCCAAACAGAATGAAACCTTTGCAGGAGATATTTTTGGAGGAAATCATGCAAGATAAACTTCGAGGCCAAGCCAGAGGACAGGGGCCCACCCTCGAGGGTGGGGGTCGCGCCCCCCTTCCCAAGGCGTGGCCCCCTACCTCGAGGGCAGACCCTGTGGCCCCTGATGCCCCTCTTCTTCCTATATATACCTACGTACCCCAAAAACTCCATACGCAGAGAGAAAACCCTAACTCCACCGCTGTAGCTGCTGTTCCCGTGGAGATCCCATCTTGGAGCCTATTCCGGGAGGGGGATCCATCATGGAGGCCTTCATCATCATCATCATCATCGCCCTCTCCATGAGTTGTGAGTAGTTTACCACAGACCTTTGGGTCCATAGCTAGTATCTAGATGGCTTCTTCTCTCTCTCCGGATCTCAATACGAAGTTCTCCTCGGTCTTCGAGGAGATCTATTCGATGTAATATCTTTTTGCGGTGTGTTTGTCGAGATCCTATGAATTGTGAGTTTATGATCTAGGTTATCTATGAAAGATATTTGGTTCTTCTCTGAACTTTTTATGTGTGCTCATAATATCCTTGCAAGTCTCTTCGAATTATTGATTTGGTTTGGCCTACTAGATCTATAGTTCTTGCAATGGGAGAAGTGCTTGGCTTTGGGTTCAATCTTGTGGTGTCCTTTCCCAGTGAAAGTAGGGGCAGCAAGGCACGTATTTTATTGTTGCCATCGAGTATCAAAAGATGGGGTTTTCATCATATTGCTTGAGTTTATCCCTCTACATCATGTCATCTTGCTTAAGGCGTTACTCTGTTCGTATGAACTCAATACACTAGATGCATGCTGGATAGCGGTCGATGTGTGCAGTAATAGTAGTAGATGCAGGCAGGAGTCGGTCTACTTGTCTCGGACGTGATGCCTATATATAATGATCATGCCTAGATAGTCTCATAATTATTCGCTTTTCTATCAATTGCTCGACAGTAATTTGTTTACCCGCCGTAGAATACCGCTATCATCAGAGAAGCCACTAGAGAAAACTATGGCTCCCTGGTCTATCTCTATCATATAACTTTACCGTTAATTTCTTTTGGCGTTGTTTATTTGTTGTTTTATTAAACTAAAAAATACCAAAAATATAAACTATCATCTCTATCAGATCTCACTATCGTAAGTGACCGTAAAGGGATTGACAACCCCTTATCGCGTTGGGTGCGAAGTTCTTATTTTTTTGTGCAGGTGCGAGGGACTGGCGTGTGGTCTCCTACTGGATTGATACCTTGGTTCTCAAAAACTGAGGGAAATACTTATGCTACTGTTCTGCATCTCCCTTTCCTCTTCGAGGGAGTACAACGCAAGCTCAAGAGGTAGCAAGAAGAATTTTTGGCGCCGTTGCCGGGGAGGCTTATGCAAAAGTCATATACCAAGTACCTATCACAAACCCTTATCGTTCGCATTACATTTATTTGCCTTTCGTTTTTCTCTCCCCCACTTCACCTTTGCCGTTTTATTCGCCCTTCTTCCGCCGTGTGTTTCTCGTTCGCTTGCTTCGTGTTTGCTTGTGTGTGTTGGATTGCTTGCTTGTCACTATGGCTCAGAACAATACCAAATTTTGTGACTTATCCAATACCAACAACAATGATTTTATTAGCACTCCGATTGCTCCTATTACCGATGCTGAATCTTGTGAGATCAATGCTGCTTTTTTGAATCTTGTCATGAAAGATCAATTCTCCGGCCTTCCTAGTGAAGATGCCGCTACCCACTTAAACAACTTTGTTGATTTGTGTGATATGCAAAAAAAAGGGATACGGATAACAATATTGTTAAACTGAAGTTATTTCCGTTTTCACTTAGAGATCGTGCTAAAACTTGGTTTTCCTCTTTGCCTAGAAATAGTATTGATTCGTGGAATAAGTGCAAAGATGCTTTTATCTCCAAGTATTTCCCTCCTGCTAAGATCATCTCTCTTAGAAACGATATTATGAATTTTAAGCAACTAGATCATGAGCATGTTGCACAAGCTTGGGAGAGAATGAAATTAATGATACATACAAGCTTGGTTTGAATATATGGATGATTATTAAGAACTTTTATGCTGGCTCGAATTTTGCTTCTAAAATATTTTAGATTCGGCCGCCGGAGGCACTTTCATGGAAACTACCTTAGGAGAAGCTACCAAACTCCTAGATAATATTATGGTTAATTATTCCCAATGGCACACCGAAAGATCTACTAGTAAAAAAGTGCATGCTATCGAAGTAATTAGTGTTTTGAGTGGGAAGATGGATGAACTAATGAAATTTTTGCTGCTAAGAGTGCTTCTTCTGATCCTAATGATATGCCTTTGTCCACTTTGATTGAGAATAACAATGAATCTTTGGATGTGAATTTTGTTGGTAGGAATAATTTTGGTAACAATGCTTATAAAGGTAATTTTAATCCTAGGCCTTTTCCTAGTAATTCATCTAATAATTTTGGTAATTCCTACAACAACTCTTATGGAAAGATGCCTTCTGAATTTGAAACTAGTGTTAAGGAGTTTATGATCTCGCAAAAGAATTTCAATGCTATGCTTGAAGAGAAATTGCTTAAAGTTGATGAATTGGCTAGAAGTGTGGATATAATTACTCTTGATGTTGATTCTTTGAAACTTAGATCTATTCCACCCAAGCATGATATCAATGAGTCTCTCAAAGCCATGAGAATTTCCATTTATGAATGCAATGAAAGAACCGCTAGGATGCGTGCTAAAAGAGAAGATTATATTAAATCATGTTCTTCTAGTTATCGTGAAAATAAATATGAAGATCTGAAAGTTATTGATGTGTCTCCTATTAGATCCTTGTTTGCTAGTATTAATCTTGATGAAAATAGGATTGGAGATGATTCTGCTTTAATGTGTCCCAATAATTCAGAGATTTTAGATCTTCATGCTAAAATTGCTAAAAGTGGGACTGAAGAGATTAAAACTTTGCATAGTGATGAACCCACTACTTTTGATTTCAAGGGATTCAATTATGATAATTGCTCTTTGATTGATTTTATTTCCTTGATGCAATCCATGGTAAATTCTCCGCATGCTTTTAGTCAAAATAAAGCTTTCACTAAACATATAGTTGATGCTTTGATGCAATCTTACGAAGAAAAACTTGAGTTGGGAGTCTCTATACCTAGAAAGCTTTATGATGAATGGGAACCTACTATCAAAATAAAAATAAAAGATCATGAATGCTATGCTTTGTGTGATTTGGGTGCTAGTGTTTCCACTATCCCAAAAACTTTGTGTGATTTGCTAGGGTTCCATGAGTTTGATGATTGTTATTTAAATTTGCATATTGCGGATTCCACTATTAAGAAACCTATGGGAAGAATTAATGATGTTCTTATTGTTGCCAATAGGAATTACGTGCCCATATATTTCATTGTTCTTGATATAGATTACAATCCTTCATGTCCTATTATTCTTGGTAGACCTTTCCTTAGAACGATTGGTGCAATTATTGATATGAAGGAAGGAAATATTAGATTCCAATTTCCGTTAAGGAAAGGCATGGAACACTTTCCCAGAAAGAAAATCAAATTACCATATGAATCTATCATGAGAGCCACTTACGGATTGCCTTCCAAAGATGGCAATACCTAGATCTATTTTGTATCGTGCCTAGCTAGGGGCGTAAAACGACAACGCTTGTTGGGAGGCAACCCAATTTAATGTTTTTTTGTTTTTGTTGCTGTTAGGGAATAAATATTGCATCTAGCCTCTTATTAGATGTGTTTTCTTGTTTTGTTTAGTGTTTGTGCCAAGTAGAACCTTTGGTAAGACTTGTGTGAAGTTTATTTGATCTTGCTGTGAAAAACAGAATCGTCAGCGCTCGCTAAAGTAGTCTTCAGATTTTACTGGAGCGTGCTTTTTAGCTGATTCTTTTTTCTGCTGATTGGTAGACAAATTGCGCAAATGTACCAGTTTAGTTTGAATTTTTTGATGTTCCAGAAGTAGGCTAACCTAACAGGTTACTACAGACTGTTCTGTTTATGACAGATTCTGTTTTTCGTGTGTTGTTTGCTTATTCCGATGCATCTATGAGTAATATTGGAGAGTATGAACCATAGAGAACTTGGAGTACAGTAGTTTTAACACCAATATAAACAATGAATGAATTCCTTGCTGTACCTTTGAGTGGTGGTTTGCTTTCTCTTACTAACGGAGCTCACGAGAATTTTTGTCTAAGTTTTGTGTTGTGAAGTTTTCAAGTTTTGAGTATTGCTTTGATGGACTATGGAACAAGGATTAGCGAAGGCCTAAGCTTGGGGATGCCCATTGAACCCCGAGTAAATTCAAGATAATCAAAATCCTAAGCTTGGGGATGCCCCAGGAAGGCATCCCCTCTTTCGCCTTCATCCATCGGTAATTATACTTGGAGCTATATTTTTATTCGCAACATGCTATGTGTTTTGCTTGGAGCGTCTTGTATATTTTGAGTCTTTGCTTGTTAGTTTGCCACAATCATCCTTGCTGGACACACCTATTTTATAGAGTTAAATATGCCCTAGAAATTATTAGAACACTCTATGTTCTTCACTTATATCTTTTGAGTTGAATAGTTTTTAATCTAGTGCTTCACTTATATGTTTTAGAGCACGGTGGTGGTAATATTTTGTAGAAATTATTCAACTCTCATGGTTCACTTAGATCTATTTGGGATTCTATTAAAACAGCATGGTAAAGTGTTTAGGCTAAAGAAACTAGTCTTCACATGATAAACATCCAATGTCAATGTAGTAAAAAAATTCACACCAAGTGCATTGAGTAGAAAGAGATGTTGGATGCTTGATAATTTTTTTGAGGCACGAGGATAGTGATATTAGAGTCATGCTAGTGGAGTAATTATGAAATTGAGAAATATTTGTGTTAATGTTGGTGATTCCCGTAGCATGCACGTATGGTGCACCGTTGTGTGACTAAGTTAAAGCATGAGGTATTTGTATAGTGTCAACCTTTGTGTGGAGGTCGGGGGCGCGCGATGGTTAAATCCTACCAACCTCCCCCCTAGGGGCATGCGTTGATTGCTTTGTTTTGATGACTCGTAGATTTTTGCAATAAGTATATGAGTTCTTATGACTAATGTTGAGTCCATGGATTATACGCACTCTCACCCTTCCACCATTGCTAGCCTCTCTTGTACCGCGCAACTTTCGCCGGTGCCATAAACCCACTATATATCCTTCCTCAAAACAGCCACCAAATTGTTCCTCAAAACAGCCACCATACCTACCTATCATGGTATTTCATAGCCATTCCGAGATGTATTGCCATGCAACTTTCCACCGTTCCGTTTATAAGACACGCATCATATTGTCATATTGCCATTGCATGATCATGTAGTTGACATCGTATTTGTGGCAAGGCCACCATGCCTAATTTTTAGACATGTTGTTTCATTGCACATACCGGTACACGCATCATATAGAGTCATACTTTGTTGTTGTAGTATCGAGTTCTATCCTTGTGTTGTAATTAAAGTGTGATGATCATCATTTATAGAGCATTGTCCCATGGGAGGAAAGGCAGAATCTATAAATCCCCTCCGCAAAAAAAAAGAAGAAAAAAAAAGCAAGAAAGGCCAAAGAAAAAAAGAGAGGCCCCAAAAAAGAAAAAAAAGAAAAAGAAAAAAGAAAATAACAAAGGGAGAATTGCCACAATCTTTTTCCACACTTGTGCTTCAAAGTAGCACCATGTTCTTCATTGTAGAGAGTCTCGTGTTTAGTCACTTTCATATACTAGTGGGAATTTTCATTATAGAACTTGGCTTGTATATTCCAACAATGGGCTTCCTCAAATGCCCTAGGTCTTCGTGAGCAAGCAAGTTGGATGCACACCCACTAGTTTCTTTTGTTGAGCTTTCATTCATATTTAGCTCTAGTGCATCCGTTGCATGGCAATCCCTACTCACTCACATTGATATCTATTGATGGGCATCTCCATAGCCCGTTGATACGCCTAGTCGATGTGAGACTATCTCCCTCTTTTTGTCTTCTCCACAACCACCACTATTCCACCCATAGTGCCATATCCATGGCTCACGCTCATGTATCGCGTGAAAGTTGAAAGGTTTGAAAAGATAGAGCATGAAAACAAATGCTTGGCTGAAATCGGGGTTGTGCATGATATGAATATTTTGTGTGATAGCAAGGGAGCATAGCCAACACTATATGATTTTGTAGGGATAACTTTCTTTAGCCGTAGTATTTTGAGAAGACGTGATTGCTTTGTTAGTATTGCTTGAAGTATTGTTATTTCTTATGTCAATGTAGACTTTTATCTTCAATCTTTCAGCTCTGAACATTCATTCCACAATTAAGAGAATTACATTGAAAAACTATATTGGTTAGCATTCCACATAAAAAATTCTTTCTTTATCATTTACCTACTCGAGGACGAGTAGGAATTAAGCTTGGGGATGCTTGATACGTCTCCAACGTATCTATAATTTTTGATTGTTCCATGCTATTATTTATGAAGTCTTAGATGTTTAATGAGCTTTATCATTCACTTTTATATCATTTTTGGGACTAACCTACTAACCCAAAGGCCCAGTTCAGATTGCTGTTTTTTGCTTATTTCATGGTTTTGCAGAAAAGGAATATTAAAAGGAGTCCAAACAGAATGAAACCTTCGCAGGAGATATTTTTGGAGGAAATCATGCAAGATAAACTTCGGAGCCAAGCCAGAGGACAGGGGGCCCGCCCTCGACGGTGGGGGGCGCGCCCCCCTGCCTCGAGGGCAGCCCCTATGGCCCCTGGTGCCCCTCTTCTTCCTATATATACCTACGTACCCCAGAAACTGCGTACGTAGAGAGAAAACCCTAATTCCACCGCCGTAGCTGCTGTTCCCGTGGAGATCCCATCTTGGAGCCTGTTCCGGGAGGGGGATCCATCACGGAGGCCTTCATCATCATCATCATCGCCCTCACCATGTGTTGTGAGTAGTTTACCACAGACCTTCGGGTCCATAGCTAGTATCTAGATGGCTTCTTCTCTCTCTCCGGATCTCAATACGAAGTTCTCCTCGGTCTTCTAGGAGATCTATTCGATGTAATCTCTTTTTGCGGTGTGTATGTCGAGATTCGATGAATTGTGAGTTTATGATCAAGGTTATCTATGAAAGATATTTGGTTCTTCTCTGAACTTTTTATGTGTGCTCATAATATCCTTGCAAGTCTCTTTGAATTATTGGTTTGGTTTGGCCTACTAGATCTATAGTTCTTGCAATGGGAGAAGTGCTTGGCTTTGGGTTCAATATTGCGGTGTCCTTTCCCACTGATAGTAGGGGCAGAAAGGCACATATTGTATTGTTTCCATCGAGGATAAAAAGATGGGGTTTTCATCATATGGCTTGTGTTTATCCCTCTACATCATGACGTTTTGCTTAAGGCGTTACTCTGTTCCTATGAACTCAATACATTAGATGCATGCTGGATAGCGATCGATGTGTGGAGTAATAGTAGTAGATGCAAGCAGGAGTCGGTCTACTTGTCTCGGACGTGATGCCTATATACAATGATCATGCCTAGATAGTCTCATAATTATTTGCTTTTCTATCAATTGCACGACAGTAATTTGTTTACCCGCTGTAGAATACCGCTATCATGAGAGCAGCCACTAGAGAAAACTATGGGCCCCGGGTCTATCTCTATCATATTACTTTCCCGTTAATTTCTTTTGCCGTTGTTTATTTGCTGTTTTATTAAAATAAAAAATACCAAAAATATAAACTATCATCTCTATCAGATCTCACTATCGTAAGTGACCGTAAAGGGATTGACAACCCCTTATCGCATTGGCTGCGAAGTTCTTATTTGTTTGTGCAGGTGCGATGGACTGGCGCGTGGTCTCCTACTGGATTGATACCTTGGTTCTCACAAACAGAGGGAAATACTTACACTACTGTGCTGCATCTCCCTTTCCTCTTCGAAGGAATACAACGCAAGCTCAAGAGGTAGCACAAGACATCCCCTGGGGCAAGAGGTACCTCATGAGGTCCTCGCGAGGTCCTCGTCACTTCTCACGTCACGAGTACCTCGCGAGGCCGGCTCAGGAGGATCGGAGATATCGAGGCAAGAGGTACCTCGCGAGGTCCTCGTGACGTGAGAAGTGACGACCAAGGCCAGGCGGGCGCCAGCGGGCGCAGAGTGCCAGTTTTCTCTTTGGTGCTAAAGGAGCAGGTGCAGGTGTAGAGTCCTGAGGCGTCAGGCAAAGGTTTCCATATCTGTGCAGCCAGACCAAGACCTACATGACGGCAGAGCGGAGGTCATCACGGGACCCACGACGGCGTCACAACCAGAGCCTTCGGCAGGCGGAGTCCATCTTTTGTCAGGATAGCTTGTACTAGTTGTCCCCTTCAAATTTGGCCGTTGTGGGATCCCTTCCCGCTCAATATTTTGGAAGAGGACCCGTGCCACTATAAATAGGACTAGCCACCACCATTGGGATGAGGGGGATCGTGAATGGATCATCTCATCTTGAGTCTATCAGATAGTAGGCCACACACCACAAGCTCACCTGTCACACCCTGCATTTTGTAACATGTTATTTGTAACTTTGAAGCATGAAAATTTGGACCAGCAAAAATTTTTAGCATCATTTGGCTTTTATTTGGAATTGAGTTTTCTTCATTTGCTTTTTCACGTGCTCATTAAAGTCAACTATGACCTCTTGTAGATTTCATCTCCATACCCAAAACTTCTTACCAATGATCATGCCAAGTGTTATATAGCAGTATGGTATTTTCTTACAAAATTAATTTGGCCAAATAGTATTTTATAAATTTAGTTTTCCAAAAACCCCTGAATTGAGATTTGCACTGCAAGTACTTGATTTATGGTGAGAAAATTATTTCAAAAGGTTTATTTGAGACCTAGTAGTCATAGGACTCCCAGAAACCACAAAGGTATAATTTTAAAAGTTATTTTCCTATTTTATTTAAAAGCTATTTCTTAAGGCCAGAAATGGTCTTTAATAGGGCAAAATTATTTAACTGTTTCAAAAATATTTGCCAAAATTCAGAGAGACTCAGAGGACATATATTGTCCATATATAAGAGTTTCAACACTTGGTCATGTTCAAAATAATGGGCTAAACCCTCTAAAACCCTTTCTTGATATTTCAAGCTTTTGAAATATTTACAAAGGAATTTTTCTCCAAAAATTCCAGGGAAATTCTATCATGTCATATATGACATATTTGATGATCTTGCCAAGTCCCATGCCTTGGGAAGCAAGAAAACATCCTCAAACCCCTTCATAACCATTCTGTCCATATTTGAAGTTTGAGCAACTTTACATTGCCAAACTTGTCCAAATGCTCTCAAACTTGGTGCACATGCTAGAATGACCTAATAAGGAATCTAGACCAAATGGCACAAAAATTTGAATAGAGAAACTTGATCAGATCACCTCAAAACCCTTTCTGTTCAAATGCAAATTTGAACAACTTTACATTACCAACTTTTTATCTGGAGCTTCAAACTTTGTGGGCATGATCAATACCCCAAATGATGATGCTACACCAAGTGGTGCATCAAGGGGAGATGATTAGCTTGACTCAATCAAGATGAAACTATTTCGGTTGATTTCTAGGGTTCACCAAAGTTACATTGGCTAGTTTCTTCAAATGAGGCCAAATTTGGTGAAGCACCCTATTTTCTCATGTCTTTTAACCCTGTCAAGTGCCATGTCAAGTGGAGTTTATTTACTTGACCAAACACTGATCAAACACCTTCTGCAGAATTTCTAAAACCCCCAACTTGATCACTTTTACTTTTCTCCATGGCCTCAACTTCTTACCACATGCTCATTGAGTTACCAGCTACCTCCAGTAACTCCCCCAGCACCCCAGCTGCATGATTGAAGGGTGAAACCCCTGTTTTACCTTGCTGGACAGCAGGATTCCACCATTTTACCAGCCCTCTCTCTCTCCCTCAGCATCTCCAGGGCATCCAAGGCCTCAGAGCATTTCTTTACTTCCCCCTCTACGCGCTGGACACTGTTGGACACGCTGGTTTGGACCAAACCGGCGAGAGCGCGGCAATGCCAGCCATACGCATGCTCTGGAGCGTGCAACAATGCACCTCCACACGCTGGCTCGGGCCTATCAGCCTCCCCCAACAGCCTCGGGCCTCCCCCTCGCGCCAGTCGAGGCGCCTCGACATCCGCGACCTCCCCGACGCTGTCCCCCCCTCCTCCTGTGCCCTCCAGTGGCCGTCGTCGCACGCGCGCTGGCCGCCCGCGGCGGCCACTCCTCTGCCTCACACGCGCGCGCTCCTCTGACGCTCCCCCGCTCCTCTTTTCCCCTTAGCTGGACGTGGAGCTAGTCCACGGACCTCCCCGGCGTGTTCCCAGGCTCCAGAACCTCTCCTAGCCTCGCCTGCAACCTCGCCGGCGCACGGGTCCACGGTGGACCACGGGCGCGGCTATATAAGGCCCCCCTGAGCCTCTCCAGCACCATCAACGGCCTCACTCCACTCCACTGAACCCCCCTGCACCTCCAGTTCGCCCCAAGAGGTCCCAGTGCTCGGGATCAACCGGAGCTCCGCCGCGTCGGGCCGCCGGCGATCTCGAGGTACGGGCCTCCCTGCCTCTCCTTCCACCTGTTTCGGAACCACCGAGCCACCCTGACTCCTTTCCCCCTGTTTCCCCCATCGTTCGCAGTCGGAAACGGCCGCAGCAACCACCCTCCGACGAGCTTCCGCCGTCCCACCTCGCCGCCGGCGAACCGGACCTCCCCACCGTGCCGCAACACCACCACAGCAACCGCCACTCGACGCTGGACACGTTCTTGCCCTCCGTTGCCGTCGCCGTGGCCGGAATCCTCGCCGGTGAGCTCCCCGTCGCCGTGGCCGTGGGGTTAGAGATGACAGGCGGGCCCTGCCTGTCATCCCCTCACCTCTCTCCCCCTCCTCTGAGCCACTGACCCACGGGCCCCGCCCGTCAGGTTTGAAAACCTGACGTGCTCGCGCAGGCTCCCGTGCGGCCGGGCCAATCCGTCTGGGCCGTGCACTGTGGCCCCCTCTGGCCCAGTGCACAGGACCCCTTTTTCTTTTTCTTTTCTGTAAATGCTTTAAACATTTATATAGAAAAGAATATTGATCCAAATTAAATATTTCCAACTCCTAAAATCTTGTAATATTCCAACCTATTTAATGGTACTACTTTCATTCAAATCCATGAAACTTTTCTGTACTGTTCAAATTTAAATTCAAATTTGAGCAGTATAACTCCTGTTCAAAAATCAATATATTCTATTCTGTTACTCCAAAACTCCAACTAAGATTTTTTCCCCATCTTAGAAATCCCTCTAGTATTTTACAAAAATGAGTTGACATATTTCTGAGCACTTTGATTTTTTCTGTTTTGGTTGTATTCTTATTTTCCCGTGATTATTATGCGACGTATAGATCCCGTATTTGACGAAGTTGCTGTGGAAGAGGAAGGAGAAGGACTTGAAGACTTTGAAGACCAAGCCAATCCAGGCAAGCAGCCCTTTGACCATGATACACTTGTTCCTCGGAACCCGTTTATTTCCGATGCATGATATTAGGGTTACGATGGTAACCTAGTTGATTCCACCACATGATGCATGCTTGATCTTGATCTTGCTAAGTGCTAGATGGCATGCAAATAGATGGTCATGATGCTTATATGATGCATGTGTGAGGTGAACCCTCGTAGTTGAAATCTTTGCATGAACCCATCGGGTGCCCCTAATGCCCGAGGGTGATGAAGTGTTAGGTCATCACTTGAGAAAGAAGTGATGTGCCGGTAGATCATGTGCATGGTGGAATGATGGATTAGATTTATGTGTGAATACCGTCCCTACCAAACATGTGCAACCACACTACCCCTTATGGGACGGGGCTTTATTGATTACTTTGGTCGATACTAGCATGGTGCCCGCATTACTAGTGACGGGAAGACTTGAGGTCTTTCCCGGGACGGGGTCGTGCTTGGATAGGCGGCCATGACTGTTTTCACAGGGCACCGGACACACCGTTGGTCCCTTCGGGTACGCGTGGCATTGAATTTGGGCAAGTCCCGTGATCTATTGTTTGTACCTGAGGGCCGTGTACCAACGAGTGGACTCTATGTTAGTGTCGTCTAAGGAAAGGTAATGACCGGGTGCTTACCCCGGGTGCTTGAGGTACCACGGGTCGTTGATGACACGGAAGTTCCCTGGATCTTGTGGGTAAAGTGCGCAACCTCTGCAGAGTGTAAAACTATTCGAATAGTTGTGTCCACGGTCATGGACAGTTGGGTGGTGCCACTTAAACTATGTCCAGAATTTTACTTCATCGGTGATAATATGTGTGTGATAAATCAAGGATGGTGACTTGACTCAATGAGATGAATCATATTCATGTTGATATCGGTAACCTGTTTTCGAGGTTACGCGAGGTTATTGATGCATAAACTTGATGATAGCATATTGTTCTAGCTTTCTGCTAGAATTTTCATTATTGTTCCATTGCACTGTTACTTTGAACCACATCATGGGTTGCTTGCGAGTACATTCAAAGTACTCATTGGCTTGCCACTGGTTATTTAATTGGCCAGGCATGGAAGAACAAGAATATGAGGAAGAGTTCTTTGGAGACGATCATGCGAACTAGGACGCTATCCCAGTCAGAATGCCTGTAGGGTTAAGGCAGATGGCATGGGTTCTACCCGTTTATCGAAGACTTCCGCTACTTGAGTTATTTGCTATTCAGCCCGTGTGGCTCTATCTATGTAAGACTTGGCCATAATGGCCTTAATTCGTGTAAGACTATTTGTATGGATGTAAGACTCTTGTTATTTCAGCTTCTGTGTGTTCAGTGAGCATTGATCTCTGGGATCACTGTACACGTGCATTCGGTGATCTCGACTTCTAAGTCGGGGTCCCCACAGAGCTGGTATCAGAGCCGGAATACGCGACCGAGCATTCCGCCGCTTAGGCATTATTCGCTACTCGGATATGCCAGTTGTAACCCTACGGTAGGATAGGTCGTGTAACCCCTATGCGCAGTCGAGTCCTTTTATGGTTCATATGAAACCATCTAGTGTTCGCTTTTGTTGTGTCTGGATGTATGTCGTATTCTTCCTTCGGGAAGGTGTAAACGACTACATCACCTATTTGGATTTTAATGGATGTGTTTTGGCCTTTTCGGCCCTTGCATGATTTGATTTAGTGTCACACCCACCCCCTTACTAGGCACCCATCTATCTTGCTTTCCCTCTTTCGAGTCATGAGACCTTTTACCGCTCCAACAGGATGCCTGTTGTAACTCGTACTGGTACCTCTACCCAGCAGCCCGAAGCCGGAGCATCCTCTCAGCTAGAGGCAGGCCACGACCAAACCAACGACCAAGCTCCACCACCACCTCCTCCAAGCATGGACATGGCTCAACTTCTCCAAGCTTTCCGAGAGGAACGCCAAGCCAACACTGCAGCTCTCCAGCTGATTGCTCAAGCTATCACCAACAACCGCCAGCCGGCGGGGAATGGCAATGGACGTTCCACATTGGCAGAGTTCAAGAAGCATGCACCGCCAACCTTCATCGAGACTGCAGAACCCCTGGATGCTGATGACTAGGTCCGTTCCATTGAGGAGATTCTGGAACTAGTCGGATGCACCGAAGATCGCGAGAAGGTGGCTTATGCAGCCCACTGTCTCGAGGGAACTGCTAGAGCCTGGTGGGATGGATTCAAGGTCATGCATGCTGAACAAGACATCACTTGGGTTAACTTCAAGGCAGAATTCCGCAAGGCCCACATTCCTTCCGGAATCATGGCTATCAAAAAGCGTGAGTTCCGAGCCCTGAAGAAAGGTAGTGGCACTGTAAAGGAGTACATGCAGAAGTTTAGCATTCTGTCAAGGTATGCCCCTGAAGATGTCAGCACTGATGCTGCCAAAAGGGAGCACTTCATGGAAGGCCTTAATCAGACTCTGCAATACTTGCTTGTCGTGTCCGACTGCCCGTCTTTCCCTGACCTGGTGAACAAGGCACTTATGCTTGAAGACAAGCGGCGTGCTTTGGAAGACACTCGCAAGCGCAAGTTGGTCAGTAAGGGAAGTTCCAGCAACCAGAAGCCTCGTCCGTGGCAGTCAGCCCCGGCCAAGCCAACCTATCAGCAGCCAAGAGCTCCTGCACCTCGTGCCAATCCTCAGCCTCAGCAGTATGCCAACCCCAGGCCAGCTTTCAACCCCAATACCAGTGGTGGCAACAAGATCAACACTCCAAACGAAGTCACTTGCTTTGGATGTGGTCAGCCTGGACACATCTCAAGGGTGTGCCCCAACAAGAAGCCTGATGCCCCGCGCCCCAATGCGCAGAACCAGGGACAAGGCCGTGGAATGCCACCAAGGAACCCAGCTCCTCACAATCCACCGAACTATGGGAAGGGGCGTGTGAATCACGTCACTGCTGAAGAAGCCCAGGAAGACCCGGACGTCGTGCTGGGTACGTTCCTTGTCAACTCAGCACCTGCAACTATCTTGTTTGATTCTGGAGCAACGCATTCATTTGTCACTCAAAGATTTGCATTAAAAAGTGGCATGACCCCTACACCCCTGAATAACCCTATGGTGGTACAAACCCCCGGAGCCGAGATGAGAGCCAAGATAGGCTGTAAAGGAGTCG
Organism: Secale cereale; assembly: GCA_902687465.1. Taxonomy (NCBI): domain Eukaryota; kingdom Viridiplantae; phylum Streptophyta; class Magnoliopsida; order Poales; family Poaceae; genus Secale; species Secale cereale. The sequence goes on along the minus strand of LR738713.1, from coordinate 236,155,931 downwards.
GCATTACCATTAACGGTGTAGACTTCCTAGCAGACCTTATCATCCTGAGATCGCAAGGCTTGGATGTGATCCTAGGGATGGATTGGCTCAGTAAGCACCAAGGCTTGTTAGACTGTGCCAATCGGACAGTCACTGTGACCAATGACCAAGGAGTCGAAGTCAAGTTTGCCCCCAACTCCTCTTCCGCTCAAGCCGCTAAAGCCAACTGTCTGTCTGAAGTTGGGCTAGATCAAGTACCGGTGGTATGTGAGTATCCTGATGTCTTTCCGGATGAACTACCGGGAATGCCCCCTGACCGTGACATTGAGTTCATCATCGAGCTCGTGCCCGGAGCAGGACTCATCTATAAGAAGCCTTATAGAATGGGGACGGAAGAATTAGCCGAGTTGAAGAAGCAGCTAGAAGAGCAACTAAGGAAGGGATTTATCCGCCCGAGTGCCTCCCCTTGGGAATCTCCTGTTCTATTTGTGGCCAAGAGGGACGGTACCATCCGCTTATGCATTGACTATCGTTCCCTCAATGAAGTTACAATCAAGAACAAGTACCCACTTCCCAAGATCGAAGATCTATTTGATCAACTCAGCGGAGCCAAGGTATTCTCCAAGATCGACCTCAGATCTGGGTATTACCAGCTGAAGATCAGACCCCAATATATTCCGAAGACGGCATTCGTAACCAGATATGGCCTGTACGAGTGCACGGTCATGTCCTTTGGGTTAACCAATGCCCCGGCCTACTTCATGTATCTCATGAATAAAGTCTTCATGGAATATTTGGACAAGTTTGTTGTTGTCTTCATTGATGACATTCTTGTGTTCTCGAAGTCGGAGGAAGAGCATGAGCAGCATCTGAGGATGGTCCTAGACAAGCTTCGTGAGCACCAACTGTATGCCAAATTCAGCAAGTGTGAGTTCTGGCTGCATAAAGTTGGATTCTTAGGTCATGTCTTGACCGAGGAAGGATTATCTGTTGATCCTGCAAAAATCGATGCTGTGACCCAATGGCAATCTCCAACGACCGTCAAGGAAGTCAGAAGCTTCCTCGGATTAGCGGGCTATTACCGCAAGTTCGTGGAAGGATTCTCTAGCATTGCACGACCAATGACTCAGCTCCTCAAAAAGGATAAGAAGTTCGAGTGGACGCCAAAATGCGAAGAGAGCTTCCAAGAGCTCAAGAAGAGATTGACCACCGCCCCAGTTCTGGCAACACCTGATATTCACAAGGAGTTCGTGATATATTGTGATGCCTCTCGAACCGGATTGGGAAGCGTTCTGATGCAAGAAGGCCGCGTCATAGCATACCTCTCCAGGTAGCTACGACCCCATGAGGAGAACTACGCTACTCACGATCTTGAGCTAGCGGCAGTAGTTCATGCCTTGAAGACATGGCGGCATTACCTCCTAGGGAAACGGTGTGAGATTTACACAGACCACAAAAGTATGAAGTATATTTTCACCCAAAAGGAATTGAACATGAGGCAGCGGAGATGGTTGGAACTCATCAAAGATTATGACCTCAGTGTTCAGTATCACCCTGGGAAGGCTAACGTGGTGGCCGATGCCTTAAGCACGAAGCCTTGCTCTTTGAATGCCATTATTCAAGAAAGGCAGCCAACCTCGTTTAAGGAGATCGAACAATTCAGTTTGGAATTGGTCACCCCCGGATTTCTGGATCATTTGGAAGTCAGACCGACCCTGCTGGACGACGTCAAGAAGGCTCAAGATGGACATGCAAGCATCGAAGGCATCAAGAAGAAGATGAAGCTGGGCAAGGCCCCAGGATTCTCAGAAGACGAGCGCGGGATTGTTTGGTACAAAGGTCGCCTCTGCGTACCAAACAACACCGAGTTGAAGACGCTGATTCTGCAAGAAGCCCACGACACTCCGTATTCCATCCACCCCGGAGGAACCAAGATGTACCAAGACTTGAAGGCACGATTCTGGTGGCATGGTATGAAGAGAGAGATTGCAACCTATGTTGCAAAGTGTGATGTGTGCCAAAGGGTCAAGGCTGAATATCAGCGACCTGCTGGATTGCTTCAACCACTCAAAGTTCCTGAGTGGAAGTGGGATAAAGTCGGAATGGACTTCGTCACTGGACTACCAAGGTCGAATAGAGGACATGACTCTATCTGGGTCATAGTCGATCATTTGACCAAGGTGGCCCATTTCATTCCTGTCAAGACCACTTATGATGGCAACCGGCTGGCAGCTCTCTATATCGACCGAATCGTAAGTCTTCACGGTGTTCCCAAGGAGATTGTGTCAGATCGAGGAACCCAGTTCACCTCAAGGTTCTGCAAGAAGTTCTAAGAAGCCTTGGGAACCAAGTTGTCTTTCAGCACAGCTTTCCACCCACAGACCGGAGGTCAAACTGAGCGAGTCAATCAGATTCTCGAAGACATGCTCCGAGCGTGTGTCCTGGCGTATGGAGCCAAGTGGGAAGATTGTCTCCCTTTTGCCGAGTTCTCCTACAACAACAGTTACCAGTCAAGCCTTCAGATGGCACCATTTGAGGTGTTGTACGGACGCAAATGTCGCACACCCCTCAACTTGTCAGAGACTGGAGAAGGACTAGTCTTTGGACCGGATAATCTCTGCGCAGCAGAAGAGCAAGTCCAACTAGTCAGAGAGCGATTAAAGGCAGCCAAGTCAAGGCAGAAGAGTTATGCTGACACTCGACGCCGAGACGTGAGTTTCCATGTTGGGGACCATGTGTACCTGCGGGTAACTCCTCTGAAGGGAACCAAGCGTTTCCATGTCAAGGGGAAGCTCACACCAAGGTTCATTGGACCCTTTGAGATCACTGCACGACGAGGAGAAGTGGCTTATCAGTTGGAACTACCACCTGAGCTATCCGATGTGCACAATGTATTCCATGTGTCACAACTCCGGAAATGTCTCCAAGTTCCAGACAAGCCCAACCTCTACAAGGATGTGGATCACCAAGCCATTGATCTACAGCCTGATTTGACCTACCGCGAGCAGCCCATTCGTATTCTAGACGAAGCAGAACGACGTACGCGGAGCCGTACCATCAAGTACTTCAAGGTCCAGTGGAGCAACCACACCGAAGCAGAAGCAACCTGGGAACGAGAAGACTATCTTAGATCCGAGTTTCCCGACCTCTTTTAAGCCCTAGTTTAGGAATCTCGGGGACGAGATTCTTGTAAGGGGGGTAGGTCTGTCACACCCTGCATTTCGTAACATGCTATTTGTAACTTTGAAGCATGAAAATTTGGACCAGCAAAATTTTTTAGCATCATTTGGCTTTTATTTGGAATTGAGTTTTCTTCATTTGCTTTTTCATGTGCTCATTAAAGTCAACTATGACCTCTTGTAGATTTCATCTCCATACCCAAAACTTCTGCCCAATGATCATGCCAAGTGTTATATAGCAGTATGGTATTTTCTTACAAAATTAATTTGGCCAAATAGTATTTTATAAATTTAGTTTTCCAAAAACCCCTGAATTGAGATTTGCACTGCAAGTACTTGATTTAGGGTGAGAAAATTATTTCAAAAGGTTTATTTGAGACCTAGTAGTCATAGGACTCCCAGAAACCACAAAGGTATAATTTTAAAAGTTATTTTCCTATTTTATTTAAAAGCTTTTTCTTAAGGCCAGAAATGGTCTTTAATAGGGCAAAATTATTTAACTGTTTCAAAAATATTTGCCAAAATTCAGAGAGACTCAGAGGACATATATTGTCCATATATAAGAGTTTCAACACTTGGTCATGTTCAAAATAATGGGCTAAACCCTCTAAAACCCTTTCTGGATATTTCAAGCTTTTGAAATATTTACAAAGGAATTTTTCTCCAAAAATTCCAGGGAAATTCTATCATGTCATATATGACATATTTGATGATATTGCCAAGTCTCATGCCTTGGGAAGCAAGAAAACATCCTCAAACCCCTTCATAACCATTCTGTCCATATTTGAAGTTTGAGCAACTTTACATTGCCAAACTTGTCCAAATGCTCTCAAACTTGGTGCACATGCTAGAATGACCTAATAAGGCATCTAGACCAAATGGCACAAGAATTTGAATAGAGCAACTTGATCAGATCACCTCAAAACCCTTTCTGTTCAAATGAAAATTTGAACAACTTTACATTACCAACTTTTTATCTGGAGCTTCAAACTTTGTGGGCATGATCAATACCCCAAATGATGATGCTACACCAAGTGGTGCATCAAGGGGAGATGATTAGCTTGACTCAATCAAGATGAAACTGTTTCTGTTGATTTCTAGGGTTCACCAAAGTTACATTGGCTAGTTTCTTCAAATGAGCCCAAATTTGGTGAAGCACCCTATTTTCTCATGTCTTTCAACCCTGTCAAGTGCCATGTCAAGTGGAGTTTATTTACTTGACCAAACACTGATCAAACACCTTCTGCAGAATTTCTAAAACCCCCAACTTGATCACTTTTACTTTTCTCCATGGCCTCAACTTCTTACCACATGCTCATTGAGTTACCAGCTACCTCCAGTAACTCCCCCAGCACCCCAGCTCCATGATTGAAGGGTGAAACCCCTGTTTTACCTTGCTGGACAGCAGGATTCCACCATTTTACCAGCCCTCTCTCTCTCCCTCAGCATCTCCAGGGCATCCAAGGCCTCAGGGCATTTCTTTACTTCCCCCTCTACGCGCTGGACACTGTTGGACACGCTGGTTTGGACCAAACCGGCGAGAGCGCGGCAATGCCAGCCATACGCACGCTCTGGAGCGTGCAACAGTGCACCTCCGCTCGCTGGCTCGGGACAATCAGCCTCCCCCGACAGCCTCGGGCCTCCCCCTCGCGCCAGTCGAGGCGCCTCGACGTCCGCGACCTCCCCGGCGCTGTCCCCCCTCCTCCTGTGCCCTCCAGTGGCCGTCGTCGCACGCGCGCTGGCCGCCCGCGGCGGCCACTCCTCTGCCACACACACGCGCGCTCCTCTGACGCTCCCCCGCTCCTCTTTTCCCCTTAGCTGGACGTGGAGCTAGTCCACGGACCTCCCCGGCGTGTTCCCAGGCTCCAGAACCTCTCCTAGCCTCGCCTGCAACCTCACCGGCGCACGGGTCCACGGTGGACCACGGGCGCGGCTATATAAGGCCCCCCCGAGCCTCTCCAGCACCATCAATGGCCTCACTCCACTCCACTGAACCCCCCAGCACCTCCAGTTCGCCCCCAAGAGGTCCCAGTGCTCGGGATCGACCGGAGCTCCGCCGCGTCGGGCCGCCGGCGATCTCGAGGTACGGGCCTCCCCTGCCTCTCCTTCCACCTCTTTCGGAACCGCCGAGCCACCCTGACTCTTTTCCCCCTGTTTCCCCCTTCGTTCGCAGTCGGAAACGGCCGCAGCAACCACCCTCCGACGAGCTTCCGCCGTCCCACCTCGCCGCCGGCGAACCGGACCTCCCCGCCGTGCCGCACCACCACCACAGCAACCGTCACTCGACGCTGGTCACGTTCCTGCCCTCCGTTGCCGTCGCCGTGGCCGGAATCCTCGCCGGTGAGCTCGCCGTGGCCGTGGCCGTGGGGTTAGAGATGACAGGCGGGCCCCGCCTGTCATCCCCTCACCTCTCTCCCCCTCCTCTGAGCCACTGACCCACGGGTCCCGCCCGTCAGGTTTGAAAACCTGACGTGCGCACGCAGGCTCCCGTGCAGCCAGGCCAATCCGTCTGGGCCGTGCACTGTGGCCCCCTCTGGCCCAGTGCACAGGACCCCTTTTTCTTTTTCTTTTCTGTAAATGCTTTAAACATTTATACAGAAAAGAATATTGATCCAAATTAAATATTTCCAACTCCTAAAATCTTGTAATATTCCAACATATTTAATGGTACTACTTTCATTCAAATCCATGAAACTTTTCTGTACTGTTCAAATTTAAATTCAAATTTGAGCAGTATAACTCCTGTTCAAAAATCAATATATTCTATTCTGTTACTCCAAAACTCCAACTAAGATTTTTCCCCATCTTAGAAATCCCTCTAGTATTTTACAAAAATGAGTTGACATTTTTCTGAGCACTTTGATTTTTCTGTTTTGGTTGTATTCTTATTTTCCCGTGATTATTATGCGACGTATAGATCCCGTATTTGACGAAGTTGCTGTGGAAGAGGAAGGAGAAGGACTTGAAGACTTTGAAGACCAAGCCAATCCAGGCAAGCAGCCCTTTGACCATGATACACTTGTTCCTCGGAACCCGTTTGTTTCCGATGCATGATATTAGGGTTACGATGGTAACCTAGTTGATTCCACCACATGATGCATGCTTGATCTTGATCTTGCTAAGTGCTAGATGGCATGCAAATAGATGGTCATGATGCTTATATGATGCATGTGTGAGGTGAACCCTCGTAGTTGAAATCTTTGCATGAACCCATCGGGTGCCCCTAATGCCCGAGGGTGATGAAGTGTTAGGTCATCACTTGAGAAAGAAGTGATGTGCCGGTAGATCATGTGCATGGTGGAATGATGGATTAGATTTATGTGTGACTACCGTCCCAACCAAACATGTGCAACCACACTACCCCTTATGGGACGGGGCTTTATTGATTACTTAGGTCGATACTAGCATGGTGCCCGCATTACTAGTGACGGAAGACTTGAGGTCTTTCCCGGGACGGGGTCGTGCTTGGATATGCGGCCATGACTGTTTTCACAGGGCACCGGACACACCGTTGGTCCCTTCGGGTACGCGTGACATTGAATTTGGGCAAGTCCCGTGATCTATTGTTTGTACCCGAGGGCCGTGTACCAACGAGTGGACTCTATGTTAGTGTCGTCTAAGGAAAGGTAATGACCGGGTGCTTACCCCGGGTACTTGAGGTACCGCGGGTCGTGGATGACACGGAAGTTCCCCGGATCTTGTGGGTAAAGTGCGCAACCTCTGCAGAGTGTAAAACTATTCGAATAGCCGTGTCCACGGTCATGGACAGTTGGGTGGTGCTACTTAAACTATGTACAGAATTTTACTTCATCGGTGATAATATGTGTGTGATAAGTCAAGGATGGTGACTTGACTCGATGAGATGAATCATATTCATGTTGATATCGGTAACCTGTTTTCGAGGTTACGCGAGGTTATTGATGCATAAACTTGATGATAGCATATTGTTCTAGCTTTCTGCTAGATTGTTCATTATTGTTCCATTGCACTGTTACTTTGAACCACATCATGGGTTGCTTGCGAGTACATTCAAAGTACTCATTGGCTTGCCACTGGTTATTTAATTGGCCAGGCATGGAAGAACAGGAATATGAGGAAGAGTTCTTTGGAGACGATCATGCGAACTAGGACGCTATCCCAGTCAGAATGCCTGTAGGGTTAAGGCAGATGGCATGGGTTCTACCCGTTTATCGAAGACTTCCGCTACTTGAGTTATTTGCTATTCAGCCCGTGTGGCTCTATCTATGTAAGACTTGGCCATAATGGCCTTAATTCGTGTAAGACTATTTGTATGGATGTAAGACTCTTGTTATTTCAGCTTCTGTGTGTTCAGTGAGCATTGATCTCTGGGATCACTGTACACGTGCATTCGGTGATCTTGACTTCTAAGTCGGGGTCCCCACATCACCCGAGCACAAGAAACCCTCTCCGCAGGAGGCAGTTCATCCATGTACTAGTTCTTCCTCAGCCTACATGGCAATCCACCACACCACACTAGATTGGGGTATTACAGCACAATGGTGGCTCGAACCAGTATAAACCTTGTGTCCCTTGTTCTTTGGATCTTACTAGCTAGGCCTAGGGATCGGCGAGTAGATGAGCTAGGGCGGAAGGAGAGATCTTCATGCGCACCCCAGAGTTCGAACCTCAAGGGTTTTGCCGGAACCCAAGATCCGACATTTGGCGCACCACGTAGGGGGTGTGCCGAAACTTCCATCTATCGACCCGTGCTCCGTCGTGCCATCTGTTCCATTGCCAAAGCTCGCAGAGCCCATGCTGAGCGGTGGCCTGCCCTTGTCGCCCGCATCGCTCACACTGCTCCTGCCAGCGAACCACCGCACCCTTCTCCATCACCTGGCGCCAACACCGCTACCGGCCCAGCGCGACATGAACAGCAGGACTCTTCGCTGCACCCCTCCGTGTGGCGAGATGGTCGCATAGCGACCCCGTCGCTTACCCCTGCAGTCTCGTCATCCCACGCTAGTCGCGGACCCGCGGACGCGCAGGATGCGTTGCTCATGGCACGCGAGCTCCTGTGCTACCGCCCTGTCGACGACTTCTATGAAGAATGGCTCGACCGGATCGTCGAGCTCGTCAGCGCCGTTGGGGGCTCTCCAACAACGTCCCTCTCCCTGCCACGTCCATATACCCATGCGGATGGCGAGTCCCATGAAGATGTACTGCTACCTCCACGTCAAGGCGCTGTCCAAGGCACAAGGCACGTGGTCCCGCGGCGTGACTGCCCACGCGCGACGCCAGTGCACGAAGAAGGAAGCTGCCAAGAGATTCAGCGGCTACACGGGGGAGTACCAGCGCTCCATCCACCACTGCGTCGAGACCGCGTGCCCCCCGCCGTGGTGGCGCGCAAGGACTAAGATCAAGTTCCACCTCCCCGACAAACTCCGGTGTCGACAGCAGGCTGCAAAGCCCTCACCCCGAGCTGCGCAACCTCAACTAGCCTGGAAAGTTCAAGCCCGACCTGCCTCCACGCCACGACGGCACCTCCGACCCTACAGAGTTCCTGCAGCTCCACGAGCTGAGCATTGAAGCGTCCGGCGGCAATGAGAAGATCATGGCGAACTAGTTCCCCATGGCTCTCAAAGATGGCGCACGCTCGTGGCTCTTGAACCTGCCAGCGGGATCGATATCCACCAAGAGCGAGATGCGCGAGCGGTTCATCGCCAACTTCCAGGGCACTCGTGACCACCCCCCGGCCCCGGGTGACCTGCGGCGTATCAAGCAACAACCAGGAGAAACCCTATAGAAGTTCATCTAATGCTTCAACAGTGTCCGCGTCAAGATCCCCAAGTTCACGGACAAGGCCATCATTTCGGCGTTCTCAGGAGGTGTCCGCGACGTTAAGATGAAGGAGGAGCTCACCATCCACGAAGATTTGTGCACATCCCTAGAGCTGTTCAACCTTGCGACCAAGTGTGCTAGAGCTGAGGAGGGGCACCTCTCTCTCGTCGCACTCCCCGTTGTTGAACCTAAAGACAAAAATGCCAACAGCAAGGACGTAAAGCGCAAGGGAGCGGCAGTGCTCGCAGCTGAATCAGAGATGAAGCGCAGCCGTGACTACCCAGAATCCTCTAAGAGCGCCTGGGCGTTTTGCGCCTTCCACAACATGCACAACCACAACACCGATAACTGTCAAGAGTTCAGGGCCCTCCGCGAAGGACGCGTCATCCAACGCCTCGAGTGCGGCAACCGTGGCTACGACCTGGGTGGAAGTTGGACCGGGGGACACTAGGACGATCGCGACCGCCGCCAGGAGTGGCGTCATCAACCTCGGGAGCACCGCTGGCGCGATCAACCTCGTGAGGGCGCGTGGAGGAACCAGCCTCGTGAGGACTGCCGTCATGGCAAGGTTGGCCTTCCACCTCTGCCGCCACCAAGGAGAAACGACGACTAGGATGAGGGGGATGGGGGCTTCCAGTAGCCATGTGCCATCGCCTACATCTTGGGTGGAGCATAGGCCCCAGCTTCTCAGTGCCTCCCCAAGCTCGAGGCTACTCGCCCACTTAGGTGGTCCAGGTGTCCCATCACCTTCAGTTCAGCAGACCAGCTCAAGTGCGCCGCTACGGCCGGCGCCCTCCCAATGCTTTGTTCACCCGTCATTAGCAACGTCCAAGTTACCAAGACCCTCATCGATGGGGGCGCAGGGCTCAATGTCCTGTCCATCGAGACATTCGATAGCCTCCGAGTGCCCTACGATCAGCTTCTGCCGACAATGCCTTTCTCTGGAGTAACTGACGGCTCCACCACCCCCGTAGGGCAGGTCCACCTGCCTGTCATGTTTGGCAAGAACGACAACTACCACATTGAGCTTATCGACTTTGATGTCGCCCACATCATTCTCCCTTACAATGCCATCCTCGGGTACCCAGCCCTGGCCAAGTTCATGGCAGTGACTCACCACGACTACAACCTCAAGATGACGGGAAGCGGTGGCGTCATCACCATCGCCTGTGAGGAAAAGGATGCAGTGTGCTCGCTCGAGCACGCTCACCAGGCGGCAGCAGTCGAGGATCCGGACAACGACAACATCATCTACCCACCTGAGGTCATCCCCAAGAAGAAGAAGAAGCAGCTGCTCGCGTTGGAGCCTCATGGGGATGCAGCACCTAGCTGCAGCACCTCGGGACCTACGCCTAGGGAGGGACCACCTCCCTGTCTCGCATAGGAAGGCGCGTCCGGTGCCCCCCTCAGGCTCGTCTCGGGGGCTCTCCTCTGGAGGGCCTATGACTTAGCCAATGTTACGAGGGAGGCTCTCGGGCACCATGTGGAGGAGTGCTTCGCCGCACACTTCCCTTCAAATGCCTCAGGGCGTGAGACGCCAATCGCTCTGGAGTTCATCAACAAGACCATCGAAGACCTACACATGCCAAGGGCAAATGCGGGGCGAGCGCCACCTGACGCCTCTGAGTGCAGCTGTCGGCCCAGGCTCAGGTGATGGGTTGCGCGTCTGCGTCAACGTCCCCGCACTCAACGGGATCGCATCTCAGGAGCTCTACTGTCCTTCCTAGGTGGGCTGGTGCAAGGGTCCCCCTCACTGCTACGTTCGCATGCCCTTCGGCCTGCCAAACCAACCGACCCTGCAGCCGCGCCATATGCGGGAGGACCTGGCGACTCGTGAGGCCAGGCATAAGGAGATCCGGGCGGAGTTGGACTTGGTCCTCTGCGAGATCTGGGGAACCCCAGAGCCGCATGATGTACCAGAGCCAGGTGGCACATGAGGAGCAACATCTGTGTCGAGCATCTTCAGCTACACCAACACTACTTTAGCAACTGTGCCAGGTGACATTTTCTGTTTTTTATTCAGATGGGAGCGCCCCTCAGGCTGCATCATTCCCAGGTTGCACGAGCCTGTCCTTGCGGCGTGTATCCTTTTGCATCTCAGCTCACCTTGTTGGGGGCGCCCCTCGGGCCGCATCATCCCCAGGCCGCACAGGTC